>CM064876.1:19686461-20286461 GCA_032719365.1 Prinsepia uniflora
AACGGGACTAAACATGGACGTAGATACTTCCACGATTTCAATCACCACGCAATATGAGTTTAATACTTTTGTGCTTTCCCCTTCTCGTGAGTTTCATGGTATTTTCAGTGTTAATTGTTCGAACCTTATGCCAGCTTGGAACATTGGGTTAGGAGGAACCCTCATGGACATCAAAATCTTCGTGTTGAAAAAAGGCTTGTTGATCTAAATGAGGACTCTGAGGAACCGTTAGTTACAAACTACCGACTTGTGGCATGCTACTTATCGCATCCTTACCCCCGAAGATTAAATCATGTGCTGGGACATTTATAATGGAGGGAATTTCTTAGTGGAGTTAGTTGAGTGTTGAACCCAGAGGACGAACGTCTGGGCTACGTTTGCACTTTCCTGTTAACTAACGATTAGTTGAACTTACTCATCCTTAATCTCCACTTAGATCGTGGTTTTAACGGAGTGTTGTACTGGGTTACTATTTAAGCCTTAAGGTCGACTAACTTAACGAGCTTATTACCTTTGTGCGCCCTAAACCCCTGACTGAAGGGATTGATTCGTGGACCATATTAGCTGCTGAATTAGTTGAACCCTATTTATTTCTACCATCAAGGTTAGTTCAACCATCAATGAATACTAGGAGGAATTATGGATATCTGGTCAGGCTGAGTACTTAAGGACATTGAATTTGACCAGTAATGAGCACCACTCGTGCACGCTAAAGTGGAATAGAGATGAAAGCAGGACACTTACTACGAATTAACTTACGAGACAATTGGAACGCAGAAGTCTCGGGTGTATCCTAACCTGCTTGAATTTGTTAGTGTAGAAGACCATACTTGTTGAAGGTCGGTAATCCTTTGGAAAACATTTATAGTTGACTAAGGAACCTTTACGAAACATTGCGGAAATGATTCAAGAAGCATCCAATTTTTTGCATCATTTGAGAGAAATAATTCTGGATGACTCATGGTAAACGAAGTGACGCACCGCTAGCTTGGCGGGTGGAATATGAAAAAAACCCTTGGTGGAGCACTAACCTATTGGACCCTGCGAGGAAGTTAAGTCTTAACTGCGTGGTCGCGGATGGTTTTCAGGTGCTCGTTGGGAAGTGAGATGTGGACCAACCTTAATCAAATTTCAGGGAAAATATTTTACTTAAAGGTGGAAGACTGATACATCCCGTATCGAAAAATACGAATCGAAAAATTTAGGAATTTACCCTTTTAGCCCCAATTAAACTACTTGGACTTATATTTAAGCCTGTGTAGGATACATGGACGGGGTTGGGCCTCGAGAAATCTGGTTTCGTGGGCCCAAACCCATAATATTTTTTTGCACTTTTAGTTATTACCTAGTAACCCTTAAGAAAAGCCCAACCCCAACCATTGACATTGATAAAGCTCTATGGATGGCCCACGACCTTATGGGTAATATGTTAAGGGTGAGTTAGCTAGGCCCAAGTGAGAAGCCCAAACACAAACCTGTTAGTTGCCCTTGTTTTCACCCATAGAGAACGCCCACCCACTTCGAAGATTGAGAAACACACACTCACACTCGTTGTTCTCCATGTCTCCTTAACCAGCCAAGAACCCAAAAGGAACCATCCCTTTACCACTGCACCACGAGACCAGTACTGGTCACCCCACCGCAGTTGTCCGCCTTCCTACCTAGAGAACCCACCTAGCACTTCGACTGTGTCGAACGCAGGCGTCATTGATATCTCTCCCTCGCGACGCCATTTTCGATCGACATGGGTGCTAAAACCTCGACTAACAGTTTCCTCTCATCGAGACGAAGCTAGCCCCATCGACTAACACCGAAAACAGCCGTCGTGGCGTGTGATCCGAGTCGTGCCCGACCCGTTACCCTTCATCAGGTAAAGTCCTGAGACATAACCCCCAAAAACCTATTTTCGATACCAATCTGGTTGTCTCAATGAGCACTACTGATTTCTTGACTTTCATGTTGATTTCATGGCGAGGAATTGTGACGGTGACGTTCAACCCGATAACTTGTCTCAGACCCGACTTCGACTCGATGAGTTTTCGAGGATTATCCAGGTAATTTCAAACTCCTCATTCTAGACCAGTGTAACCAGTGTATTAAGAGCTCTCTAACGACGATTTTTCATGTTGATTCCATGTGAGGACCACGGCAGAGTTGACGGTGGTCGGAATATGCAAGGTCGTGACCTTGACAGCATCAAAACCGTCGAAACAGGTAATTTCAGGGTTTGGGAATATGATTTTGTAACCCTCGCGAGGATTAGATTCTATTAGACCATTTGCATGTTGGATTTGGGTTGCAATTGAGGGATTAGGACCTCGTCAGAATCTAGGAATTTTCCAATGAAAATTTCCAGACTTCGGCCACCGTTCACAGCGGAGGTCTGGTCGTCGTCTCCAACGAAGCTCCGACGACGGTGGTGGTCAACGGTTGAGGGACGTTAGTCTTAACGGATTATTAACGGCATCTAACGGAATATTCTGTGCAATATTTCAACAATATTCCAGGGAATAATCCTGCGCGTGTGGGCTGCATGCTTATAAAAGTGTCGCACGTGGCAACTATGGGTGTGGGGGCGTGAGGGGGCGTAGCCCCGTGTGGCCGGAGCGTGTGGGCTTCTATCGACGCGTGGGCCACTTTCATGTGGTCGTCGTACCGAGTAAAGATACTCAATGTATGTTCCGCGTATGAGATTCGAGGCGATTCATGACCAATGATGATGTGGGTTGATATGGTGACATATTTATGATTTCTGCATGGCTCCTTTGTGCATATTAGTTAAATTATTATTTTATGATTGATATGGTATTTCTCATATTACGTGCATGTATGTTGTAAATACTTTTGGGTTTTATACTAAAACGAGAGGTTAAATATTGTTTATTGAAAATAATTTTACATTGAAATAACAACTGGATCCACTCATCCTTTGTGTTTTAAACCCCTCAGGTTTCATTGGCGCTCACGTACTTCAAGGAGTTCAGATGCTGCTCTAACACTAACTGCGGCGCGAAGTGAAGCAGACGGTAAAATCAGGAATCGACAGGTAAAGTTCTGTGTATGATCATCAAATTAAGTACGTTCATGCTCTATGCTTCTGTTTTCGGGTGAAAAGTACTCGATTTTCACCGAGTAGGTTCCACCCAACTCTACAAAACGCGTCTTTTTAGTCTAATATGTCTTCGTCATTGTCTAGGTGTTGGCCAACACGACTCAACCTACGTGCCTTAAACGGACTTTCCGAGTCGTGGTCTGTCAATGGAGCTACCAAGCTATTATATGTTCAAAGTTACATGTGCATCCTACTCTGAAATATTTGTCTTTTGATATGAGGTTTCAGAAATATTGAAAATGAATGTTGAATTTTATAGGTTGTTGGTAAGGAGGTGCATCTCAATAGTTTTTTGCCATGATTTTCATAGTTTTTTTTAAATTTGTTATTACAACTCGAGAGTTGTTGACTTGATCTGTCACATTCACTGATGAAAATTTCGATGGTATTGTCGATATATCGGAAGATATAACAGAAAAAACGATCACCGGCACCTAAGGAGGGGGGAATGAAAATCTTCCCCCAAAATCGAAGATTTCGACCAATATTGGTGGATATCGGCAATAATCGACGATATTGGCCGAAATCCTCGATTTTGAGCGAAATCCCCAACCCATCGAACAATTGATGGAAGTTCATAACCCAAGAACCGAAATTGAAAAAAACAAAAATCATCAACAGGGGGGAGTAGGCAAACACCATGGACAACAGAGGAAGCATATCTCCGCAACCCATAAGGACGACAGCTGGTCGACGGAACTATAAAACCAGAGAGAGAGAAAACATACCAGGGAGAAAGACTCACCAAACACTACAGGGAGCAACACATATCACTGAGAAGACAAGGAGGGAGGGGGCGACAAAGGGGGTAGATCTCCGCACCCATAAGGGGGCGACAAAGGGGGTCGAAGGCGAGATAGATAAAATCCTTGTGATGAATGGACGAAAGCGAGAGAGAAATCTCTGAATTGTTTCAGTCAATCCCTCAGGGGTGCAACACGGTTCATTGAGAAGACACAGAGAAAATGGGTGATTGAGGGAGCAGATCTCCGCAACCCATAGGGGTGACGCTTAGTCGAAAGCGAGAGAGATATTTTCTTGTTTTTATTTTTCCCCCATTTGTGAGACTTTCAACTTCTTTTCAAAAAGGAAAAAAAAAATATCATTTGTTACCTGTCACTTCTACTTCCCAATAAATTCTTTTCGTGTTTTTACTTTTCCCCCTTTTGTGCGTCTTTCAACTTCTTTTGAAAAAAAATAAAAAATCATTTGTTACCTATCACTTTTACTTCCCAATAAATTCTTCTTAACAAGATTTGAACCAACAAAACAAACCAATCTCCTTAGTCCCATTAACTTATACTCTATCATATTATTCATTATATATTTATTATATCAAAATCATTTTATAGTTTTTATTAGTCATATATAACTATTATTGAATACTTAAGTTTTCCCCAAAATTTTATTTTAAATTTCCAACTTTAAGACCGAATTTCCGTCATTTTTGTTGACTATAAACGATATAGATATCGATAACGATATTTATGGCGAAATTTCCGTATATTTGACTAGCGGTATATTTATCGATATCGATATTTTCATCATTGGTCACATTGCATCTGTTAAGTAAGCGACGTGTGCGGATGAGGATCCAGCTTTGCAATGGATGACCCATTGAAGAAAGACGTGTGCAGATGAGGATCCAGCTTTGCGGCTGATGACCCATTGAAGAAAACCCAGCCCGGCCGGTTGAAGAAATTCCCATTGAAGAAATGTGAAAGCTGGCTCCCGCAAACCCATGTTCTTAGGGGCCAAAATGATGAGACCATCAACTCAATTGAAAAATTATAGAAAGGAGAAAAAAAACCTTTACAAACGAAAACAAAAACAAGAGAAAAAAATCATATAAACCAATTGGTAAAATCAAGCAATTTTATACTATCAAAACCTAAAAAGAACAAAAGGAAAGAGAAATAGATAATTTACATATAGGAAATTAATGACAAATAAACTCTCAAAGTAAGTTTCCTGCTGTAACAATGGTAACTAGCCATTACCTCTACATATAAGGCTTCAACGTAGACGAATCTCGATACCATCACTTACGATTCCATGTATTGTGAGGGTGGGGGGCTAATTTTTGTCTTCTCAGCGCCTGCAAGTTGGTTTATATCAAACACTTTGCATATTGGTTTACACGCAGTGGATAGCCCTGATATTGGAGATTTCATATCGTGATTAAATAGATGGAAGCATGGGACACTTACAATAATGAACCCCGCGTATTTCAACTTCTCGCCATTCTTGGACAAGGGCACAGCAGCAACACATAAAATGTGAAAGGAAATCATCAATGAAGCCTCCCTGCAACAGAACCGAAGATTATCAGAATCCAGCAACTCTAAAACATAAAAAATAAAAAATAAAAACAAATGATATATGAATGGTGGAGCTTTATGCTGGGGCCCCTCATGGTAATATCATGTGGATCCATCTACCCCCCATGTCATGTCTCATACAAACAGCTGGCAAGATAAAACCATGCAAAAGTGTCGTCTCATTTTAGTTGCAAAAAGCTGGGAGAAGAATTACCGAGATATTCAATGTCTTGCGAAGTTTCCTTCTAATGCAGCATGTATAGCAACAGCATGACAATACTAGCGAATAAGCCATCAACTCATTGCATGCTTCTGCTGACGCTGATATTTATTGAAAAATAATTTCTGTATGAGTTTCCAATAAGATACAAAAGAAATATGTAGAATGCCGATATCACAGTTGTCAGAAGGAATGTTACTATTATAGGCTTTTTAGCTTGATTTAGCAGTAGAATGGAAATAATATACACAACAAGCCATCAATCAAGGCACATAAAAATTTTGGCCTTGAATACAATAGACTGCGACTTATCTATTACCATGATGACATGTACTTAGGAAGGATGGGTTTAGAAACTTGCGCTCAACAATGTCAGTACTCTTAGAACAAGAAATCCATGCAAACATGGCACACAAAAATCAGTAACAATAAAATCCAGCCTCAACTACAAAATTAGTATCAATGCACATAAAGAAGACCTAGGCCAGATATCATTTTAGCAGGGATTCATAATACCAGAGATCACAAGAAGATAGGAAAGACTAGTCACAATTTGATCACATAGTTTTCCACAAAGTAACATAAATTCAAAGAAATATGCACTGATTTTCAGGAATAAAAAAAATGAAAGCTAAATCATCAGTCTCTTAATCTAGCATAAACTCCATACCGTGGAAGTACAAAACTGAACAAAATACAAAAGAAGGTTTCAGATATAGCTTAGCTAAATAGGCACCATATGTTTCTAATGCGTCACCAACCCCACTACTCATCATATTTGGTTTGGTGCCGCCATGGTTACCTTAATTACATTGTAGGCACATTATCTCCATAGTGTTTTGTACACGTTAACAAAATAAAATGATATTTGACCTTTGGTTTATAAGAAGTTTTGGGTACAAAGCATCTCATCCTCCCAATTACTTTTTAGTTCACTGCAACACAAAAATGAGATGGATATCTATGTTTTCTGTCTAGCTAGATATACATTGTCTACTCGTTCCAATTATTTTGGAGTGCATTAATAGTCTAATATTCGTAAAATGATTAACTAGATTTTTATAATCCAAAGAAAACTTACACATATGTCTGTTAGTTGCCACAGAAGCAATTTTAGAAAATGTTCCACAAGGATAAAAGAATGTCTTTATACCTGCAAAGAGAATAATCTGCAAAACGTTAGCAACTACACAACAGTTTGCCCTTTTAAACATTTGACATAAAGGAAAATGTCCTTGTGTGTCATGATGCTCTTCTTTGACAACTGCAACCATAATCATATCTTAGAACATTTATATTGAAGTCATATATGCATATCACTAGAACTTAAATGGGGATGCACCATAGACTCATGTACCCTATCCAACTTGTGTCTAATGATGCTATTGTTTTGACAAACAATAATAATCATATCTTGGAGCGTTTATTTTGAAGTAACATATACAGATCACCAGAAGTTAAATTGAGATGTATCCTAGACTCGTGACAACCCTATCCAACTTGTGTCTCATGATGCTCTTGTTTGACAACTCAAACCATAATCATATCTAAGAATATTGAAGTAATATATACATATCACCAGAACTTAAAGATGTACCAAGACTTGTGAAAACCCTATCCAAAATGAAAACAATCTTACAAATGTTCGTCTCATGTGTATCAGTAAATGGAAATAAGGAAAGAGGGTTGAAATTAATTATCTTCTGTGTGTTCTAGAATAAACTAGGGAATCATAAACGGGGAATGAAGATAATTCCCAAGATTAGAACTAAGGTATTTACAGGAATGGAAGTTAGACCATCTTATGAAATAGTCTGTAGGTAGCTTATTATTAGAAAATGCAAAGATAACAGATTGCAGGAGGTAGAATTTACTCCAGCACGACAAGTGAATAGACCAATTTGTTACAAAACACAGAGAATAGAACAAGGGACATTTTCAACAGGACAGTCATGATAATGCAATCAAACCTGTTGATTATCAATTAAGCTACCTGTATTCGAAATGAATGAAGTAACTTACACAGAGATGGTTCTGAACAACATCCAAGTAGATCAGTATTCCATTCTTCGTGATGATGTGAACCTCTACTTGACAACAAATCATGTCCAGAGGAAACGGAAGATGTGGTTCTGCACAGATGAATGGTACCAATATTTCAGAGATCCTAAAATGTTCAGCAATATGAGTGCATAAAGCGCTGGGAAAATCTGAATCCCATGCAAAATATAGTAATATACAGCTCTGCTCATCAGAAAAGTATGATGGGGGGAAATCCTTCAACATTGAGAAGTACCAAGATTGAAATTAGAATATCTATATTACCAATTATTAAATTTACAAACTGAAACTGTAAATTAAGTGCACTGTCTAGTTCTAGACCAAACAGAAATTTCAACCGTACTAAAGTCGACAGACAACTAACCTTGAAGTTTTACGAGATTCACTTTTTTGATAGCCTTCATTAGAGGAATGTTCTTTCTCACTATTGGCATCTGAATGATTCCGCTCTATTTTCTTATTATTTTTTTCAGGGGAAGACTTCGCAGCTACAGTTTCTGTCACTTCTAGCAAACGCTGAATTACTTCACATTGAGTCACGTCATAAGAAGCTTGTGACCGTTGTAGTTCTAGTTGAAGTTTTTCATTTTCCTTTTGGAGTGCCGCATTAAAACACAAATTTGGATAGGAGCACGAAAGTGTTTTCTTCAGCACTACAGCATCATTTTTTGAGGGATCTGGTTTAAGGATCACATTTTGTACCTTTCTGTCCTCGTCATCCAATGTGTACTCACATTGATCCATTTCAATGTCTTCCAGTCTCTCCTATAATTCAAATAAGAATGAACGAACTTAAGTCTGGTTAAACTGTTATGGAAGAGCAGTTACTGCCAAAGAATGGCAAAATTAAGCAAATAATTTAGTCTAATTCCCCATATGAGAAAGTGCAGATTATGGTAGATCTGGAGGCAAACAAAAGGTTAATGGGGATACACCAGCTTGTTGATGAGTAAGCATAGTAATTCGCAATTAACCAACAAAAAATTACAAATTCTTGACTTCAATTTAAAGCAAAGTTTCGGCAATCCAAAGTTCAGTGCCCAATCCATGTAATTGTATACATCCTTGTAAAAACAAAAAGTTAATGGTATTAAATAAACAAATAATTGACACTGAAAAGCGTCAAACAAATTAACTCCCCAACCCTAATTCTTCCATCAAATATTTATATACTTAACCTAATCAAAACAAGCGATCTCTGTCACTTAAACATCCAATCCTCTAACTAAAGCAGTGACGACAATAGACATCGCAGCACAGCTATTCACTCACAGGAAGCCATCTTGTCACTTCAATAGTAGATAGCCTAAGTTCAGTAAATTAGACCCCAAAGAAGAAGTACAGCCAAAATCAGTAGGTTAAAACTTCAATTAGAACCTTTGTTTACATAACAATCCCCGAAGACATTAGTGAGCAATGTACAGAGCATAATAATCACCGAAATAAGGATATTCTAACAAGCATGTCCCGTGTCAAGGAAGATCACAAATTCCCTGCAGACCAATACTTAACAATTTGACCACACAAAAATATAAACAATAATAACATGAAAAAGTAAAAGAAAAGAAGGACAAAGATTCAATACCCTGACTCGAGCATTGTCCACCAGAGTAATCAGAGGAACGAGCTTCAAGTATCTATCAATTTCATTCTGCGCCTTCCTGAATTGATATACAATGTTCCATCCCATTGCAAGCAAATACAGATAGCTCCTGTCTTGGCAGCTGTTGACCAAAATGTAAGACCTTCTCAGAGCTTCCTCGAGCTGTTCCAGAGGCTCGCGCGTCTCCGGATACCTCTTCAGTTCCGAGATCTTGAGTTGCTCCAACAAGTTCCCGATGAGCTTCAGATGCTGAGCGAATTGCCTGCAATTCTTCTTGTGCATTCGGGCCGTGCTCGCCGCCTTCACGATCATTCCGATAAGCCTCACGGCATCTAGGCCTGTCAATTGAGCCACATTTGCAATTTCTCCGAAGTGGTCCCACGACGACGCCATTTTCGGCTCTCAAAATGCACCAGACACTGGCTTGTGTAAACTAAACTGCTAACAGCTCGCAGCTACAGATTGCATTTGGCTATAATCACTTTATTTGACTTTACTCAAAGATATGAGTCAAATTGAAGTTCTGTAGCAACAATTACTCTGAAAAATCAAACTCTCAGTGAATTTTACTGGATTTTCAGAAAGGAAATCGCATTTCCATTGGAGATCTTCAGGTTTCAGAGCTTGAGAACAATTGAGAGCTCATTTCAACTGCAGCCAAAGGACGCAAAAGATCAGATAGTGATATCTCCAATTCTAACCTTTACGCTTCTTGACTCGCTTTTCAACGCTCAAATAAACAAAAGCAAAACAATTATAAATTCAAAACAAAAACATATTGTTTGCTTTATCTCTTTAACTCGAAGAAACCAAAAAAAAAAGAACTGAAAAATAAATATATCGCCGTCAACTCACTGTTCTTCGTCGGCGTCTTCAGGTCGGCGGCAGAAGAAGCCGCTAGTTTAATTTTTTTAGAATGAAGAAACACCTGATGCAAAGCTTTAAAGATGCAGATTCAGACAATGCGAAAATGTGAAGGAGAATCGAAATTGCAAATGAGTATGAGGCTTATGAGCGTTTCACCTGCTCTGCAATTTGAAGGAAAACTTAGGGCTCGGCTTGGCTTGGCTTGGCTCGGCTGTTCTTTTTCCTTTATTTGGTGAATTATTGCATGAAACTGAAAGAAACGTCAAAACTGAAGCATCGGATTTTGAGCATTGCAGGCATTGCTTTGCGGGGAAGGAGCTTCTTCTTCTTCCTCCTGCTCCGCCTCTAGCTGTGTGTGGAATGGACGATTTTGAGCAGAGACAAAGAGAGAGATAGAGAAAGTGCTCTCATGAAAACTCCCCCTCACTCACTCTTTATCATAAAAGAACCTCGATTTTTATCCAATTAATCTCTCTCTCTCTCTCTTCTCTCTCTCTCTCTCTGCTTCGGTGTTGTTTGTCCGTGCATTTGTTTGTAGCAAAGCCTAGTCTCTCTCTCCCTCGGCCACGCCAGGCGTTCATGGTGCCAAAGCTAAAAGACGAATTTGTCCATGCTTTGCTTTCGATTTTACGACGCTGCCAACCACTTTGACGGGGGTAACGGGCCAACGGCGCTGTTCTTGAAGGTCTGACCGACCAGGTGGCGGTTACTTTTGAAAAAACAAAGCGTGCGCTAATTTTATTGTTAGTTTTTTTTAATAGATCAAAATTAAATTAAAAGATGAGCACTAAAGAAACCCTAAAAAAAGGAATAACAGCCACCTAAAATGGGGACCCAAGCCTAATGGCACCAAACAAACCAAAATAGAATGGCCACAAGGTAACACACCCTAGAATAACACAAAATACGACACTAAATAATCCGGATATTCTAGGCATTAGCTATTAAAATGGTACATGCACTTCGCTTCGAATTAAAACAATATAGCCTTAAAACGAATCATATCAACAATGTGATTATGGATAATATTGGAATGGCAACGAATATTTGAGAAAATCCGATTATTACGCTCCAGCCGGATACTGTAGACCCTGACAGCCAATTTTTTTATAGTAATAGTCAAAGATTTACCACGTCATTGAATAGCAATAATGTCCACAAAGGAAGGCCAATGGGTATATCCATGGCCGCCACAAATGCTACGAACGTGCTTCCAAATATCAAAACCCATTCGGCAATCAAAGAACAAATGCCAAGACATGTCCAATCTAGCACCATATTGTCCGCTTTAGGCCTCGCTTCACAGTTTTGTTTTCGGGAGCTCACGTGCAACTTCCAGTTGGTCACTTGTAACGACCCGTCCCGAATTTCGGGATTATATTAGTGACTAATGAAGGATTAGTGAGATAAATCAGTGATTAGTTGAGTGATTTCGGACGGACAGTGCAAAATGACTGTTTTGCCCCTGGATTGGGAAAAATACTGACTTTTAACTTGAGTAAAACGTACGAGGACCGACGACAGTGACGTAGATCGGGACGTCATGAGTCCGTAGACAAGCGGCACATAGAAATCGGACGTCGAACGGAAAAATTATGGTCACGAAATCGAATTCGGGAATTTAACGTCTCGGGATTTGCTTTTATAATTAATTAATCGTGATGTGCTGATATTTGTGTGGGGCCCTTGGATGAGTGACAAGTGTCACTTATCCCATGGCTTAAATCACTAAAACTGTGGATCTATGTCCATTGGTCATTTCATTAATTAATTTCTAAATTAAAACCACACACTCATCTCACAATCCCAACCGTCCATTCCCCTCTCAACCATTCATCCTCACCATCCATTTCTCTCATTCGACCATCACCTTCTTCGTTATCGATCAACTTCACCGTTACTGCAAAAACCGTGAACCCCAACCTCTCACACACCCTCAAATCCTCACCTATCACCCTTAGTGTGTGAATGAAAGTTGGAGTGTGAGGGCATGCGAGTCGAATGGTGTCAACGACGATGACTGTGGTGGACGACGGTGGTGGCAAGGAACCGAAACATGGATCCTCTTTCTGGGTTCAAACTGGTAGGATGGATTTTAGGGGCAGTCGAATGTGTTGGATAGTGGGAGGAGGTTTCGGAGGTTGAGACGACCGTGGTGGTGGCCACGGCGGTGCACGACGGCGAAGGTAAGGTGGTTTTCCCGCAAACACACCGTTTTAGTTTGAAATGGTAACCTTAGTTTTGGTGTTTGTTGGATGATTCTAATGATTGGGAGCGGTTTCTGGTAATCATATGAACGGTTTGGGAGTGAAACCAAGGCTGGAGATGGCTGGAGGCGGGAGGACACGGCGGAGGAACGGTGGCCGGTTCAATCATCATTCGGGAAAGTATGATTTTGAATAGTTTTTAGGTTTTTGAAATCTTGAATGGATAGAACACGATTAGACGAAGCTATAGGATTGAAAATGGGTGAAAACGGACCAAAAACATGGAAGATATGGTCTTGAACCGGTCACGCCGGTTCAGTTGGACCAGCTGAGCGGTCGGACCGGACTGGACCAGTTCACGTGAGGACGGGGATGATGAATAGTGCTAGCGCATGAGGTCCACGCGCAGCGCCTTTGGGCAGCGCGTGAGGGAATTTCTGGGGAAGTTTTCAACATGATTTTTAATCTATTCGATGTAACGAACATTTTGGGACTGGTTTCATGTCGATCGGACATCGTTTCGATATATATAGAGGTGTCCGGAGGTTTAAGATGGAGTTTTAAAATTCTTAAAAATTCGGGAAAATTATGGGGCTTCAATGAGAGCTTAATGAGGTATTTAGTAACCCTCTAGTATGATTTGGATAGGTTTGGAAGTCCCGGTGATAGTAGTGTGACTCGGGAAGGCTTATGGAACACGTATCGAGACGCCAGTGTAGGACAGTCTGTGAGTGGACAACGTTTTCTAAACTGTGATGCATGCATAACTGTTTTATATGTTTTATATATGTGATTTCTATAGTGATGATTGCGGCATTGGTGATTTACATAGTTGTACGTATTTCAAGGTAATCTCATATTTGCACGTATTTCGAGGTTTATGGTTTTACTGTAGTTTTATATGCTTGTGGTTTCATTGGTAGTTTTATGAACTGGTTTTGGTTTTGGAAAGATGAACTCGGGCATGAGACCCATTTGAATTATGTGATCGGGCAGGAGGCCCAATTGGTTTACGAAATCGGGCATGAGGCCCAGTTGGGTTTTATAAATGTGATTTCAAGTCTGGGACCCTATGTTTCATAAACGTGATTTCGAGTCAGGGACCCTAAATGGATTTGTGATGTTTATGGAAATTTCGGGCAGGGCCCTTTGAGATGTTTTGAAATGGCTTTATAAAACTGTTTTCCATATACCATCTTGATACGAGGATCTGTGGATGGTTTCCTCCAGGTGTTTGAGACACTGGGGAAGTCACGGTGCTTTTCTTGCGAAGGGTCATTATACGGAGCGACCAGACCGTATAGTGACTCAAGAGCAGGATTGCTATGATTAGATGTCTGGGACGTCAGACATCTGGGATCTTATAGATATGGACCCGGAGAGACCTCGGGCAGCACACGTTGCTTATACCGTGAGATATGACGTCTGTGACGTCAAGCGTCTAGGATGCTAGGCATCTGGGATTCCTAGGATGGTTATGTGGTAAATATGGATTATTCGATTTATGAAATGGTAATTCTGTAGTTATGGATTCGTGTTTATGGATTTGGGCAGTGGCCCACTTGGTTCGGTGGATTTGGTATTCTACGATTTTGGGCTGAGTTCCCACACATGTTTGGTTTTACGGTTTTTGGGCTAATGCCCTAATGGTTTATTTAAGCAAAGGATTTGATTACTGGTTTTCGATGCACGCATACTTTTAGTGAATGACATAAATGTATCTTTATCAAATGTGTTTTATGAACTTATTGATTTTCGTCCACTCACAGTTTTTAATAGTTTTAATTCCCTTCAGGTTGATCACGGATGATGGCTGTAGTAGGGACCGAAACATCGCACACCTCTATCGATCCTGAAGCGCTCTAGGAGCCTCGTATGGGCTAAGGTATGAATTATCCCCTGTCTGACACTTCGTGTAAGACGAGAGCATGGCACATCCCACTTTAATCTCGGGGGGATTGGGATGGGTCGTGTAGTGACATCATGGGATTGCACCAGCCTCAACTCGTTTAACTTTGGAGTTCCGTAGGAATCCAAAGTCAATGAGCTCCCAAAAGGCCTAGCCCTAGATAGGTGTGTGCCTACACATATAAGGCACATCACCATTCCTCTAGCAAAAATGTGGGATCGTTCATCGTTCCCTCTAGGACACGGGTCTTACAATCCACCCCCCTTAGGGCCCAGCGTCCTCGCTGACAAATTTTTCAGTCGGGGTTTAGCTCTGATACCATTTTGCCACGACCCGTCCCATCTAGCACCATATTGTCCATTTTGGGCCTCATCTTCACGGTTTTTTTTTGGGACCTCAGGTGCAACTTTCCAGTGGGTCACCCATCATAGAATTGCACCAGCCTCAACTCGCTTAATTTTGGAGTTCCCCAGAAATCCAAAGCCGATGAGCTCCCAAAAGGCCTAGCGCTAGATAGGTGTGTACCTACACATATAAGCCACATCACCATTCCCCTGGCAGGAATGTGGGATCGTTCACCGTTCCCTCTAGGACACAGGTCTTACAACAAATGCTCATGGGACATAAGAGCCCCATCACACAAACAACTAAGAACATAAGGGCGAGTAGAGTATCTGGAACCACAATCCAAAGTTGCAAAACGGCCCTTAATAACAATCCAAAGAATGAAGGAAGTCTTACGAATAGCTTCCTAGGACCATACCAGATGGGCCCAGGGAAAATAATGCCCCTAGAATTAAACTCCTTCCACAATGATAAGGGAAAAAAGATGTCACGTGTTGATAAGGGAAAATATTTGTATGACTTTAGAGACTAAGTGAGCTCACTAGTGAAAGTCAAAGAATTTGACAATGTGTTGGGCCCAGGAGAGAGAATTGAATACGTACTATAGTTAGAATGTAACGACCCAAACTTTCGTAAATATTATTTTATTGTAAAATGACCATTTTGCCCCTAAGGGGGGAAAAGTTGACTTTTACCCCGGGGAATATTTAAGACCTTGACCCATGCCCGTGACATAGCTTAGGACGTCACGAGTACGTAGGCAGATGGCACGTCGAAAACGGACGTACGACGAAAAAGTTATGGTCACGAAAGTAAAATCGTTTAACCGAACAAACCGAGGCTTGAATTAAAATAATATTATAATATTAAAATCTGATTTAAATAGCAAATCATTATGGACCCTTGGATGTCACTCATCCCACACATTCCCTAAAACCTGGATCTTGGTTGGCTATTTATTTAATATTTCTTTGCCTCCTAAAATCCTCACCATCCATTCTAAACTCCATATTGAATCTGGACCCTTGATGTCATCTTCCTTTTTCTTTTAATTGTTCAGACAACTCACTCTCACTCTCACTTTCATTTCTCTCAAACCGTCAACACGGCTTACTCCCTTGAACAAACACACACCCAGACGACCATCCTCCCTGCCTAGCTCTACCTCCAGACGACCACCACCCACCACCTTCACCAGACATCGGCCACCACCACCACAGCCTGGCTTGCATAACCCGAAAGCCGAACCAAGCCGCCCCCCACCCCCCGTGACCAGAGAAGGAAAACCAGCCCGAATAACATCCAACCATCCAAACCTCCACACCAGAGCTCGAACAACCGTAGGGTTAGGATTACTGGGACGGCAGAAGGACTTAGAAGTGGACGAGGCAGCTTACGGCGGCCGTAATCCGAAAAATCCGAGAGGCTTCATTTTCCTTCCCTGTTTCAAAACGACCCGTTTTGACGTTAGGTTTCATTTTTCATCTCTGAGACATGTCCTAGGGACTCAGACGAACAATTTGGACCAACGTTAGTGGCCGGAATCTGGGCGAGTCACCGGAGAAGACGACCAGAATTTTCAGCCGACTTTCCCGTTAATTTTCAAGTAGCATCTTCAACATAACATTTGATTTTGATTTCACAGAACTATAGAGGGGGTTGTGACGAGTCTATACGGCCAAGTGTGATCGAAAATGGTGACCGGAAGCACGATCTGTGATCGGGTCAAGCCGTGGGTCAATGGTGACCCGGTTTTCTGCAAATCGGGTTGACCCGGTACTGTAGCTGATGACATCATCATGCTGACGTCAGCAATAACGTCATGGTGACGTCTCATCATGTCAGAGACTATCAGATCATGGACAAATGAGCTTGTGACACGTGTCCTTTGACACTTTTAGTGCTGACGTCAGCATTTACTGTAGCAGAGTTGACCGACGTTTGACCAGGCACGTGTGAACAGTAAATTTTGTGGGACTAGTACCATTGTCAAGGCTTTGACCATACGAATCCGATGGTGGTGGTTTAGTGTCAATCGGAGATCGTTAGTTTGGTCAAATTAGGGTTTGTAGCCTTGGGAAGCGTGTTCGAACGGCTTTCCCGGGCCAGTTTCATTCTAGGGTTTCTTGGTTGTTTAGTAGGGACTTATAGTGACCCTTACGTATGCTTTGACATGACAGGAATCTTGCATTTGCACTTGGACAGGGTTATACGCTCGGATTTGCAGCGGGATTGTACTGTGAGTGGGCCTTTGATTTCACTAAACCTTGGCATGCATAACTGTTTTTATATATATACATGTTATTCAAGAAAAAGTATCTAATTATCTTGAGTTATGATTATGGCACGTATTACGATGTTTGGGCATGAGTCACGTCTGGTTAGTTTATACACTATTTGAGTCATATATATGTATATGGATTTCGATGATTATCTTTAGTACTGCACTATATAGATCTACCCTAGTGATACTGTCTCCTCCGGATGTGGGTACCCCTAGAGTGGTCACGGCGCATTGCTTGCGAGGGGTTATTCTATGGAGGGACCGGACCGTAGAATGGCTCAAGAGCAGGATTGCTATTATTGGACGTCTGGGACGTCAGGCATCTAGGATGCCATACCCGGACTAGGTTCGGGACTTGGGACTGGGGATTGAGACCCCGAGTGGCACGTGTAGCCTTGGGACTGTGACCTTATTGGGTGTCTGGGACGTCAGACATCTGGGATTTCAGGGTTGGGATTGTATAGTACAGTGACTGTGGTTATGTTTATGTTTATATTATTCTGCTTATGTTTATATGATATTATGGCTTTCGATACTGATGCATGCATTTCGGAAAACGGAGGGGAAAACTATATGTTTTCGATATGATGAACTATTTTATAAACTTTGAGTTTCGGCCCACTCACCCTTATTGTTTTACTAACCCCGTCCAGGTCCTGCTACTGAGGAAGAAGATGAGGATCCCGAGGAAGAGGAATATGTTTACGTTGCGCACCTGAACCCTACTGCTGGGTAGGTTGGCACGTAGAATGTCTAGAGTCGTGCTCAATAACCTGTATTTGGAAACTATCTCTTGTCTGACACTATTTGTCTTCAAATATATGTATGACATAATATGTGTGACTTAAATTTGGATTTTTATGCATTGAATTCCTTAAGGGTAATTTTTGGTACTGTGAGGTCGGGTGTCAGACGGGAGCAGGGCACACCCCTAGGTGGTCCCAGGGGGATCGGGGCGGGTCCTGTCATAGAATAAATGTTGATTTATTGGATCCAGTGTGTGGTAACATTTTGGTTAATAATTAAAAGTATCACCACTTGGTCGGTCGTGATTATTGAATTGGGACTCCAATAAGAGTCAGGCTGACACGACCCATCCCAATCCCCCCGAGATTAACGTGGGATGTGTCCATGCACCCGTCTAACAAGAAGTGTGAGACAAGGGATAACTCAAATCTTAGCCCAAACGGGGCTTTCAGAGTGCGCCAGGATCGGTGGAGGAGTATGATGTCTCTGTCCACTACTACAGCCCGTATCCGAGATCAACTTGAAGGGCATTAAAACCACGGAAATCTGTGAGTGGACGAAACAAATAATGTATAAAACACATTTCACGAGGAGACATTTATGCCCTTCACTAAAAAGCAATGTTCGAAAAGGCGGGCTAGGCGGTGCCTAGGCGCTAGGCAGAAGGCTACCGCCGCGAATAAAGGGTATTCGTTTGCTCTAGGCGGGCTGGTGAATTAGGCGGTGCCTATTCGGCCTGGGCAGAGCTTGGGCGGGTCCTTGGCGGACAGGGCGGGCGGGGCTGGGCGGCTGACCGCTGGCTGGGCGGTTTCAATGTTAAAAAAAAAAAATTCACAATTCATTCATAATTATTCATCAGTCCCATGAGTATGACTCCCATACCCCTCATTCAATCATTCTTGCAATGCATAATTCCATATGAACCAAAAAATGAAAAATTCAAATCAGCTACAATCAATGTTGGCTACCATACTCAAATTCATAAATCACAAGTTCAAAACTTAACCCAATAATCAAATATCAGTTTCAGAACATTATCCAAACATTCATCAGTCCTATACTCAAATTCAAAGTTCAAAACTCAAACATAAACAACCTAAATTCAATAATACATTGATACATTCACTGATTCACGACAACACGACATTGGGGGTGACTGGGTGAGACTCCCAAACGGCCAAACTATAATAGGCGAATACCTGATACACAAATTGCACACTACTCAGAGACTTAGAGACTACCCAACGGCCAAAGGTCCCAAACCCAACCCAATACTCATTACCTGAAGGCTGATTGAAAGGGCGTCTGCGATCTGCCCAATACTCTTTGCGAAGTCGAAGTCTACGGCGTCTGCCTCGCCGAGCCACCACGACGCGTCGACATTAACTCCAATCCAATCAGATCTCCGCACTTCCGCAGTCGAACACTCGAACATTCGTAGTCGCACTCTCAATCTCAGGTATTAGTCTAAAATCTGAATCCACCTCGATGACTGTCTCTCTCGAGTCTCGACTGGAGTCTGGAGATGAGATCAAAACTCAAAACTCCGTTGGATCTCTGACTCATCTAATCTCTGTCTCTCGCTCACTCCCTCGCTCCCTTACTGTCTTTGTTCTCTGTCTCTCGCACTCAAGATGAAGAGTGAGAGGGATGGGAATGGAGATGGAAAGCAGAGGTGAAAAACTTTGTTGAATAAATTGGATTCGGTCTCTATTCTTCGTCTCTGTTCTCACTCTCAGTCTCTCGATCTCAGGATGGAGTGATGGAGATTAGGAGCTAAGGATGGAGAATCGGGACAGAGATGGAGATTGAAAGGGCGGACTCGACGAGGCTCGACCTCTTGGTCTTGGGACTGAAATCTCGATTCTCGAATGAAGGAAGAATGAGATAAGGATGGCTTTAATGAAATGGAATGAAATGAATGGATTGAATGAATTGATTAATTGAATGGTTGAATGAATTGATTAATTGAATGGTTGAATGAATTGATTATTGAATGAGATAAGGCTTGCACTGGCATTGGCTGACAGGACCCGCCCCGATCGCCCTGGGACCATTGGGGACGTACCCTGCTCCCATCTGACACCGGACCACTCAATACCAAAATTACTCTTAAAGGAATTCAAATGCATTTTAAGTCATTCATAACATCCAAATACAAATAGTGTCAGACAAGGGATAGTTTCCAAATACAGGGTATTGAGCACGACTCTAGACATTCTACGTGCCAACCTACCCAGCAGTAGGGTTCAGGTGCGCAACGTAAACCTATGCCTCTTCGTCGGGATCCTATTCTTCCTTAATAGCACGACCTGGAGGGGTTAGTAAAACAATAAGGGTGAGTGGGCCGAAACTCAAATTTATAAAACAGTTCTCCATATCGAAAACATATAGGTTTACCCCTCCGTTTTCCGAGAACCATGCATCAGTGTCAAAAGCCACAATATCACACCATATAAACATAAGCAAAAAAATGTAAACATAATCATAACCTCAGTCGCTGCACTATACATCCCAACCCTGACATCCTAGATGTCTGACATCCCAGACGTCCAATAAGGTCACAGTCCCAAGGCTACGCGTGCCACACGGGGTCTCAATCCCGAGTCCAAATCCCGAACCCAGTCCGGGTATGGCATCCTAGATGTCTGACGTCCCAGATGTCCATTAATAGCACCCCCGCTCCTGAGCCACTCTACGGTCCGGTCCCTCCTTAGAATGACTCCTCGCTGGCAATGCGCCATGACCACTCCGGGGTGCCCTCATCCGGAGGAGACAGTATCACTAGGGTACATCTATACAGTGCAGTACTAAAGATAATCTTTGAAATCCATATACATATATATAACTCAAAACCGTGCATAAACTAACTAGACGGGTCTCAAGTCCAAACAACGTAATACGTGCCAAAATCATAACTCACGATAATTAGATGCTTTTGCTTGAATCACATATATATATAAAGGAAAACAGTTATGCATGCCACGGTTTAGTGAAATCAAAGACCCACTCACAGTACATTCCCGCTGCAAATTCGAGCGTATAACCATGTCCAAGTGCTATTGCACGATTCCTGTCATGTCCAAAGCATACGTAAAGGTCACTATAAGTCCCTACTAAACTACCAAGAAATCTTAGACTGAAACCGGCCAGGGAAAGCCGTCTGAACACGCTTCCCAAGGCTTCAAACCGTAATTTGATCAACTTAACGATCTCCGATTGA
Organism: Prinsepia uniflora; assembly: GCA_032719365.1. NCBI lineage: Eukaryota > Viridiplantae > Streptophyta > Magnoliopsida > Rosales > Rosaceae > Prinsepia > Prinsepia uniflora. Next base: position 19,707,361 of record CM064876.1, read on the forward strand.
CACGAAACCACCGCCATTGGATTCGTATCGTCGAAACCTTGAAAATGGTATTGGTCCCAGAAAATTTATTATTCACATGCGCCCCCACGCGCCTGGTCAATGGTTGGTCAACTCTGCTACAGTACATGCTGACGTCAGCACGTCGTCACTGCTGACGTCAGGACTGACAGTGTCAGACGACACGTGTCACATGCTCATTGGTCCATGGTCTGACTGTTTCTGGCATGATGACGTCATCAGCTACAGTAACGGGTCAATCCGATTTGCAGAAACTGGGTCGCCGTTGACCCACGGCTTGACCAAATCACAGATCACGTTTCTAGCCACCATTTTTTATCAAACTTGGCCCTAAAGACTCGTCACAACCTACGCTACAGCTCTGTGGAATCAAAACCAAGTTTAGAGATGAAGAGGCTACCTGAAAAACACAGGGAAAATCGGCTGCAAACTCTGTTGCCTTCTCCAGCGAGTCAACCTAATTCTGGCCTCGAGAACTGGTCCAAGCTGGTCGTCTAGGTCCCTAAGACATGTTCCAGAGATGAACAATGAATTATAACGTTAAAACTATCCATTTCGAAACAGGGAAGAAAATCGGATCTAATCGAGTTTTCTGACTTATCGTCGCCGTAGGCCGTCCAGTCCACTTCTCAGTCCTCCTGCCGTCCCAATTAACCTAACCCTACGTTAGTTCAAGTCCAGGTGTGGAGGTTTGGACGGTTAGACATTTTGGGCTGATTTTCCTTCCTTTCGGGACTGGGGATTTTGGATCGTGAAGGCCGGGCTGTGGTGGTGGTGGTCGGTGTCTGGTGGTGGCTAGTGGTGGTCTGGTGGTGGAGCAAGGCAGAGGGGTAGTTGTGTGTTTGTGCAGGGAAGGGAAGTATGTTCACAGGTTGAGAGAAAATGCAAGTGAGCAAGGTGTCTAATCCATTAAAAGAGAAAGAGAGATGAGATCAAGGGTCCAAATTCAATCTGAGGTTTAGAATGGATGGTTAGGATTTTAGGAGGGAAGAAATATTAAATTAAGTAGCCCAACTAAGATCCAGGTTTTAGGGAATGTGTGGGATGAGTGACACTTGTCACTCATCCAGGGATCCAGAATGATTTGCTTTTTAAATCAGATCCTAATATTATAATATTATTTTAATTCAAACCTCGGTTCATTCGGTTAACCAATTTTACTTCCGTGGCCATAACTTTTTCGTCGTACATCCGTTTTCGATGTGCCGCCTGCCTACATACTCGTGACGTCCTAATCTACGTCACGGGCATGGGTCACAGTCCTAAATATTCATCGGGGAAAAAGTCAACGTTTTCCCCCCATAAGGGCAAAATGGTCATTTTACAATAAAATAGTATTTACGAAAGTACGGGTCGTTACACTGGCAGTCAACGAAAATGAATGAGAAATGAATTAAACATTGAAATATTGAATACAAATGGAGCATTACTAGTGGATGTGTATGTGAATTAAGTTTAACAATAAAGTGAGAAATGAATTAAACATTGAATACAAATTGGGCATTACTAATGGGTAGTGGCTATTGGTTACTGGTCAAGTGGTCAGTGGTTATGTCTATTAGGCTATTACTAATTTGTTAATCTAATTTGCAATTGGCCATTGGCTGCTAATTTGGCCAGAGGCTATTGGCCTATTGCTAATTTTCTATTGCTAATTTGGTCAGGGGCTAATTTGCTATTGCTAATTTGCTATTTCTAATTTGCTATTGCTAATTTGCTAGTGGTCATTGCTAATTTGAATTTGATAGTGAAATGTTTGATATAAATTAGTATTTTTTTTCATTCTCTATGCCTCTATGGACTATGCTATATGTTTGAAATTTTGAATTGTAGGTTTTAGTGTTTTTCATAAATGGCTATACCTTCCGAAGTAAATGTAGAACCAAATGTAACGCCCAAAATCGAAAGATCATTGAAACGGAATATTGGTGATATTGGATGGGAGTTTGCACTTTTGGAAAATCCTACGAACTTTGATAAGGTGAAGTGCAAGTTGTGTGGGAAGTGTATGAGCGGTGGAATCAATAGGATAAAACAACACATAGCCCACATCAAGGGAAATGTAGCTTCATGTTCAAAGTCTTTTCGGATGATGATAAATTAAGGTGTAAAACAGCTTTAGAAGAAGCCAAGGTCAAGAAAAGACAAAAGAATATACTTGAAGAGGAAGTGAGGCAAGAAGTTAGAATTCAAGAAGAAGATGAGGAAGTTGAAATTGGTGGTCCAAAAAGAACGAAACGTTATCTAGGGCCTATGGATAAGTTTGCAAACACTATCAATGTCGGATCTTCAATGGATGGAAATAAGACATTTCGACAACAAAATATCAATGATGCACTTTGGAAGGAAAGAACGCATTATGTGCATCAATATTTGGCTCGATGGGTGTATGAATCTGGTCTTCCTTTCCATGCCATTGAGAATGATAGCTTAAAAAAATTTGTGGAAGCGATAGGTCAATTTGGTCCAGGTTACCATGACACAACCACCCCCAATCCCTCAGGATTAAGGGCTAAGTCATGCTCTCGTCTAACTTACGCGTGATACGAAAGCTAAATTGACGTCCAACCATCCATGTAGAACGTAAGCTGGAGAGGGGATTTCCAAAATGAACCGTCCACAAGTACCGGACTTCTTAGAGCGCGTAGAATCTATTGCGGATAGCGTTGTGATGTCTCCTTCTCTCTCTACCCACAGCCCGCACCGCAACAACCTGGAGGGTATCAAAAACATAAAAAAACTATGAGTGGACAAAAAATAATAATACGTTTTGAAAACAGGTTATAGAAAAGTACATTTATACCCTCCGTTTAAAAACTAATGCATGCATATAAAAACCATTCCATAAAACTATTTCATATCTAAGTTATCCAAATCGTTTACGCATTGCCTTTCCTCAATTCCCGGGCCTAAGCCCCAAAACCATAAAAACTCGTATCATCCAGACATAGCCCAAAACAGTGGAAAAACCATATCTGAAAGCCATCATTATCATCGAAGTTCAAAACACATTGAAATCTTTTGTAAACCATCGAACCTACTGGATCTATCCGAGTCTTTAAACTCAGTCCAGGCCTCAATATAATATGAGTCTTTAAACTCCCGAGTCTTTAAACTCAATAGGCCTACGGGGGAAATATCAATATCCGAGTCTTTAAACTCCTGAGTCTTTAAACTCAATTCGAGTCTTTAAACCCAATTCGGGCCCGCCCCGTCATAATCATATACGGGTCTGTAAACCCAATAACCAGATCCAGCAAATCCAATACAAAAATCATTTTGAAACCATTTCCAAAATCATCATCCCGAATCCAAATCCAGAATCATATCCATCATCTATTTCCAAGTTCTAAACCCGCATCTGGAATAACCATTCTGAACCCGAATCCGGAAATCAACTTTCAAGTTCTAAACCGAATCCAAAATCGTCATCCTGAAATCTGATTCCAAAACCCGAAATCACGTTTATCGAAACCACTTTTCTGAACTGGGCTTCAAGCCCTAAATCACTTTCCACAATCCATTAGAAATCTTTGAAATCAAATTGTATTTAAAATCCCACAATCAAATCATCAAAACCATGGTCAAATCACAGTATAAACCGTAAGCTCGTAAAACATGCAAACCCGTACTTATCTAGAAATCCGTGCAAAACTATAAATCATCAATATCAATTCACAAATATAGAAATCACGTATAGAAACCATATAAAACATATATGCATGCATCATAAGTTCGAAAGCAAAGTCCACTCACAGACCATTTACGCTGCTGCCTCGATACGCGTGCATTACGTCGTTTTTCTGCTATTCAACTATCACCGACTATACTGAACCTGTCCAAATCCCATAATAAGGTCACTAACTACTTCATAAAGGTTATACTATAGCCCCGTAATTTTCTCGAATTTTTCACTATTTTTAACCGAGCCCTAAAACCTTCAGACATCCTGAAACATATCGAGACGATGTCCGATCGACTCGAAACCATTGCCAAAATGTTCGTTTCATCGATTACATCATTTCACATGTTGAACACTTCCTCAAAAGGTGTGCCACGCGCCCACACGCTTCACCCAAATGGGTTGCACGTGGCCCTCACGCGCGGCACTGTTCATCATCTCCTTCCTCTCGCCGACCCGGTTCAAGCCGGTTTGAACCAGCGCAGGCGGTTCACGGCTATTTTCAACGTTTTCCATTTCGATTTCCCTCCTTTTAATTCCTACCTGTTTTTCTCTTTGTCTATAATTGATTTATCACCTAAACACATGAATCTAAACCTTGGAACTTACCTCCCAATTCGAAGGACGAATTGTAGAAAATTCAGCTCCCTGTTCCCAGCCACTACGAGTTCTTCCAGCCACGACTGCACATTCTCTAGACTCATCTCAGCCTCTAGCTGCTACATTAGCCAACCAACTCGTGTCTTAACCCCTAAACCTCAAGTGATATTCCTGAACAGAGACAGAGTAACTGAGATTTTGAAAATGGGCTTACCTCTTTCACTCAATGACTTTATCATGGCTTCCACCACGATCCTCACATCTTCTAATTTCCTTTTACTCCTGACCACCACGAACAGACGAGTTCACAACGTTAGCACATTTGAAATCCATAGCTAAGGGAGTTCACGGTTTCAAGTTTTTCTTTTCTCCCTTTACTTCTCCTTTCCTTTATCCACTTCTCCATGTCTCCCTCACATGTACACCACCATTCGCCTCTGGATTTTACACTTAGTCACACACTCACATAGGTCACAACACGCCCTTTGATTTCTCACTCAAAAATTCTGAACTCATACACGACACACAATGGAACCAACTGCACGATTTGCTAAACTCCTTCTTTGTCTCTCTTATCCATTTAATCGAACAACAAGTGAGATTTGGTTGGAACCAACCAGAACCTCCCCACGTGTCCCAATCTCCCAATATCTGGTGCAAAATATCCACTACAGTAGGGACAGATGTCCTCATCCCGCTGGGCACAGATCCCTAGAAGCAAAAGATCATTTTACCCCTGCCTTCCAAAAATACCATTTGCCCCTCATGTTCCTAGACCCATAATGTTGTCATCCAAACTCCAATTGACACGTGTCGTCTGTCGTTATATTCAGGAGATCGAGACCTACCTAATGGTCCTCGAATTACATGAAAAATCCATGTCATTTGAAAAGTCAACAAATTGTCCCTTTTCAACAAAATTACCAAATTACCCTTGAACTTCCGAACATCATAACTTCCTCCTCGGATGTCGAAATCGGACGTGCCACCTATCTATTATCCAGTGACATCCCGAACTACGTCATAGTCATCGGTCAAAGTCCATTTGACCGTTCAAACATAAAGTCAACCGCTCGCCATCCTAGGGGTAAAATCGTCATTTTGTACCATCCGTCCGAAATCACCCAAATAATTACCGATTAACTTACTAATCCGTCATTAACTATTAATCTAATCCCGATTTCCGGGACGGGTCGTTACAATCTCCCCCCTTAAAGAATTTCGTCCCTGAAATTCTGAACCTCGTACAGTCTCAACTTATTGGGGGAAATCCAACTGATCCCACACCTGGGTCTCCTACCCAGTGTCCGTCATCTGCCAATCCAAATTAGCCGGATAGTTCCCAAACTGTCACCCCTACTTGGTCAAGCGAATCATTTACCAAGTTTCAATCCATCTGGTGAATTATCACATCCTCATCGGGGTCAACACATTTCCAACTCATACCCAAGGTACCACTAACGTCACGCCATTTGACCCTCACAGCTCAACTAACCATAGGCACGCCACATCACCACTGCTACCAGTTTCAACACTTCCGACTCCTTCTCGAGTTGAGCGTACCTCGTACTAACGTCCTCGTACATTATGCGGGTCCGCCGTCAACAGGAAAAAATCTCAAGTCCACCCATTCACAAGGCGGCATCAACTGTCCTTACTACTTCCGTCAGCGATCTGCGCCGACCTCACCGGAGTCACAACGTACTCGTCTATACCCCTAATTCAACCAATCATCTCACCAGTGGTTTTATTAACCACCAACACAGACAACCTGTGGAAACATCATCCACGTCCTACACCACCTGTCTGCAATTGAACCTTATCACATACATGTCAACCCGTAATCACACATCTCAAGATCAAGGTCCTACCAGCCACTCATGGCTCTGAGCATCCAGCTTACATCAATCTTGACTCCTGCCAACCAGTCAGCTCAATCAGGATCACTCGGTTCCAGTCCACAACACAACTAGTCAATCACATCGGATTAGAAAGTCAACCAACAATAAACCCAGGCACCAAGCCGATCACCAACACCCCTACCAGAACATCACGATGCACGTCCAATTGCATCAGGACACATCTCAAACACATGCACCAATCACCACCAACCAAAAGCACGGTGCATACCACTAATCCCACGCGACAACAACCCTATGAACTTGAATAAAACAAAGATATCTAGAACTCCTCAACATAGCTCGTAGAGTACATCCTCAGGTACTTCCAACGACATCCTGCGGTAAGTCCACCATTCAACCACATCGCCATTAGCCGAGCTCTACTACACCCAAAGTCCACCAACAACACCATAGTGTACCCGTCACCCTCCCAGGGTATCTCCAGGGCACACGAACATCCTCATGTCCATACTGATTACCACCTGACGACGAGCCAATCACGCTTCACTTTTGAAGCCCATCACTCCAATCCAATACTAGGCCAACACGTCAGGCCCAATACGTCTTCTAAAAACAACACCAGCTCAAGTCTATTTCGAGTCCCCCTGTCTTCTGGGTTTCCTAACCCATATGAAATCCAATCGCATCTCAACTACAAACACAGAGCAGACCCAGTACCAGTTCCAAGTCACCTACCATACGTATGTGAGACGGACCACACGCGTCCTACACAACTCCAAGATGGTCAAGATATTCAGCCACTTCCACTCCTACAAGACAGAGCAATCTCCTCATTTGGATGTCCAAATATCCAACCTTTGTCTTGTCATCTTATCTTCCTAATCCATCATACTCCAATCCGGAGTCAGAAGCAATCCAGTCCCGATCCACTCACTCCTAAGTGGATCCCATTTCTCGTCCATACAACTCTTACCATCAGACTATCACATCAAATTAAATCAAGCCAGAATACCACACGTCTAGATTGCCTTCTTTGCTTGCTTCTGTCATCCTACATTGGAGATCACAGTAATCCAACACTATGACAGCGCAAGTCATCCTACTTTAAGCCAACTTAACACAAACTCATGACACTCGCCACACATGCCAAACATGGCGTTACTAAGCCCTCTCTCTACTCCTGAGCACAACCCCAAGTGTCCACAAGTAAGGGGGTTCACAATTCCTGAAGTTCCTTCAATGAATCCCCAAATCGACTCCAAAGTATTCATCTCTTATACTCGACACCAAACACCAACTCCGAATCAACTCACATCTCATTGTCCAAACTACAACAGCTCCTGATTCCGAGATTCCAACCATGGAACTAAATCCGCAACACAAATACCACCATTGGACCAACCGTCCAAACTTCAACTCCGCTACACTTAGGCGATCCACAACTCCTACGGATCACAACCAAGTGTCCGTAACCAAACCAACTCGCCTTTCAGTTAACACCGCTTATGCACATCCAAAAGGATGTCAATCATCACCCCTTCTGATGATCGCATCTCAACCTTTCCGAAGTTCAACTCCGAGCACCTGCTAAAATACGAGTCTCCAACTCTCGGAATCCCCAATCCTCAATCATTGACCTCAGACTCCCCAGTTACCACCCTCGAAGTTGTCAATCACCAAGTACCAACCTCGAAATCACCACATGCCAACTTCGGCATATGCCGACATATACCAACACATCAGGTGGAGTCCACTAAAACCAACCTCACGAACGGTCAAACCCGACCATACCAACCTAGCCTGATCCAACACGAAGCATAGGTCCACCGCGCTTCCTCTGCGCTGCTTTGATCAAACTAATGGTCATCACCTATCCCCAATCCGTTAAGGGTTCCCATCAGACACCGGCACATCACCACTAACCACAACCTCAACTCAATATTCCCATCCGACCATGACAAGCATCCCAAACTAAGAATTTACTCTGGGTTACTCACCAAGGAACTCACAGTCCAGACCAGTCATCCCACGGGGTTCCTCAAATCATCCCCGTCATACGGGTTATCCAAACCCGCAACAGCCACTGGTTTACAACAACCTTACCACTCCGGTCGTCACACCCGACTACCAACGCTATGGGGGAATCCCTCAAATCCTCAAAGTAGGTTCCTATACCCCGTCACTCGAGGCATCCAGCTACTCGTAGTCGTACAAAGCCAATCTCAACCCCAACTGACCAAAAGGTCAACAATCCATACTTTCGTCATCCGGCCTAATCCGCCCTAACAAGCCACTATCAACCGGCCTCCTCGCCCCACGTGTACTACCAGCTCAACAGGCTATTATCGGGCCCCACAGGCCGACTAGCCTGCTTGTACTCGTAGCTCACTAGCTACCATCGAGCATATCCAGCGCCAAACATGCTAACTATTCTGGACCTAAGCCGACATACGTCATACCACACATCGCGTATCGAGTGACAATCACCCTGGCACTAACAATCGCCGCCAACTAACCACTAACAAATGTACTGTCATTATCGGGTCCAGGTTGATGACGGGCTGTTCCGCATCGAGACATCACATTTACAGTAGCATCACATCACACTAGTCGACAAACCACCAGCTCTAGAAGCCAAACTTCACGCAGAGTGTACAAAACTTGCTCTGATACCAATTTGACACGACCCACCCCCAATCCCCCGGGATTAAGGGCTAAGTCATCCTCTCGTCTAACTTACGCGTGACACGAAGGCTAAATTGACGTCCAACCATCCATGTAACACGTAAGCTGGACAAGGGATTTCCAAAATGAACCGTCCACAAGTACCGGACTTCCCAGAGCGCGCAGAATCTATTGTGGATCGTGTGTGTAATGTCTCCGTCTCTCTCTACCAATAGCCCGCACTACAACAACCTGGGGGGTATCGAAAACATAAAAAGACTGTGAGGGGACAAAACCAAATAATACGTTTTGAAAACAGGTTATAGAAAAGTACATTTATACCCTTCGTTTAAAAACTAATGCATGCATATAAAAACCATTCCATAAAACTATTTCATATCCAAGTTATCCAAATTGTTTACTCATTGCATTTCCTCAATTCCCGGACCTCAGCCCAAAACCATCAAAATCCGGCGCATAATCTATTGTGGATCGCGAGTGTGATGTCTCCGTCTCTCTCTACCAATAGCCCGCACCGCAACAACCTGGAGGGTATAGAAAACATAAAAAGACTGTGAGTGGACAAAAACGAATAATACGTTTTGAAAACAGGTTATATAAAAGTACATTTATATCCTTCGTTTAAAAACTAATGCATGCATATAAAAACCATTCCATAAAACTATTTCATATCCAAGTTATCCAAATTGTTTACTCATTGCATTTCCTCAATTCCCGGGCCTCAACCCAAAACCATCAAAATCCGGCGCAGAATCTAGTGTGGATCGCGTGTGTGATGTCTCCGTCTCTCTCTACCAATAGCCCGCACCGCAACAACCTGGAGGGTATAGAAAACATAAAAAGACTGTGAGTGGACAAAAATGAATAATACGTTTTGAAAACAGGTTATAGAAAAGTACATTTATACCCTTCGTTTGAAAACTAATGTATGCATATAAAAACCATTCCATAAAACTATTTCATATCCAAGTTATCCAAATTGTTTACTCATTGCATTTCCTCAATTCCCGGGCCTCAGCCCAAAACCATCAAAATCCGTATCATCCGAGAATAGCCCAAAACAGAGGAAAACCCATATCTGAAAACCAACATTATCATCAAAATGTAAAACACATTGAAACCCTTTGCCAACCATCGAACCTGCTGGATCTATTCGAGTCTTTAAACACCCGAGTATTTAAACTCAATCCAGGCCTCAATACAATCCGAGTCTTTAAACTCCCGAGTCTTTAAACTCAATAGGCCTACAGGGGAAATATCAATATCCGAGTTTTTAAACTCCAGAGTCTTTAAACTCAATCCGGGTCTTTGAACACAATCCGGGCCCACCCCCGTCATAATCATATCCGGATCATTAACCCCAATAACCAGATCCAGCAAATCCAATCCAAAAACCATTTTGAAACCATTTCCAAATCCATGTCCAAATCCGAATTCAAAATCACCATTTCGAATTCCAAGCCGAATCCGAAATCATCATCCCGAATCCAAATCCAGAATCATATCCATCATCTATTTTCAAATCCGAATCTGAAACCATCATTCTGTAAGCCGACATCCGAAATAACCATTCTGAACTCAAATCCAGAAATCCACTTTCAAGTTCCAAAATCAAATCCAGAATCGTCACCCCGAAATCCGATTCCAAAACCCGAAATCACGTTTATCGAAACCACTTTTCTGAATTGGGCTTCAAGCCCGAAATCACTTTCCACAATCCAATAGAAATATTTGAAATCAAATCGTATTTCAAATCCCACAATCAAATCATCAAAACCATGGTCAAATCACAGTATAAACCGTCGTAAAACAAACAACCCCGTACTTATCTCGAAAACCATGCAAAATCGTAAATCATCAATATCAATTCAAACATATAAAAAACACGTATAGACACCATATAAAACATATATGCATGCATCATAAGTTCGAAAGCAAAGTCCACTGACAGACCATTTACGCCGCTGCCTCGATATGCGTGCATTACGTCATTTTTCGGCTATTCAACCATCACCGACTATCCCGAACCTGTCCAAATCCCATAATAAAGTCACTAACTACTTCATAAAGGTAATTCTATAGCCCCGTAATTTTCTCGAATTTTAAATTATTTTTAACCGAGCCCTAAAACCTTCAGACATCTCGAAACATATCCAGACGATGTCCGATCGACTCGAAACCAGCGCCAAAATACTCGTTACATCGATTACATCATTTCACATGTTGAAGACTTCCTCCAAAGGTGTGCCATGCACCCACATGCGCCGCCCAAAGGGGCTGCGCGTGGGCCTCACGTGCGGCACTGTTCATCATCTCATTCCTCTCGCCAACCCGGTTTAGACTGGTTTAAACCGGCGCAGGCGGTTCACGGCTATTTTCAACGTTTTCCATTTCTATTTCTACGTGTTTTTCTCTTTGTCTATAATCGATTTATCACCTAAACACATGAATCTAAACCTTGGAACTTACCTCCCAATTCGAAAGACAAATTGTACAAAATTCAGCTCCCTGTTCCCGGCCACTGTGAGTTCTTCCAGCCACGGCTGCACATTCTCTGGACTCATCTCAGCCTCCAGGTGCTACATTAGCCAACCAACTCGTGTCTTAGCCCCTAAATCTCAAGTGATATTCCTAAACAGAGACAGAGTAACTGAGATTTTGAAAATGGGCTTACCTCCTTCACTCAATGACTTTATCATGGCTTCTACCACGATCCTCACATCTTCTAATTTCCTTTTACTCCTGACCACCACTAACAAACGAGTTCACAACGTTAGCACGTTTGAAATCCATAGCTAAGGGAGCTCATGGTTTCAAGTTTTTCTTCTCTCCCACTGCTTCTCCTTTCCTATGTCCACTTCTCCCTGTCTCCCCCACACATACACCACCATTCACCTCTGGATTTTACACTTAGTCACACACTCACATAGGTCACAACACGCCCTTTGATTTCTCACTCAACAATTCTGAACCCACACACGGAACACAATGGAACCAACTGCACGATTTGCCAAACTCCTTCTCTGTCACAATTATCCATTTAATCGAACAACAAGTGAGATTTTGCTGGAACCAACCAGAACCTCCCCATGTGTCCCAATCTCTGTAACGACCCAGAAATTCGAAAAAGGAACATTTGGAAAATTTGAAGGAAATGATGATTTTGCCCCTAGTTATAAAGGCCGAAAGTTAACTTTTTGATCGAAACACTTTTTGGACTTTTCGAAGAGATTTTTGAGTAGGTCTGAGGACGCTAAATCCATAGACAGGCGGTATGCGTCAATCGGAGGTCGGATGTGAAAGTTGCGAGTCTGCGAAGGCGAGGGGCATTTTGGTAATTTTGAAGGTAAGGGTAAAATGGTAATTTTGGTTGGGCTAAGATCTGATGATTCAACAGATTTGTGAATCATGCAGGTCTGTGAGTGACACATGTCACTATGCAGATGACAATTAGTGGCTTGTTATCTGATATTTGGATTAAATTGTACAAAAACCGCGTGTGTGTTTCCCTCAAACAAACAAAAACAGAGCATCAGTATGCTCTCAAATAGCAGACCTCACTCTCCCTATCTGATCGATCTATGAGAGAAATTGAGAGATAATTAGAGAAGAAAAACTTGGAATTTGAAGAAGTGGATATCCTGGAACTGTACAGCAAACCCGAAACCCCCACCCGAAATCCTTGATTTAACGATTGAATTTGAATTCGGATTTGTGCAAGTAATTGGTGGAAACAAAGATTTGGATGAGTTTATGGGAACTTAAACAAGTTGAATGACACCAAAATCAAAGAGAATTAGAGAGGAATGAGCCCAGACGGACCCTGGTTTCAATTCGAAAACTCAGCTCTGAGTTCGATTACTTGGAAGGAATTAAAGGTAAAATTGGCATAAAAAACAAGTTCACAAAAGTTCCTTGAAGCTTTTAGATGGATCAATTGAAGAAAAACGATGGCAATCGATGAACTTTGATGAATGCACAGTGCTCGGATGTTCTTCGAAAAATTGAGCTCGAATTGACTGGATTGAGGTAAGTTCTATTGAAATTAAGGTTACATAACCATAATTAGATGCATAAAGATGCTATTCGATGACTCAATTGAAGGAATCAATGAATATTGGACTGGATTTCATCCGGGTCAAGCCGCGGGCCAACCAGACCCGTTTATCAGTCAACCGGGTTGGAACGATGAACAGTCACTGTTACTGTAGCAGGCGCGTGGGGGCTTTTGAGCGGGATTTTCAAGGTTAGATCAACATGAAACTTGTTCCTTTTAATGTAACGAACATTTTGGCATTGGTTTCGAGTCAATCTGACACCGTTTCGATATTATTTCGAGGGTCCGAAGGTTTATCTTACGTTTTTAATTCGTATTTAATTCCCAGAAAATTATGGGAAATTAATATGATGTTAATTAAGTCATTAGTAACCCTGAATAATGATTTTGGACAGGACTTGGAATTCCTGGAAAGTGTCAGAAATTACAGAAAAACGTGCAGCTCGGAAAGCGAGCCATATGGACGGTATGTGAGTGGACTTTTGTTTTCTACCCAGAATGCATGCATATATGTTTTAAATGCATTATTATATGACTTGAAATGATTTGGCATGATTAATGTTACGATATGATGATTTTCGGATTTTGGGAATATTATATTGTTTTCTATCGTTTTGGGCACGATTTTCGAGAAAACTGTGAAATTGCTATTTTAGGCGAAGGCCCGGGATTTGAGATTGGTTTTGACTCGGATTATGAGTCAGGGCTTGATTTGATTAATTTGTAATACTCTTTAGATATATTTTATGAATTTATGTGAAAATGGCAACTAAGGTTGCGGTTGCATGGATTTGCGTGAAAATGATATTTTGGGTTTGAGACCCAATGGAAATGTGATTTTGATTGGATTGGTATTTCCATGTGATTACATGATGATATTGATGGTTTTTGGATTTATGAAATAATCAGGACTTTGGTTTTACGGATTTTGAGGAAATTATGTTTTGGGCGGAGACCCTGTGATTTTGATTTCAAGTGCAACTGTTTTTCACTGGTTTTCATAATGATGATATGTTGTGGATATAGGGCTTTCAGGTGAGAATATGTTTTCCTCAGAGTGCACCCTGTGTTGTGGATATTAGGGTTTCCGGTTGGGAATGTGTTTCCCCGGAATGAACCCTAGAGATAACGCTCGCCTCTGGGATGGGATGTGTTCGCCCGGAGAGGTCACGTAGCACAGTCTGTTGTCGTGCAACCGAGGGATGCTCGACTCAGTTCAGATGTGCTGGATTATATGGAGATCGGTCGGTGATGTGTTCACGACGATCTGGATTGTCGGCTGGTGATGTGTTCACAGCGACGGATGCTCGGATTTTGAGCGGTCCTTGAGCCTATTGATTTGCACGCGTTGCAGGGATAACATGACTATATGAGATTGGATATGGAAATGAGTCCTGTGGTTTTATTGAGATTTGTGATTTATAAATATTTGTGCCCAGATATATTTTACTCATGATTTATGATATGCATGCATGTTTGTGAAACTAGAGGGTAAGAATGTATTTTGATAAATGTATTTCTAAAAGTTTGTTTTGTCCACTCACACCTTTTCTATTTTATTGACTCTTCAGGTCGTGGCGCGATGATTGAGGCTGATCGAGAGATGGAGGCATGAGTAGGCACAGGTGTGGTTATCCCTTGTTTGGCAAGTGTTGAGGGTAATTTCGAAACTTCATTTGACTTGTCAGACGGGAGCAAGACCGGGCACGGCTATCTATGTCTTTTAGGGACGGGTCCTATCAATCTCCCAATATCTGGTGCAAAATATCCATTACAGTAGGGACAGATGACCTCATCCTGATGGGCACAGATCCCTAGACAGCAAAAGACCATTTGGCCCCTCATGTTCCTACACCCATAACGTTGTCATCCAAACTCCAATTGACACGTGCCGCCTGTCGTTATATTCAGGAGATCGAGACCTACCTAACGGTCCTTGAATTACGTGAAAAATCCATGTCGTTTGAAAAGTCAACAAACTGCCCCTTTTTAATTAAATTACCAAATTACCCTTGAATTCCGAACATCATAACTTCCTCCTCGGATGTCGGAATCGGACGTGCCACCTGTCTATGAACTCGTGACGTCCCGAACTACGTCACAGTCATCGGTCAAAGTCCATTTGACCATCCAAACAAAAAGTCAACCGCTCACCCATCCTTGGGCAAAATCGTCATTTTGCACCGTCCGTCTGAAATCACCCAACTAATTACCGATTAACTTACTAATCCATCATTAACTATTAATCTAATCCCAATTTCCAGGACGGGTCGTTACATACCAACCTCCAAGTCATTACCAATTGAGGGAGCCATTATTGAAGGAAGAAGTTGAGAGAACTAGAAAGTCACTTATCACACAAGAAAAAAATGGGTTAAGCATGGTTGCTCAATCATGACCAATGCTTGGAGTGACTGAAAAAAAAAAGTATAATGAATTTGTGTGTAAATTACAAGGAAGGCACAACTTTTCTTTTTTCTAAGGAAGTTTCGGGGGAATCACACATGGGCTTATATATATTTGAGTATGTGGACAAGTGCATTGATGATATTGGACCACAAAACGTAACTCAAGTGGTGACGGACAATGCATCTAACAATATGGCGGCGGCGGAGTTGTTGAAGTTGAAGAGGCCAAACATTTTTTGGACTTCATGTGCCACTCACACTTTGAATATTATGCTCCAAGGAATTGGTAACCTACCTAAGTTCAAAGGAGTCATTGAGAAGGCAAAGGCCATCACCATCTTCATTTATGCCCATCATAAAACATTGGACTTGATGAGGAAGTTCACAAAGAAAAGAGACATAGTAAGGCCGAGAGTAACTAGATTTGAAACTTCTTTCCTAACTTTGCAAAGCATGGTAGAGAAGAAGCAAGAGTTGAAGGCAATGGTTACAAGTGATGCATGGGGGAAAATCAAGCTTTCTAAAAGTGAAAAGGGAAAAGCTTCATATAACACAATTTTGAGTACGAATTTTTGGAATGGTGCAACACTTTGTTTGAAAGTTTTTGGTCCTCTATTTAAAGTGCTTCGACTTGTTAACGGGGATAAAAGGCCATCAATGGGATTTTTGTATGGAGAGCTACATGAAGCAAGGAATGAAATTTAAAAAGCTTTCAAACATCAAGAGGTGAACTATAGTCCAATCCTTGATATTGGTGATGCAAAAGGTTGTGATAGGCTTGATGGTCTATTACATAAGGCGGCCTACCTCTTGAATCCTTATTACTTCTTCAAAGATGATAGCATAGTTGAAGATCCAATTGTCTTGGAAGGGATGTTTGATTGTGTTGAGAAGTTCTTCCTCAGTGACATTAATAAGCAAGATATTGTGATGAATGAAAAATTTGTGAAGTACAAGAAAAAAGAAGGTGGGTTTTGAAAACCTTTGGCCTATGTTGCAATAACTAGAAGTGATTTCGATCCGGGTACGAACATTCACAATTCATAATTTCTTTTTTAATTTTCATTCTTACATAGTTTTTTCCAATTGGTTTTTTCATTAATTAAGAATATTATGCCTTTGTAGTTCAATGGTGGTCTTTGTATGGAGGTGGTGTACCTACATTGCAAAAAATGGCTCAAAGGATTCTCTCTTTGACTATAAGTTCATCCGGATGTGAGAGAAATTGGAGTGCTTTTGAAGGGGTAAGTAAGTAGTTAAAGACTATGGTATAAGAGCATGTATTTATTATTTAATATGCTCAAGCTCACTTATTAGTTTGTTACATACTTACAATTCAATGTTTTCTAAAAGTTTTCAAATTTGTATTCAATGTAGAACCATACAAAGAAAAGGAATATACTAGAAGCAACAAGGTTGAACAATCTAGTTTATGTCCAATTCAATGCCAAGATCATCAATAAGAAAAAACGAGGGGAGAGAAAGATATAGATGTACTAATTGCTAGTGAAGCTAGTAATGCTCAAGAATGGATTGTTCATGGTGGTGATATTGATGAAGTTGACCCCACCCCCGATGATGAAATAAGAGAGCTTAAGAAGAAATTTTGGAATCCGATGAGGACATCCAAGGTGAGGAAAATGAAGATGTATATGAGTTTGAGTCTGATATGCAAAAAGTATTGGAGGAATATGGAGAAGAAGAGTTAGAGCCTTAGAGGTTGTTCATGTAATATAGTTATATAAGTATGTAATGTATATACTCTTTATGAAGTATATACTCCTTTTGAAACTTTCATTTTGAACATGTATATGCTTTTTATGAAGTATATGATCCTTATGAAGTGTATACTCTTTATGTATGTATATGTTCTTTATGAAGTATATAAGTCTTTATATATAATTATATATGCTCGTTTATTTATTTAATTTTTCCCCTTAAAAAAAACCGCCTAGGCCCGGCCTAGCCGCCTAGGCGCTAGACCCCTGTCGGCCGCCCTAAGAGCGCCTAGCGCCGTTTTAAACATTTCTAAAAAGCCTGCATGCATTCGAAAACCAGTAATCAAACTATTTACTTAAATAAATCATTGGGACCTTAGTCCAAAACCGTAAACCAAAGTATAAAGGAAATTAGCCCAAAACCAATCATGTGGGAACTCAGCCCAAAATAAAGTATATGGGAACTCAGCCCAAAACTAATCATATGGGAACTCGGCCCAAAACCAATCATGTGGAAACTCAGCCCAAAACCAAGTATATGGGAACTCAGCCCAAAACTAATCATGTGGGAACTCGGCCCAAATCCAATACACGTGGGTCTCAGTCCAAAACCAATCAAGTAGGAACTCAGCCCAAAAACCAATCCTCGGCATCCCTGATGCCTAATCAACACCAATGTCACACTCAATACCGTCATGATTCCAAAACTATGCGTGCTACCCGGGGTCTCAATCTCAAGTCTCCCCAGGGTCCACCCAGGTCAATGACCCGTAGATCAATGACCTTCCCTGGGGGGAGGTTTTAACCTCTAGCAATCATGCTCCTGAGTCACTATACGGACCGGTCGCTCCGAGTAATAACCCCTCGCAACCAATGCTCCGTGATTACTCCAGGATACTACGGGACATCTGGAGGAGACAAAAAACCACTCCAAGATACTACGGGACGTCTGGAGGGCAACCACTCATGAGGATGGTATGTGGAAAACCATTTTGTAAATCATCTCAAAACCGTTCAAAGGGACCTATGCCTGGGATTTCCATAAAACTATCGTAAATCCACAATTGGGCCTTATGCCCGAAGTATAACTTTCATAAATCATTTCCACAAATCTAATTTCCAAGCTCAAGGTACTCAGTCCGAAATTCCATTTCATAAACCAACTGGGCCTCAAGCCCGATCATGTAAGTCAACTAGGCCTTAAGCCCGATGCCTTTTTAAATCAAATGGACATCCAGTCCGATAGTTTGTCAATCAAATGGGTCTCAAGCCCAGTTCCATATTTTCAAGTTCGAAATCATACCATTGAACCATATCTAAAACCACAGTCATGTAGAAACATAGTATAAAACTATAAACCTCGAAATACGTACAAATACGGGAATGCTAAATACAACAATCAAATCCAACATAATTCACATACTTAAAGCATATAAAATAGTTATGCATGCATCAATTTAGAAATCAATGTCAACTCACAGACCGTCCTAGTTGCCACATCGAAACGCTTGTTGTAAGCCTTCCCAGTTAAATCATCATCTCCAGAACTTCCAGACCTGTCCAAATCATACCCAAAGGTTACTACTAACCTATACAAGTCCATATCAAGAACCCCCAACTTTCCCAGAAAAGTCAACATGTCCCGAACACGCTTCCTGAGACTAAAAACTTTGATTTGACCAACCTAACGATCTCTGATCGACTCGAAACCACCACCATTGGATTCGTACTGTCAAAACCTTTAAAATGGTTCTAGTCCCACCTCGAAACACATGTCAACGTGCCCCACGCACAGTTCAAAGGTCTGGTTAACATTGACAAAAAAGTCAACGCTAATGTCAATAAGGTAAACGCTGACGTCAGTATGAACAGTGAAAAGTCAACGATTGACGTCATCGCTAACGTCAGTAGTGACGTCATCCCTGAAACCTGTCAGACCAGACATGATGACATCAATGATGACGTCATCTCGCCCTTGTCCTCTATCCGGGTCGACCCGTCTATACTATAGCGGGTCACTCACACCCGCGACCCAACCTAGGTTTTTCTTCCAACTCCGACCACCAATTACGATGTCGTTAATTCCAGTATGATCGTCTGATCATTCCTAGGCGAACTATGGGTTTAAAATTGGGAAAATGGGTCTAGAAATTTACCTTTAGAATTAATCTTCATGGTCTTGTTTTTCCAACCTCTATCTAGTCAACTCAGGCCACCACGACCTTCGATCCCGGCCACAATTGACTCGTACAAGTCCCATAAACGTCATCCAATCATAAAAAATGGTCCCATAACTTCCAAACTAAAACTTCAAATTTGAAATAAAAAAAGGAAGGTTTCTCGGGTTTACCTTCCTCTCATGGTTCCGCAGCCGTCCACGACGGTTCTGTCATCGCCTAGCCATCATCAACTCACCCACGACCTTAGTCTCAGTCTCTCAGGGTCCTCAATCGAACCAGCAAGGGAAGGGGATGATTGGGAGGTTTAGGTTTCGGGTTTGTGTGAACAAATGAGAGAGACAAAGGGATTAGGTGCATGAATGTAAAAGGAATGGGCAATGGATGGGTGGCACTTGTCACTTATCCACTGGGCCTATTCAAATTATCTGGGTCCCACAACAGGACAAATGTCACTCTTGTCTCGTAAAACGCGCCACTATAAATAGTACCTTGAAAGTTCCGTGACCCGTAACTTTCCTGTCGAATGTTCGATTTCGACGTGCCACCCGTCTACGGACTCGTACTGACTCGATCTACATAAAGGTCCTCGATCCTCGTGCATTGGACCTCTCAGGTCAAAAGTCAACTTTTTAGCCTCGTTTAGGGGCAAAATTATAATTTCACCCTAAACGTTCGATAATCCTCGGCTAATCCCCGATTAACCTTTCTAATCGATAATTAAGTCTTAATTAATCTCAAATATTTGGGGCAGGTCGTTACATAGGCTATTCGACTAGGTTTGGGGTAAGTTGTGTTATTAGAACAGAGTTAAGAAGAATCGAAAGACAGAAGCATCGTATTTAAGTGAAAAGTTGTTATTGTTGTCGGACTGTATTAGATGAAGTTGTGTAAGGACCACGCGCAGTGGTCCTCACCTGTAATAACCCATCCCGAGTTCATGGGATTAATTAAGGACTAATTAAGGATTATCGTCACTAATTGGGAATTGGTCGAAGATTTTCGGACAGTTGGTGTAAAATGACGATTTTACCCTTGGGAATGGGCAAAAAATTGACTATTGATCCGAACTATCAAATGCACGAGGACCGATGATCGTTACATAGATCGGGATGTCACGAGTCCGTAGACAGGCGGCAAGTCAAAATCGGATGTTCAACGGGAAAGTTATGGGTCACGGAAGAAAATTGATATTATTCATGCATATCGAGGAAATTTGACAAATGGCAGTTTTGGATTGGGCTGAAATCTAAGGAGGGACCCCTTGATGAGTGACAAGTGTCACCCATCTGGTTGGCCCAAACCCCAATTGTTTGCGATATTATTTCATCCATCTTCTTCTTTGCTCATTCACACCCGAAACCCACACAACCCACCCCTACCACCTTCAACTGAGACTAAGAGAGAGAGTGATTGGGATGAGTGAGAGACTGGAGACGACGTGGGAGGCAGCATGACCATCATGGACGGAGGAGGAAAACCCATAACCCAGGTAACCCGCAAAACCGTTTTGGTTGAAATTTGGATTTTGGATTGCGAACGTTTGGGGTTGTTCTTAACGCTAGGGTTGTGTTTATTAGGTCCATACGAGTGCCTAGGGATTGAAAATGAATAGGAAAGACGGTTGGGCAACTCAGGCAAAAAGCTTGAAGTTGGTCGTCCGGGTTCATGGTCGAATAGGTAAACTCTAGCCCGTTTTTCATGATTTTGAGGTTGTAGGATTGTTTCCGGGTGGTAGATGAGGCTAGGGGTCCAAAATGGTGGGAAATGGTGGCCGGAGGAGTGAAAACCAGTTGGGTCAGGTCACGGGCCCAGTTGACCTGGTTGTAGGGGTCTAGGCCGACCCATCGATAGGTTTATGATGACGTTAGCAAGGTGACGTCATCACCTATCAGAGGTGTCAGGCCACGCGGCCAATCAGGGGCTGCCACGTGACAATTTTTAAGTCCATTCACACTAACAGGTGTTAGACACGTGGAATAATCAGGTGCTAACACGTTTCACTATCAAACATGTCATGATGACGTCAGCCGTTGACTGCTGACGCCAGTGTTGACTTTTGCTGAGGTCATTGTTGACCAGGAACTTTGACTCGAGCATGGGGGCGCATGGGCACAAATTTTGAGGTAGAGCCGATCTTATTCGAAAGGTATCGACAATTTGAATCCAATGGTGGTGGTTTCAGGTCGATCGGAGATCGTTAGGTTGGTCAAATTGAGGTTTGTAGCCTATGGATGCATGTCTGGGACACGTTGACTTTTTCGGGAGTTTTGGGGGTTTTTTGACAGGACTCGTCCCAAATCCCTCGGGATTAGCGCGGGACGTGCCTACTCCCGTCTGACACGAAGTGTCAGACCAGGGATATTTCTGTCCTTTACCCAACCAGGGCTATCAGAGTACGCCAGGATCCGAAGGAGGAATGCGATGTCTCGTCTCTGCTACAGCCGCATCCGCGATCAACCTGAAGGGCATTCAAAATACAAAAGTTGTGAGTGGACAAAACAAATATTTTATAAAAATATTTTCACAAAAGACCTTTATGCCCTTCATTAAAAACATATGCATGCATTCAAAAACCATTTCTAGGGTTCATGCCCGATTCCCATAAACCGTAATGAACCATCAAAACATTAGGGCCTTGGCCCGAAATCCTTAAATCAATACATGGGACCTCCGCCCAAACTAAAACACGTGGGAACTCGTCCCAAAACCATCTCATATGGGTCTCAGCCCAAAACCAACACGCGTGGGTCTCAGCCCAACGCCGTCTCAATGAAAACTCGTACACATATACATATATACATATATAACCCATCCTGGGCACTTCCGGAGAAGATGCCAATTCGGGGCACACAACCCCTAGGGAACACATCCCTGATATAGTCATGATGTCTCTATATATATAAGTATGCATACTACTCGGGGTCTCACTCCGAGTCTTCTCCCAGGAATTCTCCACCTGGGAGGCTCATCTTCGGACCTAGTCCGATCATCTCTCCGGAATCTGGTCCGGGACCACAACATAACGCCCACTCCTGGAACATGATCCCTATGGGGATACCCACTATGGTCTGTGGATCGTGACTCTCCAGGTCGACGACTGGAGGAGACCAATCCATAATCTGGTAAGGAGGGTATATACATACCAGTATAAGAAAACCATAAAAACGGGACTCACGCCCAATAACACAAAGAAAATGGGCCTCCAGCCCGAACATAGGACTCAATAAGGCCTCTAGCCTGATTTCACAATAACTGGGCATCGAGCTTGAACTCGTAATCAACGGGGCATCGAGCTTGAACTCGTAATCAACGGGGCATCGAGCCCGATATCTCAGGGTCAGTCACGATCCTGATCATAGCAATGCGTGCAACCATCAATCCAGAACCGCTCTCAATCCTGGTATGTAGCCGTGAACACATCACTGCCGCGACCATCTCGAGACAATGGTGCACACGTCGCCGATCGAACCTCTAAACCATCAGCACTCCGAAGTCGAGCCTCCATTGGCTGCTAGACAACGGGACGTGCATCGTGACCTCTCCGGAAGGAACGTATTCCAATCCGGAGGTGAGCGTCACGTCGTCCGTCGCCGTGCACACAGCACTCGTCGCGACCACGACTCAGACCTGTAGGTCATCAATAGGGTCTCATGCCCGAGTCAAAACCAAATCCAAATGGGTCTCATGCCCGGTTTTACCTTTTCAAAACCATTTCATGAAAACCTAAAGCGTAAGTGCGTATAAGCACGTATAAAACCCTAAAACCTCGAAGTAAGTGCCCATACGTAAACACACACCAAAATGCCCTTGAACTTCTGATCGTCATAACTTCTTCCACGAATTTCGGAATCGAACGTGCCACGTGTCTATGAACTCGTGACGTCCCGAACTACGTCACAGTCATCGGCCAAAGTCTATTTGACCGTCCGAACGAAAAGTCAACATTTTACCCATTCTAGCGGCAAAATCATCATTTTACACCGAACGTTCGTTAATCCTCATCTAATCCCCTATTAGTCTCATTAATCCGTCATTAATCCTTAAGTTATCCCGTTAATTCGGGACGGGTCGTTACATTTTTTATTAGAACTTGTCTAGGTTGGTGGTGAACTTTATGTATGTTTTGGACAAATTCGTACGAGACCCTACTGAACTATTTGTAAACGGTTTTACGATGGTTTTCCACAGGTTTGATTTCAGTTTTTCATTATATAATCCTTATGAGTGGTTGTCTCCTCCAAACGTCTCGTAGTATCTTCGAGTAATCACGGAGCATTCCATGAGAGGGGCCGCTCTACGGAGAGGCTCAAGATCAAGATTGTTATGGATCGATATACCCCGGGCGGTGATCCGGGTAAGGCATAATATTATGGTACCACCCCGGACACTGGTGGAACCAAGGGGACCCTCGGACTTGAGACCCTGAGTAGCACGCATAGATTTAGAATCGTGACAATATTGAGTAGACATCTAGGATGTCAGACATCGAGGATGCCAATGAGTGGTATATTGTATTTTATTGGTTGTGGGCAGAGACCCTCACGTGTTTGGTTTTGGGTTGAGAACCTACTGTGGAATGTAAATGATTGAGAAATGTTTTTCATTGTGGTTTGATTTGAGAAGCATTTTTCACTAGTTACGGCTTTGAAAGCCTTATGATTGCATTTAAATAAAATGGTTGTTATAACTGGT
Source organism: Prinsepia uniflora (assembly GCA_032719365.1). NCBI lineage: Eukaryota > Viridiplantae > Streptophyta > Magnoliopsida > Rosales > Rosaceae > Prinsepia > Prinsepia uniflora. Next base: position 19,731,263 of record CM064876.1, read on the forward strand.
TTTCTATGCTTGCATTTTTTTTAGCGAAGGGTATAAATGTCTTTTTGAAAATGGCTTTAAAAACTGTTTATTTTTCATCCACTCACAGTTTCTCCTGTTCTTAATACCCTTCAGGTTGATCGCGGATGCGGGCTGTAATAGAGACCGAGATATCACATGCCTTCATAGATCCTGGCACACTCTAGATGCCCCAAGAGGATTTTGGTGTATCCCTGGTCTGGCACGAGATGTCAGACAGGAGCATGACACATCTCGCCTTAATCCCGAGGGGATTGGGATGAGTCGTGTCATCACTAGCACGTGGCGGCGCGTGCGACAGCCAATCGCCGTCCGGCCAACACAAAAATTTTCATTTTTAAATCCTGAACTTAATGGTGCAAGGTTTGGGTTAATTGGACAATGTTTTAGGACAGTTTTGATTGTTTCAAGTGTTACGTATTATTTAAAATTCTTAATTAAATCTTGAAAATTGAGGAATATTAATATAAGGATATTTTAGGTTTTTAAGAAAATAAAAAGTGGAAATATGATGAATTGAAAAGATGTGAAAATGATGGTTATTTAAGGATATGGTTAAAGGTTATGAGGTATGTGATCATATTATTATTGTAGTTGTGGTGTTAAGGACTTGATTAAGGTTTTATTGGAGTGTTAATAAATCTATAATACTAATAATGAAAAATGGAAAGTTTATGAAAATGATAAGGGAAGGGTTGTTTATGAGTATGGTTTATGTGAAGAGGATTTTCTTAAATGAATATGTAAATAATCCTAATTATTGTAACTATTTTGTGGTGATAATTAAACGTAATATTTGTGAATAATAACAAGTTTCAAACTAATTAAACGCAAGGGTGGGTTTAATTTGGTTAATATAATAAGATATGGACTCGGAAAAATTTTCGATATCCCTTGTCTGACAAGAATTAAGAGTAAGTCGTAATAAACTCGAAATTGTTGTTAGACATGAGCAGGACCAACACAAATTTTAAAATAAATTTCGAGAGGGGTTCTATCACAAGGTGCCAAGGGCCACCATCCAAAACACTCAAACAAGGATTAATATCCAAAAATCTAAAGTAGAAAACATCAACTTCATTAGAAAAAACCTTCACAAGGCCCCAACTTGACCAAATTATAGCGGCAAGTAGACTTACAGTATTGTAAGGTAAAGAATGATCAATGAAGTAGCCCACTAAGTAGCTGGCCCAATACATTGTAGCAATAGTTACCGCAGAAGAAAGTGGGCTAACTACTTTACGCCCAGCAATAGTCTTGGACTTAATGAATTTCAGCTTTTGAGCCAAGCCCATACAAATCTTTCTACTTGCAGCCACATCGTTGTAGGACACTTTAAGGCCCCCACCTAACGTACAATCCTGCAAAGTAAAAGATTTGTGACAAGACCCATCCCAACCCCCTGGATTATCATGAGATGTGCCCTACTTCCGTCTGACACCATGTGCCAGACTAGGGATAAAACTGTAACCCGCACGGGGTTACCCGAGTGCGCAGTGACTTGTGGAGTTCGCAGTGGCATGTGATGTCTCGGTCTCTACTACAGCCCGCATCAACGATCAACCTAAAGGGTATCAAAAACTATAAAAGCCGTGAGTGGACAAAAATAAACAGTTCGAAAATAATTTAACAAAAATGACATTTATACCCTTCGTTTTACAAAGCATGCATGCATATCAATTTAAAAACATTTCTTTTTCACTAACACAGTATATGATAAAAACTGATGAAATCATCGTAAAATCATCACATGTTTAAAAACATCTGGACACACATCAGTAAGTCAAAAACCTCGGGACCCATTCTCATATCCAATATCCATCTATCCATCTATTTCCGTAAAATCATCGATTGTCACGATATCAGCGCTATGCGTGCGACTCAGGATTTCACATTCAAATATACACCAGGCTCAAAGCCAGTGGCTCGACGTCTAGGTGCTCTAACTTAGGATCACACATCATATAGGATGGTCAACGTCTGCGTGATGGCATCTACAAGCTTGGAACCCCTAGCTCGACGTCAGCAAAATGTCCATCTCTGACACTCATGCAGCCAGTGTCCTCGTGACCTCTTCAAGATCACACATCACACAGGATGGTAGACGTCCAGAGGCTACTATCACATCATATGGTCATCTTCGGGGAAACACATTCCAACCGGAGGCCCTCAAATTGAGGTTGGTAATAAATTATATTGTATCATATTTGTATGATTGTATTGTATCATTAATTCTATTTTACTTAAATATACCTAACTTAAATCTGATCCATTAATAATTGAATCAAGGATATCTAATCTGATTCCAACCCGTTAATGAATCATGTAACCTTTGTAACCCGTGTGATCCATTTAACAAAAAGATTTTGTCCTAAACTCAATTAAATTATTACATGTTTAACCTGTTTAATTTCTTTAGCCTATTTAAACTATAAAATTTAATAGGTATATAGGAAGGTGAATGAGTGAATAATAGTTAGTGATTGACATATTTATTAAACAGATTAGCATATAAGTCATTATGGAAGTTAACATATTGACTCAAAATCTATCCGTTTATTAGACGGGTTAATAGGTTATTATATGGGTTAACAAGTTGACCGAAACTCACTCGTTTATTAAACAGGTCATAACGGGTTGACCCAAAAAAGACTCAAAATTTTAATCATGGTGATTGATCCAGGTTTCAAGTGGTGTATTGAATAGTGTCAAAAATTGCCACCCTTATCTCAAACCCCTAGCCATCTCTCCAAAACCATAGTCCCCTCTACAAAAAAAAAAAATATTCATTCTAAAAAGTTTTCTTCGATTGATCTTTTTCAAGTCGAGGGGGTTTCCCTTATACAAATAGATATGTTGTGAATAAATAAATCAGATAATCCAATCGGATGTGGTTTTGATTTCACCCACGTTTGTTCACATTTGAACTTTCTTTTTCCGTTCATCATCATGATGTCGAATATGGTAATGGGTTTCAACGTTCTGATGGATCATGTTGTTGGGAAAACTCTTATTTTCACGAGCCTGATATGCCTTCACTAGGTTTTAACTCGTGATACGACCTAATGGGCTTTGATCTAGCAATTATCGTCCTCTAGGATTGAAACATCTGCAATAAGGTAGCAGATGATATCCTCATTGTCTTTGGAATTCTGCTCAGGCGACAAAAATGGAAGTGATAGGCGCAGTGATAATGGTGAAAATGGCTCATTTGTATCTTTTGTTAGGTAATTTAATTTTTTTTCTTTATAGTTTGTTTTGTGCAAATAAGTCCATCAGCTTTTATTTTAGGTTGGATTTTCTTTATGCAAATAAGTCCACATGCTTTTATTTCATATTGGTTGTGTTAGGTTTTCCTTTTGTGAGATTGCAAAATAATTTATTTGATGCTTATGAGATTCAAATTATATAATTTTGTACGTTATTCTCTCTAGATCTTTTTGACAAATATCAAACCTAATCACTTGAGGTATTTACCCATATTTGTCATCAAATTATTGCAGTCTAGCTTACTTTTGTTTTTTTTTTGTTTTGGTTCTATCATTGAATTTTGTGTCTTGTAAAAAAAAAGTGATTACTTATCTTGAGATTTGAGGATTGTGATTCATTAACTCTTTATGGTGTGCGATATTCGTTTAGTCCATTTAGAAAGACATGATTTTAACGAGGACACATGCATGTACATGACCTTATTGTCCTTATTGTTCAAAACAAATTTAATATTCATTCTTCAAAAAAATGGTTTACGATAATACTATTATAACGTTTACTTGGTTTTTATAAAAATGAATTTCATTTTATTCATATGCAAAATGATATATTTTTATAAAAATTTCTATGAATTTTAATGGTCATTTTTTTTTATCATAATGGAGGGGGAAATTGTTGGAATTTTTTATGCAATATATTATTGGGGTTCGAACTTGAGACCAATTGTCTACAAGTTAACCTAGAATCAACTGAACTAAACCAACTTTACTCTAATGATCATTTTTAAGTATATATCAATCCTATTTCTATATTTGTATTTCAATAAAAAAAAATTAAAAATTATTTTAACAGGATTATTCTAATTTTCATTTATTGATAATGTGACGCCCCGGAAATTCGAAAACGGAAAATTTGGAAAATTTGAGGAAAATGACGATTTTGCCCCTAGAATTGGGCGAACGGTTGACTTTTTATTCGAGCAGTCAAACGGACTTTGACCGATGACTGTGACGTAGTACGGGACGTCACGAGTTCGTAGACAGGTGGCACGCCCGAATCTGACATTCGAGGAAAAAGTTATGACGTGCGGAAGTTTGAGGGTAATTTGGTAAATTGGTCAACATGGGCCATTCGTTGACTTTTTGATCGGGACATTGTTTGGACGTTCCAAGAAGACCGTTGGATAGGTCTCGGGACGCTGAATCCATAGACAGGAGGCATGCGTCAATCGGAGTCCGAACGAAAAAGTTATGGGTCTAGAACTAGGAGGGGCATTTTGGTAAATTTTCTAAGGAGGGGTAAAATGGTAATTTTCAGTAAGGAAGTTAATTAAACGGTACGAGGTATTAACTGATAAGGTAGTAAATGGGTTAAGTGGCTGATTCAACCTATTGGGATAAGGATTTTTCAATAAGTGACATTTGTCACTTGGTAAGGTTAATTAGTGGCACTTTGTAAAATTAATGAGATTAATTATACTGTTACACATGATCATATGACTATCAGTATTAGACCAAAAACAAAACAGAGAACATCATTGTCCACCCCCTTGATCGATTCTCAGCAGAACATGAAAGCAAGTTCTAATTGATTGAGTAATTTAGTGTCAAATGGAGAGAAAAACCGAAAGGGAAACAAAGAAAACCCCAATTGAACTGGACTGAGTATACCCGAAAAACCATTGAAGAACACAAATTTGATTTTGATTTTGTAAACTGTTTCGAGGGAAATTGATTAGATATTCAGCTTCCTGGGAGCTGGACGACTCGAACCAAATCAATTGGGACGTCAATTGATTGTGAATTGAGGACGAACAGGTCCTGCGAGTTCGTTGAAAGTGGGAGCTTGAGGTCGATCACTTGGAGGTAAGGAAGCTTCAAATTGATTTTGAAATCATTCTTAGAATGACTAGGGAATGCTTCCTGTATGATCAATTGAATGATATAACGTGAACGGGGGTAGGACCCGATTTCAGACCCGTCGGGTTTCGAGGTCGAGTCGAGGGATTTAGGACCTTGTTTCACGAAATTGAGTTCACAGACCCTTAATCCATATTGCCTTGATGCTAATGAGAGAAAGAACGAAAAGAATTGGGGTCAAATTGGTAGAAACCGAATCGGATTGCATCGCGGGTCCACGACCCGTTTATCAGAGAAACGGGTAAGGAAGGGAACTGTAGTTGGTACTGTTCACGGCGCGTGGACTCACGCGCAGCCGCTTGCGGCGGCACGTGAGGGCGCGTGGTAGGGTTTCTAGAAAAGTGTCCAACAGGTGTTTTATTCTATACAGTGTAACGATCATTTTGGTGTTGGTTTCGAGTCAATCGGACACCGTCTCGATTATGTTTCGAGGGTCCGACGGTTTATGTTATATTTTAAATTAATATTAAATTCTCGGAAATTATGGGAAATTGATATGATGTAAATTGACTTGTTAGTAACCCTACATAATGATTTTGGACAGGATTCGAGGTTCCTGGCAAGTGTCGGAAATTACGGAAACGCGTGCAGCTCGGGAAGCGAGCGGTTTGGACGGTGTGTGAGTGGACGTTTGTTTTATAAATTGATATGCATGCATAGTTAAATGTTTTACATGGTTTATTGCATGATTTGGTTTGCCATGATGTCGTGATTTGTTTGGATGATCATTTATGATTTAATGATTATTTTAATCGGTCTTTCGGGCACGTTTTTCGAGGAAATGTGCAAATGATATTTTGGGCTAGGCCCGGAATCAAAATGGTTTCAAAATGGATATTTTGATGAATTGATAAGTCAATGATGATTTCTGGATTATATTACTGTTTTCCATGTGATTTTACGGTTTTACGTATAAATGCTATTTGGGCTTGAGTCCCAGTTGGTAACGATTTTGACTTGGTTTGAAGTCAAGGATTTGATTGAGATGTTTTGGGATATGATCCCGGGATGATTTTCATTGTGATTATGGATGCCCAGACGGTCGAAGCTAGGGGTGTTCCCAGACGACCGGAGCTCGGGGATATGATTGTGCTTGTTCCCAGACAGCCGAAGCTAGGGGTGTTCCCAGGCGGCTGATACTCGGGGTGATATGTATTCCCAGATAGCCGGAGTTTGGGGTGTTCCCAGACGGCTAATGCTCGGGGTTATGGCCTACGCGTAGTGCAGACGTGACAGTGTGATGGTTTGTGCACTTGTGAATAGTGCGGATTGATTGATTGATTGATTGTGACCTTGTGCATAGTACTATTTGATGTTGATTATGATTACGTACTGGTATTGAGTACGGGTTTATGGTCTATGTGGCCAGGTGACTATGTTTTCATGTGTTTGGCCTGAGAGCCGGGATTTTGACTTGTTATGTGGCTTGGCTGGAAAGCCAATGATTGTGATTCATGTGTTTTTTTCCTATGCATGCAGGTTTGATAAACTGGAGGGTAAATGATGTCTGTTAAAATGTGTTTTAACGGATATATTTTTGTCCACTCACACTTTTCTGTTTTGATGACCCTCCAGGCCGTGACACGACGTTCGGGGCTAACCGAGAGGTGGAGGCATAAGCTGAGATAATCCCTTGTCTGATAGGTGCTGAAGGATAATTTCGGGACTTCAGTTGACTTGTCAGACGGGAGCAGGAACGGGCACGGTTATCGAGGTCCAGTTGGGACGAGTCCTGTCAGATAATGGGGGTTTGGGTTTTGTTGATAAGAATTAGTGAACTAAGCAAAGAAATGGGGTCAAACGTTGTAAGTGGGTTTAGTTGATAGAAAATCATCTCAAATTAATTACAAAGGGAAATTGTTGTTGTCGTCTATGAATTCATAAAATTTTAGTTATTGTCCTTAACCTTATTAGTAATAAATGTCTCTAAACTTCATTATTAATAGCAGATGTCTTCGAATTTAAATTTTATACTAATTTTAGTTATTGTTTCAAACTTTATTATTTGTGTCTGACGTCTGTGAACTATGTCTAAATGTGAATTGATGATCTTTCTGTTAAATTTCTTAACTATTTAGATTAAAAATTATATTTTTAAATGTATTTGTATAATTCCCTCCACTCAACAAAAATGATGTCCAAAGCCTATTCTTATTCTATCCTTATAAACACATTTGAAAAAAACAAATTACCCTTATTTTGACAAAATAGTTATGAATTTTAACGGAATGATTGTCAATGTATGACATAGATCACGAACATCTGCTACTAGGTTACTAATAATGAAGTTCATGGACGATATGTAAAATTCGTGTAAAATTTTAAGAATGTCTGCTATTAAAATGAAATTCATATATGATTGATAGCTAAAATTAGTGTGATGTTCATGGACTCCTATTTACAAATGTTTGTCATGAGGAATAAGAGAGGGGATGGTATTAGTAATTCACAAGCCATATTCAAATTACTAACATTTTTTTCCTAAGAAGAAATTACTTACATCTTGGTACATAATTAAAAAAGGATAATACTTGCATCTCAATTCGATGACACTTCTTCATATCATTTTATCAATTTATCGAATTTTCTGTGTACATATATTATAATCGAAACTGTTTATTTTTTAAATTATCATGTCAAGATCATCTACTTAAGAAACCAATAATATTAGAAATTATTTAATCATTCATATGTACTAGATAAATCAACAATTTTAATAAAAATTAATATTTTTATGGTGAACTGTCTATTTAGTGGATATATTTGAATGGTTAAACGATTTTAAATTTTATTATTTTTTTATGAAGATATCAGTAGAATATAATGTTTTATTCTTAAAAAAAGATTACCAAATTATGGCGAAGTTTATTATTGTTTTGACAGGATTTCATACAATAGACGGTGAAGTTTATTTATTACTGACATAATTTGTTTCTTAATTTACTTTTTAGTTAAAAGGGAAAAAAAAAGAAAAGGAAAAAGGTACAATAAATATATTATTATTTTTATCTGAAGTACAATAAATATTCGGAGCTGATTTTTATATTTTATTTTTTATTTACTACATTTTATTTTTACTTTTATCTTTTATTTTTATTTTTTAAAATAAGAAGTGGAGTGCGGATCCTTAAATATTCAGGCAAAGTTTATCGGTGAAAACAAGGTGACAGCTGGGTATAATAAAGAGGCTCAACCGACAAGGTTATTGAGAAGGAGGAAAGCTTAAAAGCGTCATTTATGGGTCTCAACTATAATAAACGAGAACGCATACTCTTAAAGCTAAATCCATTCTTTGGCAACTGCCAAGTGGACCCATGGTTGTGCGACGGTGACAAACTGCACAAGACCTTTGTGCCACGTGTAAGCCTAAACTTTCCAGCACAAACCTCCGTTGATGGCGCTCCCGTCTCTAAAAAATCCACGTAAACTCCTCCAACCCCAATAATGTTTCGAAAAGCAAAAGAAATGGGGACTTATGGAAAAAATGATATTTGTACCATAGGAATTAGGTCATGTTTAATTTCATTGCGCCAATTTGTAATTTGACAGAGCATTAATTACACCCCTAGCCGCTTTATCTATAAAAATCTACATGAAAAACCTTTTTCTCCGGATTCAGAAGGACTTCCCCCGGTATCATAGGATATAATAAATAAACTAAATAGTTCAATAAATCTTAGATTACGGGTTTTAATAAAGTTTTTTTTAGGAGCTTGATCTATTTTAACATAATTTTTACTTGTGATGCACTCTTATGAGTTTTGATTGAACGATCATAGTCCTTCATTAGTGATGGTGGTGTCAATTATGATGAATCAAAACATTTATGAAATAGTGATAGACGGTATTCATTGTCGTCCTTAGAATATATGGATGCTACAATAACAATAGTGACAGATAACAACAACATTGGTGGTGGTTCATTTGTATATTTTGTTAGGTTAATTTTTTTTTCTTTGTAGAATTGCTTTGTGCAAATAAGACTAGTTGCTCTTAGATTTTGTGTGATGACAAAGATGAATTGTTTGGTCAGTAATGGTCTTGATGATATTGAGAGGATTTAAATGATATTGAGAGGATTTAAATGATATTGTTTTGTGGGTCATTTTCTCTAAATCGTTTCAATAGATTTCGAGCATAATCACTAGATATATTTAACTATATTTATTCTCAAATTATTATAATTTAACTTGTTTTTATTTTGTATTTTTATTTTATTAATAAAATTTCCTATTTTAAAAAAATGAAAAAGAGAACAAACATCTACTGATTTTTCTTTTATTCTTTAACTATTGAAGATCTCTAAGACTGCAAAAAAAAAACTAATAATTAGAGCTTTTTTAGTAAGTAATAATTAGAGCTGATGGACGCTCTTTTTGGTATGTAATAAAAGGTCGCTTTTCATATCGCTTGTAATGGTGGGCTATTATTCTTCTGTTATGGCTGGCAGAGTAATATTGCATTATCAGGTTGGAGTGAAATGTCCATCGAGTCCACTCTCTTAAGAGGATATCTATTGTTTGGTTTACAAGTTACAATTTGGAATGACCACTCTAATTTTCTCCAGAAAATGCACTGTACATTCTCAACTTAGAAATCAAGGTTTGATTCGGTGGTTAGTAGTCCAATTAGACAAGTCCAGAGTTTAAATCGTGGGACATAATGAAGGGAATGTGGTGGAGCCGACAAGGGGAAAAACCTTCTACCTTTGATGATGTATTATTGACTGTGCTTGGACTCTTGTTTTCCCAATAAACTAGAAATTTATAAAATTCAACATCTTTTGTCTCATAAAATAATATTCTTTCATGTCGATTGTGTCAATATCTGTCCTTTTAATCCATAAACTGTTTGTTAATTAGCGGCACCTTCAATTCATTGAAGCTCCAAAACCAATAAAAGCAATTCCTTTTAATTTATTGAAAATTAATCACGGGCACTTGTCCTCTATCAAGAGGATAGTTTTGGAATCACAAGACTATATCCTCTTTTGATAAAATGATAATGCCAAAGAAAAATTATGTATTATATACATTCATTATCTATTTCTTTTTTGATATAATAATATTAATAATGATATTATATTTTATATATATATATATCATGTATCGATTCGTCTGATAAGAGTTAAATTATAGATTTATTATATAATTTATAGAGAAAAATACTATATAAATGTCTAATATTAAATAAATTTTCAATTTTGACACCTGTGTTATGATCCAAAATATTTTCATCTATAATTAGTGTAGAAATGTGAATTTCATTTTATCACTATGCTTAGTGCGTTTTAATTATTTTAAATATTATATTTAATTATCAACTAACCAAATTATGACGGATTGAAATTGAAAATTTGAATTTCTTAGACCAAATATGATGTATGTCAAAACACTTGGACATTAGAGCGAGGTTATCAAATATTTTTTTCATGTGAATGAAGTTTGTTAATTTGAGTTAATGTGTTTTTTTTTTGGTTATCTTCTAACTTTCGAAATTGATAATTTTTTTGCTTTATTCTTTTAAAACTCGAGAAATGTGTTGATAAAAAGGTGGTAGAAAAAAAAAATCAAGGGGCGGATTCAACTCAAGCTCCATGCCAAGAGGCGAATAAAAGTCCTCCTTCCTTGTCCTTTTCTCATGAGCAATATGGTTGATTTCGTGTGACCAAAATTACCCTTTAGTAGAGGTGATGAGAAAACGAAGCCTCGTGCTTGTCTTGCACAAATGTATACTTAATAGGAGTTAATGATGTAATGGCATACATGTGGCATGGATGGTGAGCTAATATTAGGAACTAAAAAGGATAGGGACCTTAGAAAGGGTTAGAGTGGGAAGCAGGTCACTTAGAATAGGAGCCGTGCAAAGAATAACAAAAAACACTTTGTGGCCACGGACATATTGCATTTCGAGAGGGAATTAGTCTCACCTTTTATGTATAGAAACACCTCGTAATATTTGTTAAAAATAATTTTCAAAATTAAATAATCAAATCATATAATACAGTAATTATTATGTAAATCAAACTCGGAATATTTCATTTATAATTGAAGAATATTAAAAAATTAGATACTTTTTTTTTCATGCAAGAATATTAAAGAGAAAAATATACATAGTACACATCGATCTTTCACTACACAGTGAATTATATATCATAGACCAATAATACTAATTACGGATTCAGTCATTCATATTGCACCTTTTAAGCTTATAGGTGAGCCTAAAATTAAGTTATCTTGAATAAAATGAAGATGCAAAAAGTTTGGCTGGCACAAGTTTACAGCCTGAAGCAACAAAGAGCCATAATGGAGAAAATGTATTTTTAATTTCTATTCTTTTTGCCTTTTGGGACTATACATTTCTGTGGAGGTACAAAAATGTTTGAACCCTTTTGAGTGCCGCGAATATGACCCAACAATTTCTTGTTTCGGGGTTTATATTCTTATTTTGTGGAGGAATGAGGTTGCAAAATGCAAAGGCATATGTGTAGGCATAACTTCCATTGACCTAATTGTCTTTGTCTATATTTTGGATCTTAAACATTACCCACCAAATTTGTGAATAAAAATTATTTTATTTACTCGAAATTTAAACGAATAAATATATATATATATATAAATGACTAAATATAGGAGTATTTTATTTTATATTAATTATATTGCGATTAATTATTAACATGTATATTAACTTATCGTGTGACACAATATTATTATTATATTGTGATTAATGATTTATTATTTTCTTCTCCTATTCAAAGAGATATGCAAAGCCTATTCTCTTGGTTTTAGTCAATTTTAATCTTATTCTAGCCTATTTTAATCAATTTTTGACTGGTTTAATGGAGACAAATTTGTATTTGTACATTGTTTATTAAGTTGTTTATTGGATACCAAAATTTTTTTGATCAAGAATCATACCAAAATTTAAGTGAGAAGTTATGATGATGGATCACTATGCTAGTTTTTTAAGATTTTATCCCATCAAAAGTAAACTTAATGTGACCTTATATTAAGAAAATTCCGCCTTTATGTAATTCGGAAATAGATAATAAGAGCAATTGTAACTCAAGATTGTGAATTGAATGCAATGATGTTCCATAGAAAGATGGACGAAAAGATAATCAACTACCTTTTAGAATTATGTTGTGTTGTATTTTGTGGATGGGTAGTCACGCTGACAATTACGTGCCCAAAAAGAGCGCAGTAGGAAATAAACAATATTGATAGAGGTCTTTATTGGTGGGTACCTAAAAAAGATAACGTCAATTGCTACTTATCCCCAATTTGTTTGTACTCACTACTCATTCCATCTAAACGCCACTTATTTTAGGTGGTCCTTTCTCGTAGCCCATGCCTTTCATTTTTGTTGGTGCATTGTCCTACAAGTTATGCAATTGTCACGATTAATTCCTAATACCTCCACTTAAAAAATAATTTGTTTTTTCTTCAGAGTTAAAATGATAAATCTAGCACGATGTGCCTCAATCAAAGGCATATTGAAAGTTGAAGATTGCAATATGGTCAGTGCACCTCTGTCAATATTAGTTGGGCGAAAAATATGTTTAAACTTTATTTAAACTAATTCAAATGAGACATGAAAACCGTTTGACATATTGTGTAAGATATTTTATAGGCTACATGTAATAGGGATCTCATGTTTGTTGCATTTATGAGTTAGATAGCCACCTGGTTATTTTAGCAGATCTAGTTTGCATAGCCCTTTATATTTGCTTCACTAAATAACGAAAATATTGGTATCGACGGATATATCTGTTTCACCTAATTATATCTGCTTTACTTGGTTATTTATATCTATTTCAAAGGATTGAAAAATCGGTATTGATGGATATATCGCTAGTCAAATTTACGGATATCTCGCCACAAATATCGATATCGATATCATTTACAATCAACAAAAATGACGGAAATTTGGTTTTAAAGTTGGAAATTTGGAATGAAATTTTGGAAAAAACTTAAGTACCCAAATAATGGTTATATTTGACTAATAAAAATGATAAAATAACTTTGCTATAATAAATATATGATGAATAATACGATACAATAGGGTTCTACCGATAACTAATAATATAAAATTTTAAACATAAATATAAATTGAAGTGAACTACTATAATTTAATGTTAATATAGTTAAAATATAAAAATAAGCATATAATAATGGAGTTTACATTTACATAATAATTTAGAAAATTGGGGAATTTATATTTACATAATAATTTTAAAAATTGGACATTAATTAGTGAAAATTGAACGTAAAACGAATTTTTATTAATCGTATGCTCATCTCATATTTTTTCTAAAATCCATTAATATTCAAATTAACCATTCAAGTAAGTTTCTTCAATTCAACATAATTTACTTGAATTTAATTCAACATAATTTGTTTCAAATTAACCATCTCTACTCTACGAAATCCTACCATTCAATATAATTTGCTTAAAAAATTCATTAATATTTAAATTAACCTTATATTTATATTCCCAATTTTTTTATATCAAATACTAATTTAAATATAAAACATATTATATTAGATATTTAGAAATGTATTCATCTGGTATCCAATTAACTTGAAAGTTGTACCAATAAACTCAGAAAAAAAAATAAAAAATATTTCGTGTTGGACGGACGGCCATCGGACGCCGCACGCACCGCCACGCGCCTGCACAGTGTTGTCCCTGACCTCTAGTCGAACCCGGTTCAGACCGGTTCGCTGGTTATCCGGTTCTCAGCCAATTCTACCCTGTTCCACTCCCGTTTTCATCCATTCCCTTCGTCTAACAACTTCCTATCGATCTATGGGTTCAAAACTGGAAAACCAAGCCTAGAAATTACCTTTCCGACCGTTAAACAACCGACCAACTTTCCTCCGCCTAGTTCTCGTGATTCCGGCCACCGTTGGCCGTGATTAGAAGTCCAATAGTTTGGTCTCAACTGTGACGCCCCGGAAATTCGAAACATGAAAATTTGGAAAAATTTGAAGAAAATGACGATTTTGCCCCCGGAATTGGGCGAAAAGTTAACTTTTGATTTGAGCGGTCAAATGGACTTTGACCGATGACCGTGACGTAGTACGGGACGTCACGAGTTCATAGACAGGTGGCACGTCCAATTCCGACATACAAGGAGAAAGTTATGACGTGCGGAAGTTGGTGAAAAGGGCCGAAAGTTGACTTTTTGATCGGGACATTGTTTGGACTTTCCGGAAGTACCGTTGGGTAGGTCTCGGGACGATGAATCCGTAGACAGGCGGCATGCGCCAATCGGAGTCCGAACGAGAAACTTATGGGTCTAGAACTATGAGGGGTATTTTGGTAATTTATGTTAGTAAGGGTAAAATGGTAATTTGCTGCAGTATGGATAAGTGTGTAATTAATCTGGTGAGTCAACTAATTTGGATGAGGATTGATTATGTGGTGACATCTGTCACCATTAGAGGAAGATTAGTGGCTAAATGCCTAATACGAACAAACCAAAACAGCCCATTCCCCTTTGAAATTGTTTCGATCAAATTGATCGGTGAAGAAGGCTAGGTGATGCAATCTGAGATAGGAAGAGGAAACAGAGAGAAAAACGAGTAGAATTGAAGGGACAATTGAAGGAAATCAAACTGTAAACCCGAGAACAAACCCGAAAATAGCTTTAAGAAAGCTTGGATCGAATTTGATGTTGTGCGTTTTTTTGAGTGAAATTGAGGTTGTATTTAACCTTCTGGGAGTGAGACGAGTCGAACTGGATCAAGAACGAAGGAAATTAAGGTTGTTTTGGCTTCGAACAGAGAGGGGGAAAGCTTCGGAAATTCGAGCTTGAGTCGAATGGATTGGAGGTCGAGAACAATGAAATTGATATTGTAAATGTGTTTCCCAGTGTTCCACGATGCTTCTCCATGAATCAATTACAAGAATTTGATGGAAATGGGTGTAATTCGAAGATGAACAGTCATGGCGGGTTCTTTGATATTTCAAACTCAAAGTCGACGGGATTGAGGTGAGAATTGTTGTAAATCAAATTACAGAACTGCAATTGGGTTTATGATGATACAATTAGAGTAATTAATTGAAAGAATTAACTCGGAATGGACAGGATTCCAGTCGGGTTGCATCGCGGGCTAGCCGGACCCGTTTACTAGGTAAACGGGTGAAGAAGGTCACTGTTCACCGTTACTGTTCACGGCGCGTGGCAACCACGCGCAGCCACTCACGGCGGCGCGTGGGGGCGCGTGAGGGGGAATCCCGAGGTGAATTCAACATGAAACTTGTCCTATTTGATGTAACGAACATTTTTTGTGTTGGTTGCGAGTCGATCGGACGCCGTCTCGATAATGTTTCGAGGGTCCGAAGGCTTATGTTACGTATTAAATTAATATTAAATTCCCGAAAAATTACGAGAAATTAGTATGATGTAAATTGAGTCCTTAGTGACCCTGAATAATGATTGTGAACAGGATTCGAGATTCCGAGCAAGTGTCGGAAATTACGGAAACGCGTGCAGCGCGGGAAACGAGCAGTTGGACGGTGTGTGAGTGGACGTTTGTTTTATAAACTGATATGCATGCATAGTTAAATTTTTTACATGATTTATGGCATGATTTGAATCACAATGATTTGATATGATTATTTTGGGATTTAATGATTATTTTAATCGGTGTTTCTGGCACGTTTTTCGAGAAAATGTGAAATGACTGTTTTGGGCGAAGGCCCGGGATTTGTGATTGGTTTTGGCTTGGATTATGAGTTGGGAAATTGATTTAATGGATTTGTGATGTTTTTCGGATATAATTTTACGGGTTTATGTGCATTGAATTGTTTAATGATTTTACGGATTTACGAGACATGAGAAATGAGATTTGGGCAGATGGCCCCGTGATGATGGTTTTTGACATGGTTTTGATACTTGATTTGAAATAATGCTTTTTGATTGTGTATTGATGTTTGATGACTCCAGATGTGTAATTCCTGGAGGGACTCCAGATGCGTAATTCCTGGAAAAACCGGATGTGTAATTCCCGATGAGGCTGGATGTGTAATTCCCAGCATTGGATTCTGGATGTGTAATTCCCAGAGGATCCTCGGATGTGTAATTCCCGAGTTATATGCTTTGTTATATAGTGAACTGATTTTATAAAATGATTTAAATGATTCATGTGTTTTATCCTATGCATGCATGGTTTGAAAACTGGAGGGTAACTGATGTGTTTCAAATGTGTTTTTCAATGATATTATTTTTGTCCACTCACACTTTTGTTGTTTTTGATGACCCTCCAGGCCGTGGCACAACGTTCGGGGCTGATCTCGAGGCGGAGGCATGAGCAGAAATCAGTATAGTTATCCCTGGTCTGACAGGTGTTGAAGGGTACTTTCGGGACTTCAGTTGACTTGTCAGACGGGAGCAGGACCAGGCACGGTTATCGAGGTCCAGTTGGGACGAGTCCTGTCATCATTGCATGCCATGCGGCAGCCTCATCATGGATGATCAATCCTAATCTAGCTCACCAACATTCTATAGATATATTCCAATGATCCAATCATAGGACAATGTGCTCATTCTATTATTAACGAGCTATTTACATAAACAACTCTGAAGATTTTTTATATTTTCATAAACTCTTCATCCGATTTTAGATTTTACCCAAACATCCCATTAGATTTAAAAAAATTACACACAAACTCATTGATTAAGTGACCATTAATTAGAAGCTACCATCAACTTAAATACTGACAAATTAACCTTCTATATTAATATTTTCATAATTAGAATGATAATAGTTTATTTTTGTTTCGAATGTTATTTTTTGCATAAAGTATGAGAAGAGGAAGGGTGGTGATAGTATTGAAAGAAATAATAATAATTTTTTTTAGTCCATTCTGCTCTATTTGTATTTCATTTACAGATCTACTCTTTTTTTATCCCATAGATCACAAAGGAAAAAATAAAAACGAAGTAATTATCAAGCGGCTCATTCTGGCCGCCTAAGAACTTCACCAAAGGGCGGAATAAGTTATGAAGCCCATACATAACAAAGTTGTGTCTACATAAGGGTTCAAATGGGCCCAGTACGTTTTGGAACAGTTAGAACATACTACAACTCGATGGGTCCAGCCCAAATAAAGAAATTTGACTGACTTTGATAGTGGGAAGAAAATTGACTGTTAACAGGAGCCCAATTTAATTTACCATGGTTATAAGAAATTTGAACTTGCATTGACTTCAATGCCCTCTACTTCAAAACACAGTCACGCGGCAGTCACGCGTGGTTAATGCTGGCACAAAGGGTTGATTTTGTATTTTCACGCATTGAATCTATCATGAGATGGGCCTGACACGGGCCCTTCCTCCCAGCTCTCACAATAACCGAGATACCTAAAGCACCGCCTTTCACATCAACCAAAATTCCTAAAATATCCTCGATTAAGCAAGAGCCCAACGCAACAACCAGGGTATATTAGTCATCAAAAAAGATTATTTCGCTTTCCCTCCCAAACTAATTAATATTTTACATTTCCCTCCAAGCATTATTTTCAAATTTACCAAACCCCCCTCCCCATTTAGGAAACTCGTGTAATATCCGTATACATCACGCAGTCTGCGCCGTCCGATGCGGCCCAGCGACCTAAGCAGTAAAGACACCCACTGTCCCCACTCTCTTTGCAGTTAATCACCAAACCAATCAGAGCTCGCCACGTATGGGCCAGATAGATTATTAATATAAATCACTTTCTTCGGTTTTTCTTTTGTAGCCTTCAGCAACTGTTACCGGAAACTTTGGCGGGCATTTGGATCGATTTCAAATAAGGGTAAAACCCTAGCGGCCCCATTTCTCTCTCTGCCTTTGCCTATTTTTATTAATTAATAATTATTCTTTAGTGTTCTCTGAAATTTTCCCTCCACGATGCTCGGGATTCCCTGATTTTCTGCTGATTAAAGGTATGGATTTTTAGTTAATTTCGCCTTAATTTCTTACTTTTTTTGTTCTTGTTTCCATGAGCTGGTGGCTAATCTTTTGAATCAACTGTGAGAATCTAGGGATTTGGTGGATTTTTGTTAGGGTTTTTGATGAGTTTTTGTTTGTGATTTTGGTTACAGGGGATCTAATTGGAAAAGTGGCGTGCGGCGATCTCAAACCCTAAAATGGTATGAATCGCATGCTTACGATATTTAGTACGCAATTTTTGTGGTTGGTTTGGATCTAATTTATGTTTTAGTACCAATTTTGTATTGTAATTTTATGTTTCAGGTTTAAGTTGCTTGCTTTTTGATTGAAATGAGAAATTGAAGATTTTTTTATTAGGGAAACTGTAGAGTTTTTCAAAATAAGTCGGGGTTGCAATAAAAGAGGGGAAAATGGGTAAAGTTTCACCAAAGGAGAGGAATTCAAATAATTCGAAGCAGAAAAAGCGACGTGGTTCTGGCAACAAGTATCTGAAACCTGGTGCTCTTGCCCAGCTTAAGTATAGCAAGACTTCTTCAGCTAAGTCATGCAAGGATCTTGGGCGGAAAAGGGTGGCTGTCTTGGATACCAAGAAGGCTGACGGCGATTTGGTGCTTGAAGATAAGGTTATTTTTGATAAAAGTCCTTTGATGTTGACGCCTGTCAATTTGGTTAGACAGAATAGTTTGTTGAAAACTCCAAAGACCCCCAGAGCCGAAGATTGTGAGTCGGAGTCCCGGCTTGAATCCCTCCCTATGGATTTGCTGGTATTGCTATATTATTAACCCTTCGTCACTGTTTTAGTTTTCAGTTTTCACCTCTGTTCAATGTTTTCGTTTTCCTGGTATATAAGCAGATTTAGAATGACTTGTGCATGTTGGTGTAGATCAATATCTGGTAGTTGGGGAGGATGCTTATTTTGTGTTTTAACTTAGCCTTATCTAGTCCTTTGTTTGCATTTTACAATTTGGCTGTTTGGATGAGGAAAACCTATCAACAAGCGAAGTGAAAGGATGAATCTTTTATGCTTAATGTGTGAATAGTTCTTTATTTGTGATTGTTATTTGAATTGCTTTGCAGATCAGCGTTGCAATAAGGCTAATAGAACTGTTAGATGTCGATCTATAACTATAATATATCATTTTTAATTCTGTTTTAGAACTAGGTTTACTTTATTTCTTCTTTTGATGCTTAGTCTGGAACAGAGTTTGTGTTTTTTTCCCTTTGGTCTCAACATAAAACTGAAATTTCTGCTTATGTGTGCATATTCTTCAGAATATTCTAATTTATCATGTGTGCAAATTCTTTAGAGTATCTAATTTATCACGTGTGCAAGTTCTTCAGAATATAATGTATAATTAAGGTGTATAGCTGTTTACTACCATATTGTGTTTGCATACAAACACTAATAAGTATATTTTTATTTCACCCGGTAATGATGAGATTCTGCTAGATTGATCAAGTGCGCAACAATTTAAAAACTACGATTTTTGGTATAAAAATACCTATATTACTACTAATTTCGGTGCTGTTGTAGCATTCCCTTTTTTCCTTTCTAGTTGATATATATTTACGCGGTGTACTGATTCCTCTTTTTGTTATTTAAGGTTAAAGTATTGTGTCATTTGCATCATGACCAATTAAAAGCAGTTTTTCATGTTTCTCAACGAGTTAGAAAAGCTGTAAGCCACTCTCTCTCTCTCTCAAGGAATGCAAATTATGGCTCTCATTTGATTTAATCTCAAGATAAATTACATTTTTATACTATTCGAAATAGGTTATATTTGCAAGGCAGTTCTACTTTAATTATACAACTCCAGATCGCTCCAGACAGGAGATTTTGAACACAATGACACCCCTCCCCACAGAGCACTGGCCTTTTCTGAGGTTGCTATCCTAAACGATGTCTTATCCCTGTTTACCCTGTCTAGTAGGTTTTCTTGATTTGCGGAGTTTTATTTGGTTTTTCTTTTTTCCAGCAAGGGTGATGGGAAAGGTATGTTGATTCGAAGCCCCCATACTCCGAAAGCACCAAGGCCTGGTCCCCGCCCACCATCCCGCCTCAAAGTCTCGGAAATGCGGCAGGTTGCTGCTGTACTCTTCCAGGAGTCAAATTTCCCCTCGAGATGCATGGTGCCATCTGCCATTCCAAAGCCCCTGTGCAAATCATTGGCTTCTAATCGAGTTCTGTTCTACGAGGATGAGTTATGTCAGGCTGTTGCTCAGAATAAGCTTCTGTAAACTCATCGCCTCGTGTTCTATATGTACATATTTTATTTCCGGTATCTATAGGCGGTTGTGGTCAGGATAGGGAGTTTGCAGTTTTGTAGAGTTGCTGGGGGCAGTTTAGGAGATATGGAACCTCATATTTGAATCAGGAGGCAAGAGAAGAATTCATATAGTGGTTGTCGGAATAATACATGTTGAACTGGTTACTTGTATATTTCATATATATTTTTAAACAATGGCTTGTTTTTCTGGGAAATCTCATTTCTATTTCGATTTTGAATCTGTTAAACAAAATATTTATTATTTACACAAATAATGTATCCGGAACTTGCGCATTTGTTACACTTTACATCATGAACTTGTTATTCGCTTATTTAATTGCATGAAATGGTCGAATAGAATCATTCGGCTTCTTTTTTGTTTAAGGTATTATATAATCGTGAAAAGTAAGGATAAAATAGGAAATTTTGACACGTTGACACCCTTGCCATGTCAGTCGTGATGTGGAATGGTTTTGGGGCCCATAAATGCCAAATCAGGCATCTCTTCTCTAGTTTGCATTCGAGGTTGAAATTGAGGGACAAATTCTGGGATTTGAGTTAGATTAAATTTGGGGAATTGAATCGATTGAAAATTTCTAGTGTAATCGACGCGTAGGTGTGAACAAGTAGGTGCAGATGATTTCGAATATGATTCCTCGCGAGCCTAGAGCGGAGTAGCCTATCTACCGTTAGTTTTCTTTTCCTCTATAGTCTGGTTTCATATTTCTTTGATTATTCATGGAATATGCTTGCTAGGTTTATATGTCATTGTTTCCTCCATGTTTTAATATGCTATCTGCATAGTTTGTGTCTTTATTTGCCTATTTTCTCTTTAGTCCGAATAGTATGCTCAAATTGATGTGCATGTTGAAATAGGATATCTAGGCTTAATTTGTGTCGTTGGTTTTGCCATATCTATTGAAAGATGAGGTATTTGGTTTGACTATGTGTTGTACTGCTTAGTTTGTGTTGTTGCTGTTGAAATGGATATATTTTTAGCTGAACTCGATGTTCGAGTTTCATTTTGCACCCTGAACTCGATGTTATGGTTTCACTTTACACCCTAAACTTGATGATTGAGTTTTACTTTGGACCATGTACTGATTGTATTTATTACATGGTGCAGCCTGTACTTGGATTGTTGGTTACACTTTGGCACTTTAAACTCATTAATCAGTCACCGTTTGTAGTTAGTTGGTTAGTTTCTTAGTTGCTATTTGGTATATGCATGCAGATGACAGAGATATCTTTACTATGAATGTTCACTATGGAGGTGAACTACTAATAGAAGATGAGGATTGTTGGAATTACATATGGGGACAAGTCAAGTTCTAAGACTGTTAGAGTAGATTGGATTTCCTTTTTGGAATTGAAGTACATAGGAAATAATCTAGGCTATCTACTTTCTGAGTTGTCTGTGTACTCTAATGACATATATAGTGAAATATTGGTCAAAGTAACCTTTGATTGCTAGTTATTTAAAGTTTGTGATAACTATGCAAAAAGTAGTGGTTGTATCCCTCTGTATATGCAAAAAGGAGGGGTGATGGGATCCAACTTGCAGGGTACGTGGAGATTGAAGGTAAGGCTGTGGATATGAGGAAGGTGACTAAACAGAGAAGTTTTCCAGAGAAACATATTCAGTCTTCTTCCACTGAATCTGATTCAAACACTGGTGATGAGGAAGATGATGAAGATGATCAGGATAGTGGAGATCATGAATGGGTTGTTGATGACATTAGGCAAGAGGTTGAGGTAAACATGAATAAGTATGACGAGAACTTGTTTACAACATATGTGGATGCGAAGATATTGAGGATAATGGTGAGGCAGCTCAAGAAGAAGATGAAGTACCTAATTCATTAAGGCTCCATGCATTTGAGTCAGAACTAGGTGGTAGTGAGGAAGAGGATTTGGTTCATCCTCTTCAAAAACTGTCAAGGAAAAGGAAGTCGGTTGTGCCATTTAGGGTGTTTAACTGTAACGACCCGTCCTGGAAATCGGAATTAGATTAGTTTTTAATGAGGGATTAGTGAAGTTAATCGGTGATTAGTTGATTGCGTTCGAACGAATGGCGCAAAATGACTACTTTGCCCTTGGAATGGGCAAAAATGTTGACTTTAAGTTCGGGCAGTCAAATGGACTTTGACCGATGACCGTGCCGTAGTCCGGGATGTCACTAGTTCATAGACAGGTGGCACGTCCGATTCCGACGTCCGAAGAAAAAGTTATGACGTTCGGAAGTTTGAGGGTATTTTGGTAATTTCGTTAAAAAGGGGCCAATTGTTGACTTTTCAAACGACAAGTCAATTTCACGAAATTCGAGGACCGTTAGGAAGGTCTCGATGTCCTGAGTACAACGACAGGCAGCATATAATCATCGGACATCAGATAAATTAGTTATGGGCCTAAAGGTACGAGGGGCAAAA
Organism: Prinsepia uniflora; assembly: GCA_032719365.1. Classification (NCBI taxonomy): domain Eukaryota; kingdom Viridiplantae; phylum Streptophyta; class Magnoliopsida; order Rosales; family Rosaceae; genus Prinsepia; species Prinsepia uniflora. The sequence continues at coordinate 19,754,050 of CM064876.1, forward strand.
TGGTAAATTTCAGGGGCAAGGGCAATTTGGTCTTTTTGGCTGTGACCAGCTATGTTGGGACATGTGGCAGTCTGGGGAGTTGTGCCCACACGATTGTGGACACTTGGCCTGTCTTGGATGGTGGTAGAATGTTCCTCATCGCCTTCAATCGATTTAAACAATTATGGGTTTGTGCACGGGTACAAACGAAAAACAGAGTACGTGTTAGTGTGTGTGTGTGACTGAGCCTAAATTCCCTCCACCCAATCGTCAAACCGTGAGGATTAATGAAGAGAAGAGAGGTTGGAGATGGTGGTAGCTAGGCGGTTCACGGCGGTGAGAGGCGGTGAAGGTCTGAGCAAAAAACAGTGAGGATCTCTGTTTTCACTTGAGAATGGTGGTGATCGTTTGAAGTACTAATGATCCAATTGGCTCACCAATAATGGGACTACGGTGATAAGGAACGAAGGAAACTTAAAGGTGAGTTCTCAAACGAAAGATAAGTGGGTCTTCTCTGAAGTTTTGTTTTTAAGACGAAAATGGTACTTTTCGAATTCGTGGTTATTGGTTGATTCTAATTAGTGGAACCTGTCAGGACCCACCCCTAATCCCCCAGGATTAAGGGCTAAATCCCGATCCTATCTAACTCACGCATGACATGTAGGCTAAACTGACGTCCAACCTACCTGTAACACGTAAGTCGGACAAGGGATTTTTGATCCGATCGTCCAAACACTTCCGAACTTCCCAGAGTGCGTAGAGTCTACTATGGAATGTACGAGTGATGTCTCCGTCTCTCTCGATCAACAGCCCGTGCCACAACAACCTGGAGGGTATTGAAAACACGAAAAGACTGTGAGTGGACAAAAATAAAGTTTAAGTTCAAAACATTTCATAAAACAATGACATTATACCCTCTGTTTCAAAACCAATGCATGCATATTAATTTCCCATCATAAAACCATATATGAAAACCAAATACATTTTTTTTTTCAAATCCCGGGCCTCAGCTCAAAACCATCGAAAATCATTTCATCTGGGCCACTGCCCAAAACCTCAGAATACCATTATCATCAATTCTTAATGAAATCCCAAAACACATTTGCAACCACATTTTCATCCATCGAACTTGCTGGATCTATCCGAGTCTTTAAACTCCTGAGTCTTTAAACTCAATAACCAGGCCTTAATAATCCGAGTCTTTAAACTCCCGAGTCTTTAAACTCAACAGGCCTACGGGGGAAATATCAATATATTCGAGTCTTTAAACTCAATCCGGGTCTTTAAACCCAATCCGGGCCCGTCCCCCGTCAATCATAATCCGGGTCTTTAAACCCAATATCCAGATCCAGCAAATCCAATCCAAACCGTTTGAAAACCATTTCAAAATTCATATCCAAACCCGAATCCGAAACCACTGGTCCGAAGCCCTTCCGGCATCCAGAACCGTCATTCCGAACCCAAATCCAGAACTCATATCCATCATCCCTTCCAGATTCGAGTCCGCAACCATCATTCTATAAGCCGGCATCTGGAATAACCATTCCGAACCCAAACTCGGAATCACTTTCAAGTCCCGAATCGAATCCCGAATCGTCATCCGGAATTCCGATTCCAAAATCCGAAATCCTCTTTCTCAAAACAACTTTTGAACTGGGCTTCAAGCCCGAAAACACTTTTCCGAAATCCATTTACTTCTTTGAAATCAAATCATATTTCAAATCCCGAAACCATTTCATTAAAACCAGTTCAAATCACCGTATCATCAAAATCTCGTAAAACGTGAAGTACCGTTATTTCCTCGAAAAACGTGCAAAACCGTAAACCATCACAATCATCATAGAATCAAGTATAGAAAACATATTAAAACATATATGCATGCATCAAGAGTTAGAAATCAAAGTCCACTCACAAATCATTTCGACGTCGCCTCGACACGCGCGCACTTACGCCGTTCTCGGCCAGTTCGCTATCCTCGGTTTTCCCGAACCTGTCCAAATCCCATAACAAGGTCACCAACTGCTTCAAAAAAGTCATATTCAAGTCCCATAATTTTCCCGTATTTTTAACCATTTTTAACTATTTTGAACCGAGTCTTAAAACCTTCGGACAGCTCGAAACATATCGAGCCGATGTCCGATTGACTCGAAACTAGCGCCAAAATGTTCGTTACATCGAATACTTTAAAAGTCGTGTTGGACGATTCCCCAAACCAACCTTAACGCGCCCCCACGCGCGTCTGGAAGTTTCTGCGCGTGAAACTCACGCGCGTGAACAGTGTCGTCGTCAACCTCAGGTGAACCCGGTTCACCCGGTGTTCGGTCTAGGTTGAACCGGCGTTCTCGGTTTTCACTTCATTCTCAAACATTTTTAATTCCAATTAATCCATTAGGTTCGTCCAGGTCTTTCCTTTACAATTACACAAACAAAACAAGGGATTAGGGTCTATTTGTTACTCACCAAATCGTGAACACACGAACGAAATTCCCTTCTCTGTTCTAGCTTCTCCGGCCACCATTGACTATGGGTTCACGTCCTAAGAGTTCACCTGAACTTCCAAATCAATACTTAGATAACTAAATCGATCAACAAACACGAAATCACGTCTTACCATATTTAAATTGAAAGTTACCTTTCACGGTTTTGACGTCCCCCGACCACGGCAGGCCCTCTTCCTAGGCCTGATCGACTCGCCTTGACTTCCTGAACATCATCCGATCATTCAATTCGAGCATCGAACCTCAAATAACCACTTTCCAAATTGAATGGAAACAGGGCACTCACGGTTTCCCCCAATTACCACCGTCGTCCTCCGCCGTCGAGCCTTGCCGTGGACACCAAACAATTCTGTGCAGTCTTCCCCCAAACTTTTCCTCACAACTCAACCTTTTCTACTCACTTCTAAGGGGGTAGAACTCACAACTCCTCCCTGTCTCTGTTCTTCAGGGGAACCACCGTCCACGACGGTTAGACAGAGCACACCACCCCGTTCTTTCCTCACTACTCCCTCACCAAGTTCTCAACTTCCTCTAATCACTTTCACACTCTCAAGCACCCACACACTCACCCAGAACCCGATCAATTTCCCTCTCAAACCTCACTCTGTTTCTCTCGAACACGGCTATACTACACACGACCCAAATTAATTTGCACCGTGCACAAGCCTAGAACCCACTAGACCTTTGCCACATGTCACCAACCCATGGTCCCAATTCCAAAATATCCAACTGATTTAGCCCATGTGTCCTCATTCGGTTTGCACAGATCCCAAGTGTAAAAAGGACTAAAATACCACTAATTGTCCAAATTACAATTTTACCCTTCACTCCCTAGACACGTACCTTACTCGTCTGATGTCCGATGAAGGCGTGCCGCCTGTCGTTGTACTCAAGACGACGAGATCTACCTAACGGTCCTCGATCTACGTGTAAAAACCTTATCGTGCGAAAAGTCAACTTTTCCCCTCTTGTTAACCAAATTACGGTAATGCCCTCAACCTTCCGAACATCATAACTTCCTCCTCTGATGTTGGAATCGGGCGTGCCACCTGTCTACGGACTCGTGACGTCCCAAACTACGTCACGGTCATCGGTCAAAGCCCAATTGACCGCCCGAACTAAAAGTCAACTTTTTTCCCATTCCAGGAGCAAAAACGTCATTTTGAGCTAACGGTCCAAAAGTAACCCACTAACTACCGATTAACTTAGCTAATCCGTTACTAATTACTTTTCTAATCCCGACTCCCGGGACGGGTCGTTACAGAACCCATTTCTGGAAGTTGTCTAAGTCGATTAGGAATGACTGGGAAGCTGGAAGTGACCGGGAACGTGCAGGTACGACGGTCGATGCTTGGCTGGTCTGTTCTTGATCGGGGAAGGTAACATTTTGACCTAAACCTCATGTTTTCGAGTTGTAGTTTGAGTCTACAAGATGGGACGAAACTAATGGATTAAATGGTAGTGAAAATAACAGAAAAACGAGGGAAAACCGTGAGCTCCGGTCCAATTGAACCGACTGGTCTGGACCGGTTCAAACCGGGTTTGTCCCAAGGTTGAAGATGAACAGTAACCGCGCGTGAGGCCCACGCGCAGCCCCTTTGGACGGCGCGTGTGGGCGCGTGGTATGGATTTCGAGGAAGGTTCCAACACGACTTTTAAAGTATTCGATGTAACGAACATTTTGACGCTAGTTTCGAGTCAATCGGACATCGTCTCGATATGTTTCGGAATGTCCGAAGGTTTTAGGGCTCGGTTAAAAATAGTTAAAAATTCGGAAAAATTACGGGGCCTTGGTATGAGCTTTGTGAAGTAGTTAGTAACGTTATTATGAGATTTGGACAGGTTCGGGAAAGCCGGTGATAGTGGTTTGGCCAGAAATGACGTAAGTGCAAGCGTATCGAGGCGGCGGCATAACTGGTCTGTGAGTGGACTTTGCTTTCTAACTTATGATGCATGCATATATGTTTTTATATGTTTTATATACGTGATTATATGATTTGATTTATGATCTTAATGATTTACGGTTTTGCACGTATTTTGAGAAATAACGTATTTGCACGTTTTACGAGATTTCAATTATGTTGAGAATTGATCGTGGTTTTAATGGTTTGATTTCAAGGATTTGAATGGATTTCGGAAAGTGATTTCGGGCTTGGAGCTCTGTTTCTGAGATTCGATATACGAGATTTCGATTTTGAAACTGGATTTTGGAAATGAGATTTCAGATTTGGTTTTCGAGATTTGGAAAGGAAGTCTGGATTTGGGTTTGGGACGATCGTTCCGGATGCTAGCTTACGGAATCATCGTTGCGAATTCGAAGGTGGATTTTCTGTGGTTTTCACTGTGGATTGAAAAAATGGTTTTGGGTTTAAAGACCCGGAAAAAGAAAAGAAAAACCGCTGGATCTGATTTTGAGTTTAAAGACTCGGATTGATTGACGGGGGGAGGGCCCTGGATTGTTGTGTTTTGAGTTTAAAGACTCGGTATATGTTTTGAGTTTAAAGACTCGGTTATGATACCCCCTGAGGCCTGTGATTTTGTTTTGAGTTTAAAGACTCGTTGATATCCCAAGAAGGCCTGGTTATTGCTCATGGTTTTGAGTTTAAAGACTCGGGCGCACTTGAAATCCAGCAAACTCGCATGGTTGATGTTTTTCACTGGTTTTCAAATGTTTTGGGCAATGGCCCGGATGAATTGGATTTGATGAGTTTTTGGACTGAGTTCCCCTACTTTGAGATCAATTTGTGATTTGAGGCCGAGGCCTGGATTTGAATGACAGATTTGATTCGGATTTTCAAATGGTTTTCATTAATGGTTTTGAATATGAAATGATTTTACGGAGTAAGTTTTATATGCATGCATTTGTTTTTAAATGGAGGGTATAAATGTAATTATGCTTGAAAACTGTTTTTGAACTTATACTTTATTTTTGTCCACTCACAGTCTTTTGTGTTTTCGATACCCTCCAGGTTGTTGCGGTACAGGCTGTTGGTCGAGAGAGACGAAGACACACATTCGGTGCACTCTGGGAAGTTCGGTTGCTTTTAGGATGGTTGGATCGAGAATCCCTTGTCCGACTTACGTGTCACATGGAGGTTGGACGTCAGTTTAGCCTTCGTGTCATGCGTAAGTTAGACGGGAGTATGATTCAGCCATTAATCCTGGGGGATTAGGGGTGGGTGACAGGACCCGCCCCGATCCTCTCTGGAACCATATGGGGACGTGCCCTACTCCCGTCTGACACCCAATAATTCATACCAATTTTGACCTCAAAACCTCAAATGCATAAATAATCAAATTAAAGTCATATATCAAATCCGAATTAAACAGATGTCAGACAAGGGATGAAATCCAAAATTACAAGTTGCAAGCACGACTCTAACATAAACCTGCGGGTACACCACCCAGCAGGGGTTCAGGTACGCAGAAGTAGATCTATGCTTCAGCCTCAGGTTCCTCCTCTACCTCAGTATCACGACCTAGAGGGGTTACCAAAAACATTAAGGGTGAGTGGACCGAAACTCAAGTTTATAAAATCATTTGATAAGTAAAACATATAATTTACCCCTCCCTTTTCCAAACATGCATGCAGCATCATTTAAAATCATAAATAATGTAATATGAATCATAAGGCATGTAATAAAACCATAACCATAATTTTAGCCACTGCACTATACACTCCAATCCCGACATCCCTGACGTCCAATAAGGTCACAATCACAAGGCTACGCGTGCCACTCGGGTCTCAATTCCGAGTTCAATCCCCGAACCCTGTTCGGTTACAGCATTCCCGATGCTTAGCGTCTTAGACGCTGGACGTTCTGGACGTCCGTGACCACTCCGGGGTACCTCATCCGGAGGAGACAGTATAGTATGGATGGATCTATACAGTGCAGTACCAAATACATTTTATTGATATCCACATGCAAACATATATGTATACATAGGTAAAATCTGAACCGATCGTTACGTTTCATCAAACGGGTCTCATGCCCAAATATCGTGAAACGTGCCATAACCAAAATTTCAATATCATCAAAACCATTTATAGATTCCAGCATGTGAACATATAAGTAAATCAGAAAACATTTAAGCATGCAAGGGTTTAATGAAAACGGGCCCACTCACTGTACGATTCCGCTGCGAATCTGCGCGTACGGACCTGTACCGAGATTATCGTACAATTCCTGTCAGTTCAATTCACACGTAAGGGTCACTACAAGTCCTTAATATTTATTCAAAAGAAAGTTCGAAACAGAAGCCGTTCGGGGAAACCATCAACACGTTTTCCGAGGCAACCGGCCCTAAACTGACCCTTCAAACTATCTCAGATCAACATGGTTAATTCACCAAAAATGTTCAGAATAATGAGAGGAATAAAAGTCATGTTGATCGTGATCGGAGATAAGCCCCAACGCGCCCTCACGCGGCGCCCAAAGTGGCTGCGCGTGAAAGTCACGCGCCTGACACTGTAGCTACAGTGTCAGCACCTTCACCCGTTTGTCTGTAATTCGGGCCTGCCACCCGAGGCTTGACCCGGTTGATTACCCATCAATTCCTACTCGATTTCAATCCAATTTGATCCTAACATGTTATTTAAATATCTAATTTAAGTTCTGAGTTATTAATTATCCAAATCCAATCCTTAAATGGCCCTTCGACCCGTGATCAACCAAACGGGTCAATCACCAGAACTCACTGGTTTCAAACCCATTGTCCAATTAACTTCACAGGAAGTATAATAGGATCAAAACTAACCAAAATAAACAATCAATTGTGTCTGAAAGTACCTGAAGGTCGTCGTCCCAAGCTCTGCGATTTCCCTGAAAACAGCAGTCACCGTCCCAGCTCAGCCATGGCTGATGGCCTTCGATTTCGATGCGGTTGAGTTCCAAACACTCCCAGAAGACTAAACCAGGCCTTGGTTTGGTCAAACAGTCACCAGAAATCAAAACCCGATTTTCCCTCCAATTTTTCCAGAAATGGCTTCTCTGGTTTTCCTCACCCGTTCTCAGTTATCTCTGCATCAGAGTGATGCTCACACATGTCCTAATCAGTTTTAAACAATTTCAAGCCGTCCCAGAGGCTCGTGGGTGTCCAATTTTTCCACTGAAATTTATCCCCCGAAAGCTTCGAATTTCGATTAATCAATTTGATCGTGTAGCTGGAAGAATTAGACCACGTTTGATGCTTCAAAAAGGTTTAAACAATCAATACTTTCCAACCCACACTCACCAGTAACCAAATCGCACTCAGAGCCACCGCACATGGTGGTGCCGCCCATGTCCCCCGCGGTTTGCAACAGTAACCAGGGCAAAAAGACCAAAATGCCCCTGGTTCAAATAATTACCAAACTGCCCTTCACTTTCTAGACCCGTAACTCAGCCATACGAAGTCCGATTTCGGCGTGCCGCCTGTCTACGGACTCAGGACGTCGAGACCTACCTATCGGTCCTTGAGTCGCGTGAAAATTAATTGTCAAACGAAAAGTCAACATTTTTGCCTGTGAAGTCCAACTTACGGTAATGCCCCTGAACTTCCGATAGTCATAACTTTTTCCCTGATCCTCCGAAATGGACGTGCCACCTGTCTATGAACTCGTGACGTCCCGAACTACGTCACGGTCATAGGTCAAAGTCCATTCAATCCACCGATCAAAAAGTCAACAATTTGGCCATACCATTCACAAGGGTAAAAATGTCATAGACGCTGGACGTTCTGGACGTCCGTGACCACTCCGGGGTACCTCATCCGGAGGAGACAGTATAGTATGGATGGATCTATACAGTGCAGTACCAAATACATTTTATTGATATCCACATGCAAACATATATGTATACATAGGTAAAATCTGAACCGATCGTTACGTTTCATCAAACGGGTCTCATGCCCAAATATCGTGAAACGTGCCATAACCGAAATTTCAATATCATCAAAACCATTTATAGATTCCAGCATGTGAACATATAAGTAAATCAGAAAACATTTAAGCATGCAAGGGTTTAATGAAAACGGGCCCACTCACTGTACGATTCCGCTGCGAATCTGCTCGTACGGACCTGTACCGAGATTATCGTACAATTCCTGTCAGTTCAATTCACACGTAAGGGTCACTACAAGTCCTTAATATTTATTCAAAAGAAAGTTCGAAACAGAAGCCGGTTCGGGGAAACCGTCAACACGTTTCCCGAGGCAACCGGCCCTAAACTGACCCTTCAAACTATCTCAGATCAACATGGTTAATTCACCAAAAATGTTCAGAATAATGAGAGGAATAAAAGTCATGTTGATCGTGATCGGAGATAAGCCCCAACGCGCCCTCACGCGGCGCCCAAAGTGGCTGCGCGTGAAAGTCACGCGCCTGACACTGTAGCTACAGTGTCAGCACCTTCACCCGTTTGTCTGTAATTCGGGCCTGCCACCCGCGGCTTGACCCGGTTGATTACCCATCAATTCCTACTCGATTTCAATCCAATTTGATCCTAACATGTTATTTAAACATCTAATTTAAGTTCTGAGTTATTAATTATCCAAATCCAATCCTTAAATGGCCCTTCGACCCGTGATCAACCAAACGGGTCAATCACCAGAACTCACTGGTTTCAAACCCATTGTCCAATTAACTTCACAGGAAGTATAATAGGATCAAAACTAGCCAAAATGAACAATCAATTGTGTCTGAAAGTACCTGAAGGTCGTCGTCCCAAGCTCTGCGATTTCCCTGAAAACAGCAGTCACCGTCCCAGCTCAGCCGTGGCTGATGGCCTTCGATTTCGATGCGGTTGAGTTCCAAACACTCCCAGAAGACTAAACCAGGCCTTGGTTTGGTCCAACAGTCACCAGAAATCAAAACCCGATTTTCCCTCCAATTTTTCCAGAAATGGCTTCTCTGGTTTTCCTCACCTGTTCTTAGTTATCTCTGCATCAGAGTGATGCTCACACATGTCCTAATTAGTTTTAAACAATTTCAAGCCGTCCCAGAGGCTCGTGGGTGTCCAATTTTTCCACTGAAATTTTTCCCCTGAAAGCTTCGAATTTCGATTAATCAATTTGATCGTGTAGCTGGAAGAATCAGACCACGTTTGATGCTTCAAAAAGTTTTAAACAATCAATACTTTCCAACCCACACTCACCAGTAACCAAATCGCACTCAGAGCCACCGCACATGGTGGTGCTGCCCATGTCCCCCGCGGTTTGTTACAGTAACCAGGGCAAAAAGACCAAAATGCCCCTGGTTCAAATAATTACCAAACTGCCCTTCACTTTCTAGACCCGTAACTCAGCCATACGAAGTCCGATTTCGGCGTGCCACCTGTCTATGGACTCAGGACGTCGAGACCTACCTATCGGTCCTTGAGTCGCGTGAAAATTAATTGTCAAACGAAAAGTCAACATTTTCGCCCGTGAAGTCCAACTTACGTTAATGCCCCTGAACTTCCGATAGTCATAACTTTTTCCCTGATCGTCCGAAATGGACGTGCCACCTGTCTATGAACTCGTGACGTCCCGAACTACGTCACGGTCATAAGTCAAAGTCCATTCAATCCACCAATCAAAAAGTCAACAATTTGGCCATACCATTCACAAGGGTAAAAACGTCAATTGATACATTAAATTACAATATTAAAGTCCTCGAATGTCCGGGGTGTTACAGTGGGTCCTGTCATTAAAAATGAGGTGGATTTAAAAAATCCCAAGTTTTCACTTGGGATGAAGTTCTCAAGTGTTACAGTTTTTCAAGAAGTTATGAAGACATGTTCTGTCAATCAACAAAAAAAATATTGTGTTCAAGGTGAATAATGGAGATCCAATTAGGGTCAAGTGTGTCGAGGTAGAAAGTTGTCCCTTTGTGACATATGCCTCTAAGGTAAACATGAGGGAGTACCTGCAAGTCAAAACTTATAATGACATGCATTTATTTGGTAAAGATATTGTCAATTATCATGATAATGTAAAGTGGTTGAAGTAGAAGTATATGAGGCAACTCACAAGCAATAAGTGGGATGTAGGTGACTTTCAGAAGTTGGTAGTTTAGGATACTGGATATAGGCCTGGTAGGACTCAATGTTATAGGGCAAGAAGGATGACCTTTTAGATTCTGGAGGGGACTTACTTGTCCCAATATGAGAGACTCAGGGACTATTGTGAGGAGCTTGTTAAAATAAACCAAGGGAGTACAGTGAAAATCAAGGCAGAGATTGAAGGTGATGGATAGTTTAGATTCCAAAGGGTGTATGTCTGCGTGGGTGCTTCTAAAGAAGGTTGGCTAACTGGTTGTAGGCATTTCATTGGGCTAGATGGTCCTCATATTAAACATCCTCACGGTGGACAAATATTGAGTGCTATCTCAGTTGATGCAAGCAATGACATGCTCCCTATGGCTTATGCCATTGTGGAAGTTGAGTCATACTCTTCTTGGAAGTGATTCCTTTAACTGTTGGCATTGGACTTGAAGATTCAAAATAGTGAAGGATACCCTTTCATCATTGATAAGAAGAAGGGTTTACTTGAGGCTGTGGGGGAGTTATTTCCAAGAGCAAAACATATGCATTGTACCAGCCACATGTATGCAAATTTCAATGCCCTTCACAAGGGGTTAGCACTAAATGAACAGTTCGAAAAGATCCCAAGGTGCACCACTGTGGCTTGGTACCACACTGAGATGAAGAAAATGGCTGCTTTGAGTCCTGGTGCCCATGATTGGTTAAGCAGGATGGATCCAAGACAGTTGGCAAGGTCACATTTCAACACAGCTTTCAAGTGTGATATTCTGCTCAACAACCTCAATGAGGCATTCAACAAGGCTATACTACCAACAAGGGACAAGCCTATAATAGCCCTACTTGAGAGAATTTGGACCTATTTTGATGATGCTGTACTCTATAACGAAGCAGGCAGTTGTGAATTGGGTTGGGGGGTGGGGGTTCACCAAACTCGTCTAAGGATAAGGCAGATTTTGGAGAAGAAACAGAAAGAGGGACAATGGTATGTTACAAGGAATGCATGGAATGAAGTTTTGGAAGTCACTCATCAAACTGGGAGGAAGTTTAGAGTGGAGTTAAAATTGAAAAAATGTTCATATAGAGAATGTGACCTATTTGGTATCCCATGCCCCCATGTTTGTGCATCGGTAGCTTTTTTGCATGGGAAACCATAAGCTTATTGTAATGACCCGTCCCTAATTTTAAGGATTAATTAGGGATTAATGACGGATTAGCGAGGCTAATAGGGGATTAGTCGAGGGTTAACTGACGTTCAGGGAGAAATTACGATTTTGCCCCTAAACGAGGACAAAATTTGACTTTTGACACAGGAGGTTCGATGATCGAGGGCCGAGGACTGTTACATAGATCGCGCGATACGAATCCATAGATAGGCGGCACGTCGATTTCGAACGTTCGACGAAGAAGTTACGGTTCACTGAAGTTCGAAAGAACGATTGCACATTTTTTAAGAAGAATGCCATTTGGCATTAAGTGGGCCCAACTTTTTAGGACAGGCCCAATGGATGAATGACAAGTTCCCCATCATTTTCCCGTTCATGCATATCCCTTCCCCTTTGTTCAATCATTTCCCCATCCCACCATGTAACGACCTGTCCCGAATTTCGGGATTAGATTAGTGACCAATCACGATTAGTGAGGTTAATCCGTGATTAGTTAGGCGAAATCGAACGAACGATGCAAAATGACCGTTTTGCCCTTGGAATGGGTAAAAAGTTGACTTTTCATTCTGGTGATCAAATGGACTTTGACTGATGACCGTGACGTAGTTCAGGACGTCACGAGTTCATAGACGGGTGTCACGTTCAATTCCGACATTCGAGGAAAAAGTTACGACGTTTGGAAATTTAAGGGGCATTTTGGTAATTATGGTTAAAAAGGGGCAAAATGTTGACTTTTGGACTAGGATGTCCGATGGCCGAGGGCTAAGGACCGTTACATAGATCGAGATGATTTGGCAATATCTGATTGGGCAGATATTTTGAGTGGGTCCCATGGATGAGTGACAAGTGTCACTCATCCCATTGGCTAAAACCCCTAAAAAGGGGATCTCACTTAACTAAAAAATATTAATTAATTAATTTTATCATATAATCTATCTTCATTAAATCCTAGCCATCCATTCCATTTAATATTTAAATCCCCACCACCCATTCATTTCCCTCTCATCAGATAACATCATTATCTTCTTTATTCTTCTTCATCCTCAAACCCGAAAGCCCATTTTATTTCCCTCCATACAAACCCACAAACACCACCCGGTTTTCTCACCACCATAATCATCTGGTGGGCTCCTGTGTGACCGTGAAGGAGTGTGATGATGAGGACGCGACGGTGAGGGCACACGGCGGCGGTCCACGATGGGGGAACCCGAAAACCCGTGAGGTACATTTTATTCAAAAATTGGATTTTTAGTTCTAGGGGTTGTCGATGGTTGCTAAGGTTTGGGTTGTGCTTCTGGGGATCCTAGGAGATGAATGAGATCGTTTTCAAGGATTAGGATGGCCGGGAATGGCCGTGAACGGCGGAGGAAAATCAGACCGCCATTGATGACAGATGAAGGTATGGGTTTGGTGGTTTTTGTTCCATTTTAATAGCTAAACTGATAGGAATTGAGATTAGGAACATATTAGAATTAAAAAGGGATGAAATGGAGTAGAAATGGACGGTTTAAGGGTTGAACCGGTCCAGATCGGTTTGGTGGGTCCAGAACCAGTCGAACCTGGTTCGGCTAGAGGTTAGGGGTAATGAACAGTGCGCACGTGGGCTTCACGCGCAGCACCTTCCCTGGGTGCATGGGGGCGCGTGCTAGGTCCAATGGGGAAGTGTTCAACATGTGACCTTCTATTACGATTTGGATAGGTTCGGGAGTCCCGGTGATGGTGATTGGCTCGGGAGAGCCGTATGGCACGTAAATCGAGGCGGCAGCTCAGACGGTCTGTGAGTGGACCTTAATTTTCTAAATTGGTGCATGCATAAATGTTTATTATATGTTTTAATATATGTTTTGTGATGCCATGAGTTCATTTGGACGTGGTTACGTATTGGCACGTATTTCGAGGTTACGGCTCTATATGGTGCCAATACGGGTTTGTATTTCTTTATTGGTTTAAATGAAAAGGTTTTGGATTTCTAAAAGGATAAACTCGGGTATGAGACCCATTTGGTTTGGTCTCAGGCATATGACGCTATTGATGACCTACGGGTCTGAATCGTGGTCGCGGCTAGTGCTATGTGCACGGCGACGGACGATACGACGCTCGCCTCCGGATTGGGATGTGTTCCTTTCGGAGAGGTCACGATGCACGATTCGTGGTCAGGCAGCCTGGGGAGCACGGTTCAGGATAGCGATCGGTGGTGAGTGCACCATGATCTTGTGGTGGTAGCGTCGGTTGATTCCTTCACGGTGACATACTAGGATTGAGGGTTGTCCTGGATGGATGGTTGCACACATTACTACGATCGGAGTCGTGACTGACCCTTAGACATCGGGCACTGTGCCCAGTTGAGTCATATGTTCGGGCATGAGACCCAGTTGTTTTACATTGATGATTTCAGGTCAGGGACCCTAGATGGATTTCCAAGTTCATGGCGGTCTATGGGAACCGGCATGAACCCTGAAAAGGTTATTGTGGTACATGAAGGTTTATGGGAACCGGGCATGGAGGATGTTTTCTATATATATATATATATATATATATAAATGGCATGGATGCTATAAATCATGACGGTTCAGGGAAACCGGGCATGAATAATTATGTTATGTATATATATGTTCATATACCTTCCTTTACTTCTATTATCTCCTCCGGGGAGGGTCGTTGGCTTGGGTGGACCCCAGAGTAGTCACGGAGCACCGACTGAGTGGAGTCGCCCCCAGTTGGGTTCCTTACTTTCAGGAAGGCATGGATCGTAACCTCAGGACGGGTCATTGGTCTACGGACATTGACCTTGGACTTTGAGAGACTTGGGTTTGAGACCCCGGGTAGCACACACGTAGCTTTAGAAACCGTGACAGGATTGGTTGTGTGAATTATATGTATATATGATATATGGTTATGATATATGATGTGTGATGGATACAGGATTTGGGCAGTGGCCCGTGTACTTGGTTTCAGTATGATTATGGTTTTGAGCTTAGTTCCCATATATGGTTTCTTTGGTTAAACGGTTTTCGAATGCATGCATGCTTTTTAGTGAAGGGTACAAATGTCTTAGTTAAAATGTTTTTATAAACTCTTGTTTTGTCCACTCACAGCTTTTAATGTTTTGACTGCCCTTCAGGTTGACAGCGGATGTGGACTGTAGCAGAGACCGAGATATCACATACCTCCTCCGGATCCTGGCGTACTTTGATAGCCCGAGAGGGCAAAGGTCGGAATTATCCCTTAAAGGCGACCCTGTGCAGGTGAGTGATGCCCAAGCGTAGGGCCTTCAGGTGGCGCGTGGGGGAGAGTTTGGGGAAACTTCCAACATGTGAAATCATCTATTCGATGTAACGAACATTTTGGGACTAGTTTCGAGTCGATCGGATATCGTCTCGATATAGTTTGGGCTGTCCGAAGGTTTAGGATCACGTTAAAATAGTTAAAAATTCCGAAAAATTAAGGGACTTAAGTGGAGGTTAATTAAGTAGTTAGTAACTCTCTAAGGTGATTTGGACAGGTTTGGGAACCTCAGAGATGGTGATTGACCCGGGAAGGCTTACAACGCGTGTATCGAGGCGGTAGCTCGGACGGTATATGAGTGGACTTTCTTTTATGAATCGATGCATGCATAAATTTTTTATAAGTGTTTTAATACATGTTTTTTGATGCCATGAGTGCATTTGTGAGTGTGTTTACGTATTGGCACGTATTTTGAGGTTTTCTGTTTTATACGTGCTTGTACGCGTTTATGACTCCGATTTTAAATGAAATGGTTTTGAAAAGGAAAACGACCCATTTGGTCTTGTTTTGATTCGGGCATATGGGCCTATTGATGACCTACGGGTCTGGGTCGTGGTTGCGACAGGTGCTGTGTGCACAGCGACAGACGACGAGACGCTCGCCTCTGGACTGGGGATGTGTTCCTTCTAGAGAGGTCATGATGCACTTCCTGTGGTCAAGGAGGCACTAGAGGCTCGACTTCAGAGTGCTGACGGTATCGAAAAGAGATCGGTGACGTGTGTACTAAGATCTAGCGGTGGTCGCGACAGTGATATGTTCACGGCGACATACTAGGATTGAGAGCGATCCTGGACTGATGGTTACACGCATCATTATGATCGGAATCGTGACTGACCTTAAGGTATCTGGCTTGATGCCCAGTTGATTGTGAGTTCGGGCTAGAGGCCCAATTGAGTCATAAGTTCAGGCTTAGGGCCTAGTTGATTTGTGGTATCGGGCGTGAGTCCCATTTGTGGTTTTACATACTAGTATGTATATACCCTCCTTTATGAGTATATTGGTCTCCTCCAGACGTCATTGATCCTGGAGTGTCACGATCCACTGCTTGGAATGAGTGACTCCAAGAGGGAGCATATTATAGGAGTTAGAGATATGGTATAGTCTAGGACTGGGTCCGTAGACCATCCTCTAGACGTCGTAGATCCTGAATTTTGGACGATTCCTCCCAAACGTCGTAGATCCTGGGGGTAGACTCGGAGTGAGACACCGAGTAGTGTACACACTTAGAGATATATCGTGACAGGTTATTGTTTGGGCACATGAGGTGTAGAGGATGAGGTTTATATATATGTTGTATGAGTCTTCCCTGAGATGGTTTTGGACTGAGACCCATGTTTTATGTAGGATTTGGGCTGAGTTCCTGCTAGATTTGGATTTTGGGCCAAGGCCTCGTGTTCCATGTTTGAGAAATGGTTTTCGAATGCATGCATGCTTTTTAGTGAAGGCCATAAAGGTATTTTTGTGAAAATATTTTTATAAATTATTTGTTTTGACCACTCACAGTTTTGATGTTTTGAATGCCCGTCAGGTTGATCGCGGATGCGGGCTGTAGCAGAGACCTGGACATCACATTCCTCATCCGGATCCTGGCGCTCTCTGGTAGTCCCGGTTGGGCTAAGAACGAAATTTCCATGGTCTGACACTTAGTGTCAGACGGGATCAGGTACGTCCCACGTTAATCTCAGGGGATTTGGGGTGGGTCCTGACACTTATCTTTATGAATGCTACAACAAAGAGGCTTACTTGAGATGCTATGCCAAGATTATTCAGCCAATGACAATTCAAGATCAATGGCCTTTCTCGGGTTTGCCTCCTTTGAAGCCCCCAACATACCACATGCAACTAGGCAGACCAAGAAAAAATAGGAAAAAGTCTACTGGTGAGATAGAACTACCCGAAAATCCAACCAAACTTGACAAGTTCCACACTGAGATGAAATGCAATAATTATGGTCAATTGGGGCATAGGCTTAACAAATGCAAGGTATAAATCACCTTAGTTAAGAATTCTTATTTACCTCATTTGGATGCTTGTTTGACTGCTAGTTTGATATTTATTTTATAGGAGCCTATTATAGAAAAGGCTGAAAGCTTGAGAAGAAAAAAAAATTGAAGATAAAGTAAGGAGGGAACAAGTCAAGGCAAGTGGATCCAGTGCAAGTCAACAAGAAGGATCCTAGCCCCAATCCCAACCTCAATCCCAAATAGAACCCTAAACTCAACATCAACCCCAAACTTAACTAGAACCTAATCCCCAACCCCAATCAGAACCCGACCCAACCCCAACCTAACCCCAACTAGAACCTAATCCAAAACCCTAACCTCAACTCCAGACCCAATCAAAACTCCCTCCAGTTGTGCCAGACTTGTCTCAGATCACTGGATCTCGTTAACCACAAACACATCCTACACCAAATCCTCTGCCATTGACTGAACTTTCTCCTCGTAAGAAACTCAGGTTCAAATCTCCAGTAAGAGGAAGAGGTAGCATCAACAATGAGGCATAGGGTTTTGTAGACTAGCTTGTGTATTCTGTTAGGTTAGGTGTTAGCATCAAGTGCAAGACTGTTAGGTGTAGGCTGGTGGGTGCAAGCTGATTGGCGAATTTTTTTTTTAGTGTACTCGCGTTTCTGTGTCACTTTTCACCATGGACTACATATATTGTATTTAATTGAACACTGGACTACAACTTTTGTGTTTAATTGTACCATGTAATAGACAAAATGACCTACTTATGCACTATTTGGCAATGCTATTATATCTCATCTACTTCAATTGTTGTTTATGTAATGATGTATGTTTTCACTTTCAGGTTCTCTTCCTTAAATGTTTCAGGATTAGTTGAGTCATGTTCAATGCATCTGTATGCTGTACTACTATATTCGTGTGTCACTTTGCACCCTGTACTATTAATGGTGCATCACTTTGCATCATATACTACTAAAGGTGTACCACTTTGCACCTTGTACTACTAATTGTGTATCATATTGTACCCTGCACTACTAATGTATATGTCACTTTTCACCATGTACTACCAAATTTTCACCATGTAACATATTAATTGGTTCAATTTGACAAAAAAAAAATCCATATAATTACATTGCAGAAAGGCTTAAATAACCATCGTTACATTGCCAGAACAATCCATAGATTACATTTCCAAATTGCATTTCCATTACAAGTCATGTTTTTAGCATCGATTACAAAATTGGATTGTTAGGCAATCCCTAAACCTAAACTTCAGTCTTCTTAAACATCACCACAAGACAGGCTGCAATTAGGGCAACCCAAAACTTTCTTGTCCTAGCTATGTACCTTTTCAAATCCTCTTCCAATTTACCAGTTTTCCTCAATAATCCAGGTATAATTGTCTTGCACCGATGACACATTTTAGGATCAAACCATTCTCAATACCCACATTTGCTTTCCTACATCAAAACAGACTTGATTATCATAATTGGGGAATATGAGTCGAAGCAATAACAAGAATATTTCTAATGGAACATTTTTCACAATCCCTGGAGTGATAGTTCACTAATAGACTAAAGGATAAGTAATTCGACCCATTCACATCCAGATCATGAATTTTTGGAATCCATACTATGCAAGGAGACATTGCTTTTGCTAATTCGAATTGAAGGGTGATATAAAATTGGTCTATTTTTGGCATTATATCTAGCGCATTCATCATAGCTAGAAACTCCATCTCCGTATCATCGTCGCTATCATCAATATCGTCACTATCATCAACAAGAAAACCCTTGGGCTTATTAGCCAGGAACTTGTTCAGAAATATTGTAATGAAAGAAAATAGGAGTTTGTCGCTAGACCGGCCCTTGTCTCTTATGTTATCCATTAATTAATTAGTATATATTTATTAAATATGATAAAAATTGTTGTTTTGATCGATATAATGAACGTTTTTTTATTACAATTTTTATATTTCTTGTTCGAAAACTTATAATTGAACGAATTCCATGAATTGCCTATTCAAGTCAATCATACATTAATTATAATAATTATTTTATTAAATTAAATAAAAAAATAGATATCAAAAGATTTTTATCTATATTAATTCTTTTTATTAATAACGTAGTAAATCAACAAAGCCTAAAGTGACGTCTCTTTCCTCCTCAAGTTTACCTACTAAGGTAATATAAAAGAGTTTACCTACTAAGGTAATATAAAAGATAAAATTATGTATTATGTATGTTGTATTAAATGATTTTTGTTTATGTGTGTTGTAATTATAAAAAGGATTTTGGTTATTTTTTATTTGTAATGGTGATCCATAAATGAAAGAGCCCTTCTTATCTTTATAATTTACATATTAATGTGACTTGTGAAGTACATCAATTATTTGGAAATAAACGAGTTAGAGCTGTAGCTATAAGTGCTACAGATACCTAGCGACAAACTCATATGTTCCTTTCATTACAATATTTATGAATAAGTTGCTGGGTAACAAGCCCAAGTTGAATGTAATTTAAATATCTTTCATCTAAAAGTTGAAGTACTAAAACCTAATTTCAACAAACTTGCGTATTCATCGTCAACAAAGTACACAATATTTTGATTTTTCATTACCCCAGAACATGGACACATTTGGAATCTCCTCCCGGAATGTCTGTCAATCCACGAAGTCAAGATTTTACATTTCTTCCCACAGTAGTAACGTTTGGCTTCAAGCTCCTCCATCTTTTCTTCTTCGAAAGTTGAGTGGATGATTACAAGATGGGTCACACTATTGGGGGAAGGAGGACATGGGTTCGCGTCGAAGCCTAGGTTCATTGAAGCTTGGGTTCGCATCGAAGCCTGGGTTTGTGTCGAAGCCTGGGTGAAAGAGGAACTGTGTCATGTTGATTTTAGGGTTTCTCACTTTGAGATTCGAAATTGAAAAAGTCAATTGTGAAGTTCCATATATACCCTTTTCCAATTTAATATTTTTTAAACTACGTAGATGCCACATAAGTTTTTTCACGGCAAAGAGGACGACAGGGACAGTTGAGTGGCCCTACTTGGTCGTTTCATACAGTTAAGTGAACGAACAACGAGTTCAGGGCGCAAAGTGTGACAAATGTACGAGTTCAAAGTGCATTTAAACCAAAAAGTCAATGTTAAAATCCACAAAGACTTGTAGAAGTCTCATAAAACCTCCTTCTCAAGTTTCAACACAGCCATGAAGGCTTCTTGAGGCACATCGACTTTACCAATTGCCTTCATCCTCTTCTTCCCCTCAGCCTGTTTCTTAAGTAGCTTCTTTTTTCGGCTTATGTCTCCGCCATATCATTTGGCTAAAACATCCTTTCGTATTGCTGATAAAGCTTCACTAGCAATCACCTTTGTTCCTACACATGCTTGAATGGGCACTTTAAACATCTGTCTTGGTATAAGCTCCTTCAGCTTTTGTGTCAAAGCCCTCCCCACAGCATATGCCTTGTCCTTGTGCACAATTGTTGCCAATGGCTCTACATGTTCACCATTGATCTGAATATCGAGTCTTATCAAATCGCTCTCTTTGTAACCGAGAAAGGTATATTCCATGCTCGCATAGCCTTTGCTTCTGGACTTGAGCTGGTCGAAAAAATCGCCTACCATCTCAGCTAAGGGCAATTCATATGTGAGTGATGCTCTATTCTCAGCGATGAACTTCATTTCTTTGAAGACTGCTCTTCTGTCCTGTGCCAACTCCATGAGAGAACCAATGTAGTCCTTCGGCGTGAGCATCTCAATCTTCACGACAGGCTCCTCAATTGACTTCCTTTTCCCGGGCTCAGGAAGCACAGATGGATTTGAGCATTCAACAATCTCACCATTCACACAGTTCACTTTATACACGACGCTCGGGGCAGTGGTTATCAGGCTCAGGTTGTATTCTCTCTCCAGCCTCTCCTGCACAATCTCCATATGGAGAAGCCCCAAGAATCCACACCTAAACCCAAAACCCATAGCGCTGGAAGTCTCCGGCTCGAATTTTAAAGCAGCATCATTGAGCTGGAGCTTCTCAAGTGCATCTCTCAACTCAGGAAACTGGTCAGCATCCACAGGAAACATCCCACAAAACACCATTGGAGTAGCTTCCTCATAACCAGGTAATGAGCTCTCTGCCTTCTGACTATAGTGAGTGACTGTGTCCCCAACCCTAGCATCAGCCACTGATCTTATAGAAGCTGAAAGATAACCCACTTCACCAGCAAAAAGCTCATCAACTTGCAATTGAATTGGAGACAAAACCCCAATTTCATCAGCAAAATAACCCTTCCCACTAGCCATAAAATAAACCCTATCCCCCTTCTTAATCTTCCCATCAATTACCCTAAAATACACAATCACACCCCTATATGGGTCATAATAGCTATCAAAAATCAAAGCCCTCAATGGCTTATCAGCATTTTCAGCTGGTGGAGGAACCCTCTCAACAATGGCATCAAGAATCTCAGTGATTCCAATCCCCTCCTTCGCGGAGCAACGAATCGCATTGCTGCAATCCAACCCAATCACCTCTTCAATCTCCTTGATCACACTGTCTGGGTCAGCTCCAGGAAGATCAATTTTGTTCAGAACAGGGATGATTTCCAAATTATTTTCCAATGCCAAGTAAACATTGGCCAAAGTTTGAGCTTCAACTCCCTGTGAAGCATCAACAACAAGAAGAGCACCTTCACAAGCAGCTAAAGACCTAGACACTTCATAAGAAAAATCCACGTGCCCAGGAGTATCAATCAAATTTAAACAATATGGCTCACCATTTTTGAACTCGTACCGCATCCGAGCGATCTGCAGCTTGATGGTGATACCTCGTTCTCTCTCCAAGTCCATGTTGTCAAGAAACTGCTCCTTCATCTCTCGCTTCTGCACAGTCCCCGTCATCTCCAGAAGCTTATCGGCCAAAGTAGATTTTCCATGATCGATGTGGGCGATTATGCAGAAGTTCCTGATATGAGAAATGGGCACCTTAGAAAGGCGGTCATGGCCGAGCTGGGAAATGGGTTGGATGCCGGTGGCTTGGCAGAGGACTCGGAGTCTCTGCCGGGGCCGGGAGGTTTTAGAGAGACGGAGGAGAGGTGTAGAGTGAGATAATGAGAAAAAGGGCAAGAAGGAGGTGGTTCTGGGCTGTGAGCGCTGGGGAGTGGTGGTGGTTGTGGATAGGAGGAGGAGGGTGTGAGGTTGAGCAGAGAGCTCAGCAGCCATGGGAAGAACCCACAATTTGCGATTGAATTATGAATGGCTTGGGCTCTGGTTTGTTTTGGATTGGATTTTTTACCAATGCTTCTATGGCCCATGTAAATGAGCTATATATATATAATTTTTTTTTAAATTTTCCTAAAGAGATTTAAACTCCGATTGGAAAAAATTTATTTTTGCCGCAATAAATAAACAAAAGAAAACATGATAGGTAGATGAGCTCACATATGTTTGGTTCTTGACAGCTTCATTTGCCAATGTCTAAGAATTACATTTGGGAAAAAAATTATTACATATAAGTTTCTCCTGAGCATCTGATATATATATATATATACATATTTAAAAAAAGAAAAAAAAAAGAAAATCTGAATATATGATGTGTTATGATAAAACTAAAAATTCTAATTTTACTTGCAAAATAAATATACAAAATATTAATAAAATAAAATATTTCCTTTTAGCCATCTAACCTCCTAGCCTATAGTCCAGGTGGTGCCTAAAGCACCGGGGAGGATTTTCCCTAAATCGGAGCAGCAAGGTGGCGCCGAAGCGGCTCGAGGCAGGGTATTTTTTTAGAATGTGTGTGTGACCATATTGATGTGAAGTCATAAAATTGTTTTTATCAACTTTGATCTAATTAATAGTCGATTTAGTAAGGCATTTAGGCAACCCATGTCTCACATTATACATAAACTAAAACGCCTGAAGGTTTGGCACTGTTTAATGAACAATGTAATAAATAGTAAATTTTCTTATTTACCCTTTATGATGTAACTTTCCAATTTTACCTTTTTTTTTCATTGATGTGAATAGTCAATTGACATCATTACTCTGAAGATCGCTGTTTCAACATTGTGGTTTCTCCACACATCTTTTTTTCTCCACCACTTCCTTTTTCTTCTTCTTTCATACCAAAACATCTCAAATTTCACCTCTATTTTCTCTTCTCTGGGTCATATACTCTCTTGGGTGATTCCGAAGATTGAAGCTGAGACTCAGATACTCTTAGGGTGTGTTTGGTATGCCGTATCACACTCCGAATAGGCTAAATAATCCGAAACCTGTGTTTGGTATCAGTCGTATTAATTAGTCAACGTATAAGTTAATACGGTTGAATATTTTTATACGGTCCAGACACGCTAAAATAATACGCTCGAAATTTTCCGTATTAAATAGTCGGATAACTAGTAATCTTGTAAAATATAATAATAATAATAATAATAATAATAATAATAAATAGTAATATAATAAAAATAAAATATTAATTTAGTAAATATTAATAATAAAAAGTAATAAAGTAATAAATTCTAATAATAATAAATTAATAATTAATAATTAATGATATTTTAATAAATAATAATGATAAAATTAAAAATAATTAATTAATAAAAATGTAATAAATAGTAATAATAATCATTATTAAAATAAATAATAATAAAAATAATGACATATATAATTAATATTTAAGATATAAGTATTTCGTCAATTATTATAATATAATCCGGTCAGTATAATATAGTCGACATTCTAACCGGAAAAGTACCAAACGCCCGACTAAATAATCAGTTTATCCGGTGTACAGATTAGTCTATCCGATTGAAATAATCAGTACAGTACGACATACCAAAAAAATTCACAAAAATTTCTCACCCACGAATTAGAAGACGATCTGTTGCATATTCCCTTCCAAAACATACCAATTTCTTCTTTAACCCTTCCAAAAACCAACGTGCAAAAGTATATAAACACTCCGTAAATTCCATCTCAATAGAAAAAAACTGAAAAAATTCACAAATATTATGATCTAGAAATTTGCAGAAGATCTGTTTCTTTTTTGTGAAAGATTGAAGGAAGAAATGAAATCGCCCAAAGAAGAATAAGAGTGGCTGAGTCTTAGCTTCAATCTTCGAAATCATCCAAGAGAGTATATGACCAAGGGAAGAAAATATAGATATGAAAATGGAGATGTTTTGATTTGAAAGAAGAAGAAAAAGGAGGCGGTGGAGAAGAAAAAAAATCTGAGGAGAAACCACAATATTGAAGCAGTTGTCTCCTAAGGTAACTATATCAATTGACTATTCACATCAATGAAAAAGAAAAAAAAGAGGGATAAAATTGGAAAGTTACATCATATAGGGTAAATACGAAATTCACTATTCATTGCATTGTTCATTGAACAGTTCCAACCCATGAGGCGTTTTAGTATATACACACAAAGATTGAAATATCGATATCGATGGATATCTCGCTAGTTAAATTTACGGAAATTTCACTCTAAATATCGATATCGTTTACGATCAACAAAAATGACGGAAATTTAATCTAAAAGTTAGAAAATTTTAATGAAACTTTGGGAAAAACTTAAATATCCAATAATGGTTATATAAGACTAATAAAATTATAAAATTAATTTGATATAATAAATATATGATGAATAATATGATGCAATATGATTATGAGGATAACTAATAATATAAAATCTTAAATATAAACATAAATTGAATTGAATTACTATAATTCAATGTTAATATTATTTAAAACATAACAATAAGAATAAAAAAAAATTAAATTGAAGAAAAATGATAAAATAAATCAAAATATATTTGAAATTGGAAAAAAGATGACAAAATAGGATCTAATTTCGTTCAAAATTTAGAATGAGCTGAGATGATAAAAAAAATTGAATGTTGAGTAAAGATTGAATTGAATAAAAACAAATTGAAATTACTGGTTTGTTTGACATTTGAAGTGTACAGCAATGTACATTTCGTCACTATTAAAAAAGGTATCCACTTCCACAATTTTGTTGTAGTCACATTATCCTTATTTTTTAAACAATGTAATCCTGCATCTCTACTTCCTTTTAAAATGAAACCAATGTTCCACTTTACTCTATTATTTTTTGCCTCATTCTAATCTCTTGATTTTGCCCATTAGTGAGCTTAAATATGTCTACATGTATTATTATCTTAACTGAATAATGCATTTTAGTTTGTAAAAAAAATTTAATTAATGATGATTGATAGTGTTTAATGTATACCTTAGAAATTGGAATTGTATAGACCTGAAAATTCAAATAAGGTAATTTCGAGAAATTAAAAAGGGAATTGACGATTTTGTCTTTTTAGGTCAAAATTTGACTTTCTGATTTGGGTACTTTTTGGATTTTTCCTGTGGACCATTATGTTGGCCTCAGAATCTCGAGTCTATTAACATGTAGTATGTAGGAATCGGAGATTGGACCGAGTTGTTACAAGTCTAGAATTAACAAGAGTATTTTGGTAATTTTGGCATTAGGGACATTTTTGTAATTTTACAAGTGGATATATTTTGTGATGGTGACAAGTGTACTTATCACTCCCTTATCTCTTTGTGCACCGACTTCCATGTATGTATGTGTATAAATGTGTGTATTTATGTGTTTTGGGTATATTTTGAAACCCAAAAAAAAACCCATGAGCAACCATGAAGGAAAAACAGGGGGAAAAGAGAAGAAATCTAGAGAGAAATAGAGAGGAAGAGAGAAGGAAAAAAAAAGGAGAAGAGAGGGAGGGAAGAATTTGGAAGGAGGACCCAAACCCGAAACTTGAGAGCTTGAAAAATCAGAAAATCAAAAATCGATCGCTCGAATCGTTTGAAGCTTCCTAGCTTGCAAACAAGCCCACTATTATCTTAGTTGTGTCCTTTTGATCATATCAAGATAAAAATAAGAAAGTTTAGATGTGGGAAAAACTGGAAATGGAAGCTTGAAGATTGGCTGAAAGTTTAGAGATCGGGCTGTAGATTTCGAGGTAAGTTTTCAATGTTTTGACATCAGAGAGATATTCCTGGGTAAGATTAGATGAATTTTGAGTATTGGAACATGAAAAATAGTTGTGAAATGAGGGTTTTAGAATCAGGTCGGGTCGCCTGGGTCAGGTTGGATTGTGTATACCCACTAGAGGTAGGAGATGACGAACAATGCCAGCTTGTAAGGACCACGCAGAGACCATGAGCGGCACGTGAGGGTACATGCCACCACAAACACAAATTTGATAGTATTTGATGTCACAGACATTATGGTGCAGGTTTCGAGTCAATCGAACATCGACTCAAGGTAGTTTTGGGTGTACAAAGTGTTATGCTTACAGGTGGTACAACTCATGGTATTATGAAGGAACGTACAGTTTAGAATTGAATTGCAAGAACAATTTGTGAGTGAACTTTGTTTTATAAACTATGTTGCATGCAAAATTAAATATTTTAATTTCTTATTTGATTTTTTTATTGAAATAGTTTGAATATGATTTCTAAATGATTATTTGATGATTTTCTGAATTTATTGATTGGTTCTAGACACATGTTTTACTGTACTTTGTGGAAATGGTACTTTGGGCTCAAGTCGGGTATGAAAATAAGATTTTGACTTAGAATGTAAGTCAAGGGTTGTGTTAAAATTAAAGTTTGGGATTTAATCCGTGGGTTGTCTACTATTGTTATGATGAGTTTCCAAGACGATCAAAGCTAAGGGTGTTTTCCCAGAGACTATGGCTCAGGGTGTTTGTTTCCCAAGTAGACGAAGTTTAAGGTGTTCCCAGATGACTAATGCTCACAATTACTATTGTTATATTGTGATTGTTCCCAGACAGTTGAAGCCCAGGGTGTTTCTCAAACAACTTATGCTTGGGGATTTTGACGGTTGGTTGTGTTTGGTTATGATGTTTGTGTTCAGAGGTCTTTACATGAGTTGATGAACATGGATTTTGGGAAATGTGGGCCACGATATATTTATTGGTTTTTTATGGCTGTTGTGGTCCCACAGTTTATGGTTATTTTCTGATATACATGCATGTTTTAGAAACTGGAGAGTAAATATTTATTTTCGTCTACTCACACTTTTTAATGGTTTTATTGACCCTTTTAGCCGTTGAACGGAAATTCGAGGCTGATCGAGAGGTGAAGGTATGAATATTAAATCAGTACGAGTATCCCTTGTCTGACAAATATTAAAGGTATTATCAAAATTTTGGATCGTTTGTCATAGATAGGCAGGCTCAACACGATTATCAAAGAATTTTTAGAACGAGTCCTATCAACGTGGTATTAGAGTAAGGTTTCACTAAATTGTGTTTTTCAATATTATACCTCTAAGACACAAGTCCCGTGCACAACCTGCTGATGAGATGGATACGTGAGGAGTATGCTTGATCTAAGGATAGATCTGGCAATTGGACGAACCCTGAATTATTTTGGGTTGAATATTGGATACTACATTTTAGTATATGAGGATTTGTATGGGTTCGAATAGTGAGCAAGCCCAGATATTAAGGTCACAAAATGTCACGATCCAACCCCCCTAGCATAATATTGTCCACTTTAGGCCCAACCCTCACGGTTTTGTTTCTGGGAACTCACACGTAACTTACCAGTAGGTCACCCATCCTGGGATTGCTCAAGCCCAATCTTACTTGACTTTAGAGTTCCAAAGGAATCCAAAGCTAGTGAGCTCCTAAAAGGCCTCGTACTAGGAAGATACATGCCCACTCATATAAGGCACTTCAACTTTCCCTCCCCTAGCGATGTGGGATTGCTCATCATTCTTCTCAAGACACAAGTCTTAGAATCTACCCACCTTAGGGCCCAACTTCCTCAGTGGCACACTTCTAGTCGGGGTCTAGCTCTGATGCCATTCTATAACGACTCGTCCTGGAAACTGAGATTAGATTAGTGGTTAATGACGAATTAGTGAAGTTAATCGGTGATTAGTTAGAGGTGTTCAGACGGACGGTGCAAAATGACTATTTTGCCCCTAGAATTGGGCAAAATGTTGAATTTTTGTTCGGGCGGTCAAATGGACTTTGACCGATGACCGTGACGTAGTTTGGGACGTCACGAGTTCGTAGACAGGTGGCATGTCCGATTCCGACATCCGAGGAGGAAGTTATGATGTTCGGAAGGTTGAGGGTATTTTTGTAATTAAGTAAAAAATGGGGACATTGTTGACTTTTTGTACGACAAGTTTTCTTCATGCAAACCAAGGACCGTTAGATAGGTCTCGTTGTCCTGAGTACAACGACAGGCGACACGCTGTCATCGGACGTCGGACGGTTAAGATATAGGTCTAGGAAGGTGAGGGGTAAAATGGTAATTTCGACATTTAGGGGCAATTTGGTCTTTTAAGCCATTGGGATTTGTGTGCAACCGGATTGGGACACCTGGACAGAATTAATTGGATAATTTTGAAGCTGGACCACCAGGTTTTGGACACCTGGCTAGGTCTGGATGGTTGTAGAACCTTGCACCGTCTCAAGTGTTCGATCAATGGGTTTAACGGTTTAAAACTGGGGAAAACAGAGACAGAGCATTGGTGAGAATCCAGAGATCCTTAAAGAATCCTCAAATGGTCATGACGTGTGAACAAAAATGGGAGAATAGAGGTTGAGGAATGAGGTGGTGCTACTACCACGCACCGTCGTGCACAGTGGTGAAGAACAGAGGAAAGAAACAGTACGGTTGGCTTTTGAATTCGAAATTGGACTTTCAGCTTAGGCCACTGTGGACGGTTTTACTTGATCAGAGAGTGATCATGAGGGTGAGACATACTTGAGGAGAGTCAAAGGATGGCCTGCCATGGGCGGAGGCCATAAAACCAGAGAATGGGTAAGGTGAAATTTAATTATGGTGACTTCAGTTTTAATCAATTTTCATTCATTCTAAATGTTGCAACCTGCTCCTGAAGGTCTTGTGAATTGTTTTGGATGAGCCTTAAGGACGGGGATGCTCAGAGATGGCCAATCACAGGAGGGAAACTTCCATTTTTGAACGACGATTGAAAAGGTTTGATCTTGACGTCTATTCTTCGATTTAAGTAGGCAGTTCAATAGGAAATTGATAGAAGAACTTGTAGAACTTGGACTGGTTGAAAATAGGACTAAAATAAGCAAGAAAAACTGGTGAACCGTCCACGCCGGTTCGGTTCAGCCGGGCTGGTTCAAACTGGTTCAGACCGGGTTGGACAGAGGAAGAAGACAGTGAATAGTGTGGCGCGTGGGACTTATTTTTGGGAAATTTCCAACATGACTTTTAAAGTTTTCGATGTAACGAACATTTTGGCACTGGTTTCGAGTCAATCGGACATCGTCTCGATAGTTTTCGGGATGCCCGAAGGTTTTAGGGCTCGGTTAAAATAGATAAAAATACGGGAAAATTATGGGGCTTTAGTATGACCTTTGTGAAGTAGTTAGTGACCTTGGTATGGGATTTGAATAGGTTCGGGAAAGTTGAGAATAGCGGAATGGCTGGGAACGGCGTAAGTGCGCGCATATCGAGGCGACGTCGGAATGGTCTGTGAGTGGACTTTACTTTCAAACTAGTGATGCATGCATATATGTTTTAATATGTTTTCATACGATTCTGTGATTTGCTTTATGATCTCGATGGCTTACAGTTTTGCACATTTTTCGAGGTATTTACGGAATTTCATGTTTTACGAGGTTTTGATGGATATTGTGATTTGAACCCGATTTTTATGATTTGAATTCGGGATTTGAAATACAATTTGATTTCAATGAAAGTAAAAGGATTTTTGGGAAAAAGTGGTTTTGAGAAACGTGATTTCTGGTTTTTGAATCGGATTTCGGGATGACGATTCGGGATTCGATTTGGGACTTGAAAGTGGATTTTGGGTTTAGGTTCGGAATGGTTGTTCCGGATGCCGGCTTACGGAATGATGGTTTCAGACTCGGATTTGGAAAGGGATGATAGATATGAGTTCTGGGTTTGGATTCGAGATTCTAATGAGATTGCGGATTCGGATTCGGAAATGGGAAATGGTTTTCAAACGGTTTTGAATTGGATTTGCTGGATCTGGTTATTGGGTTTAAAGACCCATATATGATTATGAAGGAGGCGGGCCCAGATTGGGTTTAAAGACCCGGATTGAGTTTAAAGACTCGGATATTGATATTTCCCCCGTAGGCCTATTGAGTTTAAAGACTCGGGAGTTTAAAGACTCGGGAGTTTAAAGACTCGGATTATATGAAGGTCTGGATTGAGTTTAAAGACTCGGGAGTTTAAAGACTCGGATAGATCCAGCAGGTTCGATGGATAGATATGTGGTTTCAAATGTGTTTTGGTTTTCACTGAGACTTGGTGATGATGGTTTTTAATAAAGGTTTTTCGATGTTTTGGGCTATGCCCGGATGAGATGGTTTTCGATGGTTTTGGGCTGAGGCCCGGGATTTGGAAAGGAACCTATGTTCTGTTTTTCCCGAATATTGAATGGTTTTTATGACGTGAATTTGATATGTATGCATTGGTTTTTGCGTGGAGGGTATAAATGTATTTGTTTTATGTACTGTTTTTAAACTTATTCTTTATTTTTGTCCACTCACAGTCTTTTCATGTTTCGATACCCTCCAGGTTG
Source organism: Prinsepia uniflora (assembly GCA_032719365.1). Taxonomy (NCBI): domain Eukaryota; kingdom Viridiplantae; phylum Streptophyta; class Magnoliopsida; order Rosales; family Rosaceae; genus Prinsepia; species Prinsepia uniflora. Next base: position 19,784,566 of record CM064876.1, read on the forward strand.
TTGCGGTGCGAGCTGTTGATCTAGAGAGACGAAGACATCGCACCCGCGATCCACAATAGTTCAGTACACTCTAGGCAGTCTGGTTACTTTTCGGATGGTTGGTTCGAGAATCCCTTGTCCGACTTACGTGTCATATGCAGGTTGGACGTCAGTTTAGCCTTCGTGTCATGCGTAAGTCAGATGGGATCGGGATGTAGCCCTTAATCCCGGGGGATTAGGGATGGGTCCTAATAATTCTGTCACGACCCGACCCCTCTAGCATTATATTGTTCGCTTTGGGCCTAGTCCTCACAGTTTTGTTTCTGGGAACTCACACGTAGCCCAATTAGCCCTGAACTTTCAATTAAATGTAAATTCGAAAATTTTATGTGGAATGACTATTTTACCCGTAGTTAGGGAAAAATGTTGACTTTTGACCCAAGATACTATTTGGGCTTTGATTGAGGCCTGTTACGTAGATCGAGATGTCATGAGTTTGTAAACAGGCGGCACCTCAAAATCAAACGTTCGACGGGAAAGTTATGGGTAACAGAAGAAAACTGGCACTATTCATGCATTACAATGAATTGTAAAATTGGTATTTTGTCATTGGTCAAATATCCAAAGTGGACCAATGGATGAGTGACAAGTGTCACTTATCCAATTGGCCCAGCCTCCCAAATTTTGGGTTCATTGTATCATCTTCATCTCATCTTCTTTATTCTTTGTTAACCCGAAACCCACACAAACCAAAAACTAAAACCCACACACACCACCATCAACCTTCATCCCTTGCTATCTGTGTGAATGAGAGAGTGATAGAGTGAGACAAGATGAAATAGACGGTGGCCAAAGCTTAGACAACCGTGCACGGTGGCTGAAAATCCGAAAGGTGAGTTTTTAAGGTTTAAATTCGAAGTTTTAGATTTAGGGTTTATTGGACGGTTTTGATGATAAAAAATGAATCATAGGGGTTGTACGGTCATAGAGGAACCAAAATGAGGGATTGGGGTGGTTGGAATTGCCCAGAAATCGAGGTTGAAGCTTGCCCAAAAATCATCGAGCTTGGAAGGTAATTTCTAGACCTTTTAAGTCAATTTTGAGTCCAAAGACCCCTTCATGGGATCATTGCGATCATATAGGAAAACAAATGGTGAAAAATGGTTGAGGAATGAGTGAGATAGGACTGGGTCGGGTCACGGGTCAAATTGACCTGCTATAGAGAATTGGGTCAACCCGGCTAGAGGTTGACGATGATGATGTGGTAGTCCAAGTCATCATCTGTCAGGGCTATCAGTCCATATGAAAAATCAGGTGATGCCGCGTGGAAAACTGTTAGAAACATTCAGCAGTTCATGTGTCAGAATATCAAAACACGTGGACCAATAAGGTGATGCCATGTGGCAACTCGTCAGGACATGTCAAGCTTACGTGGCAGGTCCAGTCATCGACTGTCAGACACGTGGCAGTGTGTCAGAGGTGTCAGGGGACACATGGCAGGACACGTGGACCAATCAAAGAGTGACACGTGGTAGGTGTCAGACCTGTTAGGCTGACATCAACATGAAGTCATGATGACGTCAGCTGTTAACCGATGATGTCAGCATTGACTAGCATTGAAAGAAAGTTTGACCGGCGCGAGGGGCTCGTGGGCAGGAATTTTGAGGTCAAACTAGTCTTGTTCAAAAAGTTTCGATGTTTTGAATCCAATGGTGGTAGTTTCTGGTCGATCGGAGACAGTTTGGTTGGTCATTTGGAGGATTTTAGCCTTAGGAAACTTGTCGGGGACGCGTTTCCGGTATCGTGCTTTGTGAGGGTTTAGTGTATGAACTTGTATAGCATGTTAGTGACCCTTAGACATGATTTAGAAAGGCCTGAAGACTTTAGACTAGCTCAATGATAGAAATAATGCTGAGTTTTAGCACGCAACGTGGACTGAGTTTGAGTGGACTGTTTGTTTTAGAACTGAAATGCGTGCATAATTGTTTTGAATGCTTTATATAATGATTTAAGTTGAAATGTTTTGATATTGTTATTGAATGATGATGTGGATTGTAATCATCGATTTATGAAACGTTTTACGAAGTTTCGTGAAAACGAGATTTTGGTCTTGAGACCCGATGGAATGATGATTTGCCTTAGATTTAGAGTCAACGAGAAATTGAAAGGAAAAACTGCATTTCAATTGGATTTAAATAACGATCTAGTATGATCAGTTGGATAAATCGAGATTTATAAATTTATAAATAATGTCTGGACACGATTTTTGGATGATTTTTGTGGAACGGATTTGTGAGAATTATATCTCGGGCATAGGCTCAATTGAACAGTATTTAATCCAATTTGAGAAATAAATGCTTTTAATATGATTTTTCATCGGATTTGGTTACGGTTCCACATACTGTAACGACCCGTCCCTAATTTTCAGGATTAATTAACTAATTATGGATTAGTAAGGCTAATCAGGGATTAGTAAGGCTAATCGGGGATTAGTAAGGCTAATCGGGGATTAGCCGAGGTTTATCGGACGTTCAGGGCCAAATTACGATTTTCCCCCTAAATGAGGAAAAAAAGTTGAATTTTGACCTGAGAGGTTCGATGCGCGAGGGCCTAGGACCGTTACTTAGATCGGGTCGATACGAATCCGTAGATAGGTAGCACGTCGAAATCGGACGTTCGACGGGAAAGTTACGAATCACAAAAGTTCCGAGGAATTATTTACGGCGGTACGTTTTAGGAGGTAGTTGACTTGCCTTTTGTCTGGAGTGGGCCCAGATATTTTCCCCAGGACCAATGAATGAGTGACAAGTGTCACTCATCCATTGCTCCCATTACACAGATACATGCACCGTCCATCTTCTTTGTTCATTCGAACCCGAAACCCACAAACCTATCCCCTTCCTCAATTTCATTCGATTGAAACCAGCAGCTGGGCTGCCTGAGAGAGTGGCAGAGGGTGGCTGTGAACTAGGACAAGGCAAGGCAGTGGCTGGGCCGTCGTGGACGGTGGAGGAAGGTAAAACCTGAAAGCCCCTCTTTAAGTTCAAATTTCGAATTTTTGAATTTGGACGTTTAGGATGCTATCTATTGATTAGGTTGTGTTTAAGGGGTTAGTATGAACATTTAGGGGTGGTTTTGGGCGGCGGAGAAAGACTGAGTAGCCTAAGGGAAAGGCTGGAAAACAGGGTCGTGAAGGGTGCATTGAACCAATGGGTTATAGGTAGTGTTTCTTGGTTTTAAACCCATAGATGGGTTGCAAATGATGAGAGGAAGCTATAGGAATTAGAATAGATGAAAAATGATGAAAAATGAGGGAGTTATAGGACTGAACTGATCATGCCAGTTCAGGTGGACCGGAGTTGCAGAAACAGGTCTGAATTGGTTGGTCTGCGAAAGGTTGAAGGTGATTGTGCAGTGGCGCGTGGCACCCATGCGCAGGGCCTTTGGGCGGCGCGTGGGGGCGCATGGGGCACTTTTTGGGGATATGGTCAACATATGAAACCTTCTATTCGACGTAACGAACATTTTGGAACTGGTTTCGAGTCGATCGGACATCGTTTCGATATAGTTCGGGATATCCGAAGATTTAGGATCGAGTTTAAAATATGTTAAAAATCTTGGAAAATTAGGGGGCTTTAATGAGAGGTTATAGAAGTATTTAGTAACCCTCTCGTACGATTTGGACAGGATTGGGAACTACGGAGATGGTGATTGGCCTGGGAAGGCTTATAACGCTCATCATGGACGGTCTATGAGTGGACCTTGATTTCTAAATTGATGAATGCATAAATGTTTTACATGTGTTTACGAACATGTTTTGAGATTCCATGAGTGCATATGATTTAATTATGATTATTGGGCATTTTTGGAGGAAAATGCATCATTGCACGTATTTCAAGGTTTCTGTTTTATATGATGTTTGGGCTTCGTCCAAGTATACTACGTGCATATGTTTTACACGGTTTATATGTGATTCTGAAGGTTTCACGGAGAGGTGTGAAACTGAGGAACTGATTTACGGTTTTGGAAGATTTCACGGAAGTGTGTGAAATCGAGATTCAGGCATGAGTCCCAATTGAAAGCCGATTTGAAAGGGATTTTGGAAATATCTTTCGGGCATATGACCCATTTGATTGGAAACCATCAGACTTGGTGTCCATTTGATTTGATGAGAAATCGGGTTGGAGGCCCATTTGAGTTATATGATCGGGCTAGGGGCCCCGTTGGTTTACGAACTCGGGCTTGAGGCCCAGTTGGTTTATGAAATGGAATTTCGGGCTGAGACTCGTAAGTTTGGAAATTGGATTTATGGATTTACGATGGTTTTATGGAAAACGCGGGAATGGACCTTTGAACGATTGAGATGATTTGTGAAACGGTTTTCCATGTCAGGACCTGTCCCAATCCTCCCCAGGATTAACGCAGGACGACCCTGATCCCGTTTGACACGGAGTGTCAGACAAGGGAAAATTCCAACGTTAGTCCGCTCGGGCCTTCAAAGTACGCCAGGATCTGGAGGAGGTATGTGATGTCTCGGTCTCTTCTACAGCCCGCATCCGCTGTCAACCTGAAGGGCAGTCAAAACATTTAAAAGCTGTGAGTGGAAAAAACAAATCATTTAATAAAAACATTTTCATAAAGACATTTGTACCCTTCACTAAAAAGCCTGTATGCATTTAAAAACCATTTATCCACAAGAACCATATGTGGGAACTAAGACCAAAACCATAACCGAAACCAACCATACGGGCCACAGTCCAAAACCTGTACACATCACACATCATATAACATATATAAATAATTCACATAACCAATCCTGTCACGATTTCTAAAGCTACGCGCGTGCTACCCGGGGTCTCAAAGCCCAAGTCTCTTGGGGTACACCTATGTCCATGTCCGTAGATCAATGACCCTCTCTGAGGTTATAATCCAAGCCCTTCTGAGAGTAAGGTACCCAACGGGGGCGACTCCACTCAGTTAGTGCTCCGTGACTACTCCGGGGTCCACTCAGGCCAACGACCCTTCCCGGAGGAGATATTCCAAATAAGGAATGTATATGAATATATATATATATATATTGAAAACATTCTTAAAACAGTATAATGGATTCATGCCCGGTCCCTATAAACCATCATGAATTCGGAAATCCATTTAGGGTCCCCGACCCGAAATCACAAACGTAAAGTAACTGGGTCTCATGCCCAAACACATGACTAAATTGGGCATCGTGCCCGATATCTCAGGGTCAATCACGACTCCGATCGTAGTGATGCGTGCAACCATTCATCCAGGACCGCCCTCAATCCTGGTATGTCACCGTGAACGAATCAACCGATGCGACCACCGCTAGCTTATCGTACACTCATCACCGATCGATATCATGAACCGTCAGCACTCCGAAGTCGAGCCTTCAGTGGCCGCTTGATGACAGTATGTGCATCGTGACCTCTCCAGAAGGAATGTATCCCAGTCTGGAGGTGAGCGTTGTATCGTCCGTTGCCGTGCACAAAGCACTCGCCGCGACCACGACTCACACCCGTAGGTCACCAATAGGGCTACATGCCCGAGACAAAACCAAATGGGTATCATGCTTGAGTTTATCCTTTTTATATCCCAAACCATTTCGTTTAAACCAACGTAGAAATACAAACCTGTATAGGCACCGTATAAGGTTGAAACCTCGAAATACGTGCCAATACGTAAACACACACAAATGCACTCATGGCATCACAAAACATGTATTAAAACATATAATAAACATTTATGCATGCATCAATTTAGAAAACAAGGTCCACTCACAGACCGTCCGAGCTGTCGCCACGATACGCGTGCCATACGGCTCTCCCGGGCCAATCGCCGTCACCGGGACTCCCAAACCTGTCCAAATCGTAATAGAGAGTTACTAACTACTTAAATAACTCATCACTAAAGTCCTGTAACTTTCCATAATTTTTAACAATTTTTAAACTTGATCCTAAACCTTCGGTCATAGTCCCAAAATGTTCGTTACATCGAATAGAGTATTGCACATGTTGACATCATGACCCAAAAAGTGTCCTACGCGCCCCCACGCGCCAAAAAATGTTCATCGTCTACCTCTCACCGACCGAGTTTGCTGGTTCGAACCGGATCGGACCGGTCCATCATCATTCCTCCCTCATTTCCCAACCATTTCCTTCCCTTTTAATTCCTAAACCATTATCCCCTCATTTGCAATCGATTAGGCTAATAAAAACACAGAAAAAGGGCCAAGAACTCACCTCCCAGGTCGAAGCTTGAACCAACCACCTGCAACCGCCGTGTTCTCGCTTTTTCGGCCACCCTAGTCCACAAAACCAGTCCCATTCGACTCCATTAGGTCCTAGGAACATGACCCAAACATTAAAGCCGACCAAGGCCCCTTAAAACCCAAAGTCCAAAATTTTGAATCCTTACCTCACGGTTTCGAGCTTCCTCCGCTGTGGACAGTCATCTCCCCGTCGGGTCCTCAGTCCCTCAGGTCACTCTCTCGGTCAGCCGTTCACAAAAGCAGATGAAGATGAGATGGGTGGTGGTGGTGATATGTGTGTTTGGTTTTCGAAAGAAAAGAAGAAGAAATGGAAATGGTGGTCACAGGAGAGAAGAGAGAGATGAGAGATTAAGTTAGATGATGATGATGATGATGATCAGAAAAGAGAAAGAAAGATGGACGGTGAGGATTGAGGGATTAGATGAGTTGGAGGGTTAGGATTTAGAGGTCGGTAGGATTAATTATAAAATAATCTAAAATATTATTATTTAATTAAACTAGATCCCCTTTTTAGGGAAGTGACCAATGGGATGAGTGACACTTGTCACTCATCCATAGGTCCCACTAAAATATCTGCCCAATCAGATATCGCCATATTATCCCCGTCTCGAAATGCATGCATAGTGAAATCGAACTTCCGTGGCCCATAACTTTCCTGTCTGAAGTTTGATTTCAGTGTGCCGCCTGTCTACGAATTCGTATCGACTCGATATGCGTAACGATCCTTGACCCTCGGCCATCGGACCTCCCGGGTCAAAAGTCAACATTTTACCCACGATTAGGGGCAAAATTATCATTTTGCATCGTCCATGAGATTTCGCTCAATTAATCACCGTTTAACCTCATTAATCCTAATTAGTCACTAATCTAATCCCGGAATTCGGGACGGGTTGTTACAACCTTCCCTGCTTAAATAATTTCGTCCTCGAAATTTCAACCGACCAAATTCCAACTGACCTTCCTTCCTTAATTAATTTCGTCCCCACGTTAATTAATTTCCTCTACTCTTAGCTTAGCATAATCATCAAGGTAATTCTCCCTTACAGATTACCAGACCTCGGTCACTCACCTAAAACGCCCACTTGTCACATCCAGTGACACCAAATACTTGCTCTCCAAATCACTCAAATTTGACCCACAACCTTGGTGTTCGGTTCCTACACCCTCTTTGAACACTTAGCTGTCAAATCACTCCTCGTCATCCCACCTAGGGAAGAATCAAGGAGAATCCAAGATGATGACATCAAAGTTCATCCAATGTCACCCTTCGACACCCTGTACTATCTGCTAAAGAGCAGAAAACAAGAAGTCTCCTTCATCGACTTCTAAGTCAAAAGCAGTTGCAACCATATGGGAAACATGCTCAACTGGTTCTATTCCTGAGCTAGAAGTCCTCCTCTCCAACCTTTCTGACCAACGACGACTGTCGATAACTATTGTAATGACCCATTCTATTTCTAACAATCAAATTTCTCCACAAACAAGCCTACCCGAAACTCAAGAGGTATGGTCAATCGCAGTAAACCAAACCAATCCGAAATGGACTCTCAAGTCCTCAGCTCATCCGGACACAATCCACGTGTCCGCGACCAATCTAACTCACTACCAAGTTTGCCTATTGGTTTACACCGTTTATGCACATTCAAAAGGATGTCAATTCATCCTAACTTGAAGTACCGCTCGACTGAAGAGTCACAACAGACTTCTACTGTGATCTGCAGTCAAATCTCTGCATACCACCATATCTGAGCAATCCTGACCAATTCTAACCAGTTGGTCGCTAATCCCCACGACAGCACTCGATCCTCACGTCTTAAATACTGCTGATCCAATCCAGTCCATCACTATCCGTGATCCACTCTCGGACCACAGATACCGAACATATGTCCATCTCGACGGAGTCACATCCCGACTCGTGACTCATCGTTATCACAATCACCGGCATCAGCACCAATACCAGTACCCATTATGCGAATGAGACGACCTTGGATCTCCGCTCATACCGAGCGACGACCGCGTGCCTCTACTCAGGTTGGAGTAACTCTTCCTCCCTTGTACCCAACAACACTAGGTACAGTCACCCTAACATCTCATACGAGAAAAGGAAACGTCACCTGAACGTCCCCGATTCCCAACAACTGTAACTACAACCACTCTCGGTAGTAGTGCCTGCCACAGACTCGCGTAGACCTAACCACCAGACATCGCTATCGAGACTCCGCATCCAATGGAATCAATCCCCTGTACTAATTACTCCGTAGGGCCCCACACTGCCAATCACGACAGAACTATGGCAGCCCCAGCATCGAGTGCCGAACCAAGACGATTTACGATTCAATCGTACTAACTATCGTACCGGTATCCTAACTATCAGGTTGATGACGAACTGCAGCCCATAGAGACATCACATCCTCGACCTGCACACCACTCTGAGCACAAAACCTGGCTCTGATACCACCTATCAGGACCCGTCCCAATCCCCCCTGGGATTAACGCAGGATGACCCTGATTCCGTCTGACACAGAGTGTCAGACAAGGGAAAATTCCGTCATTAGCCCGCTAGGGCCTTCAAAGTATGTTAGGATCCGGAAGAGGTATGTGATGTCTCGGTCTCTACTACAGCTCGCATCCGCTGTCAACCTGAAGGGCAGTCAAAAAATTTAAAAGCTGTGAGTGGACAAAACAAATCATTTAATAAAAACATTTTCATAAAGACATTTGTACCCTTCACTAAAAAGCCTGCATGCATTCAAAAACAGTTTATCCAAAAGAACCATATGTGGGAACTAAGCCCAAAACAATAACCGAAACCAACCATACGGGCCATAGCCCAAAAGCTGTACACATGACACATCATATAACATATATACATAAATCACATAACCAATCCTGTCACGGTTTCTAAAGCTACGCGCGTGCTACCCTGGGGTCTCAAAGCCCAAGTCTCTCAGGGTCCACCCAGGTCAATGTCCTAGATCAATGACCCTCCCTGAGGTTATAATCCAAGCACTTCTGAGAGTAAGGTACCCAACGGGGGCGACTCCACTCAGTTAGTGCTCCGTGACTACTCCGGAGTCCATCCAGGAAAACGACCCTCCCCGGAAGAGACATTCCAAATAAGGAAGGTATATGAATATATATATATATATATATATATATATATATATATTAAAAACATTCTTAAAACACTATAAGGGATTCATGCCCGGTCCCCATAAATCGTCATGAATCCGGAAATCCATTTAGGGTCCCCAACTAGAAATCACAAATGTAAAGTAACTGGGTCTCGTGCTCGAACACATTACTCAACTGGGCATTGTGCCCGATATCTCAGGGTCAGTCACGACTCCCATCGTAGTGATGCGTGCAACCATCCGTCTAGGACTGCCCTCAATCTTGGTATGTCGCCGTGAACGAATCAACCGACGCGACCACCGCTAGCTTATGGTGCACTCATCACCAATCGATATCCTAAACCGTTAGCACTCCGAAGTCAAGCCACCAGTGGCTACTCGACGACAGTACGTGCATCGTGACCTCTCCGGAAGGAACGCATCCCAGTCCGGAGGCGAGCGTCGTATCGTCCATCGCCTTGCACAAAGAACTCGCCACGACCACGACTCACACCCGTAGGTCACCAATAGGGCTACATGCCCGAGACAAAACCAAATGGGTATCATGCTTGAGTTTATCCTTTTTATATCCAAAACCATTTCGTTTAAACCAACGTAGAAATACAAACCTGTATAGGCACCATATAAGGTTGAAACCTCGAAATACGTGCCAATACGTAAACACACACAAATGCACTCATGGCATCACAAAACATGTATTAAAACATATAATAAACATTTATGCATGCATCAATTTAGAAAACAAGGTCCACTCACAGACCGTCCGAGCTACCGCCACGATACGCGTGCCATACGGCTCTTCCGGGCCAATCGCCATCACCGGAACTCCCAAACCTATCCAAATCGTAATAGAAGGTTACTAACTACTTAAATAACCCCTCACTAAAGTCCTGTAATTTTTTGGAATTTTTAACTATTTTTAAACTCGATCCTAAACCTTCGGATGTCCCAAACATTATCGAGACGGTGTCCGATCGACAAGAAACCAGTCCCAAAATGTTTGTTACATCGAATAGAGTATTCCATATGTTGACATCATGACCTAAAAGTGTCCCACGTACCCCCACGCGCCGGTGCAAGCAGCTGCGTGTGAAGCCCACGCACCAAACACTGTTCATCGTATACCTCTCGCCGACTGAGTTCGCTAGTTAGAATCGGACCAGACCGGTCTGGACCGGTCCATCATCATTCCTCCCTCATTTCCCAACCATTTCCTTCCCTTTTAATTCCTAAACCTTTATCCCCTAATTTGCAATCGATTAGGCTAATAAAAACACAGAAAAGGGCCAATAACTCACCTCCCAGATCGAAGCTTGAACCGGCCACCTGCAACCGCCGTGTTCTCCCTTTTCTGGCCACCCCAGTCCACAAAACCAGTCCCATTCGACTCCCCTAGGTCCTAGGAACATGACCCAAACATTAAAGCCGACCAAGGTCCTTTAAAACCCAAAGTCCAAAATTTTGAATCCTTACCTCACGGCTTCGAGCTTCCTCCGCTGTGGATAGTCGTCTCCCCATCGTGTCCTCAGTCCCTCAGGTCACTCTCTCGGTCAGCTGTTCACAAAAGCAGATGAAGATGAGATGGGGTGGTGGTGGTGATATGTGTGTTCGGTTTTTGAAAGGAAAGAAGAAGAAATGGAAATGGTGGTCGCGGGAGAGAAGAGAGAGATGCTAGATTAAGTTAGATGATGATGATGATGATTAGAAAAGAGAGAGAGAGAGTTGAACGGTGGGGATTGAGGGATTAGATGAGATAGAGGGTTAGGATTGAGAGGTGGGTAGGATTAATTATAAAATAATCTAAAATATTATTATTTAATTAAACTAGATCCCCTTTTTAGGGAAGTGACCAATGGGATGAGTGACACTTGTCACTCATCCATGGGTCCCACTAAAATATCTGCCCAATCAGATATCCCAACATCATCCCCATCTCGAAATGCTTACTACTGACATCGAACTTCCGTGGCCCATAACTTTCCCGTCTGAAGTCCGATTTCGGCGTACCGCCTGTCTACGAATTTGTATTGACCCGATCTACGTAACGGTCCTCGGCCTTCGACCATCAAACCTCTAGGGTCAAAAGTCGACATTTTGCCCACGACTAGGGGCAAAATGGTCATTTTGTATGGTTCGTGCGATTTCGCTCAATTAATCACCGATTAACCTCACTAATCCTGATTAGTCACTAATCTAATCCTGAAATTCGGGATGGGTCGTTACATTTGGTATACCATCCTCACGAACGGTTGCCCTTCAGATGTCCCGTAGTATCTTGGAGTGGCGGGTTGTCTCCTCTAGACGTCTCGTAGTATCATGGGGAAGTCATGAGGCGTTACCTGCGAGGGGTCATTGCACGAAGCGACCGGTCCGTATAGTTACTCAGGAGCAGGATTTCCAGAGTTTAAAATCTCCTCCCCAAGGAGGGTCATTGATTTGCGGGTCATTGGGTCATTGACCTGGGTGGACCTTGGGGTGACTTGGGATTTGAGACCCCGAGTAGCACGCATAGCTTGGAACCGTGACAGTGATGTTGATTGTGACATCTAGGATGTCAGGCATCAGGGATGCCGAGGATTGGTTTTGGGCTGAGACCCACATGAATTGGTTTTGGGCTGAGACCCATTTTTATTGGATTTGGGCTGGGATCCACGTGAATTGTTTCAGGTTGAGTCCATATAGATTTGATTTGGGTGGAGTCCCTATGGATTTAGTTTTGGACTGAGTCCCACATGATTGCTTTTGGGTTGAGTTCCCATATACTTTGGTTTACAGTTTTGGGCTAAGGCCCTAATGGTTTAAACATTGATAAATTTTTTGATAATTGGTTTTCGAATGCATGCATGATTTTTAGTGACGGGCATAAATGTTTTTTTGATAAATGAATTTTATAAACTATTGTTTCGTCCACTCACAGCTTTGAATGGTTTTTAATGCCCTTCAGGTTGATCAGGATGCAGCCTGTAGCAGAGACCGAGACATCACACTCCTCCTCCGATCCTAGCGCACTCTGGAAGCCCCGTTTGGGCTGAGGTTGGAATTATCCCTTGTCTGACACTTCGTGTCAGATGGGAGCAGGCACGTCCCGCGTTAATCCCGGGGGATTTGGGACGGGTCCTGTCATATACCATCATCGTGAGTTGGTTAGTTTCCTCCAGACGTCGAGAATCCTGAAGTAATCACGGTGCATTACTTGAGATGAGTGACTCCGAGGAGAGGCTCAGGATCATGACTGCTTGATTATGATATCGTCATGGACACGGTAGATCCGGGGCAGGCACCCCATGTTAATATCACCCCGGACGTCGTTGAGTTGGGTCCTGGAGAAGTACTCGGCGATGAGACCCCGAGTTGCACGCGTAGCATTGGAAATCGTGACTAGTTTTGATTATAGGCATTGCGGATGTCGAGACATCACAGATGTCTGAGGATGGGGTATATAGTGTTTCACTGATGTGTGTGTCCAAATGCATGTATATGTATGTTTGATTTGACTGTTTTATACGGTTTATCTTAAATGCATGCATGTTTGTAAAATGGAGGGTTTAACTATTGATTTTTCAAAATGAGTTTATAACTTATTTATTTTTGGTCCACTCATATTTTGACTATTTTTATTGACCCTCTAGGCCGTGATACAGAGATCGGGGCGGATACCGAGGCTGAGGCTTAGACAATACTACTGCGTACCTGACACCCTACGGGTTAGGTTTTAGTACTTGTATTATACTGACATATATATATGCTCGATCATATATAATAGATACGTATCCCTTGTCTGACAATGTGGCAGTGTACTCTGTATGTTTATATTTGAACCCATAAAAGGGTATTTTTTCGGTATTTGAGTACGATTGTCATACGGGAGCAGGGCATGTCCCACTGTAGTCCCAGGGGGATTGGGACGGGTCCTGTCACCCAACCTCGCTTAACTTTAGAGTTTCAAAGGAATTCAAAGTCAGTGATCTCCTAAAAGGCCTCGTACTAGGAAGATACATGCCCACAGATATATGAAATGTAATGACCCGTCCCAAATTCTTGGGATGAATTAAGAATTAATTATGGATTAGCAAGGCTAATTGGGGATTACTCGAGGATTATCGGACGTTCAGGGCAAAATTACGATTTTGCCCCTAGACGAGGGTAAAAAGTTGATTTTTGACTCGAAAGGTCTACTGCCCGTGGATCGAGGGTCGTTACGTAGATCGAGTCGATACGAGTTCATAGACAGGCGACAAGTCAAAATTGGAAGTTCGACAAGAAAGTTACGTGTCACGAAATCGGAAGTTCGACAGGCGACACGTCGAAATCGTATATCACCCCACATTCATACATCATCCATCCTCATCTGTTCCATTCAAACCAAACCCAAAACCCACGTACAACCCACCCCAAAACTCAAACCCATCTTCCCCAAACCTCATCCTCAGTGTTGGGTATGTGAAGGGAAAAGAGAAAGTGATGTGAGATGATGAAGAAGGAGCTAACGGCGTCGACCGTCGTGGACGGTGGCCGGAGAACCCAAAAACGGTAAGTTTTCGTTCAAATTCGAAGGATGGTTTTTAGGGGTTGTTGATTGGTTATAATGGTTGGGTTTACATCCTGGTGGTCTCACGAGGTGATTGAGATCGAGAACAAGGACGGAGGAGGCCGGAGTCGACGACGGAGCACGGTGGCAGGTTTCCATTATGGTCCCTCTCGAACAGGTATGTTCTTGGCCTGGTTTCTCGTTTTTGGGATTGTAGATCGATTAGGATGGGTGAGACGAAGAGATCGGGGTAGTTTTGAGTGTCCGAAGGTTTAGGGTTTATTTTAAATACGTTTAAAAATCCCGAAAAATTGGGGGATTCAATTTTAGCCTATTTGAGGTAGTTAGTGACCCTTGGGTGTGGTTTAGACAGGTCCGGGAATTCCTGAGATGGTGAATTAGCCCGGGGAGGTTTATGGCATGCGTATCGAGGCTACAACTTGGACGGTCTGTGAGTGGACTTTGTTTTGTGAATTGATGCATACATGAATGTTTTATATGTGTTTATGAACGTGATTTGAGATGCCATGAGTGCATGTAATTTTAATATGGATTGTTTGGCCTTTTCGAAGGAAAATATGTTATTGCACGTATTTTGAGATTTCCTGTTTTATGTGATACCTTGGGCTTAGGCTGGGTTTTATAATTGCTTATGATATTGAATGATTTGATTGATAAAAGGATTTCAGATTTGAAAGTATGATCTCGGACTTAAGGCCTAGTTGATTTATGACATCGGGCTTGATGCACAGTTGATTTGAGATTTCGGGCTTGAGGCCCAATTGATTTATGATATCGGGTTTGTAGCCCAATTGATTTATGATATCGGGCTTGAGGCCCAGTTGATTATGGTATTGGGCTTGAGGCCCAGTTGATTGATGGTATCGGGTTTGAGGCCCAGTTGATTTATGGTATCGGGCTTGAGTCCCAGTTGTGGTTTACGAAATGAGATTTCGAGTTTGAGACCCTATTAAGATGTGGATTTGGGCGGAGGCCTATGAGATTGAGAATTGAAATGGATTCGAGGAATCCTGGATTTTGATTCGAGTATGAGACCCAATTGAACTATGATTTGAAAGAAATGAATGTTTTCACACTTATATGTATATACCTTCCCGTATGAATAATCTCCTCCAGACATCGATAATCCTGGAGTGTCACGATCCACTGTCAGGACCCGTCCCATATCCCCCAGGATTAACTTGGGAAGCGCCTGATCCCGTCTAACACGAAGTGTCAGACCAGGGAAAATTCCGTCTCTAGCCCTCACCGAGGCTTCCAGAGTACGCCAGGATCGTTGGAGGAGGAGTGTGATGTCTAGATCTCTGCTACAGCCCGCATCCGCGATCAACCTAAAGGGCATTCAAAACATCAAAAGTCGTGAGTGGACAAAATAATATTTTAATAAACACATTTTCATACAAAGACATTTATGCCCTTCAATAAAAGCATATGCATGCATTCAAAACCAGTAATCAGAACGTTCATAAAACCATTTGAAAACATTCTCAAAACCCTTCAAGGGTTCATGCCCGGTCCCCATACACTAGCATGAACCATAAAAACCTTTCAAGGGTTCATGCCGGTTCCCATAAACCGTCACGAACCATAAATCCATTTATGGGTCCCCGACCCAAAATCACAATCTTAAAACATGGAACACGATAAATCAAATCAATAGGGACTCAGCCCAAATCACGTCACTTGGGTCTCAGCTCAAAACCATTCTCAGTTAAATACCAAAACATCGAATACGGGGTCTCCGCCCTAAACCATTTCCAAAATATCAAATACGGGGTCTCCGCCTCAAATCACTTTCTAAAACATGGAACACGGGGTCTCCACCCCCAAATCATTTTTCGTAAACCACATACGTATCGATATACGTATAACCCATCCATGGAACTTCCGAGAAGATGCCAACTCGAGGCACACAGCCCCTAGGGAACACATCCCCGATATATTTCACGATTCATCATATCTATACTAGTGTGCACACTACTCGGGGTCTCACTCCGAGTCTTCCCCCAGGAATTATCCTTCTAGGAGGCTCTATCTCTGGATCTAGTTCGAGCTCTATCTCCAGATCTAGTCCGAACATCTCTCCGGAATCTGGTCTGGGACCACATCATAACTTCCACTCCTGGAACGGGATCCATATGGGGATACTCATTCTGGTATGTGGATCGTGACTCTCCAAGTCGACGTTTGGAGGAGACCATATAAATCACATGGAGGGTATAATTCATTTTACAAATAATTTCTTTCTCAAAAAATTTCTCAACTGGGTCTCTACCCGATTCATCTCAACAGGATTCCCCGAATCCGATTCAAATCAATTTCACAGGCCTCGGCCTAAATCCACAGTTCAATAGGGTCTCATTTCATAAACTGAACTGGGACTTAAGCCTGGTTTCACAATCAACTGGGCCTCTAGTCCGATATCACAAATAACTGGGCCCTAAGCCCGAAACCATAAATCAACAGGGCCTCAAGCCCGATTTCACAACCAACAGGACCCTCGACCCGATCGTATACTCAAATGGACCCTCGGTCTGATTCCTCCTCAAATCAAATCGACTGCAAGTCTGAGAGTTCGTAAATCAAATGGGTCTCGTGCCCGATTTCATATTTCCAAATCCAAAACCAATTCATTAAACCCTCATTGAAAACCTAGCACGTATAAGCACCGTATAAAACCGAAAATCGTGAAATACGTGCAAATACGTAAAACCTAGGCTACCGCAAACCAATGCACTCATGGCATCACAAAACATGTATTTAAAATATTTATAAAACATTTATGCATGCATCAAGTTCGAAAGAAAGGTCCACTCACTGACCGGCCGAAGCCGCGCCTCGATACGCGCGCCATAAGCCTCTCCCGGGCCAATCGTTGCCTCCGGGGTTCCCAAACCTATCCAAATTAATTTAGAGGGTTACTAACTACTCAAATAACCCTTCACTAAAGTCCCGTACTTTTCTGGAATTTTTAACTGATTTTAAACGCGAACCTAAACCTTTGGACAACCCGAACTATATCGAAACGATGTTCGATTGACACGAAACCAGTCCAAAAATGTTCATTACATTGAATAGATGAAATTACATGTTGAAACTTTCCCCATCAGATTGCTCACGCGCCCTCACACGCCGTCCAAAGGGGCTGCGCGTGGGAGCCACGCGCCAGAGCACTGTGGATCATCTTCAACCTCTTGACAGGTCCGAACTGACCGGTCTTGTACAGCCTATCCAGCCGAACCAGCGTGGCCAGTTCAGCCCTTTAAACCATCATTTTTCGGTCCGTTTCTTCCCCTTTTGATTCCAATCTTCCTAATTCATCACTAGCAATCTGTTTGAATGAAGAAAACCAAGAAAAACAGCCTAAATCCCATCCGTTCTAACCTCCCCATTTTGGTCCAAGTTCCCCGATCACCTCCTGGGAAGCATCGCCCCTCTCAGCCATCACACACCGTCTCAACTTACTCCTAACAACCTAAAAATCCTTATCCAAACATCCAAAACAGTCCATAATGCCCAAATCGAAATATGGCATTCAAAAATCAAAACCGAGCATCTTACCTCTTCTCTGCCGTGCACGGCGGCCCAGCCGCCTCCTGCCACCGTTCTCAGCTTCATCAGCCTCCTCTCACTTTCTTGGTTCCTCAGACATGATCATATGGGGTAAGGGTTTGGATTGGGGTTGGATGTTGATCGGGTTTGGGTTTGGTATGCACGAACAAGAAAAAGGGTGATATGCATGAATGTAAAAAGGGTGGCCAGTGGATGGGTGACACTTGTCACTCATCCATTGAGCCTTGGGGAAATATCTGGGGCCCACTTGAGACAAAAGTCAATCCGTCTCGTAAAACGCGTAATAGTTCCCTATAACTTTCGTGAACCGTAACTTCTCCGTCAAAATTCTAAATTCGACATGCCGCCTGTCTACAGATTCGTATCGTCCTGATCTGTGTAACGGTCCTCGGACCTCGACCATCGGACCTCCCGGGTCAAAAGTTAACTATTTGCTCCTATTCAACCAAATTATCAAAATACCCCCCGAACTTCCGAAAATCACAACTTCTTCCTCGAACGTCGGAATCGAGCGTGCCACCTGTCTATGAACTCGTGATGTCTCGAACTACGTCACAGTCATCGCCAAAGTCCATTTAACTGCCTGAACGAAAAGTCAACGATTAGCCCATTTTAGGGGCAAAATCGTCATTTCACCCTGAACTTTCGTTAATCCTCGTCTAATCTCCGATTAGCCTAGCTAATCCGTCATTAATTCTTAATTAATATCGATAATTCGAGATGGGTCGTTACGTCCACTGCCTGGGATGAGTGACTCCAAGGGGGAGCACATGCCCATGAGTGAGAGATATGATATAGTCTCGGACAAGGTCCGGAGACAGGTCCTCTAAGAAGTCGTAGTTCCTAGGGGTAGACTCGGAGATGAGACCCGAGTAGTACGCGTACTGTAGATATATCGTGACGGATTATTGATTGGGCATATGAGATGCCAAGGATGGGTTATATATATATGTATATGATGTTTCATTGACATGGGTTGGACATATGGGATGTCGTTATGTTTTTTTTTATATTTGATTTTGGGCTGAGACCCTACTGAGTTAATGGCTTCTTTTGAGAAGCAGTTTTCACCGTGTTTGATTTGAAAGGAATTATGTCTTGCTTTCGGAAAGTATTTGAAATAAAGTGGTTTTATGATGCATGCATACTTTTACGTGAAGGGTATAAATGTCTTTTTACGAAATGATTTTATAAACTGGTTATTTTTGTCCACTCACAGCTTTTATGGTTTTAATACCCTTCAGGTTGATAGCAGATGCGGGCTGTAGCAGAGATCAAGACATTACATGCCACCATCGATCCTGGCATACTCTGATGGACCCTGAGCGGGTGACGAGTTATCCCTGGTATGACACGCGGTGTCAAACGGGAGCAGGCACGTCCCACGGTAATCCAGGGGGATTGGGCGGGTCCTGTCAAGAAACTTCTCCTTTCCCTCCCCGAACGATGTGAGATTGCTCGCCGTTCTTCTCAAGACATGTGTCTTACAGTTGTTCATGCCAAGACTGCTCACCAAGTATGGAACGATTTCAAGGATCAATTTTGACAGAAAAATGTACCAAAAATCTATCAAATTTAGAAAGCTATTGTGTCATTCTCACAAGACGCCATGAATGTTTCAGGATATTTTACCACACTAAAGGACTTTGGGACAATCTCGATGCCCATCATACTGTTGTCACTTGCAATCAGATAAAAGAACACAATGACCATGCTGAAGAAGATCGAATGATGCAATTCCTCATGGGTCTCACTGACGTCTCAATGATGCAATCTCATCATCTAAGACGAAACACATCTATAAATGACATCTGGTGCCACAATTTTTTTTTCCTATTTCCATTGTGGTTTATAGTAAGCTGAGCAGTTTTTCTACAATTACCAAAACCAACACTATTCATTTTGTGATAGAGATGGCCATACTCTTCAAGATTGTAGAACTTTAAAATTTTATTTTAAATTTTGTGATCGAAGAGCACATACAAAGGAGACAAGTAGGTTTAAACATGGTACTTGGCCCAATAATAAAGTTAGGGCATACCTTAATCGACTAAGCCATCAAGGGCAACAAGGTGAACAGTGCAAACCCCACATAGTGGTCCAGGAATTCTTCTACTTGGGTTCCCTGTTGGGTGAGCTCAACTCAATGATCATTGCCCTAGTCCCTAAAATCACCAACCTCATAAGTATGTGTGATTTCAGACTTATCTCTTGTTGTAATCCTGTCTATAAAATCATATCAAAGTTCATTGCAATTCGTATTAAGCATATCCTTCCTGGCATCATTGGTATCTCCCAGTTGCCTTTGTGGGAGGAAGGTGTATTGGTGATAATGTCTTTCTTATTCAGGAGCTCATGCGAGGGTACCACCTTGACCACGGTTCTCCTCGTTGTGCAGTCAAGGTTGATATTAAGAAAGCCTACAATACTGTTTGTTGGGATTTTATCCTTGATATCCTTGGTCGCCTTTGCTTCCTTGCTAAGATGATACGCTGGATACGGTTCTGTACCACCTCCCTTTGGTTCTATTGTGATAAATGGTGAGCATGTGGGTTACTTTTCCGGCCAGGGAGATTTTCTTCAAGGTGATCCATTTTCCCCCTATCTCTTCATTATTGCCATGAAGGTCTTCTTGTAGGCTCTTAGAGCCATATTGCTATAATTCCCTAGTTTTTATTCCATTGGAGATGTGATAAATAGTTTTTAGCCCATGTTTTCTTTACTGATGACTTGATGGTTTTCTGTCACCGTGACCTCCTGCCGGCTTCTATGATGAGTGGGCCTTTGACTTATTTTTCTTTTATCTATGTTTTGGTAGCTAACTCAGAAGAGCAACATCTACCTAGATGGGGTGAATGACGAGGAGGCTGCGAAGATTATTGGTTGTGTTGGTTATTCGGCTGGCTCGCTCCCAATAAGATATATGGGGGTTCTCCTCATTACTTCTAAACTTTCTCTTTCTGATTGTCATCTTCTCCTAAAAAAGTTGATAACAGAATTTGGAGTTAGGGGAGTCGTTTCTTATCCTTTGCTGGTTGTCTCCAATTGGTTTACTCTGTCTTAAATAGTCTCATTGTGTAGTGGGCTTCAAATCACTTTCTTCCTAAGCATGTTTGTCTTTTGATTGAGAGTAAATTTAGGAGAGTCCTTTGGTTAGGCCATACTAACGAATCTTATTACGCCAAGGTGGCTTGGTTGGAAGTGTGTAAGCTTAAAAGCCAAGGTGGCCTGAGATTTAAGTGTGTCCATCGTTGGAACCTGGATCTCATGGGTTGTCATATCTGGCATATTTTTATGGATGTTGGTGCTAATCCTTGAACTCATTGTGTTAAGGCTAATCTTCTTCAAGATAAAATATTTTTGGGTGTAAGACCCTAGCGGTGTGCTTTTGAAACTGGCGCATACTCTTGAAGATTAGGCATATTATTATACCCTTGATTAAGGCATATATAGGTAATCGTTTTGGTATTTATCAGTGGTGTAATAATTGGTACCCGGTTAGTCCTTTATTTGATTCGTGTAGTGATGAGTTATTCCGCCATTAAGTGGAGGGGAATTTGATGGGTTATTCCCTCCATTTAGTGGGGGAGAATTTGATGGGTTTATCCATCCATTAAGTGGAGGAGAATTAATATGATCTTTGGAGTTCCTCAAATGAAGACTTTTGATATTCCAATGCACATGTTATGGTTTGTGCATGGATGTGATTTTGGGTAGGTTCATTCATATGCTTGAAAACAAAGAAGGGTTTTGATCTCCCAACTTATTGTTGGAGATGGGAGTTACCATAAGATTAATTGGTGCTAACTCTTATGCATGGATATGCATTGATGACTTCCTTCCATCCATCCCTATATAAAGGAGAGAGATTGAGCATTCTCAATCATCCTTCAAGCAACAAGTTATCCACCAAAGGTGAGAGTGAGAAGAGAGTTCCTCCCTGTGTGAGAAATAGGAAGATAGCTTCATTTGTGAGAAAAAGAGAGAAAGTGAGATCCTCTTGAGTGAATCCAAGAGAGAGTTGTGTATCCACCATTGAGTGAGATTGTACTTGTAATCCCATTATTCATAGTGAAGAATATTGGAGTTGCTGTTCGAGGACGTAGGTACATTGCCAAACCTCGTTAAATTTCGGTGTTCTCTTTTACCTTTTTACTTCCGCTTTATTTCTGCCAATTTATTTACTCAATTTATTTTGAGGGTGGGAAAAGTTTGATCCTGGTGATTATAATTATCTATTTAATTTGTGCATCTTTCCCAACAAGTGGTATCAGAGCAACATAGGCTCGTTGTTCGTGATGGCAGAATCGTCAAACGCATCATCCTCAACAATGATCAAACTCACATCTTCAAACTATTCCATATGGAGACCACGAATGGAGGATATCCTCTATTGCAAGGATTGGTACGAAGTATTGCTGTGCAATGGAGAGAACCAAAAGAGAAATCTGACAAATACTGGACCATTCTAAACCGGAAAGCAATTGGAGAAATCCGTCCATGGATCGACCAAAGTGTGTTTCACCACATTTCAAAGGAGAACGATGCCTTCCAAATGCTGACAAAATTGGCGTCAATGTACAAGAGGTAGACTCCTCAAAACAAAGCTTCGCTCATTCGTCGATTGGTGAACTTGAAGTACAAAGACAGTCAAAGTGTTTCGGAACACTTGAGCGATTTCCAAGAATTGGTGAATCAACTATCAACCATGAAGATGGTGCTTAAAGATGAGTTGTTAGTACTTTTGCTGCTTAGCTCTCTACCGGATGCTTGGAACACACTCGTGGTTTCCCTTAGAAACTCTGCACCTCAAGGTGTCCTTACTATGCCATTGGTGAATGACAGTTTATTAAATGAAGAAGCGAGGAGGAAAGAGCAAGGGATATCAACTGAGTCAGAGGCTCTAGTTACAGAGAATCATGGAAGAAATTTTCAAAGAAAATCCCACAACCGTGACCGCTCTAGAGGCAAGTCAAGAGACCATTCTAGGGGCACCTACAGGCCAAGGAAGGAGATAGAATGTTACCATTGTGGTCAGAAGGGTTACATGAAGAGAGAATGTAGAAGACTCAAAAAGGAGCAAAGAATGAAGCCAATGAGAAGAATGAAACCAAGGATACAATCGCTACTGCTTCTAAAGGCGATGAGGTCATCATTATTTGTGATGATGGTTTTATTAATCTAACTTCTCAAGATTTATGCTGGATTGTAGATTCTAGCGCATCATTCCATGTTACTTCCCGAAAGGAGTTCTTCATATCCTACACAAGCGGAGACTTCGAAAATGTGAGGATGGGAAATGAAAAAATGTCTAAGATTGTGGGAAGAGGAGAAATAGCTCTTGAGACCAACACAGGCTGCCCCTTGGTTCTCAAGAATGTGAGACATGTTCCAGACATGCGCCTCAATTTGATCTCTCCTGGCTTGCTAGATGATGAAGGCTACACCAATGTGTTTGGTGGTAGAAAATGGAAGCTCATCAAAGGCTCTTTAGTGCTAGCAAGGGGAAAGAAAGAGAATACACTTTATATGACACATGCCAAGATCAGCAATCAACATGTCAATGCAACGACTAGGCAATCAGATTCATCGATTGGGCTATGGCATAAGTGTTTGGGTCATATGAGTGAGAAGGGATTGCAAATCCTCGCTAAGAAATAGGTATTAACCAGATTGAAATCAAAAGGTACACCTCTAGATCAATGCATTGATTGTTTGGCTGAAAAACAGCATAGAGCTTCATTTCATTATAAAGTTGCACCTAGAAAACCCAATATATTGGATGTTGTTTATTCTGATGTTTGTGGGCCTATGAATACAAACACTCTTGGTGGTGCAAGATACTTCATTACCTTCATTGATGATCATTCCAGGAAGGTGTGGGCCTTTGCAATCAAGTCTTTGAAGTATTCAAGCAGTTCCATGCTACTGTTGAACGTAAGATAGGCATGACACTCAAGTGTATCCGTTCTAATAATGGTGGAGAGTACATGGGAGCCTTCAAAGCTTATTGCAAGAACAATGGGATCAGACATAAAGGATCAGTTCCAAAGACCCCTCAACACAATGGGCTGGCCGAGAGGATGAACAGAACGATCGTTGAGAGAATAAGAAGTATGTTATCTCATTCCAAGTTACCAAAGAGTTTCTGGGGTGAAGTACTGATGACTGTAGTTCACTTGATCAACTTATCTCCATCAGCTCCACTAAATGGTGATGTACCCAACAAGTTTTGGAGTGGTAAACATGTGTCTTATCAATACTTGAAGGTGTTTGGCTGCAGAGCATTTTTTCACATCCCAAAAGATGAGAGTTCCAAGCTTGATGTCAAATCAAAAGAATGCCTTTTTTTGGGCTATGGAGATGAAGAGTATGGGTACAGACTATGGGATTCTGTCAACAAGAAGATTGTCAGAAGTAGAGATGTGGTCTTCTTTGAAGATCAAACCATTGAAGATTTCCAGAAGAGGGAGAAGTCAAATGACTCCAAAGAATAGCCAGTCAACCTAGATCTAGTTCCTCAGCCCAAGGTTCGTCATGAAGGGGGAGATGCAGTCGAGAACAATAATGCTGAACATGTTGTTAACAACAATGATGATGATGTTGTGCATGATTATGTGCAAGAAGATCAAGCTCTTGAAGAACCACCTATGAGAAGATCAAACAGACAGCGAAAGCCCAACAACTTCTACTCCCCGGACCAGTTTGTGCTGCTGACAGATGCAGAAGAGCCCGAGTGCTACCAAGAAGCTGTGACCCATGAGAAAAAAGGAGAGTGGTTGAAAGCCATGAAAGACGAGTTGAAATCCTTGCATGAGAATCACACTTATGATTTGGTGAAATTTTCGAATGGAAGAAGAGCACTCAAGAATAAATGGGTGTATAAATTGAAGACAGAAGAAAACAGCTCACAACCAAGATACAAAGCAAGGCTGGTTGTGAAAGGCCTCAGTCAGAAACAAGGAGTTGACTTTGAAGAGATTTTCTCACCAGTAGTGAAGATGACGTCTATCAAAGTAGTGCTTGGTTTAGCTGCTAATTTGAATCTAGAAGTTGAGCAACTAGATGTCAAGACTGCATTCCTTCATGGAGACCTTGAAGAAGAAATTTACATGGAGTAGCCAGAAGGTTTCAATGTCACAGGAAAAGAAAACCTAGTCTGCCGACTAAAGAAGAGTTTATATGGACTGAAGCAAGCACCACGACAATGGTACAAAAAGTTTGATTCTTTCATGATCAAACATGGATACGAGAGGACCACTTCTGATCATTGTGTTTTTGTCAAGAGGGTCTCTGATGCAGAATTTATTATACTTCTCTTATATGTTGATGACATGTTGATCGTAGGTCGTGATAGTGACAAGATTAGCAAGTTGAAAAAAGAACTCAGCAAGTCTTTTGCGATGAAAGACTTAGGACCAGCAAAACAGATTCTTGGTATGCATATCTCTCGTGATCGAAAGAATGGAAAGTTGTGGTTATCACAAGAACGTTATATCAAGAAGGTGTTGAAGAAATTCAACATGGACAAGGAAAAATCAAGTTGTGACTCCTCTTCCTAATCATTTCAAGCTCAGCTCCAAGCAGTGTCCTACAAGTGACAAATAAAAGGAAGAGATGAACTCGGTGCCATATGCCTCAGCAGTTGGAAGTCTTATGTATATGATGGTGTGCACCAGGCCAGATTTAACTCATGCAGTTGGCGTTGTTAGCAGATTCTTATCCACACCGGGTAAAGAACACTGGGAAGCAGTAAAATGGATTATGAGATATATCAGAGGCACCTCCAAAATGAGTTTGTGTTTTGGATGTGGTAAGCCCGAATTGGTTGGGTACACAGATGCAGACCATGGTGCAGAACTTGACACCAGAAAGTCCACTTCAGGTTATCTGGTTACTTTTTCTGGGGGAGTTGTTTCCTGACAGTCTAAATTGCAGAAATGTGTTGCTCTATCAACTACAGAAGCAGAGTTTATTGCTGCTACAGAAGCGTGCAAAGAGTTATTGTGGATGAAGAGATTCATACAAGAGCTAGGACAAGAGCAACAAAAATATGTTCTTCATTGTGACAGCTAGAGTGCTATTCACTTGAGTAAGAACTCAAGTTTCCACTCAAGGTCAAAGCATATTGATGTGAGATATCATTGGATTCGTGAAGTGTTGGAATCCAAGCAAATTCAAATCGAGAAGATCTATACTGATGATAATGGTTCAGATATGATGACAAAGTCTTTACAAAAGGACAAGTATGAATTTTGCAGAAGCGCAGCTGGTATGATGGAGCCCTCCACTTAAGTAGGAAAAGGGGAAATTGATGAGTTATTCCTCCATTAAGTGGAGGGGAATTTGATGGGTTATTCCCTCCATTTAGTTGGGGAGAATTTGATGGGTTTATCCCACCATTAAGTGGAGGAGAATTAATATGATCTTTGGAGTTCCTCAAATGAAGACTTTTGATATTCCAATGCACATGTTATGGTTTGTGCATGGATGTGATTTTGGGTAGGTTCATTCATATGCTTGAAAACAAAGAAGGCTTTTGATCTCCCAACTTATTGTTGGAGATGGGAGTTACCATAAGATTAATTGGAGCTAACTCTTATGCATGGCTATGCATTGATGACTTCCTTCCATCCATCCTTATATAAAGGAGAGAGATTGAGCATTCTCAGTCACCCTTCAAGCAACAAGTTATCCACCAAAGGTGAGAGTGGGAAGAGAGTTCCTCCTTGTGTGAGAAATAGGAAGATAGCTTCATTTGTGAGAAAAAGAGAGAAAGTGAGATCCTCTTGAGTGAATCCAAGAGAGAGTTGTGTATCCACCATTAAGTGAGATTGTACTTGTAATCCCATTATTCATAGTGAAGAATATTGGAGCTGCTGTTCGAGGATGTAGGCACATTGCTGAACCTCGTTAAATTTCGGTGTTCTCTTTTACCTTTTTACTTCCGCTTTATTTCTGCTAATTTATTTACTCAATTTATTTTGAGGGTGTGAAAATTTTGATCCTGGCGATTATAATTATCTATTTAATTTGTGCATCTTTCCCAACATGTAGTTCGTTAGTTGTCATTTTCTCTGGTCCTAAGTTCGATGCCAAGCTGAGTTCTGTGATTGACAATGGAATATGGATTTGGACCCAGTCCTTTAATCTTCGTTTTCAGGATTTCTCCCCTGGGGTTAGAGATATTGTTCCCCATGACTCCATCAGTGATTCTTTTTCTTGATCACTATGCCCCTCAAGTTCTTTCTCTTCTTTCTCCATCTGGAACCATCTTTTTGGTCTTGGGGTTAAGGTTCATTGGGATGGTCTGGTCTGGCATAAGGATCTTATCTCTCGCGCTAGCTTCATCCTTTGGCTAGCTATTAAGTCCAAGCTGGCAACCCTTGATCGGATTGACCATTCCACGAGTCATCATTTGGGATTTATGTGTTATGTAATAGAGAGGAGGATTCCCACTTTTCTTTGATTGTGCATACAGTGAGTGTTTGGAGGCGGGTTCTTTTAAAATGTAGTGTGCCATGGCTTTCTCCTTCCTGGCCTTCCTTTATCTCCTACGCATCTGTTGCTTGGCGTGGAAATGAATTGAGGAGGGTTGTCCTCAAAGTTTCTCTTTCTACCATAGTCTACTGTATTTGGAGAGAAAGAAATTCCAGAATATTTCGTCAGTCTCAGCTACCTTCCTCCTCTGCATTCCAATCCATTGTCTCCTTGATTCGACAAAGGTTGTGCTCCATCATCTTTCCCCATTCTTCTGCTAATGCTGCAATTGCATTCATGTAGGGTGTCACTTTGTAATCACACCTAGGAGTGTCTTCTCGAGCTATGCTTGGTGCTATCTCCTTGAGTTCTACTTTTTTTTTCGCTGCTTTGGTAGCTTGTTAGGCTCCTCCTGTTTGTTTGGTCTTTTGCTTTGTTCACCTTTTTGGCGTGGTTACATCTTTTATGTGAAAAAATATAGAGTACATGAGGACTATATGTATAGTGCACCTCCTCACAATATATAGAATCCCTTGTATTTTGTACCTTTCTATCTCATCCGACCCCACCTCCGTGAGAAGGCATTTGCACTTGATATACCCACAATCCGCTCATCTGAGGTAGGGTAGTCGTGCTGTTGGCTGCCCCCTTTTTATTGTTTTTCTCTTGGGCTTTGCCCTCCTTACTATATTAATTTCCCCCAAAAAATATTAGGGTAATTCAGTCTCACTGGCATTATTTGTGGTTAATTTTGAGCTAAAAACAAGAAACTGCCAGCATTAGGGTTTCAATCTTGTCAACTATGGACCGATTGCAGTCTCATCAATTCTCTAGATTCAACTGTGGTTTCATTTTTAGTATAATAAACACAATCATCAAGCATTCAACTCCAACTAATATGCTTTTAAGAAATACTATGTGTACGTAAATAAATATTACATAATATTTTTAAGATAATTTTTGCATCTCACGCTATTGGTAGCTTCTTATAACATTTTTTTAATTTATTAAATTGTCTTTGTATATATATTATAATTGGAATTCATTCTTTAAATCATAATATCAAGATTATCTCCGTAAAAAAATTAACAAGATTGGAGATAGTTTAATCATTCATACATACCAATTAAATGAACGGTTTGCAATGAAGATATTAATTCTTATAAAAATCGTTGATTTATTTGATATATATGAATGTATAAACGACTTCCAATCTTATTGATTTAGCTAGATGCAAATATTTTCTATATTTTTATTATACGTGTTATAACATGAGAGTACTTGAGTAGAATATGAAAATGTAGTTATTTTATGAGAATGTCCAGTCACTTGACAATCCGTACGTCATTGATCATTGATCAAATTAAGCAGATTAAATTGTGATTACATCGAATGTATCAAAATCGTCTGATATATTGACTATATATTCAAATTAAGATCCTTCTTTACATATGTAACAGATACAAGAGCAGAATGTTTACAATTGAAAAATGCTTGATCCATGGGAAATTATTGATCAGTTTTGAGGCCTGCTTAGAAGAATTTATGAATTTGAGTATCGAAAACGAGGGGGGCAAGTGTAACGACCCGGGCATGCAAAAAAGGGAAATTCGGAAATTTGAGGAAAATGACGATTTTGCCACTGGAATTAGGCGAACGGTTGACTTTTTATTCGAGCGGTCAAACGGACTTTGACCGATGCCTGTCACGTAGTTCGGGATGTCACGAGTTTATAGACAGGTGGCACGCCCGATTCCGACATTCGAGGAGAAAGTTATGACGTGCGGAAGTTTGAGGGTAATTCGGTAAATTGATCGAAAGGGGCCGAAAGTTGACTTTTTGATCGGGACATTGTTTGGACTTTTCGGGAATACCGTTGAATAGGTCTCGGGACGCTGAATCCATAGACAGATGGCATGCGTCAATCGGAGTCCGAACGAAAAAGTTATGGGTCTAAAATTATGAAGGGCATTTTGGTAATTTTTCCAAGTAGGGGTAAAATGGTAATTTTGTTGCAGCAGGGATAATTGTGATAATTGGCTAGCTGATTCAATTAAGCGGTGGATTGGCTGAATCAGCCATATGGGTGAGTCAAATGAGTAGGTTAATGACATGTGTCTCTTGCTAATTAGGATTAGTGGCACTTTGTATAATTAATGGAATTAATTAGCTGCATCATATGAATATCAGAATCGACCAAGAACAAAAACAGAGCCTTTGATGCAATTCATCAAAACATCAACAATCCTTATCTGATTTCGCCCAAATTGAGAATTGAGAGGAAAACAAAGAGAATAACGGGGAGGTATAAAACCGAGTTGAATCCAGTTGAAAAACCCAGAAAAACCCGAAACCTTAGATGAACACCTTAGGATCGAATCTGAACTTATGGACGTAATTGAGTGAAATTGACCTTTGTTTTAGCCTTCTGGGATTGCTACGAGTCGAACTGGATCAAGAACAAAGGAAATTAAGGTTGTTTTGGCTTCGAACAGAGAGGGGGAAAGCTTCGGATTTTTGAGCTTGAGTCTTGGAATTAAAGCCATGGAACCATGAAATTGATCAGGGGAATATGTTTATAAGGACCCAACGATGCTTCTTGATGCATCAATTGAATGAAACAGGTGAGAATTTGGGACGATTGGCTGATGAACAGTGCTTCGGTGTTCTTTGCAAATCGAGTTTGAGTCGAAGAGATTGAAGAAATGATGGCGAATTCATGGAAATGGAACCGGGTCACCTCGCGGGTCGTAGGCTCCGTTTATCAGAGAAACGGGTTGGAACGATCACTGTTCACTGCACTGTAGCAGGCGCGTGGCAACCACGCGCAGCCACTCACGGCGGCGCGTGGGGGCGCGAGAGGGGGAATCCCGAGGTGAGTTCAACATGAAACTTGTCCTATTTAATGTAATGAACATTTTTGGTGTTGGTTGCGAGTCGATCGGACGCCGTGTCGATAATGTTTCGAGGGTCCGAAGGTTTATGTTACGTATTAAAATAATATTAAATTCCCGGAAAATTATGATAAATTAATATGATGATAATTAGGTCCTTAGTGACCCTGAGTAATGATTTTGGACAGGATTCGGGATTCCTGGAAAGTGTCGGAAATTACGGAAACGCGTGTAGCTCGGGAAGCGAGCGGGTTGGACGGTGTGTGAGTGGACTTTTGTTTTCTACCCTGAATGCATGCATATATGTTTTAAATGCTTTATAATATGATTTGACATGATTTGGTATGATTGGTGTTCCGATATGGTGAATTCCGGATTTTGAGGAATATTATATTATTTTAATCGGTGTTTTGGCACGTTTTTTGAGGAAATGTGCAAATGGTATTTTGGGCTAGGCCTGTAGTTAAAAAGGTTTCCAAAATAGTATTTTGACTTAATTGGTGAGTCAAGGATGATTTTTGGATTATTTTACTATGCTTAATGTGATTTCACGGATTTGCGTGATATTGATGTTTTGGGCTTGAGGCCTAACTGGATAGTGTTTTTGACTTGGTTGGAAGTCAAGGATTTGATTGAGATATTTTGGGATATAATCCCGGATGATTTTCATTGTGATTGTGAATACCCAGACGGTCGAAGCTAGGGGTGTTCCCAGACGATCGGAGCTTGGGGATATGATTGTGATTGGTCCCAAGCAGCCGAGGCTAGGGGTGTTCCCAGACGGCTGGTACTCGGGGTGAGATATATTCCCAGATAGCCGAGGCTTGGGGTGTTCCCATACGGCTAACGCTCGGGGTGATGCGTGCCGGGGCAGTCGGAGCTCGGGGTGACTTCCTAGATGACTGAGGCACGGGTTATGGCCTACGTGTAGTGCCGGTGTGACAGTGTGATGGTTTGTGCACTTGTGAATAGTGCGGATTGATTGATTGATTGAGTAATTGATTGTTGACCTTGTGCATGGTACTGTTTGAGGTTGATTGTGATTACGTACTGGTATTGAGTACAAGTTCTGGTCTGTGTGGCCAGGTGATTATGTGTTCGTATGTTTTGGCCTGAGAGCCGGGATTTAACTGGTTATGTGGTTTGGCTGGAAGGCCAGTGTTGGTGTTTCATATGTTTTTTCCCTATGCATGCAGTTTGATAAACTGGAGGGTAAATGATGTCTTTTAAAATGTGTTTTAACGAATATATTTTTGTCCACTCACACTTTTCTGTTTTATTAACCCTCCAGGCCGTGGCACAACGTTCGGGGCTAATCTCGAGGCGGAGGCATAAGCGGCAGTTATCCCTTGTCTGATAGGTGCTGAAGGCTAGTTTCGGGACTTCAGTTGACTTGCCAGACGGGAGCAGGACCGGGCACGGTTATCGAGGTCCAGTTGGGACGGGTCCTGTCAGCAAGGATCTCATATGCCCTCTGAGTGGGATGGTAACTGTCCCAGAATATGTATTTCGTTGAATCGCTGCAGGTACCTGGGGAGTAACGGGTACATAGAATGCTCACCACAATATTTCCAGTTCCACAACACCCTTTGTTCGTCACTTCAAATCCTGAATAATCCGCATGAAAATTAATCAATCAATTTAAATAAAACTTATCGTTGCTACTAGCATTATTGGCTAGTTTTATTTTTATCGCCTGTGTAGTAAACTGACTAAGATTTAATTCTTGTAAAATTAAAATGCGATCGACACCAAACATGCATGTATAATGTTTTTGTTCAATATCCTTGTACGTAAGAGAAAGAAATTTTACTACTTTTTATTCATTTTAAATTAGCAATTTAAAGAAAATTACGTCCAAGTACACAATTATAACTTATATCCTACATAAAGAGCAATTTATTTTATTCTTCGATGAAGGACAAACTCATTTGTGATGTCATTTTACTTGCTTAAGAGAAGCAATTAAGAGTGTTATTGTGAAATTCAAATCAATATTTCAAAATTGTGATTTACTTGTTTACCTTTGTCGGAATCCATGATGTCTAGGTAATTGGATTTAGGGTTTTAGAAAGTCTTGAGTATGGATGATGGTGAGAGAGTTTATGGGTTAGTGTTTAGTCCTCAAGTTTCCGGTGGGACTAAACCCTAAGCCATATACGATTAATTTGTTGTAAATAGTTTTATTTGCTATGTCTATTTATGTAATAGGTGCTAGGGGTAATTTTGTCCTTTTGTATTCTTTAATTATTCTCCCATATATAAGGGATAATTAATGGTTGTAAATCCTAATCTAATCTCAGAATAATCAGACATATTATTTTCTTCTTACTGCCTCCTAACATTCTCTCTACATTCTCATTTACCGGATTTCCTTCACAACACGTTATCAGCACGACAGGTGCCGGACCAGTGATCACGACCTCCACATTTATAGCATAGGTCCGGTGGGTTTTGATTCTGGTGGCGACGGGCCGAGCCAGGGTTTCTCTCGTTTTGAGCATGCGGACCAGGATGAGCGTGATATCCACCACGTGGGCCGAGCCCACGGTTACCACGGCCACGTGGGGCATGGTAATCTTGAGCTCGATCATAGGGGTGTCCACCGCGTCGATTACCACGACCACGAGGGGCATGGTAACCATGTACCCGGTCATAGGGGTGTGCACCATGTGTTGGACGATTACGTCCTCCACCTCTACCACGTCCCCTGTTTCTCCCCCCACGGTTGGCATCGCGAGGTGCAACAACGTTTGCTTCAGGCAAAGGTGCTGCACGAGTGCCCACAGGTCGGGATTGATCATTTTTCATTAGTAAAATATTGTTCTTTCAGCGAGCAACAAAGTAGTGATCAACTCCGCGAACCTGGTAAACTTCCGCTCTCGGTATTGTTGCTGCAGGACAATACACGAGGCCAGAAATGTGGAGAAAGTCTTCTCAAGTAGGTCAGTTTCAGTGAGTTCCTCCCCACAATAGTTGAGAAGAGACCGGATACGGCATATCTCAGAGTTATATTCGTTTACGGATTTGAAATCCTGAAAACGAATGTTATGCCAGTCATGTCTTGCTTCAGGCAAGAATATGTCCTTCTGGTGATCGAAACGATCAGCCAGTGAAACCCATAAGGCTCTCGGGTCCTCTTGACCCAGGTATTCACGCTGCAATGCGCGATCCATGTGCCTCCGAATGAGGATCATAGCATCCGCCTTCTGATGCTCAGAAACCACATTGTCTTCCTGGATGGTTGAGCGGATTCTCTTGGCAGTGAAATGAAGCTTCACATCTTCCGTCCACTGGTAGTAGTTTCTTCCGGAAACTTCCAGTGCGTCAAAATCCAATTTGTTGAGATGTGCCATGCTCTACAAAGATTAATGAATAGGATTAGTGCTTTGGGAAAAATGCATCCATAAGCAACTGATTAGAACTTCAGGTTCTATAACATGGTATGATAATTTAGAATATCAACGAAGGAAGCTTCAGGTTCCTTTTATTTACAAGTGGTCTATGACATTGATAAATAATATATAAAGAATTAACTAAACAAGCAAACAAGATACAATATGCATAAATATAAATAAATGTTATTTTTATCCTTGATTGAGGAGTATGGCAATGCTTCAGACATGCATGAGTGCATGTTTTAGGCCCAAGGAGTACAAAAGAAGATTCTGTTTTTTTTTTTGTCTGTTTTTTTTTTGGTCGGAGCCGAGCCGATCGCCGGCGGAGCCAAGCCGTCAGTCCCGGCCAAGCCGAGCCACTGGGCCGGCGAAGCCGCGCTGGGTCTGCACCTGCGCTGAGGCCGTCTGGGCCGAAGGGGGCTAAGCCCAATGGGACCTCAACGCCGGAGGGGCATATATGTCGGCTATGAATCCCCCTCCATTATACGATATTTAGAGCCCTTGACAGGCGATCTCTTTACCGCTCGTTTTGCGGATTGTCACTTCGATGAGACAGTCTTCCCTCCGTTAGGGGGAGATAAGAACGCTAACGTTCCTGAAGAACGACGTGAATTGACGTGGACTGTCTCCACTATGTCTCATCTTGATCCCCGAACCGTACAAAGTGAAAATGAAGTGCAGAGAATTCTAGATCTACAGAGTGTAGCTAATAATATGCAAGACGCTTTATCTGATCTAGCTAAAGTGACGAGATCACATATACCTGCTGCAAACGTGCCTGCAAGGATAGACGTCCCCGTAGGACGCGCCGTCCCAGATGGACGGGTCGTCCCAGATGGACAATGTACGGCCATGGCGGCTAACCAGTCATATGTCCCTGCCCAGAAGCGAGGTAGACCAATAGGTTGAAAAGATTCTTATCCCCGGAAGAGGACAAATTTGGCACAATTGAATCCCCTGGATATCACTATATTATCCCATCCATCTCATGAGATAATTCCGGATTATGGGTCTGTCTTAGAAGAGACGACGTTAGGGGACGCCTCAACGTCTGAACCCATTCCCGAGAATAGAGAGATCTCGGTAAACTATGCATGCTTAAATGAGATATGGAATCGAAATGATATTATCATCGATGATATATTTGTATTCGCAGTAGCTACTAAAATAATAACTAGTGATGATATCGAACCTCGCTCCGTTGATGAATGCCAACATAGAGAAGACTGGCCAAAATGGAAAGAAGCAATCCAGGTCGAACTTGATTCCTTGACAAAAAGAAAGGTGTTTGGACCTGTAGCTCCCACACCTCCCCATATTAAACTTGTAGGCTTTAAATGGGTATTTGTAAGGAAGCGTAATGAGAAAAACGAGATGGTGAGATACAAAGCTCGTCTAGTGGCGCAAGGATTTTCTCAACGCCCTGGGATTGATTACGAGGAGACAAACTCTCCCGTAATGGACATTATAACGTTCCGCTACCTTATCAGTTTGGTAGTTTCCGAAAAACTGAGTATGCAGCTTTTGGATGTGGTCACAGCTTATCTCTATGGGGATCTAGATACAGAGATATATATGAAAGTTCCTGAAGGACTTAAGCTATCTGATTCAAATAGTTCTAGACCACGGAACACGCTCTCCATTCGTTTGAGGCGTTCACTCTACGGATTGAAACAATCCGGACGGATGTGGTATAACCGTCTAAGTGAATATTTGATCATATTGGGATATGTGAATAATGAATTATGCCCATGCGTGTTTATTAAGAAGACAAGTTCCGGGTTCGCTATAGTGGCAGTTTATGTCGATGACATGAATCTGATTGGTACTCCTGAAGAGATCCAAGAAACCGCTAAGCACCTGAAGTTAGAATTTGAGATGAAGGATCTTGGGAGAACACACTTCTGTCTCGGCCTGGAGCTCGAGCACCGTGTAGATGGAATTTTGGTCCATCAATCGAATTACATCCAGAAGATGTTGAGACGCTTTAATGAGGATAAAGCAAAACCTTCAAGCACGCCCATGATCGTCCGGAGTCTAGATCCTAAAAAGACCCGTTTCGTCCAGCTGATGACAACGAAGAGATATTAACACCAGAAGTGCCATATCTAAGTGCAATAGGCGCACTGTTGTACTTGGCTCAATGCACTAGACCAGACATCTCATTCGCTGTGAACTTGCTAGCTAGATTTAGCTCTGCGCCAACACGCCGCCACTGGAATGGCATAAAAGACATCTTCCGATACCTTAGAGGTACAACGGATATGGGCTTATTCTATCCCTATGCATCGAGGAATGAATCAACCCCCCTTGGACCTCGAAATGATGCACGCCTCGTTGGGTATGCTGATGCAGGTTACCTATCAGACCCACATAAGGCACGTTCCCAATCCGGTTATATCTTTACCATTGAGAGCACAACGATATCTTGGAGGTCTACAAAACAGACCCTTGTTGCTACGTCTTCGAATCATGCTGAAATTTTAGCCCTGCACGAAGCAATTCGTGAATGCATATGGCTAAGAGCTATTACTGGGCATATTCGAAGTACATGTGGACTGAGTTCCACCCGTAATGAACCGACAGTTATCTACGAAGATAATGCTACCTGCATAGAGCAGATGAAGACCGGTTTCATTAAGGGAGACAACACCAAGCATATTGCACCGAAGTTCTTCTTTAACCAGCAACAGCAAGAACATCGGAAGATTGAGATCAAGCCAACACGATCTCAAGATAACCATGCGGACTTGTTCACCAAGTCATTACCAAAGGCCACATTCCAGCAGCATGTGCGAGGTATTGGTTTACGTAGACTGGCTGATCTACCTGATCTATAGTTTTCAGGGAGAGTCAATATCAGGGGGAGTATCCTGAAGTATACCATGTATCCAGAAGTATATTGGGTATCCCGAAGTATATTCACATGATCATCGTGTACTCTTTTATCCTACGATCAGGGTTATTTTGTCCCATTGGGTTTTGTTACCTGTCTAGGTTTTAATGAGGCACATTTTGGTATGATCACCCTGCTAACAATGCATCCTGAAGATGCCATGATTTGACTCATATGCATTTGCACATATTTTCCCTTCAATCACGGGTTTTTCCCATTGGGTTTACCGGGTAAGGTTTTGGTGGAGCAAAACTAATGCATTTTATCTTAAAGGCGGATTATCTACCCGTATTCCAGAAGAGACGACATCAGTTACCTCAGAAGATTCCGATGTGATCACTTATACGCACGTTGCACTCTTTTTCCTTCGACCAGGGTTATTTTTGTCCCATAGGGTTTTTGTTACCTGGCAAGGTTTTAACGAGCCAACATATATGTGCGTAGCAAAGCAGTACCATTACATGAAATATCCAAGGGGTAGTGTTGTAAATAGTTTTATTTGCTATGTCAATTTATGTAATAGGTGCTAGGGGTAGTTTTGTCCTTTTGTATTCTTTAAT
Source organism: Prinsepia uniflora (assembly GCA_032719365.1). Lineage (NCBI taxonomy): Eukaryota > Viridiplantae > Streptophyta > Magnoliopsida > Rosales > Rosaceae > Prinsepia > Prinsepia uniflora. The sequence continues at coordinate 19,821,318 of CM064876.1, forward strand.
TATTCTCCCATATATAAGGGATAATTAATGGTTGTAAACCCTAATCTAATCTCAGAATAATCAGACATATTATTTCCTTCTTCCTGCCTCCTAACATTCTCTCTACATTCTCATCTACCGGATTTCCTTCACAACATAATTCAAGTTTTTTTCTTTTCCATTAGTATTATGATCTAGCCTTCCTTTTTACTTTGAAAGTCTCATATCGCAGATTCAACTCTCGTAAAAATTAAGGTTAACCTAGTATGTGTATCGATTATATCCTTTAACCTAATATCTTTGTATCAGAATAGAGGAAACAATTTATATATCCTAAAATTTTAATTACCATAGTGAGCAGGGTTTTGGATGAGGGAAAGCAATGCGTAGTAGATATCAAGGTAGACAAGCCGTGCTTGTGGTAGCCTTTTGTTGAAGGCATCTATTTGTGGAGAGAGCTTGGAGTTGAAGAGCTTTGCTGCTTGGTTGGCACTCTCTGAGCATCCCCTGTCTATGCCTCCGTTTGGAGTCCTCTGAGATGGCACGCACCCGATTGACGGCACACTTAAAACTCCAATCCTTCTGGCTCCAAGTCCATACAGTTCTTGCACTCCCATTTTGTTCCAACATTATTATAAGGAGCAAACTACTAGTTATATACCCATGTTAACCAATATCAATAGATATATATCTACGATATTATCTATTTATATTTATCTTTTTTTATTTAAAAAATAAGTTTGTTCTCCTCAAGTATCACTCTTGGTTCATTCAGGGGAAAACAAGTAAAAAACTAAAATACTATTGTAAATAACATTAAGGGGTGTGTCTATTTATGTAAATGAGTACGAGGGGTGGATAGATAATTGTACCTATCCTTTTATAAATGGGTTAATTAGTTTTGTATTAATTAACTATTATTATTCTAAACGTATTATAGAATACAGAGAACGTTCCCTTTTCTCTCTGCCTCTTTCTCTACAATTTTTGTCTTCATAAAATCATACGTTATCAGCACGATCATCTCCGAATCGATAATCATTCAAGTGGAGGATAAATTCAATCAAGTAGGTTTTCTAGCATGAAAGGGGAGTAGAGGCCTAGAAGGCCAGAACAGAAAAAGCCCGAAACAAATTTGTGGCCCAGCAGGCTTGAAGCCCGGACCCCAGCCCAACCAAAGTGGATGGCTTGGCTCGGCTTGGCTTGGTTTTCCAGCACGGCTCGCAGCCCGGCTCGGCTTGCAGCTCGGCTCGGCTAGCCGGCGACTCAGCTCATTGGTGGCTCGGCTCCGACCAAAAACAAAAAACAAAATCTTCTTTTGCACTCTTCGGGCCTAAAACATACCCTCATGCATGCCTGAAGCATTGCACTACACCTAAATTAAGGACCAAAGTATCATTTATTCACAATATACATTTTCTTTACATAGTATTATATTATCGAATAGTTTTGTATATTTATTTTATTGTTTAGATATTATTTAGAAATGTGATAATGGTCCATATGATCTATACATTATGATGATATATGATGATGCGATGATATGATAATATAATGATGATAAATCTTATGTTGACCTATGATGATATGAATGGGGGTTTGATAATGATGATAATATTATCACGATATGATATAATGTATGATGGTTTGATATTTGGTAATTGAATTATAAATGATGACCATGGGCATGAGATGTTGGCAATTGGCATGACATATTGACCATTGGACTCTACATTTTCGGCTCCCATTTATTTTCCTTTGCGGCACATGTGAGTTAGGGTAAATCAGCCTGGAAGGCAAACACCACAAACCCATGAAAGGCCCAGAAAACTTAGGGATTTGGGTAATCATTTTCGGTGCATGTATATAGCTCAGAAGGCTCCTCATTTTAGGCAACTGTCACAAGACTAGACCCAGATCCAGATCCAGATCCAGAAGATCCAACCTACTCAACTTGACCCAAAGTCAATGCGAATCGGTCAACTTGATAAGATCAAACATGTTATCAATGATGAGACGCACTTATATGTTACAATGGGTCATAATTTTCAATACAAGAAGTATTTGTTTACATATATCCAACCATATAATGCCAGAAGTATTAATTAAATTGTCTTTGCATATTTAGTAAATATAGTGTTTAAACGAATTAGACGTTCATCAACGAACTAGAAATATATAAACAAACCAAGAGTTCATACTAATCACCGAGCTCATAGTTTTGGCAATGTTATGAAAGCAAGGAAAAAGGAACGGGAAGTTTTCTTCACAAGTTCACCGGACATGATAAAACTAATAGATTTTACATGTTTTTAATTTGATTTATTATGTTACATTATAAGAACTTGCAGTTCTTATTAGTCGGTTATGGACGAACTTACCTAAATCACTAATTGACATTATTCAATCATTGCATCGACTCTTAACAAGAGCAGAATAATCATCATCATAAAATCTTGCCCGAAACAAGAAATGAATAACATATCCTCCATTCTAAGGATTTCAAATCCATATATGAATATCATTTGAAACATGTGGTTTTTCGCTCGAATATGATTTAATTCAATATAAGCACTTATTCTTATGCATGTGATCCATTGAATTGAATCTATAAATATGCATGTTTTGTGGGGCAGTTTATTGCCTGACTCACAGTATTTACACACACATTATACTCTGAGAGATATGACAAAAGAACGTTGAATGGTACTGAATTATCATCAATGAGATCTTTTATTCTCCAAGTTCCAGAAGAACATTGTAGAGATTTACGGATATTCGAGCCAACAGTTATCATATTGAAACCACTAATGACAAGAAAGTGGAATATCTTTGCATAACCTCCAATCAGTATGACAAGAAGCATACACTGGAGAAACTAGCCAGAAGCTAGCCCAGAGTTAGCTAAAAGCTAACTAGTACGAGCAATTGCTCATTATATGGCATGATCGGTTGGGATACCCAAGTCAAGGTAAATGCATCGTACACTCAATATTTTGCACGAGCATCCTCTTACTCGTAGGCACCTATGCCTGGTTTGCTCGTTAGCAGCAATCGAATTTTAGACCATTATATGCAAAGATGAGTAAAGATTCCACCATTCTTGTACAGAATACAAGGGGGAAATTTTGTGGAGTTTTCAACCACCGTGCGGACCATTTGAAAAAAAAAACACTTTCATGGTTTAGGTTGAGATACCGACAAAGTGGTCACATGCTACCCTTTTTTTCCACACGCATACTGCGTTTGCTAAACTCTTAGCCCATGTCATTCAATTGAGGGCCAGACTATCCGGATTTTCTTATATAGTCTATAAGACTCAATAATACCGGAGAGTTTACATCGACATAATCCGATGATTATTGCATGCCCCTTGGGATTGCTGATGAACATTTGGTTCTCCATGTTCACACCCATACTGGTCTCACAGAAACACTAATTCACCTTGGTAATACGCACCAAGCTTCTAGTTTCTTGCAGAGGCAATGCAATTTTGCATGCAGTAATATTTTTCCGGTTGAGGTCAACGCCACCCAATGATGTTCTGCGTTACAGCTGATGACTGGGTACGAACCAGATGTTTCGTACTTACCCATTTTTGGGTGTGCAGTTACGTGCCAATTGTGCCGCCACAACGTACACATATAGGACCTCAACAAAGGAGGGGCATACATGTCGGTTCTGAATCCCTCTCCATTATAAGCTATTTAGAGCCCTTGACAGGCGATCTCTTTACTGCTCGATTTGCAGATTGTCACTTCGATGAGACAGTCTTCCCGCCGTTAAGGGGAGATAAGAACGTCAACGTTCCTGAAGAACGACTTGAATTGACGTGAAATGTCTCCACTCTGTCTCTTCTTGATCCCCGAACTGCACAAAGTGAGAATGAAGTGCGGAGAATTCTAGATCTACAGAGTGTAGCTAATAATATGCTAGATGCTTTCTCTGATCTAGCTAAAGTGACGAGATCACATATACCTGCTGCAAACGTGCTTGCAAGGATAGACGTCCCTGTAGGACGCACCGTTCCAGATGGTCGGGTCGTTCCAGATGGACAGGTCATCCCAGATGGAAGAAGTACGGCTATGGCGGCTAACCAGTCATATGTCCCTGCCCAGAAGCGAGGTAGACCAACAGGTTCGAAGGATTCTCATCCCCGAAAGAGGACAAATTCCGGAAGAGGACAAATTTGGCACAATCGAATCCCTTAGATATCACTATATCATCTGATCCATCTCATGAGATAATTCCATATTATGGGTCTGTCTTAGAAGAGTCGGCGTTGGGGGACGCCTCAATGTCTCAACCCACTCCCGAGAATAAAGAGATCTCGGTAAACTATGCATGCTTAAATGAGATATGGAATCAGAATGATATTATCATCGATGATATATTTGTATTCGCAGTAGCTACTGAAATAATAACTAGTGATGATATCGAACCTCACTCCGTTGATGAATGCCAACGTAGAGAAGACTAGCCAAAATGAAAAGAAGCAATCCAGGCCAAACTTGATTCCTTGACAGAAAGAAAGGTGTTTGGACCTGTAACTCCCACACCTCCCCATGTTAAACCTGTAGGCTTTAAATGGGTCTTTGTAAGGAAGCGTAATGAGAAAAACGAGATTGTGAGATACAAAGCTCGTATAGTGGCACAAGGATTTTCTCAACGCTCTGGAATTGATTACGAGGAGACGTATTCTCCCGTACTGGACATTATAACATTCCACTACCTTATCGGTTTGGTAATTTCCGAAAAACTGAGTATGCAGCTTTTGGATGTGGTCACAGCTTATCTCTATGGGGATCTAGATACAGATATATATATATATATATATGAATGTTTCTGAAAGACTTAAGATATCTGATGTAAATAGTTCCAGACCACGAAACACACTCTCCATTCGTTTGAGGCGTTCACTTTATGGATTGAAACAATTCGGACATATGTGGTATAACCGTCTAAGTGAATATTTGATCAGATTGAGATATGTTAATAATGAATTATGCCCATGCGTGTTTATTAAGAAAACAAGTTCCGGGTTTACTATAGCGGCAGTTTATGTCGACGACATGAATCTGATTGGTACTTCTGAAGAGATCCAAGAAACTGCTAAGCACCTGAAGTTAGAATATGAAATGAAGGATCTTGGGAGAACACACTTCTATCTCAGCCTGGAGCTCGAGCACCGTGCAGATGGAAATTTGGTCCATCAATCGAATTACATTCAGAAGATGTTGAGACGCTTTAATGAGGATAAAGCGAAACCTTCAAGCATGCCCATGATCGTTCGAAGTTTAGATCCTAAAAAGAACCCGTTTCGCCCAGTAGATGATAACGAAGAGCTATTGACACCAGAAGTGTCATATCTAAGTGCAATATGCGCATTATTGTACTTGGCTCAATGCACTAGACTGGACATTTCATTCGCTGTGAACTTGCTAGCTAGATTTAGCTCTGCGCTAACACGCCACCACTGGAATGGCATAAAAGACATCTTCCGATACCTTAGAGGTACAATAGATATGGGCTTATTCTATCCCTATACATTGAGGAATGAATTAAACCCCCTTTGTCCTCAGAATGATGCACGCCTCGTTGGGTATACTGATGCAGATTACCTATCAGACCCACACAAGGCACGTTCCCAATCCGGTTATCTCTTTACCATTGGGAACACATCAATATCTTGGAGGTCTACGAAACAGAACCTTGTTGCTACGTCTTCGAATCATGCAGAGATTTTAGCCCTGCACGAAACAGTTCGTGAATGCATATGGCTAAGAGCCATTACTGGGCATATTTGAAGTACCTGTGGACTGAATTCCACCCATAATAAATCAATAGTTATCTACGAAGATAATGCTGCATGCATAGAGCAGATGAATACCGGTTTCATTAAGGGAGACAACACCAAGCATATTGCACGGAAGTTCTTCTTTAACCAACAATAGCAAGAACATCGGAAGATTGAGATCAAGCCAATACGATCTCAAGATAATCATGCAGACTTGTTCACCAAGTCCTTACCAAAAGCCACATTCCAACAGCATGTGCGAGGTATTAGTTTACGTAGACTGGCTGATCTAACTAATCTGTAGTTTTCAGGAGGAGTATCCTGAAGTATACCACGTATCCGGAAGTATACTGAGTATCCTGAAGTATACTCACATGATCATCGTGTACTCTTTTGTCCTACGACCAGGGTTATTTTGTCCTATTGAGTTTTATTACCTAGTTAGGTTTTAATGAGACACATTTTGGTATGATCACCCCGCTAACAATGCATCCCAAAATGCCTTGATTTGACTCATATGCATTTGCTCATCTTTCCCCTTCGACCACGGGTTTTTCCCATTGGGTTTACCGGGCAAGGTTTTGGTGAATCAACACTAATGCATTTTATTTTAAAGACGGACTATCTACCCGTATTCCAAAAGAGACGACATCAGTTACCTCAGAAGATTCCGATGTGATCACCTACACGCACCTTGCACTCTTTTTCCTTCGATCAGGGTTATTTTTGTCACATAGGGTTTTTGTTACTTGGTATGGTTTTAACGAGGCAACACATAAGTGCGTAGTCCAGTGACACCATTACATGAAATATCCAAGGGGGAGTGTTGTAAATAATATTAAGGGGTGTGTCTATTTATGTAAATGAGTACGAGGGGTAGATAGGTAATTGTACATATATATTAACCCTATCCTTATATAAATAGGTTAATTAGTTTTGTATTGATTAACTATTATTTTTTTGAACGTATTATAGAATACAAAGAACGTTGCCTTTTCTATCTGCCTCCTTCTCTGCAATTTCCCTCCTCCTAAAATCCTTCACAACAAATATAGGTTTGTTCTTAATTATATATATATATATATAATTAAAAAAAATATTTCTCATTTCTCTTCTCTGTAGGTTCGGTACTATAATTGCATTCTTCTGGGTAAATGTCTGCAAAATTGAAAACTTAACGTGCTTTACCTGAAGGAAATTGGAAGCTGAGTTAAGCATGAGATTTGTGTAAGCTGGAATGTCATACTGAGGCCTCCTCAGAGTTGTACTGAAATAAGTATTGGCAATGTCGTCGCTGCCCGTACACACAATGTAAATACTTTTTGATAGTATAATTGCTGTCCTCTCATCCCCAACTGCTGCATTTATCTTGCTAATATACTTCTTGAACAAGTCTAATTGATCTGATAATGACAACACAGACTGAAACAAATCGAGTTAATAAACATGTCGAATCGAATATAATTCAGAATTTTTTGCAATTGAGAAGTTCGAGAAAAATACATAGTTACATACCACTATTTGGGGAGTTAGAGGATCGTATCCTGACCCGCCGGACGCGAAACTTACACCGGTAAGTAGGTCTTGGAGCTTCACACTTGGGTCCAGATATGCCGGCAAAATCCTCTTCACTCCAACCGACTCCGCTGAAAATTTAAACATAGTTGACATTTATTTTATGCTTTTAGAACACGTACAGTTTTTATTTTTAAATACTTTTTTTGTCATGTTACCTATAATGTCCGAGGGAATTCTTCCATTGCTAAACCTTCCCGTAGGCCTTTTGTCAATATAGTCCCTCCCATATGGTTGGAAATTGCATTTGACAATGGTGTTGATGTTGTTGTTGTTTCCGGGATCCACGATCGAATCTCTGAAAACAATCACTGCTGGAATCTTTTCGTTGTTCGGAATCTCTACAGCGGCAGCTGCACTGAACGAGATTATGATAATGCAGGCAAGTTTGATAGATGAATGGCATGAAGGAAAAAGTGTTTGGAACAGAAAAGGCATTGTGTTAAGTTTAAGCAGAGAAAATTAAGTGCTTTGTTCATGTTGTTGGGAGAAAGCTACGTCCTTTTAAACATCTCCATGTGTAAATTTGACTAGTTGTTAGTTAGAATTCGGTTTAATTTAATGCTTGTTTTTTATATTTGCGTAACTGGAATTTTATGATTATGTACGCAAAACCATGAAGAAGAAGATTTTGAAACGCGTAGGAAGTAGGCAGGAATGCATAAACGAAATTAAAAGTGAAGCAACTTTAAGCCGATTAATTTTAAGTGAAAGAATTTTATCAAAATTTCGGCGAACTTCTGTTTTTCCCTTCATGTTTCTCATAATGGAAAAACGGACGGCTCCTCTGTATAAAAGGAAAAATGCAAGTCGAAATGACCGAAAAAATCTCTTTACTAATGCAATATGCTATTAAACATAAACATAAACATTCATAAAAAAAAATAAAAGATTCTTAATTTTATTACGACTTTAATTAATAATTATTTTTCTTTTAAAAAACGTGGATGGACTAACACACAAAAGTGGTAAAAAAGAAAAAAGAAAATTCAAAAATCTGAAATAATCAAGAAGAAAATTTGAAAGATGATATCTAGATCTATTTTTTTTTTTCAGTCACTATTTAGTTCGGGTTAGGCTCTAGCCACCCTTACGTTGGTGCGTAAACAAAAAAAGAAAAAAAAAATATAACTAAACCAGTCGGTAGTTAACATGTCGGTAGAAAATGTTCAAGTCCGCCAACCCTGCATAAATTCTGGCATTATTAGTTAATCAGTAGATGAAAGAATAGTCCTGCTTGTTTTCAATTTCCCTCACATGTGTACATATGGAGTCATTCAGTGAAGGCAAATAGCAGAAGCAAAGACCATACCCAGATCCAGTATTAACTGGTTTTGCAGTCGAGTCTTGGAAAATGCTACTCGGAAATCGTTTACCTTCATCGGTACATACCTTGTGCTGATCTTTAACTTTTTATTATATCCCCACACAACCTATAATCATGAATTAATTCGGTAGGCCTCTGGGGAGGTTATAAGTCAATTTTGGACACGACGTCCCTGTAGTCTGCTGATGTGGCCGGAAATCTTTGACTCTCCAAACTTTTCACATTGAATATCCAACTGTTTAATCACATGCGCTGGGCCGAGGAAGCGCCACACTCGTCCAACAACAACCTTGCTAGGCGACCAGGACCTCAGCGAAATTACACCTTGACAAGGATCCAGATTATTGAGAGAACTCTTCGAACCTCCTGCAAATCATCGAGAAACTGCAAAGTGACATGGATGAGGTAAAGTTTAAGGGCACACAAGCCGAGTCGAGATTCTAGGCGCTTGACGAGAAGTACACCGAGGTGGTCGAACAGATACGACTCGCCTAGGCCAAACTTACAGCTCGCCGAGCTATGACCACGATTGAGGAGGCCGAGTAGGTGGTGGTCGAGTGCACCGAGCATGTCGATTGACTTCACCGAGCGATAGGAAGGGAAAAGATCAAGGCTCCTATCGAACCACCCAAGAAACCCTCTCGGATGCTCATTATCCCTGGACAAGGGTAAGGCAGGACCAGGATATACCGAGACGCCCGCGACACTCTTAGTGAAGGCTATCGGAGACACCAGTCACCACTTGATCAATAAGATAGGGGTAACGATCCTCGTCCGAATGGGAAGAAAAATACTCTTCCTTGAGAGACACAGACTGCTTGGCGGAATCTCATGGACATCATCTTGGGATGCATCTTTTGCTTGATATCATTCTAATCCCTATCGTGGAAGCTAAGGGGGCCGACTCATCACACGAGATCTAGAGCACTGCGTAGACCGCTCGACGACATAAGTAGAATCCAGAACCACCATCCCAATCCTCCCAAGGGTACACTGAGCAGTCTCGATAGGTCAGTAACCATCGCGGGGAACCCTAGAACTTTTCCCCTATGAGGGACACCAAGCGGTCTCGACGAGTTGGCGACCATCAAGAGGGATCCCAGAATTTACCTCCTAAGAGGAACACCAAGGGGTCTTGATGGGTCAGCGACCATTCGAAAGGATCTCTGAAATTTCCCCCTAGGAGGGACATTGAGCAGTCTCGACAGGTCGGTGACCATTAGGAGGAATCCCAGAATTTGCCCCCCTCCAGGAATGACACCAAGCGGTCTCGACGGGTCGGCGACCATTAGGAGGAATCCAAGAATTTACCCCCCAAGAAGGACACCGTGCAATCTCGATGAGTCGGTAACCATCCCAGCTTACCTACCAGGAATGACACCTACCAACATGGAAGATCTAACTGAGCAACCCAACCTTCCAAGGCTGATTAACTCATCCAACACTTACTGGATCGAGTTCAGACCATGGAGGTAGAGATGAAGCAGTCAACTAGGCCTACATGGGGGAAAACAAGCCACTAATCCTTCACCGAGAGGATAAACGAGTTCAAGGCGGATCACACTGGGAAAAGCGACCTGATCACACATCTAAATAACTACCAGTCGGCCGTAGCCTTCAAGAATTTCTCAGGAGGCACGTTGCCTAGTTTTCTCTTCCTCGCTAATCGAGGTAGCCATTAACTGGTTTTACAGATTGGAGGCTGGAATTATAGACTCATTCGAGTAGCTCACTACCACTTTGATGAACCAATGCATGATCTAGACCAATCGCCTATTCTCGACGAAGGACTTCTTCCAACTAAAACAAGGAACAAAGTAACCATTATAGAAATACGCAGCTTGATTCAGCCATGATTATTCTTGGTGTGCTGAGATAGACGACAGAGCGGCCTTTACGGCTTTCAAAGGTGGCCTCCTAGAATCCCCTTTTAGGTACGCTGCTCATACTTAGGGTCGGTCTACTTATAATTAGGTAATGAAACAGACATCAATACATGCCAATGCCGAGATGCTAAACCAGAAGGCAGACACGCCTCATACTAACACATACAAGCCACTCCGATTTACTCGGTTAAAATTTACCAACTGTGTGGTCAGAGCCTGTCACGACCCGTTTCACCTAACACGATATTGTCCGCTTTAAGCTCAGCCCTCACATTTTTGTTTCTAGGAACTCACGCGCACCTTTCCAGCAGGTCGCCCATCTTGGGATTTCTCCAACCCAGTCTCGCTTAACTTTGGAGTTCCAACCAAACCCAAAGCCAGTGAGCTCCCAAAAGGCCTTGTACTAAATAGATACGAGTCCACACATATAAGGCACTTTACTTTACCCTCCCTAAGTGATGTGAGATTGTTCACCGTTCTTCCCAAGCCACAGGTCTTACAATCCACCCTAGTTAGGGCCCAACATTCTCATTGGCACACTTTTGATCGGGGTCCAGCTCAGATACCATTCAACCTGACCCGTCCCAAATTTTAAGAAAATAAGACAGTTCCTGCTCCGGTTTGGCAACTCTTATCAGACAAGGGATTCTTTTACACTTATCGACCCTATCAAAGCAGAGATATCAATCTTTAATGTCACAAGAGTCATGGTCGACACCGGCAGCTTTGTCAACGTCATCTTCATAGGAGCATTCAAATAGTTGGGCATAACGGAATCTGCCTTAGGCCACTCTCCCGCACCACTATTTGGCTTCACATTGGACTCGATCTTGCCACTCGGTACTGTCACTCTTCCACTCTCTGTATGTTCCTTCCCACAATGAGTGACAGAGTTGGCACCCTTGCTAGTGGTGGACTACCCATCATCTACAACGTCATCCTAGGAAAGGGGGTGTAATTAACAAGCTCAATGCAGTGGTATCCACTCATCTGCTCTTGATGAAGTTCCCCACTCCAATGGGAATCAGCCAGGTCCGTAGAAGCCAGATGGTAGCAAGGAAGTGCAACTCAACAACGCCAATTGCCCCACCAAATGAGACAATGCATGTGACCAAGTTACCCTTCGAGAACGACCCTATCGACCCTCAAGAGGTGCAAAACATTCAGGATGGGCCGATCGATGATCCACGGGACCATTCAGCAACACTACATCCACAACCAATTGAAGAGGTTGAAGAGTTTGTGCTCTCCCACAACTTCGCAAGCAAAAAGGTAAAAATTGAAACAACTCTTTCCCATCATATGCGGTCAAAACTATTCATGTTTTTGAAAGACAACTCTGAAGTCTTCGCATGATCCTATGATGACATGCTTGGCATATACACCAACGTTATATGTCAGCACATGAGAATCGACTCTTCCTACAAATTAGTCGAGCATAAATGGCGCATCTACGACGCAGAGAGAACAGAGTCCATGAAGGTTGAAATCATCAAGCTCAGCACCATACATTTTGTCTAAAAAGAGGTCTACTCCTCCGTCTAGGTGGCCAATGTCATCTTGGCCATGAAGCCCTCTGGCACTTGGTGAATGTGCATTGGCTTCAACGACTTAAGTAAGGCATGCCCCAAGGTCACCTTGTAACGACCCAGACTTTCAACGAGGGTAAAATTGGAAAAGTAAAATGAAATTTACCATTTTTCCCTTGAAGTCAAATAGTTGACTTTTAACCCAAAAAAGTTTAAGTGTTGACTTTTTTACGAGGGACCTTTTTTAGATAATTTGAAAGGACCATTACGAAGGTCTCAACCTCCTGAGTACAATGACAGACGGTACGTTGAAAAAGGAGTTAGAAAAGTATGATATGGGTCGAGGAAGATCAAGGGTATGTTAGTAATTAAGCACCTATGCGTATTTTAGTCATTTTCAAGGAAAGTCTAGGAGATTCTAGAATAATCTCCACATCTCCTTTCCACCCTCCTCATAGACCGAAAAATGGAGGTTCCGGGTGGTTTGGTCTGATATATATATATACATATGGGTTTGATGGTGTTGGTGTAGAGGTTCAGGGAGGATCAACCGAAAAATGGAGAAATCCATTTTCCCACCATACTATTAAAGGAAACTCCATAGAGATGAGGGTGGGAGACGGAGATGGTGACTGGACCCATCCCAATCCCCTAGATTATCATGGGATGTTCCTTACTCCCACCTGACACCACGTGTCAGACCAGGGATAAAACTAGGCCTCGTCATTGGGCCGGGTCGGGCAAGCCTGGCCCAAAATTTTTGGGCTTGGGCCGGGCCGGGCCGGGCCTATTTCATAATTTAAAAAATACCGGGCCGGGTCGGGCGGGCTTGATCATAAATATGAAAGCCCATGCCCTTTGTCGGGCTGGGTTTGGGTCGGGCTTTTATCGGGCTTTACGGGTCGGGCCTACTAAGCCCACTTGGACCGGGCCTACTAAGCCCATTTGTACCTACCTAATTGTAAAAAAAAAAAAAGTGAGTTGAACTTAAATATTATTATCGAATATTGAAATAAACTAAGGAGGAGTACTATTGGATTTGGAGAATTGACTTAACTTTTCGACCATAAAGCCGAGATAGGATAAGGAGGTCGATAAGAGAGTTAGAGACCTAGTGAGTTTTTTTGAATTTAGGGTTAGGGTTTGGTTTGGGCATTGGGCTTTTAAATGACACTAGGTTGAGATTTGGTTGGAGTTTTGGATTTTGGCTATGATAGTAGTAACAAGATTGGACTGGGTATCAATTCTTAATTTATATTTTCGGGCTTATGTGTCGGGCTGGGCTTACCAGGCTTTATCGGGCCGGGCTTACCGGGTTTTATCGGGCTCGGGCCTATCGGGCCTAGCGGGCTTGAATACCCTAAGCCCAAGTCCAGCCCGTCAACATGCGGGCCGGGCCGGCCCACGGCCCATATCGGGCCAGGTCGGGCTTTTTGTCATCGGGCCTATCGGGTACCCATAAGCCCGTGGGCTTTTGGGCCAAATGATGAGGGCTAGATAAAACTGTAACCCGCTCAGGGTTTTCAGAGTGCGTAGTGATTTCCAGAGTGCGTAGTGATTTCCAGAGTACGCAGCGGCATGTGATGTCTTGGGCTTTGCTACAGCCCGCATCCGCGATCAACTTGAAGGGTATCAAAAATCACAAAAGTTGTGAGTGGAAAAAAATAATCAGGTTATAACCAATTTAACGAAAAGAACATTTATACTCTTCACTTAAAAACATGCATGCATCAGAAAACAAGTATCTCAAATACTTTCTTTAAAGCAGATTATATGGCTTTTAAAATCAATACATAGTGAAAACATTTATCAATCAAAGTCACTTCCTCATTAGGGTCTCGGCCTAAAACCACATCTCGTAGGGACTCAGCCCAAATCCAAAACACGTAAAACATCTCAATAGGGCTTCTGCCCGAAACATCCACTCACATCAAAATTCGTATGAAAACGTGATCAACTAATCCTCTTTATCCAATATCCAGCAAATCATCTCAATGGACCTGAAATCAACGCTACGCATGCAACTCGGGATTACACATCCAAGTATACACCCAGGCTCGGAGCCTATGGCTCGACGTCTAAGGTGATCTAACTCAGGCTCGGAACCCCTGACTCGACGCCTGAGTGATGACATTCACATGCTCGGAATCCCTAGCTAGACGTTTGAGAAATTTCCATCTCTGACACTCCTAAGCCTGAGCCCCCCATCGAAGCTACTCACCTCCAGGTAATGTCATCGTGACCTCTCCAAGATCTACGACGTCTTAGGGCTACAATCACATCATAGATGATGGTATGGTAGAAAACATTTCACCAATCTCAAATCATCTCAAAATATCTCAATGGGGTCTATGCCCGAAATATAGTTTCATCAAATCACTTTCCACAAAACCATCATAAGAACCATGTCCAAAAACATTTCACAAATCCAGGATTCCTCGAATCCTATCAAATCCAAATCTCGTAAATCCACAATGAGTCACAAGCCCGAAATCTCATTTCATAAATCATAACTGGGACACAAGCCCGATATATCATTTCCAAATCAAAACATCGTTCAATCTCACATTTGACTATACTCTCAGTCAAACCATAAACCAACTGGGACACATGCTCGAATATTCTTTCCAAATCTGAAAACCATTCCACTATTCAAAATACTTTACCAAATCACCTTTGACTGTAATCCAAGTCAAAGTCAATAATCAATTAGGTCTCATACCCAAAATAGCATTTCATGCATCTCCGTAAAATCATTTAAAATCGAGAGTTAAATCCTCAATTTCACGCCACTCCGTGAAATCGTTCAAACCACATATATCACATGCACGTCGAAACTAGGCCTAGGCCCAAGTATTGCATAAAAACAAATGTTTTGAAATACGTGCAATATAACATTTTCTACGAAAATGCTAAATCATATTTAAATCTTATAAAATCAGTGCATCTCAAATCATGTTCAAAGAACATATAAAACATTTACGCATGCATCAATTTATAAATCAAAAGTCCACTTACAGATCATCCATGTTGTGCGCTCACAATCCGCACCACAAGCCACTCTGAGGCTAATGTAACGTCTCCGGAACGTACAAACGTGTCCAAATCATACCCAAAGGTCACTATCAACCTATACAAGTCCAAACCATAAACCCTCAAAACTCCCGGAACAGTCAACGTGTAAGACTCGTGTCTTGGAGGGAACGGTGAACAATCCCACATTCCTGCGAGGTGGGAATGGTCTGGGAAGGGATTGGTGTTGTGCCTTAAAGGTGTAGGCGCACACCTATCTAGCACGAGGCCTTTTTGGAGCTCAGTGGCTTTGGGTTTGGTTGGAACTCCAAAGTTAAGCAAGTTGAGGTTGGTGCAATTCCATGATGGGTGACCCCCTGGGAAGTTGCACCGTGAGCTCCCAAAAACAAAACCGTAAGGGCAAGGGCAAGGAGGCACAAAGCGGACAATATCGTACTAGATGAGTGGGGTCCTGACCGAGGAGGGTTGGGTCCTGACGGAATGGTATCAGAGCCAGACCCCGACCGGGAAGTGTACTAGTGAGGACGCTAGGCCCTAAGGGGGGTGGATTGTAAGACCCGTGTCCTGGAGGGAACGGTGAACGATCCCACATTCCTACGAGGGAGGAATGGTCTGGGAAGGGAATGGTGGTATGCCTTAAAGGTGTAGGCACACACCTATCTAGCACGAGGCCTTTTGGGAGCTCAATGGCTTTGGATTTGGTTGGAACTCCAAAGTTAAGCGAGTTGAGGTTGGTGCAATTCCATGATGGGTGACCCTCTGGGAAGTTGCACCGTGAGCTCCCGAAAACAAAACTGTGAGGGCAAGGGAAATGAGGCCCAAAATGGACACTTTCGTGCTAGATGAGTCGGGTCCTGACACAACGTGCTCCGAACACGTTTTTCGATTGTAAAAGCCTCTAAATGACCTATCAAACGACCTCTGATCGACCTGAAACCACCATCATTGGATTCAGATTGTCGGAACCTTTTGAACAATACCAGTTTCACCTTAAAATTCATGCCCATTCACCCTTACTCACCGATCAAAGTACGGTCCATGGCGGTCAACGCTGACATCATGCCGGTCAACGTTGAGGTCAACTGCTAACATCAGCCTGATAACTCTAACATCTGACAGCTCTGACAATATGACATGTGTCACTGCCTGATTGGTGCCACGTGTGCTGCCCCGTGTCACTGACAAGTCTGACACCCTGCCATACATCACTACTTCACTAGTCCACGTGGTCTGATATCGCTGACGTGGACTTACCACTTCAGCTGCCATGTCACCTGACAACTCCTAGCATCATGCCACATGGCACCATCTCACTGGCCCAAGTGCTCAAACAAGTCTAATATGGCACTGCCACGTCAAGCTCTAGTTGGGTCAACATGAACCTCTGTAACGGGTCGTTTAACTTGCAACCTTGACCCAACAATATCTTCGTCGTTCGGCCATCGTTTTCCTCAATTCTTTCACCAAACTCATCGTCTCTTACCCATAAACGGTTCTACAACGTCAAAATCAAGAGAAAAAGGCCTAGAATTTTCTTGTCAAACTCAAACTTCATGGGTCCAATTTCAAACATCCACCAGAGCTCCTCACTGCGTCCATTCTCCTTGATTTTTGATCCTATAAACTTTTCCAAACTCAGAAAACATAAACCAGGCCTTAGAATGGTTCCTAAACGTCCAAAACCCAATTTAAAAAATTCAAAATTAAATGGGTTTTGGATTTTTTTACCTGGGTTCACAGCTAGCAGCCCTACCGTGGCTCTATCGTTTCCTCACCCGTCCTCTCAATCTATCACTCACCACTCATCCTATGTCTCTCTCTCAGGCCACCAACACAGATGAAGATGATGAGAAAAGGGAATGGGGTAGGTTTTCGACTTTGTGCCAAAATGAAGAGAAAAAGATGGGTGATGCATGTATGAAGATAAGAATCAATGGATAAGTGACAATTGTCACTCGTTTATTGGTCCAAAATGATATTTTGGGCCTACTGAAAACAAAGCAAAAGTCAATCGTCTCCATTTTCGTGCAACCATAAATAGTACAAAAATCTATCCTTGACCCGTAAATTTCTTGTACGATGTCCGATTGCGACGTGTCGTTTGTCTTTGGACTCGTATCGTCTCAATCTACGTAATGGATCTCGATCTACGTGCATTTGACTTTTCAGGTCAAAAGTTAACTTTTTCACTCGTATAGGGGAAAATCGTCATTTTACCTCGATCGCCCGATAATCCTCGATTAATCTCAATTAATCCTCGATAATCCGTAATTAATCCTTAATTAATCCCGTAAATTTGGGATGGCTCGTTACAATCTACCCGCTTAGATAATTTCGTCCCCAAAATTCAAATCGACTCCAATCCACACCAAAACAGTGGAAATCCAATCCTGCCTCCAACTCGAAACTCTCACATGTTTGGGTACACGTGCAATATCCATCCACAGTGCGCATACCACATCAATTGTCATCCGCCGTCAACTACAATCCTCTTTGACCATATTCGAGATTGACTTGCCGTCACTGGAAACCTCCATTGCTCAATCTCATGTCTCGGTTGACACATCGACACTCGTCCATCATACATGTCACTCACGCAGGTGTACTCAGAATCCAAGTTGGCAGTCCTGCTCAGCATCCAATCTGACAATATTCCTCCTACCGCGGAATGCTAATTCCTCAGCCTCACTAGACAATCTCCCAACATCACACACACGCACGACGCACCGTTGTGACCAGCCAATGACTCATAGCTCCAATGTGACTACTCTAGTCACTAACGCAACACTGGACTCATTTTAGAGTCTTATTAGGTACCTCATATCGTACCTCATCTCACTCAGCAACCAACGATGTGACCCTGACTCCTCTCGAGTCTCAAATTTGTCATTTCACTTATCCTCTCGATACACTCAAGATGTATCTGGACCTCATCGAATACTTTCTCTAGCAGGGATAATCACAACCACAAATATTAGGTTTCCTTTGGCCCATCATGGCTCTGAGCTCCATGCTCACACAACAACTAAACCCTCTCAAAGTCACTGTGCACTAGTGCATAGTATTCGATGTCTAGTTCTCGTTCTTAATGTACAATGAACATTGGACCCCGTCCGATTACCATATCATGTCCATCTCGGGCTCAATATGATGATCGTACCACATCAGTAAGACCAATCAACACTCTACAATCACACCATCCAATATGCACTACTCATAGATGCATACAACACACAAACACAAAGGAACTATTCATAGGCATGCTCAAGGACTGCACTCACGCAATGTCCGAGCCACGTACAATATCCCTAATCTAGGATCTAGTCCATCTATCGTACCACATCAATTGTGGATCCAATTCGATCATTATCTAGATGCCATACCAATCGCAGCTCAACACTAGATCACATCCGTCCAATCCCAGACCTAGAAAAATCACATATTAACTCAATTCCTCTTAGAGTTCACATAGTCACTGGACCAACACTTGAGATATGTCCTACACACACTCCTCGAGATCTCCAAGACTAACTAACTTACGTCTACCAAGACGTACCAATCCAAACCTCGACCCCCCATCCTGATGATGCGAAGGGTCGGATCCTGCAGTGTACCGTAACCATCAATCCAGCAACACTCTCAAACCAAAAACAACTTACTTGGAGGGAGTCAATCACGTCGACGGGCTGCATTCATGGAAAGAAACCTCCGCTCGACACTCAATGACACTCAACCAGTCTGAGTGATTCCTATCTCAATTGTCATGATTCACAAATGCCAAACCATCTCGACCCATAACTACCTCGATCTACACTCATCTCGATCCATAACCCAAATTGATCCATAACCAACTCGCTCCATTCATCTTAGTCCTCAGTCAACTCGATACTCGCCCATCTCGATCCACCTAGGATCCACATTAGCTTTCTCAGCCAACGTAACATGACCCAAAATACCAACATGGGTCCACCATACTGATACTCACTCATCACATTAGGTGACACCAAGCACCTTCTGTTCATCAACTCAATCAAATTTGGCTCACAGCCTAGGTGTCAAGTTCTTGAACAACCATTGAAACCAAAGGAAATTACAACCATGTTGCAAGCATACCTAGAAGTCCTTGTCAAAGAAGAAGAAAACGAGAAGTCTCCTTCATCAACCAATAATATCTGTTGATAGCTACTATAACGATGCTCTCACAATCGTATCACTCCTCAAATCAGCTCAACTTTTACAAGCTTATACATCCATGAGTGATGAATATAGTTCACTTAATCTGACACGTGGTAAGGAATACTCATTCCATACCATCTCCATGTCGAGCTGCTTCGTCGGATCTAACTCTCGAAGTTCCATCGAATTTCGACAAAGAACACTAGGGAACCTCAACAATGACATTCCATGTCAACTAAACCCCAAGTCTACTAAGTCCTATAACTGGACTCCCAAAACTCTCAACTCTGTCGACAGGTACCGATAATATGGTAGCAAATTGGGTTATGTACCCAGTAAACATCGCCAAGAGGTGGCAACTATGTAAACCCTGTGCCATCAGATGGAACTTGGCACAACCAACTATCTCTATCCTCATTGAGCTAACTGGGGACATCACAACACGTGTCCCACGTCCCTAACAACTGTACGACATGATGGTTCTCAGTTTACCAAACTACAACCAACGTAGTACTGGTCGGAGCACTCGCTCATATGTCCCAACCCTATGGGATCAACTCCTGCACACAACTCCCGCGCAATCAGTCCAACGTAAGGCAAACACCTATCTCTGCTCCAAGTCCAGTACTCGTGTCCAACAGTCACACCGAACTCGAAGGAGAATCACAATCTCAACCGATCCTCACGGGATCCTCTCCTTCCAGTTCATCAATCAATGTAACTCACACGTCTGCCACTCAACGGCCCAGATTGCTTCTAGCTCCTTGGAAAAACATCATCTAGACGCACTCGGCATCTTCCAGAATCACCCGATTGCTGTTGGATTCCATCCAACCCATCTCAGTGGGAATGATGTGGCATCTTGACACAATCGCCACCGACGAAACCACATCGTCTCCTTCGTTACTGAACCATGAGCACATCATGAAAAAATCCCAAACCTCTACTCGTACTGAGATACCAAAAATCTCCTGCTCATGTCGGAGGAACTCCGCCTCTGGAGATAAACTCCACCTCTCGAGATACTAGAGATAGCCATAGAAACGTTCCTTAAATGTCGCCCAACTCCTAATAGTCTCATCCATGTCCGTCGATAGCAATGTCTGCCACAAACCTCATGCAGAACAATCCACAAAAAAATCCGCTATTAAGATCAACCACTCATGCGGGCCCAACCGCCCGTACAATCCGGTCAAAAGCATAAGATCCGTTGTCGGTCCACCCCGGGATTCAATCCACAAGTATCACATTCCTGGTCACTTGTTCAACCCATCTCAAACTAGGGTCATCAACGACCACATCCATCCAAACCATTCATCGGTCACGACTCTGAAAAGTCGCCATACTGAGATAACTGGTATCCAATCAACTAGTAACTACTATCTGTGGATCCCATCCACTTGTAACTCTACAACTCCAACTAGCTGGGACCACAAGAAATTCAACCCTCATTGGGTTTAACACGCTAAAACACGGTATCCTATGCCAAACAGAAACTATCTGAGTTCATTCCCACTTAACTTTCCTATTCTTACCCTCACTATCAGGTTGATGACGGGCTGTCATCATCGTTGAGACATCACATCTGACACATGCGCAACACCACAAGAGCAATCTAGTGCTCTGATACCAATTTGACAGGACCTATCCCAATCCCCCTGTATTATCATGGGATGTAACCCTACTCCCATCTCACACCACATGACCAGGGATAAAACCATAACCCGTTCGGGGTTTCCAAAGTGCGTAGTGATTCCCAGAGTACTCAACAACATGTGATATATTGGTCTCTACTACAACCCGTATCTGCGATCAACCTGAAGGATATCAAAAACCATAAAAGTTGTGAGTGGACAAAAATAATCAAGTTAAAACCAATTTAATGAAAAGAACATTTATACCCTTCACTTAAAAACATGCATGCATCAGAAAACAAGTATCTCAAATACTTTCTTAAAAGAAGATCATATGGTTTTTCAAATCAATACACATTGAAAATATTTATCAATCAAAACAATTTCCTCAATAGGGTCTCGGCCCAAAACCACATCTCGTAGGGACTCAGCCCAAATCCAAAACACGTAAAACATCTCAATAAGGCCTCTACCAAAAACATCGACTCACATTCGAAGTCGTATGAAAACATGATCAACCAATCATCTTTATCCAATATCCAACAAATCATCTCAATAGTCACAATATCAGCGCTACGCGTGCGACTCGGGATTACACATCCGAGTATACACCCAGACTCGAAGCCCTTAGCTCGATGTCTAAGGTGATCTAACTCAGGATCGGAACCCCTGGCTCGACGTCTAAGGGGTGGAATTCACAGGCTTGGAATCCCTGGCTCGAAGTTTGAGAAATGTCCATCTGTAACACTCCTAAGCCTGAGCCTCCCCTTGGAGCTACTCACCTCCAATTAGTGTCATCATGACCTCTTCAGGATCTACGACATCTGGAGGCAACAATCACATCATAGAGGATGGTATTGTGGAAAACATTTCACCAATATGAAATCATCTCAAAATATCTCAATGAGGTCTACGTCTTAAATATAGTTTCATGAAATCTCTTTCCACAAAACCATCATAAAAATCGCGTCAAAAAACATTTCACAAATCCAGGATTCCTCGAATCCTATCAAATCCAAATTTCGTAAATCCATAATGGGACACATTCTCGAATATTCTTTCCAAATCCAAAAACCATTCCATTATTCAAAAAACATTACCAAATAACCTTTGATTGTAATCCAAGTCAAAGTTAATAATCAACTAGGTCTTATGCCCAAAATAGCATTTCACGCATATCTGTGAAATCATTCGAAATCGATAGTTAAATCCTCAATTTCACGCCTCTCCATGAAATCATTCAATCCACATAAATCACATTCACGTAGAAACTAGGCCTAAGGCCAAGTATCATAAAAGCAGAAATCTCGAAATACATGTAATATAACATTTTCTATGAAAATTTCAAATCATATTTAAATCTTATGTAATCAGTGCATCTCAAATCATGTTCACAAAGCATATAAAACATGTATGCATGCGTCATTTTAAAAATCAAAAGTCCACTCACAGACCGTCCATGCTGCGCGCTCACAATCTACGCTATAAGCCACTTCGAGGCTAATCCAACTTCTCCGAAACATCCTGACCTATCCAAATCATACCCAAAGGTCACTATCAACCTATACATGTCTAAATCATAAACCCTCAAAACTCTCAGAATAGTAAACGTGTCCCAAACACATTTCTCAAGGCTAAAGACCTCCAAATGACCTATCAATTGTCCTCCGATCAACCTGAAACCACCACCATTGGATTTAAATTGCCAAAAACTTTTGAACAAGATCAGTTTCACCTCAAAATTCATGCCCATGCACCCTCATGTCCAGTCAAAGTACGGTCCACAGCGGACAATGCTGGTCAATAGCGGACAACGTCGGTCAACGTTGAGCCGATCAATGCTGACGTAAGCCTAACAACTCTTACATCTAACAGCTCTGACAATATGACACATTTCACTTATTGATTGGTGCCACATCTCACTGATAGGTCTGACACCTAGCCACGTGGCACCACCTCACTGGTCCACGTGGTCTGACATCGCTGATGTGGAAAGTCCATGTTGGCTACCATGTCACATGAAAACTCCTGGTAACATGCCATGTGGCACCATCTCAGTGGTCCACATTGTCTGACAAGTCTGACGTGGCACTGCCACATCAGTTTCCATGTAACCCTAACACCCTCCAACAGATTCCCACGTGGCACCACCTAGTTGGCAACGTGGCTTGACAAGATGATTCATCATCGTCAAGCTCTGGATGGGTCAACCTGAACCTCTGTAACGGGTCGTTTGACTCGCGGCCCTAACCCGACCATATCTTCTTTGCCCAGCCACCATTTTCCTCCATTCTTTCATCAAACTCATCGTCTCTCACCTAGAAACCATTCTACGACGTCAAAATTAAGAGAAAATGCTTAGAATTTACATGTCAAACTCGAACTTCACGTGTCCAGTTTCAAACCTCTACCAGAGCTCCTCCCTGCATCCATTCTCATCGATTTTTGATCCTATAAACTCGTCCAAACTCAAAAAACATAACCCATGCCTCAGAATGGTTCCCAAACGTCCAAAACCCAATTTCAAAAATTCAAACTTAAATGGGTTTCGGGTTTTTTTAACCTGGGTTGACGGCTAGCAGCCCCACCGTGGCTCCGTCGGCTCCTCAACTGTCCTCTTAGTCTCTCACTCACCCTCTGTCTCTCTCTCTCTCTCAGGCCACCAGCATAGATGAAGATGATGAGAAAAGGGTGATGCATGTATGAAGATGAGGATCAAAGGATAAATAACACTTGTCACTCATCTATTGGTTCAGAACTGATATTTTATGTAACGACTTGTCCCAGACTTTGGGATTAATTTAGTGACTAATGAAGGATTAGTGAGATTAATTGGTGATTAGTTGAGTGATTAAGGACGGACGGTGCGAAATGACCGTTTTGCCCTTGAAATTTGGTAAAACGTTAACTTTTGACAGGGGTGGTCAAATGGACTATGGCCAATGACTGTGACGTAGTTCGGGACAACACGATTCTGTAGATAAGCGGCACATCCAATTTCGATGTTCGACGGGGACGTTATGAGGCTCAGAAGTTGAGGGGTATTGTGGTAATTTTGTGTAAAGGGTATTTTGGTCATTTGGATGCCTTGCGATTTGTACCCAATTAGACAAGGACACTTGTCCTATGTCTGGAAGGTTATGGAAGCCTGGATAACCGCCTCTCACTTGTTTAAATGGGTGTGAAGTGTGTGAAAATGTAGTCGGTGACTGTAGACCGAGAGAGAGTGAAAATAGAGACAGTGTAATCCCATCCCCACGATCACCCTCAAACCTCATCGATTGCCTATGGTCAGTGAAAGAAAAAGTGAAAGGACGTTGAGATGAGTGTGGTGGTGGCCACGGTGGAGCTCGCGACGGAAAGTTGAGGTAAGAAACCCGAGAAGGTTCTGTTTCGACTTGAAAATGGCAACTCGTGTTTTGAAGGCTGTTAATCAAATTGATTGATTAGCTGAGGTTCTAGAAGTTGTTAAAAACCTAGAGGACTTGGAATCATGGCCAACAGTGGTCAGACTCGTTGGAACTGGATAACAGAAGTTGGTGCTTGATCGAGAATCGGGAAGGTACTTACTAGCCATGGTTATCGTGTTTTGAGAAGTTAGATCGAGTCTAGGGTCTGGGATGAAGCTATAGGAACCAACAGACTTGAAAACGATTGAGAACTGGCGATGAACCGATCTCGCTGATTCAGGTGGACCAAATTTGCAGAAATCGGTCTGAACCAGCTTGATCGCAGGACTAGGATGAACAGTAGCCCATACGTGACTTCCACGTACAGTACCTTTGGGTGGCGCGTGGGGAAGATTTGGGAGAAGTGTTCAACATGTAATTTTATGTATTCGATATAACGAACTTTTTGGGACTGGTTTCGAGTCGATCGGACATCGTTTCGATATAGTTCGGGAATCCCAAAGGTTTAGGATCGAGTTTAAATACGTTTAAAAATTCGAGAATTTATGGGGATTTCATGGAAGGTTTTTGAAGTAGTTAGTGACCTTAGAATGTGATTTTGACAGGTTCGGGAAGTCCGGTGATAGTGGATTAGCTGGGAAAGGCTTATTGCATGCGTATCGAGGCGGTAGCGAGGATGGTATGTGAGTAGACTTTACTTTCTAAATTTTAATGCATGCATAAGCGTTTTATATGTTTTCTCTATATGATTTCTATGCTTATGATTATGGACGTAATTGCACATATTTCGATATGATTTATCATATTTATACGTATTTCGAGAGTATGGTTTTATGTTATGCTTTGATGATGATTTTGATGGATTCTTTTATATTGTTATACATATTGTGTTTTGTTAATGATTTGATGATGTGGTATTGAGCTTGAATGTGAATTCAGGCATGAGACCCATTTCGATAAAATATTATTTCTAATTTCGGTTTAAATGTGATTTTGGATGGATTTCTGGATTTGGATTTTGGTTTCAAAATGATGATTTCAGAAATGGTTTTAAATTGGATTTGTTGGATCTGGATTTGGGTTTAAAGACCCGGTGATTAATGTGACTGGGGAAGGCTGTATATGTGATTTGAGTTTAAAGACTCGTGAGTTTAAAGACTCGGTTATTGATTTCCTCGAGGCCTGTTATTGAGTTTAAAGACTCGTTGATTACCCAGGAAGGCCTGTTGAGTTTAAATACTCGGATTAATATTGAGTTTAAAGACTCGTTCAGATCCAGCAAGGTCGATTGATTCATATGTGTTTCGGATTTATGTGATATCATGATTGTTTTCATTTGGTTTTCAGATGTTTTGGGTAGTGGCACAGATGATTTGATTTTCAGTTTTACACGTGATTTGGATCTTTGTTTTTTGGGCTGAGTTCTACATGGTTTTGTTTATGGTTTTGGGTTAAGGCCCGGGATTTGAGATACGGAAATTATTTCTGGTTTTCATAAACGTGTTTTATTACATTGGAAATAAAATGGTTTTCGAATGCATGCATTGGTTTTACGTGGAGGGCATAAATATCTTTTTCTGTAAAATGTTTTATAAACTGATTTATTTTTGTCCACCCACAATTTTTTCTGATTTTTCGATGCCCTTCAAGTTGATGCGGATGTGAGCTGCTATTGGTGAGACTGAGACATCACACACGATCCATGGTGGTTTCTGCGTACTCTGGGAAGCCGGAAGTTGTTTTTGGACCATTGACCTAGGATCCCTTGTATGGCTTACGTGTTACATGAAGGTTGAACGGGTGTTTGGCCTTTGTGTCACACGTGGGTTAGACGGGATCATGGAACATCCCTTAATCCAGGGGGGATTAGGGATGGGTCATGTCAAATTGGTATCAGAGTGAGGTATCACTTCCGAAGCGAGGTTTGTGCGCTCAGCGAGCGAGGTTGTGGCTTCCAGAGCAGTTGGTTAATCGAATAGTGTCACTGTGGATGTGATGTCTCTACGAGGAGCAGCACGTCATCAACCTGAATGCTAGGGTGATAGTACGATAGTTAGTGGAGAGAGCTAGAAACTGGGTGATAGTTGCCCGATACGCGGTGTGTAGTGTGGTGCATTCTGGATTAAGGTCGGAGAGGCTAGTGTGTGTAGAGCTAGATATGGTCGAGAGTTGATTGGACCATAGGACCGGTTGTGTGCCGGATTGGTTAACCTAAATAGTAACCAGTTGCTTTAGATCTGATAGATGGTTGGTTGATCGGCCTACGGAGTCGGATGAGTTAGTGTGGACATGTGACCAGTGATTGGTCAGATCATGTTGATTGGACTTGTGCGGCTAGTTAATGGATATTGTTAGCCGGGTTTGATTCCTTAGAGGTTGGGTGCTTGATGATCCTAGTGCTAATGTTGAGTTGAAGAATCTCAGTTGTGATCACTGGCTGATTTGGTGACTGTGAGTATTAGTGAGTGAATGCCTTTAGTAAGGAACCCTAGTTGATGGTTGGTCTAGAAAAGTGAGTTAACTAGATGTTGTAATGGGCTGGACAGCTGGCCAGATTAGAGATTGTGTTGTTTGGTACAACTGAGGTTATGGATGGCCTAGTCGATGACTCTGGTTGAGTCTAGTGAGATTGTGGAGATTGGTTGGTTTGACGCTATGTTATATGATGGGATCCACTAGCGGAGGATCGATTAGTAGGGTCGTTGAGATTATTGTACAGTGGATCGGGTTGAGGTCTATTGACCCTAGGTTTTCCTAGATGAGACCGTTAAGCATTGAGTGACCCAGAGTTATAGAATATGAGGAAGGTAACATTCCCCCGACCTAAGTGTGGATGTACGGTTTTGACTGAGTATGAGCAAGGATGCGGGGTTAGTGTATTGTGAGCACGAGATAGGAGATAATGTGTTACGAGCTAACTTTCTTGTGTGTGGTATAGACCACTACCCCGTTTGGGTATTCGATAGAAGTGGAACGTCCTGTTCCTGTACGATTGGTCAGGATGGGGTTGGTTTCATCAACGTAGCGCAGTAGACCTATGCTTGGTTTTGGATCGGGATAGTTTGGTATGGTCGGGTTTGACCATTAGTGAGGTTGGTTTTCATGGACACCTCGGAAATGTGTCAAATGTGTTGGACTATGCTACTGGTAGTGATTTTGGAGTGTACTTGAATGTGTCGGCATATGTTGAGGCTAGTACTTGGTGAGTTTGATACTAGTACTTGGTGATTCCGAGACTAATGGTTGACGCCTCCGAGGATAGTGACTGTGGAGTCCGAGGTTAGTGAATGATGATTGAGGATCTCGAGAGTTAGTGACTGATGTCTTAGTGGTACTCGGGAGTTGAACCTCGGAAGGGTTGATACGTGAGATAAGGTTACTTGTTGGATGCCGTTTATGCATATCCATAAATAGTATATGGGGGACTGGCAAGATTTTTCCTTGAGTTGAGTGAATGCCAGGCATAATGAATTTCCATGTATAAACGGTAGTAATCGATAGGCGAGTTGGTCGGTGAGTTGGCTTGTGTACGGACATGAGACTGTAGTCCGTAGGAGTCGTAGGAAGTCCACGATCTTCCTAAGTTCAGTAGAGGAGTTGACGTTCAGTTGGCTAGTAGTGGTGGTGTACTTGTTAAGGATTAAATCCCATGGTTGGAAAACATGGATACACGTCCAACATGGTTAGAATCTCGGAATCAGGAAACGTTATGATTGAGACGATGAGAAGTTGTGTTTGCTTCCGATTTGGTGCTAGATGTTGAATGGATACTCTGGAGTAGGTAAGGGAGACTCATTATGTGTATGATGGACCTTCAAGAGTTGTGAAGCCTCTTGACTATGGACAAATGTGGATGCGTTAAGGAGCAGAGACTGCTTGGTGATGCCACGTTTGGTGTGCGTTGCGAGTATAGTGGGATTGTGTTTAGGTGGGATTAATGACTGATGAATTTTGATGTTATGGTTGTGGATCATCTTGCGTTCCGTTGTAGGGTAATGGAAATGAGATGATAACAGAACGTTAATGATAAGGAGTGACTATAACTGATCGATATGAGGTAATTGAGGAGAACCCACAATCTAGACGTGTCTCTAGACGTGTGGCATTCATGAGCGATGATCAGATCTAGTCGTTTGGTGAGAAGTGATGTGATATTATACGGGTTCAAAGAGGATGTAAGACCCTATGGATGATAAGTGGGATCCAGTTAGGAGCGGGTGGATCGGGATTTGGGTTGTTGTGAATTAGAAGAATTGTCTTACTGATTATGCTATGCGAGAAGCAGATGAGAATCGTATTGTAAGACAGAACAAGACAGAGGTTGGATATGTTGAATATTTTGGAGATGTTGGATATGGTAATGGTGAGTGTGGTCTATCTTGCATATGTACGTGTATACAGCTTTGGCTATGGTGAAGGCTCTGTCGGTGTTAGTCTTGACTTCTGGATCTGCCTTGTATACGTAAGTGAGATGTGGTTAGAAATTTTGGAAGTTGATCAAGAAATTCAGGATGAAGTCAATGTTCATATACCTTGGAAGATTTGTTGGGCCTGGAGTATTGGTCGGCCTAATGTTGGAGTGGACCAATGGACTTCAAAATTGAAGCGTGTTTGGCGCGTAGCTATGTTGTAATCAGTCTCGGTACGATGATGTTGTGTGTGTACTTACATATACCGTGATGGTTGGAGGATGCACTATGATGTTATTGGATGGAATTGGCATACATCGTGGTGTTGTGGATGTATTAGTGATCGGCTAATTCCAATGTGATTGGTGGACTTACCATGGTACGTCGTTGGAAGTGATTGAGGATAAATTGTACGATGGCTGTGATTGAGGTATTCTAAAATATCTCTGTTTGATTTATAATTTTGTAGGGTTTGTTATTTGGTGTGATTGGTGCATGTACCTGAGATATGTGGTCGTGGCCATATTAGTGGTTAGAATCATGCCGATGTGATTGGACATGCATCGTGATGTTGGGGCTGAGGTGGTTTACCCATGAGATGATTGATTAACTGAAAAATGTGGACTAGATCAGTGTGATCCAGAGTGATCTTGTTGGTTGTTGTAGATTTTAGTGATTGTGTTGAGTGTGGTGTTTAGAGCCATGTGTGGCTGGTGGGACCCTGACAATGAGGTGTGTAATTCTGGTATGCGATAGGATCCAGTTGCATACAAGTAGAGTGGGACGTGGATGGTGTTCCTACAGGTTGATTGTGTTGGTGGTTGCTGGTTAGTAGAGCCACCAGTGAATTGATTTGTCGAGTTGTTCAGTGTGAGCGGTTACATTGTGACTCCGGTGAGGTCGGCACGGATTGCTGATGAAGCAAGTATGAACCGTTGAGCAGATGTTGATTGATAAGAGTACCGAGGCTCATAAATGCCTGCAAGGTGAAATTCGTGCCTGTTGACGGTATAATCTTACGTTATACTGAGGGAGTTGGTACGAGGTACGCTTAGTATGACGCGGAGGTGAGTCAAGGTTGCTGTAGTGATTTGACTGGCGATGGCTGAGCCGTAAGTGCCGGCTGGTGTGATGGTAGAGGTACCCGAGGTACCGTACGAGTTGGAAATGTGTTACCCTTTGGTAAGAATGAGATGGTTTTCAGATGGACCGAAAGTTGGTATGAGTTGGTCTGCTTGGTAGAAATGTGATGACAGTGGTCGTGATGGTTTGAAGAAGTGCCAGGAAAAGAACAGGATTGGCAGGTGGTGTACACCGGGTAGATAGACGTACAAGATATGGAATTTTGGGGACGAAATTATTTTAAGGGGGGAAGAATGTAACAACCCGTCCCAGATTCTGGGATTATATTAGTGACTAATGAAGGATTGGTGAGATTGATCAGTGATTAGTTGAGTGATTTCGGACGGACGGTGCAAAATGACTATTTTACCCTTGGAATTGGGTAAAACGTTGACTTTTGACTCAGGCGGTCAAACGGGCTTTGACCGATGACTGTGACGTATTTTGAGACGTCACGAGTTCGTAGACAGGCGGCACATTCGATTACGATGTTCTACAGGGAAGTTATAAGGCTCGGAAGTTGAGGGGCATTATCGTAATTTTGTGTAAAGGGTATTTTGGTCATTTAGTTGCCTTGGGATTTGTGCCCAATCAAACAAGGACACTTGTTTTATGTCTGGAAGGCTGTGGAAGCCTGGATAACCGCCTCTCACTTGTTTAAATGGGTGTGAAGTGTGTGAAAATGTAGTCGGTGACTGTAGACCGAAAAAGAGTGAAAACGGAGATAGTGTAATCCCATCCCCACAATCACCCTCAAACCTCATCGATTGCCTATGGTTAGTGAAGGAAAAAGTGAAAGGACGTTGAGACGATAGCGGTGGTGACCACAGTGGAGCTCGCGACAGCGAGTTGAGGTAAGAAACCCGAGAAGGTTCTGTTTCGACTTGAAAATGGCAACTCATGTTTTGAAGGCTGTTAATCAAATTGATTGACCAAGTGAGGTTTTGGAAGTTGTTAGAAACCCAGAGGACTTGGAATCACGGCCAACGGAGGCCGGATTCGTTGGAACTGGATGACGGAATTTTTGTGCTTGATCGAGAATCGGGAAGGTACTTACTAGCCCTAGTTTTTGTGTTTTGAGTTAGCCCTCACCATTTGGCCCAAAAACCCATAGGCTTATGGGGACCCGATAAGCCCGATGGATAAAAGCCCGACCCGACCCTCTATGGGCCATGGGCTGGCCAGGCCCGAGAGTTAGTGGGCTGGGCTTGGGCTTATGGTGTTCAACCCGATAGGCTCGATAGGCCCGAGCCCGATAAAACCCGATAAGCCCAGCCCAACTCGCCCGTAATAAACCCGGCCCATAAGCCCGAAAATATAAAATACTTATTATTTAAACATTAATACTCAACTCATTCTTAATACTAATATTTCAACGCAAACCCAAATCTCAGCCTCAAGCCCACCTAATTTATTTTAAAAAGCCCAATACCCAATACCCAATACAAACTCTAACCACTCCTCCACTTACTTAATAGGCCCAACGTTTTTGCACCCTTGAATATTTTATTTTAACGAGGCCACGTTTTTGCACCCTTGAGTATATCTTTTCATTATTAATATTTTTTTTCATGCATATATTTTTTTGTAACTTTAAAATTTGAGACATAGTATATTGCAAAAGCCCACGTAAACCCAATCCAAGTGGGCTTAATAGGCCCGACCGGAAAAGCCCGATATAAACTCGGCTCGATAGAAGCCTGTGGGCTCTTTTTTGTATCATTAAGCCTGCCCGGCTCGGCCTGCAAATTTAAAAATTATTTAATAAGCCCGGCCCGACTCGACCCCAAGCCCAAAAAATTTGGGTCAGGCTTGCCCGTCCCGGCCCAATGCCGAGGGCTATTTTGAGTAATTAGATCGAGTCTAGGGCCTGGGACGAAGCTATAGGAACCAACACACTTAAAAACGGTTGAGAAATGGCGATGAACCGATCTCGCCGGTTCGGGTGGACCAAATTTGCAGAAACAGGTCTGGACCGGTTTGATCGCAGGACAGGGATGAACAGTAGTCGGCGCATGACTCCCACGCACAGTGCCTTTGGACGGCGCATGGGGGCGCGTGGGGAAGATTTTGGAGAATTGTTCAACATGTAATTTTATGCATTCGATACAACGAACATTTTGGGACTGGTTTCTAGTCGATCAGACATCGTTTCGATATAGTTTGGGATGTCCGAAGGTTTATGATCGAGTTTAAATACGTTTAAAAATCCAGGAAAATTATGGGGATTTCATGGGAGGTTGTTGAAGTAGTTAGTAACCTTAGAATGTGATTTAGATAGGTTCGAGAAGTCCGGTGATAGTGGATTAGCCAGGAAAGGCGTATTGCACGTGTATCGAGGCGATAGCAAGGATGGTCTATAAGTGGAATTTGCTTTCTAAATTATAATGCATGCATAAGTGTTTTATATGTTTTGTCTATATGATTTCTATGCTTATGATTATTGACGTAATTGCACATATTTCGATGTGATTTATTGTATTTATACGTATTTCGAGAATATGGTTTTATGTTATGCTTTGATGATGATTTTGATGGATGCTTTTATACTATTATACGTATTGTGTTTTGTTAATGATTTGATGATGTGATATTGAGTTTGAATGTGAATTCGGGCATGAGACACATTTCGATAAAATATGATTTCGGATTTCGGTTTAAATGTGATTTTGGATGGATTTTTGGATTTGGATTCTAGTTTCGAAATGATGATTTCGAAATTTTTTTTGAATTGGATTTGTTGGATCTGGATTTGGATTTAAAGACCCAGTGATTGATGTGACGAGGAAGGGCCCTATATGTGATTTGAGTTTAAAGACTCGTGAGTTTAAAGACTTGGTTATTGATTTCCCCCGAGGTCTGTTATTGAGTTTAAAGACTCGCGAGTTTAAAGATTCGTTGATTACCCATGAAGGCCTGTTGAGTTTAAAGACTCAGATTGATATTGAGTTTAAAGACTCGTTGAGATCCAGCAGGTTCGATTGATTGATATGTGTTTCTTATTTATGTGATATCATGATTGTTTTCATATGGTTTTCTAATGTTTTGGGCAGTGGCCCAGATGATTGGATTAACAGTATTACACGTGATTTGGATCTTTGATTTTTGGGCTGAGTTCCCGTACATGGTTTTGGTTATGGTTTTGGGCTAAGACCCGGGATTTGAGATACGAAAATTATTTCTGGTTTTCATAAACATGTTTTATTACATTGGAAATGAAATGGTTTTTGAATGCATGCATTGGTTTTACATGGAGGGCATAAATGTCTTTTTATGTAAAATATTTTATAAACTGATTTATTTTTGTCAACCCACAATCTTTTCTGGTTTTTTGATGCCCTTCAGGTTGATGCGGAAGCGGGCTGTTATTGGTGAGACTGAAACATCACACAAGATCCACGGTGGTTTCTGCGCACTCTGGGAGGCCAGAAGTTGTTTTTGAATCGGTAACCTGGGATCCCTTGTCTGGCTTACGTGTTACATCAAGGTTGAACGGGTGTTTGGCCTTCGTGTCGCACGTGGGTTAGACGAGAGCATGGCGCATCCCTTACACCAGGGGGATTGGGGATGGGTTGTGTCATTTTAGGCCCACTAAAAATAAACCCAAAAGTCAACCATCTCGGTTTTCGTTCATTCGTGAATAGTACAAAAATCCATCCTTGACTTGTAACTTTCTTATACGATGTCTGATTTTGACGTGCCGTTTGTCTACAGACTTATATCATCTCGATCTACATAATGGATCTCGGTCCACGTTCATTTAACTTCTCGGGTTAAAAGTCAACTTTTTCACTCGTCTAGGGGCAAAATCTTCATTTTACCCCGATCGCCCAATAATCCTCGATTAATACTCGATAATCCACAATTAATCCTTAATTAATCCCATACATTCGGGACGTGTCGTTACAGATGGAGAAAGAAAGGAAAGGAAAGAAGAAAGGAGAGGAAAGTGGAATGAACTACGTGGCAACAATAATGAAATTGTGAGGACCGTGAGACCACTTTTGGGTTTTCTCACTCTAGACCAAGAGAACCAAGTGTAAGTGATTAGGTACATTTCTGAGGATACTACGACCGTTTAGGGACGAGAAGTGAGTGTTGGATACTCGAAGAACCATGGAACATCTTAGGGAGGCCATAGTTGAAGGTTCCCTCAATCAGACCACAAATTCAGGTATGTTTTTCCCCATTTAAACACCATAGAAATCTCTCTAGGATCAAGTAGGTGCGAAAGGGCTACTGGAACGTCCGTTTTTTATGTGAAATGACCGAGAAAAGGCCGGGTTTCCATCACGATTCGGGCCGACCAGAAATCAGGTAAACAGGCTCAACTTGTTGAAGGTAGAGGTAACCCTGTGGACGCGTGGCCACCACGCGTATTGACTTTCCCCTGGCGTGTGACGGCGCATGTGGCGGAGTTCGGCGGTCAGATCAACATGAAACTCGTTTCTTATATTTTTCTGAGTTTAATGGTACCAAATTTGTGTTAATTGATTGTATTTTGGGCACAGTTTTAGACGTGCATAGTATTTATGTTTATATTTGATTTTGAATATGTTTATATTTGATTTTGAATATGTTTATAAATAATTATAGGTACTAGTAGATAATTGGTTAATTAACCATAATGGTTTTAATTAGGGGTGGGCACAGTGCGGTTCGATACGGATATTGACAATATCTAAATCCAAACCGTTAAAATCTTAAATGTTTGATATAGTTTGGATTTCTAAAATTAGAAATAAAACTGTTAAGAAATAAATAAAAAATAAGGATATATGAAAAAACAAGGATATAAAAAATAATCAATACTCAATATTCAAAATTTTATATATTAAGCTTGCTAAGTATTAAATTGCAAGTATTATCACTATACTAAAATTTATCAAACACAGAAACTATTTAATAATCTTTTATTATACTCTTATATGAGTATGCATATACTTATATGGGTATATCTAGGTATCCTTTTATTTTTATTATTTTTACTTTGTATTAATAATAGATTTAAATATTAATAAAAATCAATATATTCCTTAACGATTTGGTTTGGATTTAACGAATTTCCAAAATGAAAATCCAAATTCAAACCGTTACTAACAGAACTGTTTGGATTCTCAAACCATTTGACTTTTATCCGGTCAACCCTAAACCGTTGGATAAATAACGGTTTGAAGCAGATCGGTTACCGGTTTTAATGGATTTGTGCCCACCCCTCGTTTTAATGGTTTAATGATAGGAAATATGGTTCTTAACCTTGAGTTATTATGGGAAATAATTAAAGGATTTTGATAAATATTTTAGTCTTGTGATCAAAGGATTTAAGTAATAATTAAGGGTGAGCAGTTTGTTGTTTATATGGACAGTATTTTGCAATGCATAACAATGTTATGGGTTGTAATGTAGTATTTCATAGTTTCTATTCGGTAGTACCTATAAAATGCTAACTTGATTATTAATCATCCTTGAGTACTAATTAATCTACAAATAAAATTGGATAAAAAAGAGTAAATTAATGAGGTAAAGAAATCAAAAGTTTACTTAATTAAACTGTCGCCTTTTCGGGGAAGTGGGTTGGATATGGACAGCAACCCCATAAGAGGTGGATTTTATCATGGCCTGACTCCCCAAACACGATATTATCTGTTTTGGGTCCACGCCCTCACAACTTTGTTTTTTGGAACTCACACACAACTTCCCAGTGAGTCACCCATCCTAAGGTTACTCCAGCCCAAACTCGCTTAACTTTGGAGTTCTAACCAAACGCAAAGCCAGTGAGCCCCCAAAAGACCTTGTGCTAGATAGATACGTGCCCACACATATAAGACACTTCACCTTTTCTCCCCGAGTGACGTGGGATTGTTCACCATTCTTTCCAAGACACGGGTCTTACAATCCACCCCCCTTTGGGGCCCAGCATCCTTGATGGCACACTTCCGATCGGGGTCCAGCTCTGATACCATTCTCTCACGGCCCGACTCCTCTAGCACGATATTGTTCGCTTTGGGCCCACGCTCTCATGGCTTTGTTTTTGGTAACTCATGTGCAATTTCCCAGTGAGACACCCATCTTAGGATTGCTCCAACCCAAACTCAACTTTTGAGTTCCAACCAAACTCAATGTAACACCCCGGAAATTCGAGGATTATAATATTGTAATTTAATGTATGAAGACGTTTTTACCTTTGTGAATGGTATGGCCAAATTGTTGACCTTTTGATTGGAGGGTCAAATGGACTTTGACCAATGACCGTGACGTAGTTCGGGACGTCACGAGTCCATAGACAGGTGGCACGTCCAATCCGGACGATCAGGAAAAAAGTTATGACTATCGGAAGTTCAGGGGCATTACCGTAATTTGGACGTTTGAGGCGAAAATGTTGACTTTTCGTTTGGCAACTAATTTTCACATGACTCAAGGACCGTTAGGTAGGTCTCGATGCCCTGAGTCCGTAGACAGGCGGCATGCTGAAATCGGACGTCGGATGGCGGAGTTACGGGTCTGGAAAGTGAAGGGCATTTTGGTAATTTCTGAACTAGGGGCATTTTGGTCATTTCACCCACGGGTTACTGTAGCAAACCGTGAAGGACAGCGGCTGCACCACCTTGTGCGGTGTCTTTGTGCAATCTTAATATTTTAGGTTGTAATGAACTGGAAAAGGGAGATTTAACTAAGCATTACAGACTGTCTCAACGTGGGCTGAGTCACTCTTCATCAGTGGACACCATTTTTAATTTCTGGATCGAAGCTTTTCGAGAGACAAATTTCAGTGGACAGATAAGGCTTCCACGAGCCTCTGGGACGGCTTAAAACTGTTTAAAACTGAATAGGAATTGAGTAAGCTTCACTCTGCTGTTGAAGAAACTGAGAATTGGAGAGGAAAACCAGAGAAACCATTTCGGGGAAAATTGGAGGGAAAATCGGGTTTTGATTTCTGGTGATTGTTGGACCAAACCAAAGCCTGGTTTAGTCTTCTGGGAGTATTTGGAACTCATCCATATCAAAATCGAAGGCCATCAGCCACGGGTGAGCTGGGACGGTGACTGCAGTGTTCAGAGAAATTTCAGTGGATCACGACTACTTCCAGGTGAGTGTTGGTTCAATTGATCATTCATTTTAGTTCGTTTTGATCCTATTATGCTTCCTGTGAAGTTAATTGGAGTTTGAGTTCGAAACCAGGAAGTTCAGGTGATTGACCCGTTTGGTTGATCACGGGTCGACGGGTCGATTGGGGACTTGTCGAGGCTAATTAATGTCTCAGAACCTAAATTGGATAGTTAATGAACATGTTAGGATCAAATACGAGTGAAATCGAGTGGAAATTGGGGGTTAATTAACCGGGTCAAGCCGCGGGTGGCAGGCCCGTATTACAGATAAACGGGTGAAGGTGGTGACACTGTAGCTACAGTGTCAGGCGCGTGACTTTCACGCACAGCCACTTTGGGCGGCACGTGAGGGCGCGTTGAGCCTTATCTCTGATCACAATCAACATGACTTTTATTCCCCTCATCATTCTGAACATTTTTGGTGAATTAACCATGTTGATCTGAGATAGTTTTGATGGGTCAGTTTAGGGCCGGTTGTCTCGGGAAACGTGTTGGACGGGTTCCCCGAGCCGGTTTCTGTTTCGGACTTTTTGGTTAAATGTTTAAGACTTGTAGTGACCCTTACGTGTGATTTGGACTGACAGGAATTGTACGATAATCCCGGTACAGGTCCGTACGCGCAAATTCACCGTGGGATCGTACTGTGAGTGGGCCCGATTTCATTAAACCCTTGCATGCTTAAATGCTTTCTGATTTACTTACATATTCACATGCTGGAATCATGAAACGGTTTTGATGATATTGAAATTATGGTTATGGCACGTTTCACGGTATTTGGGTTTGAGACCCGTTTGATGAAACTTAAAGATTGGTTTGGATTTTATCTACGTATATATGTTTTGCATGTGGATATCAATAAAATGTATTTGGTACTGCACTGTATAGATCCATTCTTGTGATACTATCTCCTCTGGATGTGGTACCCCGGAGTGGTCATGGCGTATTGCCTGCGAAGGGTCATTCTACGGAGGAACCGGACCGTAAAATGACTCAGGAGCAGGATTGCTTATTTGACGTCAGGGACGTCGAGCGTCTAGGACGCTAGGCATTTGAGATGCCGTACCTGGACAGGGTTCGGGGATTGGATTCGGGATTGAGACCCCGAGTGGCACGCGTAGCCTTGAGACTGTGACCTTATTGGATGTCAGGGATGTCAGACATCTGGGATGTCAGGATTGGAGCTTATGGTGTCGTGGCTAAAATTATCTTATGATTTTATTACATGCCTTATGATTCATATTATATGGTTTATGGTTTTAAATTCTGATGCATGCATGTTTGGAAACGGAGGGGTAAATTATATGTTTTACTTATTGAATGGTTTTATAAACTTGAGTTTCGGCCCACTCACCCTTATTGTTTTGGTAACCCCTCCAGGCGGTGCTACTGAGGTAGAGGAGGATCCTGAGGCTGAGGCATAGATCTACTTCCGTGTACCTGATCTCCTGTTGGGTGGTTTGCCCGCAGGTTTATTTTAGAGTCGTGCTCGCAATTTGTAATTTTGGTTTTCATCCCTTGTCTGACATCTATTTATTTCGGATTGATGTATAACTTTAATTTGGTTATTTATGCATTTGAACGTTAAGGTTAAAATTAGAACGTTATTTTGGGTGTCAGACGGGAGCAGGGCACGTCCCCATGTGGTCCCAGGAAGGATCGGGGACGTGCCCTGTCACTCAAAGCTAGTGAGCTCCCAAAAGGCTTCGTGCTAGATAGATACGTGTCCACGCATATAAGGCACTTCACCTTTCCCTCCCCGAGTGATGTGAGATTGTTCAAAATTCTTCCCATGGCACAAGTCTTACACTTCCCATGGCACAAGTCTTACACTTCCCCTTGCCCAAAATAGACCAACTAGCTGATGCAACGGCAGAGCAAGAGCTCTTGAGCTTCATGGATGCTTACTTTGGGTACAATAAGATCTTCACGCATCTGGAAGATCAAATCCACACGACCTTTTAGATAGACCAAGGACTCTACTACTATAATGTGATGTTGTTCAGGCTCAAGAACGTAGGAGCCATCTATCAACGTCTCATAAACTTATGTTCACAGACCAAATAGGGAAGACAATAGAGGTCTACGTTTATGACATGCTCGTCAAGAGTAAATCGGTCAACCAATATATCCCCAACCTTTCGCAGAAGTTCGAAGAGCTCAAGAAATACACAATGAGCCTGCCACAACCGCTCAGATGCAGGCTCATCCTCACTTTCCCAGACAAAGTAAAGATGGAATTCGCCATTTGCTTCACGTTCAAAGCTTCCAACAACCCAGTGGAGTACGAAGCTCTTCTTGTTGGACTCTACCTAGCCAAAACCATGGAATCCAGGTAGATCTAGATTTACAGTGATTCTCAGCTTATCGTCAACCAGCTTGATGGCAAATTTGAAGAATATGACTCTTTGCTGGCGCTATATAGAACTCTGGAAAGATCTCTCTTGGGCGACTTTAAAGGCCATATAATGACAAGAATCCTAAGATTATAGTACAACCACACTGATGCTCTTGCTCGACTCGCATCCTCCCTCGATGAAAAAATGAGCTGGAACTTCCTCATAGAGATCCTTAGCCAGCCAAGCACTCAGCACTTTCCCATCTGCATCATCAACACCAACTCTACATGGATGGCTTCTTTGATCGTCTTCCTTACCGACGAGACTCTTCCTCCTGACAAGATTAAAGCTAAGAAGATCCACCAACAAGCAGCCCGTTACACCCTTATCAAAGGCCAACTCTACAAACAAGGATTCATTATTCCTCTCTTAAAATGCCTCATCCGAAAAGCCAGAAGAGCCATCCTGGAAGAGATGCACGCTGGTATTTGCGGTAACCACTCTGGCCCCCGATCGTAGGCACACAAGGCCATTCACCAGGGTTTCTATTGGCCAAACATGCATACAAATGCAGCAGACTTCACTAGTCAATGCGAAAAGTACCAACATATCACTCATTTCCCTCATATTCCGCTAGAAAATATTAAACCCATCCCCAGTCCATGGCCATTTTCACAATGGGGACTTGACTTAGTTGGTAAGATGCTCACTAAAAAGGGGCAAATAGAGTATGTCGTAGTTTCAATGGATTATTTCACGAAGTGTGTTGAAGCCAAGGCTCTAGCCTCCATCTACCACCCAAATTGAAACGTTCATTTTCCAAAACATCATATATCATTTCAGTCTCCCACACATTATTGTTACAAACAACGGGAAGCAATTTGACAATGCTCGATTTCGCGCCTTTTGCGAAAGACACAACATCAACATGTGATTCACCTCCCCAACTCATCCACAATTAAATGGCCAAGTAGAAGCTATCAAAAAAAAATCATTAAACACATTCTAAGGACCCTACTTGACAAACCCAAAGGCAAGTTGTCAAAAATTCTACCAAATGCACTCTGGTCATACTGAACCTCTTATCGGATGGCCACAAATGAAACGTCATTCTCAATGATTTTCAAAATCCGAGGCAATCATCCCAGCAGAGACACATGAGACTTATTATCGGATGTTGACTTACAAGCCTAAACATAATGAACAACAATTGGCACTCATCTTGGACTTCATCAAGGAGCGCCGGAAGCATGCCAATTGGAGGAACGTCGCATGCAAGCAACAACTTTGTCAGTATGATAATCCAAGAGACAAACCTCGCACTTTTTAGGTCGAATATTGGGTCTTAAAAAAGCTCAGCCTTGCAACGAAGGATCGCTCAGCTAGAACTTTTAGACCAAATTGGGAAGGCCCCTACAAAATTACCCAAGTCTACTGACTTAGAACATAGGAGTTGGTCGACTCAGAAGACAGACAGCTTGGTCACCCATGGAATGCTCGACACCTACAAAAATATTTTATTTGACCAGCTCGGTCAAGACACCAATGGCGGACCTAATTTTTTTTTAATTTTTTATCTTATCTACTGTTGTAATTAGACAAACTTGGACCAGATTATCAATGATCGCCCGCAGGGTTTTGTTCCTGGGAGCTCACGTGCAACTTACCAGTGGGTCACCCATTCTGGGAATACTCTAGTGCCTACATCGCTTAACTTTGGAGTTTCAACCAACTCCAAAGCTAGTGAGCTCCCAAACGCCTCATGTTGGATGGAAGGGCGCCCACACATCTATGGCGTATTCCCCAGATCCCATCAAGGCAATGTGGGATTGCTAACCATGCCTCCAAGGAACAGGTCCTCATATCGATCAGTAGATTGCACACTTTGAGCGGATTTTTTAGGTGATGTGTTTCCCTAATGAGCATATGGTTCAGACATCAGCCTTCTTCTTTGACGGTTCTACACAAGTGTAGTCATAAAATTAGTTGTCTTCAAGTTTATATGAAAGTACCGAGACTTGGGCGACGTTCAAGAAACACTTCTTACATCAATTTTATCCCCAGTTTTATTGAGATGGTAGGGATCTAGTGTCACAACCCGACTCCCCTAGCACGATATTGTCCGTTTTGGGCTCATCCCTCATCGTTTTGTTTTTGGGAACTCATGTGAAACTTCCCAGTGGGTCACCCATCTTGGGATTGCTTTAGCCCAATCTCGCTAAACTTTGGAGTTCCAACCAAACTCAAAGCAAGTGAGCTCCCAAAAGGCCTCGCGCTAGGATGATACGTTTCCAAACATATATGGCACTGCACCTTTCCCTCATTGTGCAATGTGGGATTGTTTATCGTTCTTTCCAAGACAGGGGTCTTACAATCCACCCCACATGGGGCCCAGCATCCTCACTAGCTCACTTCTTATCGGGGTCTAGCTCTGATATC
Source organism: Prinsepia uniflora (assembly GCA_032719365.1). Taxonomy (NCBI): domain Eukaryota; kingdom Viridiplantae; phylum Streptophyta; class Magnoliopsida; order Rosales; family Rosaceae; genus Prinsepia; species Prinsepia uniflora. The sequence goes on from CM064876.1 coordinate 19,863,076, forward strand.
ATTTTGTCACGACCGGACTCCGCTAACACGTTGTCCGCTTTAGTCCTAGCCCTCACGATTTTGTTTTTGGAAACTCACGTGCAAATTCCTAGTGAGTCACTATCATGGGATTTCTCTAGCCCAATCTCGCTTAACTTTGGAGTTCCAACCAAACTCAAAGCTAGTGAGTTCAAAAAGTTCTCACGCTAGGAAGATATGTGCCTAAACATATAAGGAACTGCACATTTTCCTCTTTGAGCGATGTGGGATTGTTTATCGTTATTCCCAAGACATGAGTCTTACAGACGGAGTGCCTTTGACTCGAGCAATGGGACATGACTGTCGCTCAGTCTGAACAAAGATTTCTGGATTTGTCCTAGTTCACACAGAGTGCAGTGGTGACTGGGACGATAAAGATTCGTCTATTTGTGTCTGGTCTTCGGAGTGAGATTCGGGTGTCAGTACTGGTAGGAGGATTTACCACACTCCAAACTCTATCGGATGTGTCGTCTGATGTGGAGTTGAGTTTAGCAGAATCCTAGCAGCAACGTCACAGTGGTTCTGGGAAACATTGAGAGCATCATGGGGAGAGCTTATTTACCCAGGGGGCTTTGAAGATGGCTCTTTCTACGTCCAGTTCTTCTGTTGGTAACCATTCAAGTTTTGACGACCAATGATCTAGTAAAGATGGACAGGTTGCACGGAGCAACGAGGATGGTTGTTTCTATTACAGAAAGGTCGGGCATTTCAAGCGGGAGTGTCCTTATCTTCTAGACGGTGGGGTTATTAGTCAGGGTACCGTCTAGTAGGGTCAATAGAGGACAATACTTTCTTCGATTATAGCCTCAGGGAGTCAGGCACGGGGAACTCGTAGAGCAGGCAGTGGTCAGAGGGGATGTCCTGGAATCGCTGGTGGGCGAGGGATATGTGCGAATTTGGGGTTCGAGATGGTACGTCTTTGTAGGCATAAGGTGGTTGACCTTTGGGGTTAACCGGGAGGTTAGGCAAGATTCGTTTCCACAGTTAGTAGGGATATGTGCGAATTTTGAGGGTGAAATTTCGTTAAGGAAGGTAGATTGTATACAACTGGGGATTAATTAAAGGATTAACGAGGATTTTGGGGATTTTTTGGTAATTTACGGAATGTATTTAGCTTGTTGGATAATTTTGCCATTGGGAGTAAGCTTGGATTTCTAATTGGGGGAAGGGCATTTTCGGCACTTGGAAAATTATGGATATTTTTAGGTTGTGTGGATAAGCTTAGTTGGGAGCATCTTATCCATTTCTCCATTTTCTCTCTCCCTTACTTACGAAAAATAACTTATGAATTTCATCTTAAATTTGAGGAGGATTTGGACAAAACCAAGGTTGGATGGTTATGATTGGTTAGATAATGCTATGTGATTTCTAGAAGTGCTTGGTTTTTGGTATATATATATGGAGATTCATTTGTGGTTTTCTAGACACAGGTTTGATGGTGATTTTGGTAACCGGGTTTTGGGCTGGTGCTCGGAAGGTAAATGTTTTGGGCTAGTTCCTGGGTTTGTAAATGTATTTCTAGTAATTATTTCCCGGTATGGTCATCTTTAGACAATTAGATCGCCGTTCCAGAGTTGGACTCAGACACGTTCTAATAGAGTTGGACTCTGTAGGATCCGTGGTTGTCTACCGGTAGTACAGACGGGATGCTAGTTGGACTAGCGGGCTCATTGGACCAACGATACGAGGATTGACTTTATATGCTAGTTGGACTAGCGGGATCGTTCACTGGTTCACTGGTTATAACCGGGGTTTTTAGGGAAATGTGGGTTAGGGGGCATATATATAATTTCATATGTTTATGCATGCATGTTTTTATAAAACAGAGGGTTTAAAGGATGATTTCAGAAAATGGTTTTCCAAAGGCTTTATTTTTTGTCCACTCATGGTTGTAATGGTTTTGGTACCCTCCCAATAGATCTCGGGATATGGGATGTATAGAAGGTGAGGCATTTCCGTGCGACTGCGTGCTCTAGTTAACTAGAGTAGGTTCTAGTAGTCATTTACTTTCATATCTAGTGCTCTGTGTAATTAATTTTTTTCGAGTTTTGTTTTCACTTGACACTTGGGAATCATCCCTTGTCTAACCCTAGGTTTGTAATATAATCGAACTGGGGGTACTTTGGGAATTTTAAAGAGTTTGTGTCAGACGGGAGCAGGTCCTCTCACGAGAATCGAGGGTGATTTCAGGGAAGGTACTATCAATTTCATATCAGAGCACTAGGTTGTTTCATATAGGGTCACACACTTGTTGTGCAAGGTAGTTTCGTTTGTGACGCCTCTTATCAGACATTATGCCTCCATGACGACAACCCCATCATCAACTTGGTAATGAGGATAAGGATAAGGAAGCTAGATGGGAAAACACTATAGACAAGTTCGGTCAAGCATTGGATGTCGTGATTCAGAAGGGTAAGATCCGAAGGGTGGATATCAAGAGGGCTTAATGACTTGTAGCCATTGAGTTTGTTGGTGGGTCGTATCCCGAGGTGGTCGATCACTGGATTGGATGCTTTGAGAGAATTTTTTAGGTAATGTGTTTCCCTCTTAAGCATATGGTTCAGACATCGGCCTTCTTCTTTGATGGTTATGCATAGGTGTGGTTGTAGACTTTGCTTTTACGGGTTTGGATGAGACTACCAAGGCTTGGGCGACATTCAAGGAACGCTTCTTGCATTAGTTTTATCCCCAGTCTTATCAAGTTGCTAGGGACATGGAGTTCCTCTGATTGGAGAAGGCGGACATGACTGTCGCTAAGTACGAGTAGATATTTATTAAATTTTCCCAGTTCACACAAGGCTCGGTGGCGATTGAGGCGATGAGGATTCGTCGGCTTGTGTCTAGTCTTCAGAGTAAGATTTGGGCGTTGGTGCTGGATAAAGGATTTACCACACTCTAGAGTCTGTTGAATGTGGCGTCTCAAGTGGAGTTGAGTTTAGTGGAATCCGGTCAGCAATGTCAAGGTGGTTCTGGACGATGCCGAGGGCATCAGAGGGAGAACGTGTTTACCCAAGGAGCTCCAAAGAGAGCTGTTTCTACTTCTGGTTCTTCTGGTGGTAACCGTTCGGGTTCTGGGACCGAAGGTAGGGTCCAGGTGGACGGGCTATGCAGTGCAGTGAGAATGGTTGTTTCTATTATTAGAGGTTAGGAATTTCAAATGGATGTGTCCTTATCTTTTGGACGGTGAGGCTACTAGTCAGAGGACGACACTTTCTTCAAATGTAGCCCTAAGGAGTCAGGCTCGGGGAACCGTTAAAGCATGTGGTGGTCAAAGGAGACGTGGCGGAACCGTAGGCGAGCGAGCACGTGTGTTCGCTTTTATGCAAACATGTACCTATTCTTCCTTTGGTTTAGTAGCGTAAGTGTTGGTAGGGTCCGAGATGGTACATCTTGATAGGCGTAGGGTTGTTGACCTTTGGGGTTAACCGAGAGGTTAAGTAGGATTGGTTTCCAGAGTTGGTAGGGACATGTGAGGATTTCAAAGGTGAAATTCTTGTAAGGAGGGTAGATTGTAACGACCTGGACCTTAATAACAGGATTAACGAGGATTTTTTGGGGATTTTTACAGGAATTTACGAAATTAATTTAGCTTGCTGGACATTTTTTCCCTTAGGAGTAAGCTTGGCTTTCTAATTGGGCAAAGGGAATTTTGGGCACTAGGAAAATTATGGATATTTTTAAGTTGTGTTGATAGGCTTAGTTGGGAGCATCTTATCCATTTCTTCCTTTTCTCTCTCCCTTGCCCGTGCAAACACACAAAACACACACACAAATAACCCAAGAATTTCATCTTCATTTTGAGGAGAATTTGGACTAAACCAAGGTTGGAAAAAGGTTCTAAGGACCTTCATGAGCAAGATGAGCTAGGGTTTGAAGGTGGAAGACGTTGGGAGTACATGGTGTGAGAGAATGAAGGTTGGCCAAATCTTTAGAGGCTCATATCTTGGAATCTAGGTTTTGTTTTTGAATTCTGATCTTAGATTTGGATTCCTAGGCTTTAGTAGATAGATTTTGATAAAATAATTTGTGAAATTTGGTTAAGAAATGAGGGAGATATGAAGGTTGAAATTTCAGGCTTCAATGGCAGTTTTCCCACCAGCCATGACCTCAACGCGGCTACCCTCTCCGTCGAGAAGGTGATGTCAGCATGATGTCATGATGATATCACCAGGTGACGTCATGATGACATCAGTAGAAAAGTGGCAAGGGTGCCACGTGGTAGGTGACAGTTGGTGCTAAGTATGTTATTAGGTTGGAAAATGCCACGTGGAAGGTTTTCAGTGGTCCACAGGGGTGCCATGTGGAAGGTGGCTGGTGGTGCCATATGGCACATGCTAGGGGTGCCACAGGGTAAGGTTATCAAGGTGTCAAGTCCACATGGCAGGGCCACATCATCTAGAGCGGATGTCAGTGTCTAAGATCAGCAAATGACATTAGCTAGAGCAGATATCGGTGGCTAACTTCAGCAAGTGACATCAGCAGCTGACGACAAACACATGGGTTTACCGCTCGAATTTGACTAGTGCGTGGCGGCACATCAGTGTGAGATTCGTGGTGGGGTCGTTCTTGTTTGAAAGGTTTCGACGTCCTGTATCCAATGGTGGTGGTTTCAGGCCGATTGAAGGTCGTTTGAGGGTAATTTTGGGTAATTTTCTCATCAAAAAGCGTGTTCAAGATATATTTTCAATTTTAGGATTTATAGGGTGTTTATGTATGAATTTACAGGGATTGTTGGTGACCCCCCGAATGTTACTTTGACATCCCAGGACGCTCTGGAGACTTCGGATTAGCATACGACTCTGGATTTGGACGATCGGCGGTACTGTGAGTGAACATTTTCTTTCATAACTGTGTTGCATACATATTTACATATTTATATTGTTGTATGGCATGGTTTGGTTGGTTATGATTTGGTTATATGATGCTATGTGATATTTGGAAATGCTGGGTTTTTGGTATACATATGGATATTTGATTATGGTTTTCTGGACACAGATTTTATGGTGGGTTTGGAAACCAAGTTTTGGGTTGGTGCCTGGGAGGTAAATTTTTTGGGCTGGTTTCCAAGTTTGTAAAGGTATTTTTGATAACTCTTTTCTGGTATGGTCATCCTCAAGAAATTGGATCCCTATTTTGAAGTTAGACTCCGATGATTCCCGGGGACGAACTCGGACGTGATTAGTGTTGGACTAGACACATGCCGATGAAGTTGGACTCCGTAGGATCCTTGGTTATCTACCGGTAGTAGATATGGGATGCTAGTTGGACTAATGGACTTGTTGAACCAGCGGGACGATGATTGACTTTATTTGCTGGTTGGACCAACAAAATGATGGTTGACTAGTTTTGGCTTGTGGTGTGTGCAGAGGTTTTCAAATGATTTATAAATGGGGTTTCAGTGAAATGTGGGCTATGGCATTAATGTAATTTCATATGTTTATGCATACATGTTTTTATAAAACTGAGGGTTTAAATAATGATTTCGGAAAATAGTTTTCTGAAGGCTTTATTTTTTGTCTACTCATGATTTTAATGATTGTGGTACCCTCCAGGTTGATCACGGGACATGGACTATGTTGAGGCGGAGGCATTTACATAGAACTGCATGCTCGAGTTAACTAGAGTAGGTTCTGGTAGTCATTTACTTTCGTATCTAGTGCTCTGTGTAATGATTTGTTTTCGAGTTTCGTTTTCACTTGACACGTGGGAATTATCCCTTGTTTGACAATTGGGTTTGTAATATAATTAGAATGAGAATACTTCTAGAATTTTAAAGAGTTTGTGTTAAACGGGAGCAGGTTCTCTCACGAGGATCGAGGATGATTTCGGGGAGGGTCCTGTCATCATGACCCATAAATGATATAATTTCCAAATTACCCTTTGTAATGATATTAACTAGTTATAGACACCCACACATTAAGTAATGTATTCATAAGCTGAATATATCATTTAATCGGGTTAAAACATCAATAATATTAGTATCCTCCTTTAGAATTGATTGTCATCATTATTCTTAATAATGGACAATTATTATCCATTAATAATAAACAATTAATATTAATATTGAATAGTTAAATATTATCTTTTATTAAAAAATAATTATTTATTAATTACAAATTCTATCGACTAATCTGAATGTTCTGAAGCTCACAAGATTTCTTTAAGAATAGTGAAGCTCATTTCATTTTCAAGGTAAGTCGTTTCATTGCTTCTAAAGTTCTTGTTATTTTTCTCTCAAAACTTACTTAAGCATCAAAGTGTTTTTAGTCGAACAACCCTCCGGGGCTTTAATCGGGAAAAACGATAGTTTTTTTTTTTTGCTGTTTGTAGGGATCAAGGAGACTTTTCTAGCATGTACAATTTCAGATTCAACAATGGGCTACCAGTTTGGTTCCAAATTCTACCAACAAAATCGTTTCTTTTAGCTTGGAATGATTTATCATGGAGTTCATTTGTGTAACGCCCTGAAACTTTGAGCAGAGTTGAAATGACAATTTTGCCCCTAAAAGTCAAAATGTTGACTTTTGATCAGGACCCCTTCTAGATGATTCGAGAAGATTCTTACGAAACTCTTAGTCTGTTGAATACGTAGACAGGCGGCATGCCGAAAGAGGAGATCAAATGGACTCGTTATGGGTTTAAAAACGTAACAAGGGCATTATGATAATTTTATACCAAGGGTATTTTTGTAATTTTTTATAAAAAGTCTAGAGAGTTCTAGAAAACCCTTCATTTCTCTTTTCAGCTTTTTCCTACCGACCTACTTGGTTATATATGTATGTGTGTATGTTGTTGGTAGGAGAGAGGGAGGTTCGGTACATGGTAACCGAAATAGAGGAAAAAATAGGAAAATAGAAAACCGTGAGAAATGGAACCAACCAAGGAAATGAACGAAAATTGAGAAAGGAGAAGGCAGAGTGATGTTGAGCAGACGAGAAAACTGGGAAGAATGTAAGGAAAAACCTAGGAAACAACGAAGGCCAGCTAGAACCCGTGAAGCTCTTACATCGGGTTTCGCGTTCTAGGCCAGGAAATTCAAAGGTCAGGACTCTAACATCCTCCTGAGGGTCTTGCGACCATCCTAGGACAAACAGGGGAGGATTTGGACACGAAAAAGGACAAAGGAGTGGTTGCGACGCCGTGGCCGAAATGCCTTGATTTTGGAATATCCATTTGAGGTAAGTTTTCGTACATATAACCATACACATCTTCGTCTGAGGTTGTGTAGATGTTGGTAGACGTTTAAATATGGAAAACAGACTTAAAACAAAGGAGAAACAACTGGGCGGGGTTGTCGAGTCAGGCAACCCGAAAACTAGAAAGTCGGGTGAATATGGTGACACTGTAGCAATTACTGTAGCTGCGCATGGGCTTCACACGTAGCCACTTCAAGTGGCACGTGCAAGCGCGTCGGCTGGAATCTAGGAACATGATCAACATGAAAAATGTTCAGCATGTTGTTCTGAGTCTAATGGTCAAATAATGGACTTAATTGGACATAGTATGAGGAAGTTATGATCATTCAAAGTGTTTAGATTTATTTATATTTCCTTAATTTCACTTGGAATATGAGAATTAGTTAAAGGCTTAAGTTGTATGTATTTTGTGAATTAAATAGGATAATGTTGAAAGAATTATGGTGATGTTAAATTAAGGAATACCTTGAGGCGACAATGAAGACTTATGATTGTAAGTGGATACAATGTTTATATTTATGATTATTTGATATGATCATATGGTTGGTGAACTATCGATATGATGTTTTCATATGGTTGAGGAGTTATGAATAGGATTAATAAGGAGAATTATGTAAGAATTATGGATAATTTTGGTAGAAATAATTAGGAAACTCTTAAGACATCCTTAGGAAGTTATAAAGATAAATTTGGTACATGGAAATGATTGGAAATTAAGGAGTAATTTAGGGTTTGTGCACTTAAGGGTTAGTTTGTGAAGTTATTAATGTGTAGGTATTATGAATTATGTTTGATTAGACTTGTGAAAATTTATTTGAATGATTATGGGATGGTGAGTTGCATTTTGCAATACTCATTATATGAATATGAGGAAGAATTAAGGTTAAATTTTTTGATAATAAAAAATTAAGATCCCGAATAAGGTTATATAAGTAATTCCCACCACTTGACGGGAGTAGTGGGTTGGATGTGGGTGGTAACCCCATAAGGAAGGATTAGGTTTGGTTAACTGAATAAAATATAGGTGTGATCAAAATTAGTGAAATCCCTTATCTGACCCCAGTTCTCAGAAAGGAGCAGGATCGGTCCGGTTTTTTCTATAATTAAGGACGGATCCTATCAATTTGTCACCTCCTCCCACACCTTATCTATAACCTATGTTACTTTCTTAACCTTTTCCATTACCATTTCTGCCTCAACTAGAGGGAGAGTGAAGTGGTTGTGAAGTTTGACAAGGAGGAAGAAGGGTATGGCTGCGTGGGGAAAGTTATATGGGTCGAGAGAATTTATTAAAAATCGCCAAAAAAATTGATCTTCAATTTCATAAATGTCACTTTTTATAAAAACTTTCAAATATAGCCAAAAACCTACTTCAATATATTCAAATACTCTTAAAATTTAAAAGGAAAATAAAATGTGTTTTTTTTCCTCTCTCATTTCTGCTCCTAACCATTTTTTTGTGTGTATAAACATGAGCTATATTTATTTTTTTTAACTAACGAATTCAAAAAAAGATACTTAGTTTCCAATGAAACATAAATCTGGAGCATTCTAAAAGCATTTTTAATTCCATCTGGCTCATTTCTACAAGTTTTTTTTTTCTAAATTAAAATATATCCAAGAAGAAATGAGAACCCAACAACAAATCATATGACAGGATCCGTCCCAAATGGACTTTGATAACCGTGCTTGATCCTGCTCCCGTCTGATAAGTCAACTGAAGTTCCGAAAACACTCTCAGCACCTGTTAGACAAGGGATGACTGTACTGATTTCCGCTCATGCATCTGCCTCTCGATTAGCCTCAACAAAGGCATGAGTGGAAAAAAAAATAACATCATTTGAAAATACATTTCAAAACGGATCACTTTACCCTTCAGTTATAAAACATGCATGCATAAAGTAAAACACATGTACAACCGGCTCTCAAACCAAATCACATGAGGACCATCAGGACACAACTTTCAACATCAGACCAGTCACAATGTCCATCATCAACAGTACTCGTCACCAGTACTCACAGTACTCACATATCAAGCACAATAATCAAACAACACTACTCACAAGTGCATAGACATCACACAATCACATCCACACTATGCGTAGGCAACCATCAAGCCACACTCTCAGGATCAGACACATCTGGGCTCAACCCTCGAGATCAGTCACATCTGGACGAATACCACATCCCTAAGATCAGATGCATTCGAGTGGTACATCCAGGCTCAGTATCATCCGAGAAGACATCACACCATGACAACTCCGGGATTAGACGTATCTGAGCAGGACTCCCGAGATCAGTCACATCTGGGCGAACATATCCCCAGGGTCAGAAGCATCCGAGCAGTCCCCTCAGGCTCAGTCGCATCCGGAGGGTACAAAAAACTCACAAAGTTAACCACTAGGCTTTCATAAATCCTTGGTTCAAAACCAAGTCAAACTATCTCAAACAGGTTCTCTAGCCCGAAACATCATTTCCATGAAATCATTTCATAAATCCGAAAATCATTAAGTAATTCATTAAATCATTCTTAACTCACAATCCAAGTCAAAATACCATTTTCAAACCGGGGCCTAGCCCAAAACATTATTTTCACCATTCTCATAAAACGTGCCCAAAAATCGATTAAATACTCAATAAAATCAACAAATAATCATATCCCATCATCATGCAATCATTGTAACTCAAATCATGCAATCAATCATGTAAAACATTTAACTATGCATGCATAACAGTTTATAAAACAAACGTCCACTCACACACCGTCGAAACTACTCGATTTCGAGCTGTACGATTTTCCGTAATTTTCGGGAATCACCAATCCTGTCAAAAACCACCACTAAGGGTCACTAATGCCTCAAATAATGTCATATTAAAATCCCATAATTGTCCAGAATTAAAATACGTATTAAAAACATAACATAACACTTTGGACCCTCGAAACTATATCGAAACGGTGTCCGATCGACTCAAAATATGCACCAAAATGTTCGTTACATCGAAATCATTAAAATTCGTGTTGACCTTACCTTAAGAATAGTGCCCACGCACCGCCGAAAGCGGCTACGTGTGAAAACCACACGTCTGCACTATTCACTGTCTCCTTCACCCGTTTCTCCTGCGAAACGGATCCTTCGACCCGTTTTCATGACCCGGTTTGATATCCACTATTTCTGCACCAAATTCCACAATACTTTCTTGTAGTTCCATCATCTTAATCCCACAAAAAGGTTTATAATCTCAATTTGAAGAAAACGTACCTCAATCTAATCCAATTCAAACTCGAAAGTTTGAAAGAATCGCAGGTACTATTCATTATTCAATCTCGTTCAATTACAATTGTTTTCTTCCTCCTTTAGGATCATTCTAAACATGAATTCGAAGTCAATTTCATGCTTTCTTACCTTCAATTACACAAACTCAAGCTCGATTTTTCCAAGTTTCGTAGGGTCTGTTCTTCATCGAATTCCTTCAATTTTGGAATGGTTAAACTCATAAAGGTCTAAGGAGCCTTAAATTAAACTCAATTTTAACAATCATGGTCCAAAAGTTCAAATTCGAAATTCTAAGATTTCGAAGGTTTCTGGGTTTGAATTTGGGTTTTGTTTCAGGTTCTTCTCCTTTCAATTCTTCTCAGTTTTCCTCTCTAGTTTCACTCTCAATCTCTCTATTCTATGTTTCCCTTTTTGTCTCTCTAATGGTTACTGGGGAGGTAATTTCCCAGTTGATCAATTCATATTCTTCTTTTGTTCTCTGCTTTCTTTGTTTTCTTTCAATTAACACACATAGCACAACCACCGTGCCACCAATCCTTGTTTTAGAGTGACATGTGTCACTAATCTACCAAGCCTCTGATGACTCATCAAACTACGTGAAAAGACCAATGTAACAACCTATCCCAAATTTTTGGGATTAATTAAGATTTAATCGGGGATTAGTCGATAATTGTTAGACGTTCAGGGTGAAATTACGATTTTATCCCTAGACGAGGGTAAAAAGTTGACTTTTAACCTGGGAGGTCCAGTGCACGTGGATCGAGGACCATTACATAGATCGAGTCGATACGAGTCCGTAAACATGTGACATGTCGAAATCGAACATTCGACGAAAAAAATACGGGTCACGGAAGGTTTTAAAAACTATTGACAGTATCACATTTTATGAGGCAAGGTGGACTTTTGTCTCTAGCGTAGGCCCCTGATATTTTGCCAGGCCCAATGGATGAGTGACAAATGTCACTCATCCATTGCCTATCACCCCACATACATGCACTCATTCCCCTTCTCTGTTTCATCTATCCTTCCTACCCGAAACCCAAAAACACCCACAACCCACTCCACCATCATTCTACCACCATCTTTGATGCTTCATCTGAGAGAGAGAAAGGATGGAAGGAAGGCTGAAAGACGAAAGGGGAAGCTGAGCACGGCGGAGGGGTCACGACCAGATAAACCAGAAACCGGGTTTATGAGTCCAAATTCTAAGTTGGGTTTAGAGAGTTTATTGGACCGTTCTGATAACCAAAACAAATTCCCAGGGACAAGACGACTTCAACGGGATCAAAACCATGGAAGGTAAAAATCTAGACTCTCTTAGCTAATTTAGGGATCATAGATCCCTTCTTAGGATAAAGAAGAGGAGAATGAGAAAAATGGGATAAAAAATGGTGGTCGAATTTGGAAGAACGGAACAGGTCAAGGTCGCGGGTCTGTGCGACCCGATTCAGGAAATTGGGTCGACCTAGTGGACAGAGATGATGACATCATCGATGATATCATTATGGCAGGTCTGACATGTCAGCTGACATGTGTTAGATGTCAATGATGACATCACTGCTGACGTCAGCGATGACATCAATGTTGACTTTGACTGTTGACCGCTGACGTCAGCGTTGACTTTTTGGTCAACGTTGACCAGCCACTTTGACCCGCGCGTGGGGGTGTGTGGGCATGTATTTCAAGGTAGAACTAGGATCATTTTAAGGTTTCGATGATACGAATCCAATGGTGGTGGTTTTGAGTCGATCGAAGATCGTTAGATTGGTCAAATTGAGGTGTAAAGCCTAGGAAATCGTGTCCAGGACACATTGACTTTTCCGGGAATGTTGGGGATTCTTGATATGGATTGTATAGGTTAGTAGTAACCTTTTAGTTTGTTTTGGATAGGTCTAGATGACCCGGAGAGGTTGGATTAGCACAGAGAGACTTATGGCATGCGTATCGAGGCGCATCTTGGACGGTCTATGAGTGAACTTTTTTTTATGAATGTGTTGCATGATAAATGTTTTATATGTCTTTATGAACATGAATTGAGATTCCATGAGTGCATGTGTTTTAAATATGAATTGTTTGGCATTTTCGGAGGAAAATGCGTTATTGCATGTAGTTCGAGATTTTTATTTTATATGATGTTTGAGCTTCGGCCGAGGGTACTACGTGCTTGTGTTTTATGTGATTCTGAGGTTTCACGGAGATGTGTGAAATCGAGATTCGAGCACGAGTCCCAATTGAATGACCCTGACTTGATTGAAGTTAAAGGTGATTTTGAAAGTATTTTGGAAATGAGAAATGGTTTTCAGCTTTGGAAATATCTTTCAGGCGTATGACCCAGTTGATTTGAAGTTTGACTTAGATTATAGTCAAACGCGAGATAAGTCGGACGGTGACCCAGTTATAAGTTTTACGAAAGATATTTCGGGCATGAGACCCAGTTGTGGATTTTATAGGATTCGAGGAATCCTGGGATGTGAAGTGTCGTGAGACACTGGTTTTCGGGTTGTGACCTATTTGGTGAAGTTCGGTGCTTGAGGCCCTATTGATGATGGCACTCGGGTTTGGGTTGCGGATGATATGACGCTCGCCTCTAGACTGCAGATGTGTTTCTTCCGGAGAGGTCACGATGCACTTCCTATGTCGAGCAGCCGCGGGAAGCAATGACCGAGGGAGGCTCGACTTAGGAGTGCGGATGTTGTCCTCTGAGATCGATCGGCGATGTGTTTGTGATGATCTAGAGACGGCCATGGTGAGTGATGTGTTCACGGTTACATGCTAGGATTGTGAGCGATCCTGAGCTATATGCACATGTGCTAGGATTAGAATCGTGATTGACTTTGAGGATGGGATGTGTTCCCACGTGTTCTATGATTTAGGCTGAGCTTTTGTATGTGTTTTATGTTTGGGCTGAGACCTTACTGAAGTACTGGCTTTGATTGAGAAGCATTTTTCACTGTGTTTTGATTTGGGAAGCAATACGTCTTGCTTCCGAGAAAGTATTTAAAATAACTGTTTTATGATGCATGCATGCTTTTACGTGAAGGGTATAAATGTCTTCTCGATATAAATGAGTTTTATAAACTGTTGTTTTGTCCACTCATAGCTTTTATGGTTTTAATACCATTCATGTTGATAGCGGATGCGGGCTGTAGCAGAGATCGAGACATCACATGCCACCACCGATCCTGGCGTACTCTAATGGACCCCGAGCGGGTACTCTAGCACGATATTGTTCGCTTTGGGCCTCCTCGCCCTCAAGATTTTGTTTTTGGGAGCTCACTGTGCAACTTCACTGGGGGTCACCTATCATGCAATTGCACCAGCCTCAACTAGTTTAATTTTGGAGTTCCAACCGAACTCAAAGTTACTGAGCTCCCAAAAGGCCTCATACTAGATATGTGTGTGCCTACACCTTTAAGGAACACCAACATTCCCCTCCCAGACCATTCCCCTCGCAAGAATGTGGGATTGTTCACCGTTCCCTCCAATACACAAGTCTTACAATGTGACGAGTTTTTCCCTGGTCTGACACGTGGTATCAGATGGGAGCAGGCACATCCCACGATAATCCAGGGGGATTGGGACGGATCCTGTCAACTAAAGTATCCCTTAAAATACAAATTACCAAAATATCTTTGCGCTTCAAATGACGAAAATGCCCCTCATCAATTTAGACCCTTAACTCTCACATCTGAACTTCGATTTTGACATGCCCCTGTCTACGGACTCAGCGTCTCGAGACCTACGCAACGATGTTTACGGAAAGTCCAAAAACTGCCTCGAACAAAAGTCAACTTTTAACCCCCATTAACTAAGGGTAAAATCGTCATTTCTTTCTAAAATTTCTAAAATTCCTTTTTCCGAATTTCCAGATCGTCACATCATATTATATTATAAAGTCAAATATTTATTCATTACAAACCATAAATTTAAAGAATAAAAAGTTGAGTTGGCGTTGGTTTTTAATGATATTTATTTGGCTTTGAAATTTTAAGGATATTCGAGTTTATTTTAATAGATTTTTTTCTTTATTTGAAAGTTTGTATAAAATGTGGCATTTATAAAATTGAAGTTGATTAATACCCCGATTGAAAGGAAAAAAAAATATATTTTTGGATTTTTTGGAATGCAAGTTCTAAAATGCTCATTCAGGTCTCGTTTGGTACGCCATATTGTACTGACTATTTCAATCGAATATACTAATCTGGCCATCGGATAGACTGACTATTTAGTCATGCGTTTAATACTCGACCGGATTAAAATGCCAACTATATTATACTAGATGAATTTTATTATAGTAATTGATAAGAAATTTATATATATATATTATATACATTATTGTTTTATTATTTATTTTAATTAGTTATTGATATATTATTATTTCTGTTTATTAAATTTTGTTATTAGTTATTATTATTGTTGAATCAAAGATTGAACTCGTCGCGAAAAATCCTCACAATTCCTGCAAACAGCAAACAATTAGCTATCGTTGCTTCGATCGATTTACCCGGGGGGTTGTTCGACCAAGAACACTCTGATGCTTAAGTTAGCTTTGAGAGAGGAAAGGGATATACTTCGAAACGAAGAATCAACGTCCCTTGGAAATGAAATGTGCCTTACTATTTATAGGAAAATCCTGGGAGCCTTGGAGCGTTCTGATTGGTCGGTTGAATATTTAATTAGTAAATAATATATTATTATTAAATATATTATTTAATAATTGTAATGATGGCTCATCATGATAGTAATGATATTTATTGTATTTTAATATTAATATTAATTATCCATTATTAAGAATACGATAATTAACTCTCGGGGAGGATATCAATATTGCGGAGATTTTAACCCGATCAAATATCGTATTTAACTGGTAAATAGATTATTTAATGTGCGGGTGTTTTTCAAATGATCAGCGTTATTGCCAAGGGCAATTTGGACATTTTTGGGAATTACGGGATACGTGGCGGCTTCATAATTTTCGGATGATTTTGGGTTCCACAATTATTATTTCATATTATTATTATTATTATTATTATTATTATTATTATTATTATTATTATTATTATTATTATTATTATTATTATTATTATTATTATTATTATTATTATTATTATTATTATACTTTTCAAGATTATTAGTTATTCGACTATTTAATACGGACAATTTGGAGAGTATTATTTTAGCGTATCTGGACCGTATAAAGGCAGTCAATTGTATTAATTTATACATTGTCTAATTAATATGAGTTGTACCAAACACTGATTTCGTATTATATTCTCATATATACGGCATACCAAATGTAGACTCACATTTAACAAAATTTAACTAAATAACTTATTAATTTAGCAAGATTAAAACATTAGCGACTAAAATTAATTTGGACTAAGCATAATGGTTAAAAATGTATTTTACTTTTTTTATTCTGTAAGAGTTTGTTAAATGATAATGGGGTAATTCAAAATAGTCCTATTTTAGAGTCCAAAATATAAGTTAAACCACTATAGTAAATAGAGATTGTAAATAAGAAATAATAAATTTTTTTATTGTTGGTCAAAATACATCATTATTTTTAGTCCGTTATTTTTTTAAAGAATTACAAGTGTGTTATGACATATCATATTTATCTTGAGCATATAAAATTCCACCATTTTAGGGTGTCATATACCTTATTTTTTCCTTTATGTACATATCAAAATTTAATTATAGACTTAACACGTAAATTAAACAACATTGCCTACTTAACTATCCCGCATAAATAAGATAACTATACATGGAAATTTTAACTATATCATAATAGGTATATTATATTGAATATTTACCTCTCTCAAAAAAAAAACCTACAGATAATTATTAATTTACTTACAATAAAATAAAATATACATGTACTTATTAATTTACCTATAAAGTAATAAAAAAATAAAAAGTAATAAGATAGATAACGTACCTATAAATCTCTGACTCCTAAAAAGTATAAGATGATATCAAATAAAAAATATATATATAATAAATCTTCAAATATGAAATTTAGTTAGAATTATCTTAATTAAATTATTTTGAAAAATAAATATAAAATAAAGATATTTAAAATTTGAAAATTTCTTATTTATATCTGAAAATAGGTATAAACGGTATTAGTAAACTTAAAAACAAAGATAAAACCTTAAAAATAACATAGTAAAAATTTTAATAATATAATAAATAGACTATTTTATATGTTAGTATATTCATTTATATGTTATGCATAAAAATTGAACTAATTATTATGAATGTGGCATAGGACGAGAACATGGAAACGGGACAGTGGATCCGCTCCTCTCTGGCCTAAACCCTGAACTCCTATGAAGATTGAAGATAGCCTCTTCCTGATAAAATAAAAAAGAAAAAATTGAAGATAGCCTCTTTTGCCTTCGTCGACATGAATTAGTGACTTCTGCAATTGAGACCTCATTCACCATATTTCCGTGAAAAATGTTACTTCTCTTTATCTAAACCTGCACCGTTCGCTCTCGTCTCTTCAACTTTCCTCAAAGCCACTCAACAACACCAAAGGTAGGTTTTTTCGGCAATATTTCTTCTGGGGTCTTTCTTTCTGTTGTTTGTTAACACTGGTTACTGTTTCTGTATGATAGCTGTTCATATCAATAGTAGGGTAGTGTTTTTTCGAGTTAGAGACCAACGGAAGCAACTGAAATGAGTTCCAATTTCTTATTTTTAATTATTCTGGCTTTGTTTAATGTTGGACTTTTTATGTTGCTTTTAGTTGGTTTAATTTTGAATGGATAATTTGAGATTTCGGAGGTAATTTGAATGTGGTCATTTTTCTGGGGTTTAGCTGGATTTTTAGTCGGATTGTGTATATAATCGAGATGGGTGATGATGGTTGCTTGAGGTGAGTTCTGACAGTCCGAGAGAAACCTTGAATTTTTTGGTGACTAGATTAGATAGGGGAAGCAGCAGGCAATAGCGGTGGTACGCACAAAGCGCAGCCGCACACGACGCACACGCACTCCGCAGGTATCTCCTTACCCTCTTACAATCAAACCTCTCTCTCACACTCTCATTTGTTCTCTCTCTCGCTCCCTCTCTTTCTCTGTCTCTCGCTTTCTCTCTTTCTTTCTCTCTCCCTCCCTGTCGCACCGTCCTCTTGTCTATTCTTTGTCCCTAAACCCCTAACCCCAAAACCCCTAAACCCAACAGTATCCAATCGGTATAGCATCTGCAGTTCAAAGATGTTGAATTTGTGATCTTCATTCGTTTAATGCGCAAAAACCCATAACTATTCATTCTGTAGACTCAAGACTGTATAGCATTTGCAGTTCATAGATGTTGGATTTTTGTTCTTCATTAGTTTGATTTAAAAAAAAAAAATTCCGTCCAACACCTGGTAGGAAACCCAGGCCAAGCAACTGAGCAGAAAAAAAGGGTCAAGCCCTCTGCATCTGAAGAGTTTTCCAGCAGTCGGAGGGTCAAGTGACCCTCCTTGCCCCTTGCTTGGTCCGCCTCAGGCATCAGCTAAGCTCAGTCAGAAATTTGGGCCTTTCATTTGTAAGAAAATTATATCAAATAGGAAAGAGAAACAGACTTAGTGCTTGTGCAGTTGTGGTGGGAATATTTTGAATAAGATTATAGAGGGGTTGGTGAGTTTGCAGCTGAATCCATTGCTAGCCATGCTTCTCAGTGTTCATTTTTTAGAAAGAAAAAAAAATTGTTTTTTAGAGCAAACCGGTTTCAAAAATGTTAGCAAGTGGAACAAAAAACCTAGGGATATAGAAAGTTACATTCCAAAAATCCATTTCCATCCTTATTTGTATTGTCATCTTTCTGCCTCCCTATCTTTCTCTACTTGATTCTCACAGCCTTTGGTCTTTCACTATAAGTCATTTCTTCCACTGAAAAACTGTAAATTTTCCTGCAAGTTTCTTTGCTACATATGTTAATGCACTTTCTCTCATTGCCCGCTAGTTTTGGTTCATTATGCCTGGATGTCTTCTCTATTGGTTTATGTTACACTGTTCAATTATGCATTAGGCTCTAGTAAAAAGCTGGAGTGTTTATTGTGTACTTATGTTTTGTACTTTCTTTTGCTCAAATTTTAAGGATCCTACAATTTGCTAATTTAATTTCTTGAACTGCTTAGCCAGAGTAAAATTCCAACTTTTACAATACGGAATTTCTTGATTTGAGCCCCTTTTTTTAACCATCGGATTGTGTTTGCCGTATTTCTCAGATGTCCTGCTAATTGTTAAACTGGTTTGGCAGTATATATTGTAGTAAGGCTCTACGGGCACCATATGGCCATCATTGAGTCTGTATGCGATCTTCCAGTTCAAGATCTGCCAGAGGAGGAGTTCTCCTCTGCCGATTTGACTTGGAGTAAATTTGGCAATTCTAAGCACCATAATGATGCAGCCCTCATTCCTTATGATCGAGTGGATGACTTTATTGTTGGTGAATGCTCTAACTTAGAGTGCCCAACGAGGTTTCATATTGAGAGGGGTAGAAACAGAACGAGCGGCTTAAAGGAATACACGGATGATGACTATTTGGAGTATAAATTGTGAGTAAAGAACTTCTTTATCTTTTCTACCTTATTGCTCTTACAGTTTCTTCCACTCAAGAACTCAAACACTTACTTTAGCATATATCATCGACAATGTATACTACTATTCTGATGAGGCACTGTGTTTTGATAATTTCAAAACTTAGAGTTTGCCAGCTTATCTAATCTCTGGTTCAGTGTTCACTGTTGTAATTATGAAAGAGCCATTTTGTGTGTGTTTGTTTGTTTTCCATTTAATTTTGACCCATCCTGAGTTGACGAACATAAGTCAGGTGTAGGAGGAGTGAGGGCAACATTATGATATTTTTTAGACCCAATGTATCTTAATATTTAAGATTGTTACAACTCAAAACTTAAACAGATTTATGGAAAGAAACATTGATTTACAAATCTAAATGTTGTGGTTTACGTAAGAATAAGTCAAAATTAGCAATGGGTGTTTGTTTCATGTATACTGTTGTTTGCAGTTACTAAGCTGATCATTCATTTTCCTTGTAGATATTGGTGTTCTTTTGGTCCTGAAAATTATGGGGAAGGAGGGGGTACATTGCCTAGCAGAAAATATCGACTTAAGACCCGCAATCGGGCTGCCAGACCTCAATCCATGCGGGGCTGTACATGCAATTTTGTAGTGAAGCGTCTGTATGCACGTCCCTCACTTGCAGTAATTATATATAATGAGAGGCGTCACGTGAACAGATCTGGCTATGTTTGCCATGGACCACTTGACAGAGATGCAATTGGCCCTGGAGCCAAGACAGTTCCATATATCTGTAGTGAGATTCAACAACAAACAATGTCTATGATCTATCTGGGCATTCCTGAAGAAAATGTGCTAGAGAAGCACATTGAAGGGATTCAGCGATATTGTGGTTCAAATTCAAAAGTAAACAGCCTTGCTTCCCAGTATGTCCAGAAACTAGGGATGATTATTAAACGATCTACCCATGAATTGGATTTGAATGATCAAGCTAGTATCCGCATGTGGGTTGAACGCAATAAAAAATCCATATTCATTTATCAGGATACTTCAGAAAAAGATCCTTTCATTTTGGGGATTCAAACAGAGTGGCAGCTGCAACAAATGATTCGTTTTGGCCATCGCAGTCTCATTGCAGCTGATTCAACTTTTGGCATTAAGAGACTTAAGGTAACTAAATCTTGATGCTGTTTGTACAAGTTTGTCAACTGACTTAATCCTCTCCCATGCACCATGAGATTACTTTTTAATTTCTAGGTTTAGTAAGACCCGTTTCCAAGAGGTACATGGGTAGTAAGAAACAAATCAAATCTTGTGCGTAGATATCTTATTATCACTTCAAAATGTCATTCTAATGATTCATAAAAATTTTAACTCTGGGCTTTTATATTTTTGTATAGAAATGTAGATTTTTTATTAACGCGTGTTTGAAATGGCAGTATCCTTTGTATACACTTCTTGTCTTTGACTCAAGACAACATGCACTTCCTGTCGCATGGGTCATCACTCGTAGCTTTGCAAAGCCAGATGTGGCTAAATGGATGAAAGCTCTACTTGATCGAGCTCGTAGTGTTGAGCCTGGGTGGAAGATCAATGGGTTTTTAATTGATGATGCTGCAGCTGAGACTGATCCCATCAGGCAGGATGCTCTTTCTCTGTACTTCATGCATTAAATTTATCTGATCATGGAATGTAGTGCATTCTTATAACACATTTCTGGTCTTTCAGAGATATCTTTGGTTGCCCCATCCTATTTTCCCTGTGGCGTATTCGTAGATCATGGCTGAGGAATATTGTAAAGAAATGCAATAACATTGAAGTTAAACGGGAAATTTTTAAGCGTCTGGGTAATATATTGTATGGCATTTGGGGTGGAAGTGATACTCTTACTGCCTTAGAAGAACTAACCCAAGATTTCGTTGATCAGACTGCCTTTATGGAATATCTTAAGAGCTCTTGGGTGCCTAAGATTGGTTAGATCTCTCACTCTGATACACATTCCTTCCTGCACATATTATGTCCAATGATCGTATAAGTTTTGCATGAAGTATCTTACATTATTTCTCGTTGACAGAAATGTGGCTTTCGACATTGAGGAGTCTTCCGCTTGCCAGCCAGGAGGCCTCTGGTGCCATTGAGGCATATCATGTAAAGATGAAAGTGAAATTGTTTGATGATTCACATCTTGGAGCACTCCAAAGAGTTGATTGGTTAGCGCACAAGCTGACAACCGAGCTGCACTCAAGCTACTGGCTTGATCGCTATGCAGATGAATGCGATTCTTTTCAAAATGTTAAGGAGGAATATATCGCTTCTACATCATGGCACAGGGCACTGCAAATTCCTGATTCTGCCGTTATGTTGGATGATAAAGACAGCCTCTTTGCCAAGGTTTTAAGCCAAAAGGACAGCGCCACGGTGCATCTAGTTTGGAATCCTGGGTCAGAATTTTCCTTCTGTGATTGTGCTTGGTCAATGCAAGGAAACCTTTGCAAGCATGTCATCAAAGTCAACATGATTTGCGAAAGTCGTCAAGGTCATCCATCTTCCATGTCTTCTCAGTCATTCAAAGAGCTGATGATGAACATATTGGAGAAACCAATGGATGACTCAATTGGACTCGATCTGTCAATGGCCTGGACTATGCAGGTGCTCGATCAGATAAGGAAGCTAGTGGAAGTGACGAGTTCTAATGACATTGGCACCGTGGTTAACAATCTGCCATTGCAGTGGGTTTCTAAGAAAGGTAGGACCGGTGTCGGAAAGCCATCAACTACTCTGGCTCTTCCTTCTGCTTTGAATGATTCAACCAAAGCTGCTGCAGCAAGAAAAAAGAATCGGAAGCGAAGAAGATTGTCAAGATTAACATAATAGTTTTGGGTTGGTAGGTAGATTATAGGTCCTTCATCTTTCTTTTTGTTCCATATTCATTATGAACGAGGAAGTATAGGAGAAAATTTGATTTCTTTTGTGACAAGTTTATGTTCACCATGTTCACAGAAAGTTGTAAATGAACTTTACCATTGACATGATAATTTATAAACTCATGGAAATATTGGCCTTGCATTGCAGCTGGATTACTTAGAAATTCTACTTTAAACCTCGCAGCTAGTAAAACTAGGTTGCCTTTGACATACGATCAATATTTCACTCCACCAGTTGATTCTTGAATTGTTTCTATTTCTTTTTTGGGATTTGATTGAGAGTTGTTTCTATTTCTTTTTACAGATTTGATTCTGGAGAAATCCTGATTGTTCGAATCAAGACATATCCAGAGGTCATTGAAGGGTGATATAAAATGGATTGAAATCCGTCTTCCAAGTAGATTTTGATCGGTTTTAAGAGAAGATGTCTTCATTTGATCCTAAAACCGCATTGAGCTGTAACTACCAATTCAATTTTGAATGGTTCTAAGAGATGATGTCTTCATTTGGTCCAAAAAATTGCATTAAACTGTAATTATTAATTCAATCTTCATTTGGTTCTAAGAGATGATGATGTACCACTTGACATGATCCTTTCTGAAATCACTTTGATAACCATATCCAGTTCTACTTCCGTTTGAAAACCAAATCCATGTTCCAGAATTACTCTTGGGACTTGACAACACAATCCGAGAACTTGTCAGACAAGGGATGTATCATGACCATATCAGAATTATTATCTCGGTATACGAACCAAACATGATTCGTCTTCTAGAGTCACCGCCCACATCAACCCATTGATCCCAACAAATCGTGGAACTCGATACATCAGCTCATTTCGAACCCTAACTGCTCACTCGACTCTTTCTGAGTTCGTCATGATATCCTGAATCTTCCCAAGTCCATTCTAACATCTTAGTCGTATAGGGAATCAAAATCCAAACTCAATGAACCTAAGGAGGTCTGTATGTACATAAAATCACAACACCTTCATTTCGGACGTCATAAACTATCCTGCAACAATATCCAATTTTCTCGAAAATTGTACCAATGGATCCATAATGTCACCAGAAATACCTTTCAAGTTGACCGCCATGTGTTGCCATGCGTCAGTGGATGGTTGGGCGTCGCTCCCCCACATGCCACGCGCCATACACGCACTAGGTTATCTTCAACCTTTCATGGGTTGACTTGTAGGTTTGCAATCGGGTCCTAACCTAGCAACCAAACCTGGTCCTAATTCCCTCATTTTCACACCATAATCCATCAAATAGTACATATCAACGTTTAGAAGTAAGTTCTCAGGTCAAATACCTTAAAATTACCATAATTTTATGAAAGGGAGCTCGAAAAATATAGCCATGGTTTAGACATCCTGTTCTGGAAACTCTCGTGTTTGAAACCTGGAAACTTAGGTCTGCCTTAGTCGTCCAGGTCCAAGGAAGATCACAGTGACCTTAGTTTAAAGAATTAACGTTCAAAACCAAAGGTCCATCTCAAGGACCATTGTTTTCCCCTCTCTCTACAAACTTCTATGTCTTCCACATTTTTTCCTCTCCAAGCGATTTTCTAATCTTCCAAACTGCCACCAACGAGCCCAAACAGAGAGAGGGGGGAGAGAGGGAGAGGGGGAGAGAGAGCGAGAGAGAGAGAGAGAGATAGAGAAAGATAGAGAAAGAGAGAATAAGAGGGAAGGGGAGAGAGAGAAAAAAAAAAGAGATAGAGAAAGAGAGAGGGAAAGAGAGGGGGAGAGAGAGAGAGAGAAAGAAAGAAAGAGATAGGGAAAGAGAGAGATAGAGAAAGAGAGAGGGAGAGAGAGAAAGAGACTAAAAAGAGAGGAGTTGACACGATCCCTTCTGAAAATACTTTGATAACCGTGTATGGTCTTACTCCTGTCTAACAAATCAACACAAAATTCTGAAAATACCCTTAATACTTGTCAACTAAGCGATAACTGTACTGATATCAGGGTCATGCCTCTACCTCTAGGTTAGCCCCGCTCTTCGTGCAACAGCTTGGAGGGTAAAAAAAAATCATGGAAAGTGTGAGTGGATAAAAAATAATCATCATTTGAAAATACATTTCGAAAAAAAAAATTTACCCTCCAAAAAAAACATGCATAGAATAAAATATGAACAACCAAATTTCAAATCAAATCACGTCATAAATGGTGGGACCCACAAATCCTAACATGCATCAAAAGCCTATGCCTCACATTTTCTGAAATACATGTGCATGCAACCATATAAAACCGATTCTCCTAGCACGATATTGTCCGCTTTGGACCCACACCCTCACGACTTTGTTTCTGGGAACTCGCGCACATCTACATAATAGGCCACCAATCCTGAGATTGGTACGGTCCAATCTCGCTTAATTTTGGAGTTCTAAAAGAATCCAAAGCCAGTGAACTCCCAAAAGGCCTCTTTGAATGGAAGACATCGTCCACACATATAAGGAACTTCACCTTTCTTTCCCCGGGCAATGTGGGATTGCTCACCATTCTTACTTCCCAATCTCACGAACCTTACTCACTGTTCTTGCTATCTAAGCTCACGAATATTGCTCACCATTCTTTCTTCCCAAGCTCACGGGTCTTACTCACCGTTTTTTCTTCCAAGCTCACGGGTCTTACACATATAAGTAAACTCGAGAATTGCACTCACACAACATCCGAGTCACGTCTAGGAACTACACTCGCATCATCCAGCACATCTAGGAACTGCACTCACGTAACATCTGGAATGTACTAGCATCCTTAGCTTATGAACCCAAATCATTATTTTAAACACATCTTTTACTCCAATTGCAAGCCAAAGCATCTTCATAACTGGGCCAGGGTCCAAAATGCAATTTCCCCGATTATTGACATAAAATCTATGTTCAGAAATCAATCAACAAGTCCAAAAATCATTAGATAATCATATCAAATCACTACAATCAAATCATGCAATAAGCATTCAAATATTAATTATGCATGCATGACAGTTATAAAACAAATGTCCACTCACAGACGGTCTCAACAACTCAATTCCGTAGTGTACGCGCCTAAAAATTTCCAGGAGTCATCTGTCGTGTCAAAAACTACCATTAGCGGTCACAAATGTCCCAAGTAATCTCACATTAAAATCCCCTATTATTTTTTCGGGATAATCAACGTATTTAAAACATAGCATACATATTTCGGACACACAAAACTACCTCGAGACGATATCTGATCGACTAGAAACTTGAACCAAAATGTTTGTAACATAGAAAATATTTAAAAATGTGTTGACCAAACCTCAAGATTACGTGGCATGTGCCCCCATGTGCCACCTACCTTATCTGTGTGTGGGCCCCATGTGCCTGCCACAGTCACTATCAAGTTCCAGCCGAGTTAACCCGCAAACTTGCAACTTGACAGGACCCATCCCAATCCCCCTGGATTATCGTGGGATGTGCTTTACTCCTATCTGACACCACGTGCCAGACCAGGGATAAAACAGTAACCCGCTCGGGGTTTCCAAAGTGAGCAGTGATTTCCAGAGTACCCAGCGGCATGTGATGTCTTAGTCTCTGCTACAGCCCGCATCCGCGATCAACTTTAAGGGTATAAAAAACAATAAAATTTGTGAGTGGATAAAAATAATCAGGTTAAAACCAATTTAACGAAAAGAACATTTATACCCTTTACTTAAAAACATGCATGCATCATAAACAAGTATCTCAAATTCTTTCTTAAAAGAAGATCATATGGCTTTTCAAATCAATACAGAGTGAAAACATTTATCAATCAAAACTATTTTATCAGTAGGGTCTCGGCCCAAAACCACATCTCGTAGGGACTCAGCCCAAATCCAAAACATGTAATAGGGTCTCTGCCCGAAACATCTACTTACATTCGAAGTCGTATGTAAACATGATCAACCAATCCTCTTTATTCAATATCCAGCAAATCATCTCAATAGTCACAATATCAGCGTTACGTGTGTGACTGATTACACATCCGAGTATACACCCAGGCTCGGAGCCCGTGTCTCGACGTCTAAGGTGATCAACCAATCCTCTTTATTCAATATCCAGCAAATCATCTCAATAGTCACAATATCAGTGTTACGTGTGTGGCTGATTACACATCCGAGTATACACCCAGGCTCGGAGCCCGTGGCTCGACGTCTAAGGTGATCTAACTCAGGCTTTGAGAAAAAGAAATAAGTTCGGTTTTCGTAATTGAATATGAAATGATTTTTTGACATGAGTTGATTATACATGCATCGATTTTTAAACGGAGGGTATAAATGTACTTTTATGATAAACTGTTTTATAAACTTATCATTTATTTTTGTCCAGTCACAGTCTTTTGTGTTTTTGATACCCTCCAGGTTGTTGCGGTGCGGGCTGTTGGTCGAGAGAGACGGAGACATACCACACGCGATCCACAGTAGAATCTGCGCGCTCTTGGTAATTCGGACGTTTTGAATGGTGCGTTTGGAAATCCCTTGTCCGACTTACGTGTCACATGGAGGTTGGACGTCGGTTTAGCCTTCGTGGCATGCGTAAGTTAGACGGGAGCATGACTTAGCCCTTAATCTCGGGGGATTGAGGGTGGGTCATGTCATTAAGAACGGTCTCTATTTACCAATACTACATCTATACAAAAAGGTTTTTGTTGATACCATATCGACCGACCACCCTCTGAGCACAGGGCCCGCCAGGACAGAACGGATGCCGACCGATACCCCGATCGGCACCCCTACATCGTGGACCGCCGATCGGAATAGCCTACAGGCATGCCATTCGGCACCTGCTAAAGCACAGGCACAAGCTGGCTACAACAGTCACCTGACACCAACTCTGCCACAACCACCCCCTGGCGAGGGCAGGTTGAACACCAGCTGGCGTCTCCCCCAGATGTCCAGGGCTCACCAGGCGATCCTCAGCCACAAAGCAGAACCTGCTCCCAAACAGTAGCTCAACTACCGCAGTTATGACTATAAGACTCTGAGACCTCATTCAGATTACTGTTATTTTCTTGCTCTTCGGCGTGCAGATACTAACTTAGGCATCGGAGTCCCTTTGGCGGACACCACACCGGTGTCAAGTCTTTGCAGGATCTCTGCCGAGAAGCAACGCCCCCAGCGGGCCCAAAGCACCACATAGCTGGTCCTAGATCCCCCAACGGGTCTCATCAAGTTGGTCCATTTCGAGATCAAACAGGTTTAAATTGCATAACACCCGAATTACGTGTTTAATTTAATGCGTAGTTTGGGCATTATCAAAGACATTTATACCCTTCACTAAAAAGCATGCATGCATTAAAAAATCAGTAATCAAATTATTTCTCATTAATTAAATCATTAGGGCCTTAGCCCAAAACCGTAAATCAAAGTATAGGAGAACTCAGTCCAAAACCTATCATGTGGGAGCTCAGCCCAAAACCAATCATGTGGGAACTCAGCCCAAAACCATTCATATGGGAGCTCAACCCAAAACCAAGTATATGGGAACTCGTCCCAAAACCAATCCTCGGCATCCCTGATGCCTAACATCACTGATGTCATAACCAATACCGCCACGGTTCCAAAGCTACGCGTGCTACCCGGGGTCTCAATCCCAGGTCTCCTCATAGTCCACCCAGGTCAATGAACTGCAGATCAATGACCTTCCCTAGGGGTATCATCCATAACTACACTCCTGATCGTGAGCTACCCCTCGAGTCAACCCCTTTCAGACAGTGCCCGTGACTACTCCGGGATACTACGGGACGTCTGGAGGAGACAACCAACCACTCCAGGATACTACGGGACGTCTGGAGGGCAAACACTCATGAAGATGGTATATGGAAAACCATTTCATAAATCATCTCAAAACCGTTCAAAGGGTTATGCCCAGGATTTCCATAAAGCCATCATAAATCCACAAAATTTGATTTCTCAAATTAAAATTCCATTTTAGGGTCTCTGAATCTGAAATCACATTTATAAACCACTATGGGACTCATGCCCGATATCATAAACCAATTGGGCCTCAAGCCCGATCATGTAAGTCAATTGGGCCTCCAACCCCATATCTCATTAAATCAAATGGACTTCAAGTCCGATAATTTCCAAATCAGATGGGTCTCATGCCCGATTCCATATTTCCAAATCAAATGGGTCACATGCATCATAAATCACATATTTAAAACATATAAGATAGTTATGCATGCATCAATTTAGAAATCAATTTCCACTCATAGACCGTCCATGTTGCGCCTCGATACACGTGCCATAAGCCTCTCCGAGCTAATCCAACCTCTTCGGGTCATCCAGACCTATCCAAAACATACTCAAAGGTCACTACCAACCTAGACAAGTCCATATCAAGAACCCCCAACATTCCCAAAAAAGTCAACGTGTCCCGAACATGCTTCCCTAGACTTTAAACCACAATTTGACTAACCTAACGATCTCCGGTCCACTTGAAACCACTACCATTAAATCCGTATCATCAAAACCATTAAAATAGTTTTGGTCCCACCTCGAAATGTGTGCCCACGTGCGGGTCAAAGTTGACCAAAAAGTCAACCTTGAAAATTCAACGCTAACGTCATGACGTCAACACTGACAACTCTGACAGTGCCACGTGTCAAGTTTCTATTGGTCCATGTTTGTCATGCCAGTATAACATTGTCATATCTGACATGATGACGCCACCAGGATGACGTCATCGCTGACGTTATCATGTCATCCCTGACCTTCGACGGGTCCTGCAATCGGGTCGCACAGTACCCGCGATTTGACCCGAATCGGGTCCCACAGTACCTGCGACCTGACCCAAACCGGGTCGCATAGTACCCGCGACTTGACTCGACCGGAAAACACACCTCTGGCTACTATTTTTGATGTCGTTGGTTCCTACGTGATCGTCTAGTCATCCTTAATCGATCCATGTGATTAAAATAGGGAAAAACAGTC
Source organism: Prinsepia uniflora (assembly GCA_032719365.1). Classification (NCBI taxonomy): domain Eukaryota; kingdom Viridiplantae; phylum Streptophyta; class Magnoliopsida; order Rosales; family Rosaceae; genus Prinsepia; species Prinsepia uniflora. Next base: position 19,891,964 of record CM064876.1, read on the forward strand.
TAGAAACTACCTGTTTGATTTTATCTTCATTGTCCAATTTTTCCTCCGTCGATAGCCCTCGATTCCAGCCACCTCCTGCCTTCAAAATCAGTCCATTGAACTCACCTCAATCCCTAGAACCTGCTAGGATCAATATAAACCTTCAACAACGTCCAAAATTTCCATTTTCAATTTTGACCCAAAATCGGGTTTCGGGTTTACGTGGGTTTTCTGGGTTCTTACCCCGTTCACGGCGGTCCTGCAGCCTCCCACAGCGTCTCGCAATCCCTCACTCACCCTCAGCCAATCTCTTGGCCTCAAACTGAATCAAATGGGGGGAAGAGGTTGATTTTGGGGCTTTCGGGTTTTTGTTTTTGGGTTGATCGAAAGAGAGAAGGGATGGATATGCATGAATGATAACGGGAGATGCAATGGATGAGTGACACTTTTCACTCATCCATTGGGCCTTACCAAAATATATGGGCCCACATGAGGACAAATGTCAACTCGTCTCATAATTCGTGCAATAGTTCCTCAAAATTTATGTGACTGGTAATTTTCCCGTCGAACGTTCGATTTTGACGTGCCGTCTGTCTACGGACTCGTATCGACTCGATCTACGTAATAGTTCTCAATCCATGTGTATTGGACCTCCTAGGTTAAAAGTCAACGTTCGCCCTCGCCTAGAGGCAAAATCGTAATTTCACCCTGAACGTCCGATAATCCTCGCCTAATCATCGATTAGCCTCGTTAATCCATAATTAATCCTTAATAAATCCCAAAAATTTCAGACGGGTTGTTACATTTGATCAAGTAATGGTCGATCGTTCCACTACGTCTGATAATTGTTGTTATCTTGAAGAAGAACATCAAAACAGAGCCTTGACTTCTCTCTAGAGAATAAGTCAAGTCTCGAATTGCCTTCGAAGTATGCTCGAGGTCATTTACTGGTTGTTATGGCATATCAAGGTCATCCTATAAGTGCATATTTTCCATCAGTCATTCCAAGAACTTGGTGAAGTTCTTGGAAGTGGAAATTCAACAAGGGGCAAATCAAGCAATTAAGGCCTGAATGGTTTTTGCTATCATATACCCCCACAACTTTGCTCCAAAAAGAAAATAAAGAGCTAAAGTTGGGTATGATGAGTTTTAATGGAGTCCCTTCCAAAGAGCTAGAGCAAAAGGTTGAGGTCGGGAATGATGGACGGCTTTCCCTGTACTTTTCGGCTGAGGAATGGACCGAGTCTTAAAGGATGATAGGCATTAGTGTCTTACCCCCAGAATTCTCATAGAGTAGTTGCTTCTTGCCAATGTTTGTATTTTCATTTCAGAATTGAATATTTGGTATGAGCAATCAACATGTGATTTGCCAACCATTTTTCAAATAAAGAAATGAAAAATTTGTTTATACGGAATTTCTAATTCATGTGTGAATCGTATGAGCATAGACTTTGGTACTTCGCATGGGCGAAGGCTTTGGATGCTTCGCAGGAGCGAAAAATTTGGATGCTTCGCATGAGCGAAGGCTTTGGATGCTTCGTGGGGAGCGAAGACTTTGGATGCTTCGCAGGAGCGAAATCTTTGGATGTTTCACATGAGTGAAGGCTTGGATGCTTTATGGGGGGCAAAGGCTTTGGATGCTTCGCAGGAGTGAAGGATATGGATACTTCACGTGTAACGACCCGTCCCGAATTTTGCGATTAGATTAGTGACTAATCAAGGATTATTAAGGTTAATCGATGATTAGTTGGGCGAAATCGGAAGGAAGACGCAAAATGACCGTTTTACCCCTGGTCATGGGTAAAATGTTAACTTTTGACCCGGGAGGTCCGATAGTCGAGGGCCGAGGACCTTTACGTAGTTCGGGTCGATACGAATCTATAGACAGGCGGCATGCCGAAATCGGACGTCGAACGGGAAAGTTATGGATCACGGAAGTTTGATGGCACTATGCATGCATTACGAGACGGGGATGATGTGGCGATATCTGATTTGGTAGATATTTAAATGGGACCCATGGATGAGTGACAAGTGTCACTCATCCCATTGGTCATTATCCCTAAAAAGTGGATCTACCCTAATATAATACTATTATCCTTATTATTTTATAATTTAATCCAACCCTCCTCTCTTCCTAACCCTCCATCTCATCTAATCGCTCAATCATGGCCGTCTATTTTCCCTTCTCTCTGTACCATCATCAGTTTCCCATATCTTCTTCTTCAAACAACCTGAAACACCCCTCTTCGTTCTCCATTTTCTCCCTTGAACAAACAAACACCCACATGAACCACCTCACCACCATGACCATTGGTGCTCGTGTGGGACTGTGAGGGAGTGGTCTGAGGGGCTGAAAGACAACTGGGAGACGGCGGTCCACGGCGGAGGAAACTCGAAACCGTGAGGTAAGTATTTAAATTTTAGACTTTGGGTTCTAAAGGGTCTGGGTCGATTTTATTAATGGAAATGGTTTTCTGGAGGTCGTAGGGATTGTTTGGGATTTATTTTGAACGCTGGGATGGCTGGAGTCGACGGTGGAGATCGTTTGCAGGTGGCCGGTTTGTCCTTCGTTCATGGAGGTAGTTACTCGACTCATTTTTCCTGTTTTGAATAGCAAAATCGATAATGTTTGAGGTTAGGGACCTTTAGGAATCAAAATGAACAAAAATGGAATGAAAAGGAGTAAGATTGGACAGTGAACGGGTCGCACCGGTCCAGACCGGTCCGGTCCGGTTCGAACCAGCGAACCCGGTCGGCTAGAGGTAGAGGCTAATGAATAGTGCCAGGTGCGTGGGCTCACGCGCAGCCCCTTTGGACGACGCGTGGGGGCGCGTGAAGCATATTTTGGGGATGACTTCAACATGATTTTTAATCTATTCGATGTAACGAACATTTTGGGACTGGTTTCGTGTCGATCGGATACCGTCTCGATAATGTTCGAGACATCCGAAGGTTTAGGATCGAGTTTAAAAATACTTAAAAATTCAGGAAAATTACGGGGCTTCAATGAGAGGTTAATAAGGTAGTTAGTAACCCTCTAGATTGATTTGGATAGGTTTGGGAGTCCCGGTGATGACGATTAGCCCGGTGAGGCTTACGACACGCAAATCGAGGCGGCAGCGTAGGACGGTCTGTGAGTGGACCTTGATTTCTAAACTGTGATGTATGCATAAATGTTTTATATGCTTTATAGATGTGATTCTATGATGATGATTTGGATGGTTGTGATTTATATGATTTCACGTATTTCGAGGTGATTTACGTGCTTGCACGTAAATTGAGGTTTACGGTTTTGCACCGATTTTCCGTGCTTATAGTTTTGAAAATGATTTCATGAAATGGTTTTGGATTTGAAAAGCTAAACTCGGGTTCGAGACCCAATTGTTTTGGAAACCCTCGGACTCGAAGTCCATTTGATTTAACGAGGCATCAGGCCGAAGGCCCAGTTGGTTTACGAATCGGGCTCGCAGCCCAATTGACTTACGTATCGGGCACAAGCCCATTTGATTTACGATATCGGGCACGAGGCCCATTTGGTTTACGAAATCAGGCACGAGGCCCAATTGGTTTACGATTCGGGCCGGAGGCCCAGTTTGTATGTGGATTCGGGCTTAGGGCCCAGTTATGTTTTAAGATTGTGATTTCGGGTCGGGGACCCATAATTGGATTTATTGTTCATGACGGTTTATGAGGACCGGCATGAACCCTTGAAAGGTTTATATGGTTCATGATGGTTTATGGGGACTGGGCATGAACCCTTGAAAGGTTTTAAGAATGATTTCAAATGGTTTTTCGTATACCATCCTTTATATATGGATTGTCTCCTCCGAGGAGGGTCGTTGGCCTAGGTGGACCCCGGAGTAGTCACAGAGCACTGATTGAGTGCAGTCGCCCCCGTTGGGTTCCTGACTCTCGGGAAGGCTACGGATTATAAACCCCAGAGAGGGTCATTGATCTACGGACATTGACCTGGGTGGACCCTGGGGAGACTTGGGCTTTGAGACCCCGGGTAGCACTCGCGTAGCTCTAGATACCGTGACAGGATTGGTTATATGATATTAATGAACATGATTTCTTGGATTTGCGAAATTGTGTTTTATGATTGATAAATGGATTTGGGCTGAGATCCCACATATGTTTACTATGTTATGTATTTGTGTAAATGGTTTTGGGTAGGGGCCGTATGGATTTGGTTATTGAAACATATGTGTTTTGAAAAATGATTTTACTATGCATGCATGCTTTTTAGTGAAGGGCATAAAAGCCTTTTATAAAATGTGTTTTACTAAACTTATTACTTTTCGTCCACTCACAGTCTTTCTGTTTTCAATGCCCTTCAGGTTGAATACAGTGCGGACTGTAGTAGAGAGACCGAGACATCACATACCTCCTCCGGATCCTGGCGTACTCTGGAAGCCGTTCAGGCTAAAGCTTCAAATTTTCCCTGGTCTGACACTCCGTATCAGACGGGATCAGGAGCGTCCCTCGTTAATCCCAGAGGGATTGGGACTGGTCCTGACATCACTGGGGTGAAGACTTTAGCACTTCGCGGGGGTGAAGGCTTTGATGCTTCGCAGGGACAAAGGTTTTGGATGCTTCATGGGGGAGAAGGCTTTGGCTACTTCACATGAGCGAAGGCTTGGATGCTTTGTGGGGGCAAGGGCAGAAACGCTACCTTCAAATGATTGAATGGATCGTCGCGCCCTAACCATTATGAATCACCAGGATTGAATGAAAAGTTATGATGAACAACATTCAAGAACTTCGAACATAGTTTATGAATGACGAATAAAGTATAATGAATGATGAACATGTCTGATGAAAAAACATTCAAAAACTTCAAACATAGTCAATAAAACTATGAACGAGGTATAATGAATGATGAACATAGCTGAAGAACGATGAACAACGTTCAAGAACTTCGAACATTATCGATGAATGAAGAACGAAGTATGATGAACGATGAAAAAAGTCTGAAGAACGATGAACAATGTTGAAGAACGATGAACGATAGTGAGAGCTCCCCTTGAGTATTTCTCAATCGACTCTCAATGAAAGCACCAGTTGTTGAAGCAGAAATCGTACTCGCCGCGAAAAGTTTTCACAATTTCTGCAAATAGCAAACAATCAGCTATCGTTACCTCGATCGATTACCCATAGGGTTGTTTGACCAAAAACACTCTTATGTCTAAGTTAGCTTTGAAAAAGGAAAATGAAATATTTTGAAGCGAAGAATCGACTTACCTTGCGATGAGATGAGCTCCGCTATTTATATGAAAACCTTGGGAGTCTCGGAGCGTTCTGATTGGTCTGTTGAATTTGTAATTAATAAATAATATATTATTAATTAAATATATTATTTAATAATTATAATAATTTTTCATTATGATGATATTTAAAGTAATTTAATATCAATATTAATTGTCCATTATTAAGAATAATGAAATTAATATGATTGAGACTTTAACCCGATTAAATAATATATTTAGTTGGAAATACATTATTTAATGCGCGGATCTTCATGAGCCGTTAATGTCATTAACAAGGACAATTTAGACATTTTATTATTTATGGGCCACAAGCTACACAATTTTCCGCTGATTTATGATTCTACACAGATCTTGATTCTATTAGACTACAAATATAATCTGACTCGCAAGATAAAACTATAATAGATAATGATTTAATTTACAATCTTATAAAAGCTAGAAGAATCAAGAATGGTAATAATTCAAACATAAACAGCTATAAATTCTGAAATAACAGTCTAACGAGAGAATTTTCTCAGAAGTATAATTTGACTTGTGAGAATAATATCATAACAGAAAAAAGATTTTATAAGTGTGAGAGATAATTATTTTAAGGGCAATTAATTCATAGGTCCTTACTAATATATAAATTTATTCAAAAACTTGCATATAGAAAAATTAAACTCATAAATCTTTTGACTAGTCAAAGGACTATACAATTTAAAATAGAATATAGTTTTTATAAAAATTACAACTAATGTCATCCAATTGTAAACTAGTCTAACAACAACAACCTAAAAAACACTTACCAAAATCTATAATGATTTCAACATTACTTTTTTAGTTTTATTTTTTCATTATAAGATTATATTGAGGATTATGAAAACATTACTCCTATTTATATTTCTTTTTTCACTTGCTCATTTTAAAAGTAATATGAGTATCTAATCTAATTTAAAATAAGATAATTAAAAGCAATAATTCTTCAAAAATACTTTTAAATTTAAAATTTAAAAATTCTTTATCTTCTAATATTAAATAATTTGGTTAATTTCGTATAGTTTAGGATTTAATTCTTAAATTTTGTGCCAAAATTCAAGAATTAAACCCTATGTTGTACGATTTTCCACCACCATCCCCCCTCCCTAAAAAAAAAATTATATACCCTGCCAAAATTCAAGAATTAAACCCTATGTTGTACGATTTTCCACCACCATCCCCCCTCCCTAAAAAAAAATTATATACCCTGCCAAAATTCAAGAATTAAACCCTATGTTGTACGATTTTCCACCACCATCTTTATAGAAAAATTTCAATTGTAACTATATACAATATATATAGTATACATATATAATATTTATTATATGCATAATATAATAAAGGTCCCAAGAGGCTAAAAAAAATTAAACACTAAGAGGCACATGCGGTAAAGAGGACAAAAAAGGACAATGTTATTTTTAATTGTTTAAAGAAATTCTTAATAACTCACTCATTCTTTTTATTGAGACCCCGGTTAGCACGCGTGTAGCTCTATATACCGTGATAGGTTCGGTGATATGAAATATAATGAGTGAGTATACAATCACCAACATCTAATTCGACATGTGTGTAACTAGACCCATCAGGAATACCATGACCCAGTGCACAATATCCAACGTCCCGTCCACGTTCTCGACTAATCCAATGGTATCAGAACTAAGCCGACTACCAACACGTTCACCAATGTACCACCGGTGTAACCTATATACCGTCATCAGGCACTACAAGTCTGCTCGGTATCGTACCTTGAACTACGTACAAGGTACATACATCTATCCATCAATCAGACTACAATCACCTAGGTCATAGCCAAACACGTTTCAATTCTGGAGTCCATCTGTCCAATCCAGTACTAGACAAATCGAAACTCCAACCCATTATCCATTTTCAAATCCGAATCCGAAATCATCATTCCGCAAACTAGTATCAGGGATGACCATTCCGAACCCAAATCAATAAATTCACTTTCAAGTTCCAAAATCGAATCCTGAATCGTCATCCAGAAATCCGATTCCAAAACCTGAAATCTCGTTCTCGTCTACCGAGACGCACTATATCCGAACCTATCGGATACCTGTTCAAACGATTACCTCAATACGTTCGATTGAATTCATAGGGAAGCCAATCCCAATATCAACACATCTCTAAGGCTGAAAAAATCCGACCTCGTCGGACACCTATTCGTCCGAATAATATACCATACGGGATTCACTTCGAAAAGAAGTTCAGTCCCAACATTCTCAACTCAAACATCCTAGTAAGAGCGATAAACTCTCCACCTATCTGGATCATCAAGATCACGATCCAAATCCATCACTACGTCATCCAACCATAGACGTCACGATCGAGATTCATCACTGCGTCACTCGACCATAAACGTCACGATCGAGGATCGTCACGACGCCCAAAGTCCTCAACCATTTCCCACATCTAACCAGTTCAGTCAACGACGAGACACGTCGAGACTGTGGGTTCTCTCCAATTACCTCGTATCAACCCTTGGCATTCCACCTAGGAAAAACCAAAGATGATCCAACACGATGACATCAAAACTCATCCTACGTTAATGCAACCAAAACTTGCTGCACTCACCACGCCACGTAATCCAACATTGTCTGCCACCAAGCAGAAAATGAGAAATCTCAGTCACCTAACTTCGATATACTCAATTCCTCCTGATGACCCAAGACAAATCTCGGGTCCATCAACCAATACATGATCAGCGTAATGGTGACACAACCATCATCAACCATGGTAGAACCTGAGAAGTCACCCTAATGACTTCGAAATACCCATGACCAATGCGGAAAACCCGCATTCTTCTCGTCACCTTAATCACAACCTCTCTCGATTCTGAAGTTCCAACCACGTTGGAACCAACACACTCGGACATCAACCATGTGTCCATAACCAAGAGAACTTGGTACACCATCTCGCCTATCGGTTCACACTGTTTATGTAGATACACTCATTCCGAGTGAAATTCACGCAACTCAAGGTTAAACCTAGTATACTATTTACGGATGTGCATAAACGGCCTCCAACACTCGTATCTCTTACCTCGAGTCTCGACTACTGCTGGATCCAATACAGTCCATCACTATCCGTGATCCACTCCCGAACCACAGATACCGAACATATGCTCATCTTGACAGAGTCATATCCCGACTCGTTACTCACCGTTATCACAATCACCCACACCAATACTAGCACCAGTATCATCACTATCACCAGCACTAGTACCACCACTGTCACTATCACCAGCATCACCTGTCAGCATCAGCACTGAGTGTACGAATCAGACAACCCTGGATCTCCGCTCATACCGAGTGACGATCCCGCACTTCTACTCGAATGGGAGAAACTCTGCCTCCCTCGTACCCAACAACTCTGGGTACAGTCATCCTGACAATGCATACGAGAAAAGGAAACGCTCCCCGAACGTCCCCGATTCCCAACAACCATAACTACAACCACTCTCGATAGTCGTGCCTGCCACAACTCTTGCAGACCTAACTACTGGACATCTCGATATCCATACTCCGCATCCAACAGAATCAACCGGACGTACTACTACTCTGTATCCCCACTCTGGGATTCCATCGACAAGTACCAACCCTGGTAACTTGTCCAACCAATCTCTAACCAGTCGTAACTTGACTAAACCAATGTCGTCTACCAGGTCATCCATGACCTTAGCTGTACCAACAATCCATCATAGCTAAAGTAGCACGACAACCAACTAAGCCTAACCGATTACTACAACCTCGACTGCAGAGCGCAGTCCCAACACTAAGCTGACATGACTCGACCGACGATGTAACACCCCGGAAATTCGAGGATTTTAATATTGTAAGTTAATGTCTGAATTGACGCTTTTACCCTTGTGATGGGTATGGTCAATTGTTGACTTTTTGATTTATAAATTAAATGGACTTTGACCTATGACCGTGACGTAGTTCGGGACGTCACGAGTTCATAGACAGGTGGCACGTCCATTTCAGACGATCAGGGAAAAAGTTATGACTATCGGAAGTTCAGGGGCATTACCGTAATTTGGACATTTGGGGGTGGAAATGTTGACTTTTCTCTTGGAAAATAATTTTCAGTTGACTCAAGGACCGTTGGGTAGGTCTCGACGTCCTGAGTCCGTAGACAGGCGGCACGCCGAAATTGGACTTCGTACGAGGAAGTTATGGTCACGGAAGTATTTCGCATTTAACCGAACCAACCGAGAACCGGATTAAAATAATATTTTATTAATGGGATCTGATTACTTTAATCAACTCAATCTGGACCCTTGGATGAGTGACAAGTGTCACTCATCCCCTACATTCCCCAAATTAAGGATCTGTGTTGGCCAATAGGTTAGTTTATTGTTTTATTTTCCTTAAATCCTCACCATTGATCCTATGCTGAGATTGAATCTCAGCCCTTCATTCCATCCAGCCATCTGTTTAATAATTCTCAGATTTTTCACTCTCACATTTCATTCTCTCAAACCGTGAGCACGGCTACCCCTTCGAACAAACACTTCAGTACCTCACCTCTCAACCTCACCCTAACGGCAACACCAGGCGGCCAACTGCCACCCTCAGGTGCCGGCCACCACCCCACAGCCACCTGCACGGCCGGGAATCCTCCCAGACCCGAGAAGGAAACCCGAATAGCCCAAGTCACCAAACCATCCAAACCTTCACTCTGGGACTCGAACCAACGTACGGTTGGGTTCACCGTGACGACAGGACGACAAGGAACTGATCTGGACGGTGTACGGCGGCGACACGGCGACGATAGGACGGTAAACCCGTGATTGCCCGTTTTCCTTCCCTGCTTCGAAACGTCTGTTTTTTACGTTGACATTGTTTGGTTATTGTTAGGACACATTCAGAGGACCTTGACGACCAGTTTGAACCCAGGACCGTGACTGGAAAGTCGTCGACTCGCCGGAGAAGACAACCAGAACCGGCAGCCAACCTTCCAGTCGATTTTCAGGTAATCTCTTCGACCTAAAATCCAGTTCTAATTGCACAGAACCATTGAGGAGGTTGAGACGAGTCCATAGGAACAAATCCCATCAGAAATGGTGGTCGGGTTGATGAGAACTGATCGGGTCGAACCGTGGGTCTGCGGTGACCCGGTTCTCAGACCCGGTTACTGTAGCTGATGATGTCATCATGCTGACGTCAGCAGTGACGTCATGATGACGTCATCATGTCAGAATTCAGTCAGACCAGGGACCAATGGACTGCTGACACGTGCCCTCTGACACTGTCAGTGATGACGTCATGCTGACGTCAGCAGTACTGTAGCACGGTTGACCAGAGGGTTGACCAGGCGCGTGGGGGCGCGTGTGAACAGTGATTTTGGTGGGACCACCACCATTCTTTAGGTTTCGACGATCCGGATCCAATGGCGGTGGTTTCGGGTCGATCGGAGATCATTAAGTTGGTCAAAATGAGAGTTATTGCCTTGGAAAGCGCGTCTGGGCGGCTTTTCCGGACCGGTTTCGGTCTAGGGTTTCATGGTTGAATGTTAGGGGTTTGTTTTGACCTTTGTATATGCTTTGGATATGACAGGGATTGTTTAAATCGTACCAGGACAAGGGTATACATTCGGTTTTCAGCAGGACTGTACTGTGAGTGGGCCATTTTCTTAAACCCTTGCGTGCATAAATGTTTTCTGGTTTATTATACTTATTCACATGCTAAAAACAATGATGGTTTTGATGATATGGAAAATATGGTTATGGCACGTTTCACGGTATTTGGGCTTGAGACCCGTTTGATGAAACTTAATGATTGATTCGGATTTTATCTAGGTATATATATGCCTTGCATGTGGATATCAATAAAATGTATTTGGTACTGCACTGTATAGATCCTTCCATATTATATTGTCTCCTCCGGATGAGGTACCCCGGAGAGGTCACGGACGTCTAGAACGTCCAGCGTCTAGGACGCTAAGCATCGGGGATGCTGTACCCGAACGGGGTTCGGGGATTGAACTCGGAAATTGAGACCCGAGTGGCACGCGTAGCCTTGTGATTGTGACCTTATTGACGTCAGGGACGTCAGACATCAGGGATGTCGGGATTGGAGTGTATAGTGCAGCAACTAAAATTATACTTATGGTTTTATTACATGCCTTATGGTTCATATTATATGGTTTATGATTTTAAATAATGATGCATGCATGTTTGGAAAACAGAGGGGTAAATTATATGTTTTACTTATCAAAATGGTTTTATAAACTTGAGTTCGGTCCACTCACCCTTAATGTTTTTGGTAACCCCTCCAGGTCGTGATACTGAGGTAGAGGAGGAACCTGAGGCTGAGGCATAGATCTACTTCTGCGTACCTGAACCCCTGTTGGGTGGTGTACCCGCAGGTTTATTATAGAGTCGTGCTCGCAACTTGTAATTCGGATTTTCATCCCTTGTCTGACATTCGTTTAATTCGGATTTGATGTATAACTTTAATTTGGTTATTTATGCATTTGATGTTTTGAGGTTAAAATTGGTATGAATTATTGGGTGTCAGACGGGAGCAGGGCACGTCCCCTTGTGGTCCCTGTGGGATCGGGGCGGGTCCTGTCAGACGATCTCATCGAAGTCGAGATCACTCGCCCAACTTACCTTTCCGAACCATATATCCTACCTTAGGATTCCACGATCACACCTAGAGTTCCTCTGAACCTAACTGCAGAAAGCAGTATAATCCACGAGCTGACCAACTACGCGGTCTTGACATCGTAAAGACGTCAATCCAACTAGGATTCCTCGAATCCGACTGATCCTAGCAGTATATCCATCTAACTCAACAATATCCGACCATCGAATGGTCACAATACCGAACCAATCGTCAAATCGATCCTACGACATCGTGAAAGAAGATCCCAACTAACCATCTCACGATCAAAACTCTAAAGTACTGTTACATTCATCCTTCCGTAGGGTCCCACTATGCCAACCACGACAGAACTATGGCGACCCCGGCATCAAGTGCTGAACCAAGACATTCCACGATTCAATCCTACTAACTATCGTACCGGCATCCTAACTATCAGATTGATAACGAACTGTAGCCCATTGAGACATCACATCCTCGACCTGCGTATGGAGTATCGCGCAAAATACGCTATGGAATTCAGAGTAACATGAGCAAACCATGCTCTGATAAGCAATCCTATACTCTGATACCACCTGTCAGGACCCGTCCTCAATCCCCTCGGGATTAACGAGGAACGCCCCTGATCCCGTCTGACACGGAGTGTCAGACAAGGGAAATTTCCAACCTTTGCCCTCTCGGGCTATCAGAGTAAGCCAGGATCCGGAGGAGGTATGTGATATCTCAGTCTCTGCTACAGTCCACATCGTATCCAACCTGAAGGGTATTGAAAACAGAAAGACTGTGAGTGGACAAAAAGTAATAAGTTCGTAAATACATTTTATAAAGATCTTTATACCCTTCACTAAAAAGCATACATGCATAGTAAAACCATTTATCCAATCACACATGTTTAACAATCATATTTAGGGTCTCAGCCCCAAGTTCAGTAAATACAGGTCACACCGGCTCCTGCCCAAAACCATTTACAGAAAACCACAACATAGTAAACATATGTGGGATCTTAGCCCAAATCCATTTATCATCATAAAACACAATTTCCCAAACCACTTGAAATCATGTTTATCCATTATATTTCATATCACCGAACCTGTCACGGTATATAGAGCTACGTCCGTGCTAACCGGGGTCTCAAACCCAAGTCTCTCCAGGGTCCACCCAGGTCAATGTCCGTAGATCAATGACCCTCCCTGGAGGTAACGAACCATGCCCATCCTGAGAGTAAGGAACCTAACTGGGGGGCGACTCCACTCAGTTAGTGCTCTGTGACTACTCCGGGGTCCACCCAGGCCAACGACCCTCCCCGGAGGAGACAATCATATATAAAGGATGACATATGAAAAACCTTTTGAAATCATTCTTTAAACCTTTCAAGGATTCATGCCCGGCCCCCATAAGCCGTTATGAACCATAAAATCCTTTTAAGGGTTCATGCTGGTTCCCATAAACAGTCATGAACCATAAATCCATTTCAAGGGTTCATGTCGGTTCCCATAAACCGTCATGAACCATAAAAACCATTTGTGGGTCCCTGACCCGAATCACCATAGTAACACATAACTGGGCCCTAGGCAAGAATCTACATACAAATTGGACCCCAGGCCCGATTCGTAAACCAACTGGGCCTCGTGCCCGATTCTTTAAATCAAATGGGTCTCATGCCCGATTTCATATTTCCAAATTCGAAATCAATTTAAGAACCAATTGGGCCTCTGGCGCAAGAATGTAACTAAAAGGGACTTCGAGTCCGAGGGTTTTCGAAACAAAGGGGTCTCGAACCTGAGTTTACTTTATCAAATCTCAAACTATTTCATGAAATCATATCCAAAACCATAAGTACGAAAAATCAGTGTAAAACTAGAAAACGTCGATTTATATGCAAGCACGTAAATCGTCTTGTAATGCGTGAAATCATATAAATCACAATCATCCAAATCAACATCATAGAATCACATTCATAATCCATATAAAACATTTATGCATGCATCACATTTTAGAAATCAAGGTCCACTCACAGACCGTCCTAAGTTCCCGCCTCGGTTTGCGTGTCGTAAGTCTCACCGGGAAAATCGTCGTCACGAGGACTCCCAAACCTATCCAAAGCAATCTAGAGGGTTACTAACTACCTTATTAACCTCTCATTGAAGCCCCGTAATTTTCCCGAATTTTTAACTATTTTAAATCTCAAACCTAAACCTTCCGATGCCCCGAACATTATCGAAACGGTGTCTGATTGACACGAAACTAGTCCCAAAATGTTCATTACATCGAATAGAGTGTTTCATATGTTGAACACTTCCCCAAATCATGGGACACGCGCCCCCACATGCCCAATGAAGGTCTTGAGCGTGAAAGCCACGCGTGGGCACTATTCATCGTCTTCTCCAATCGCTGAACCAGTTTTCTGCAGCTAAACCGGCTGAACCGGTTTGGACCGGTTCAAGGCCCAAAGTTGTCCATTTTCGATCCATTTCATCCCTTTTTCAATCCTAAAGCTTCCTAACATTAAACCTAATAATTCTAGCCCTTAAAAACACAGAAAACTCGAAAGGAACAGTACCTTCCATGCTCAAACCGTGAGCTTGAACTTCAAGCTTGGTTTTCCCCCATTTGAGTCGTCCATTTCCATCAAAAACAATCCCAGATGAGTCCTCCTTTTCCCTAGGTCACATTAGGATCAAAAGGAGCTCAAACCCAAGACTAAAAACCCATTTTCGATTTTTGAATATTAAAGGTGGCTCTCGGTTACTCACCTCCGCCGTCCACCACCGTGAGCCGCCGTCTATCCTGTCACCGTCTCGCCCTCATCATCTCAGTCCCTTCCTACCTTGGTCACTCTCACGGTTGCACACACACAATGAAATGGTGGGGTGATGTGTTTCGGGTGTGTGTGGTTTTTGAAAGAAAAAGAAGAAGAAATGAAATAGTGGCCGTGGGAGAGAAAGGAGATTAATTAGATGATGAGGATGTTGATAAGAAAAAGAGAGATGAGATGGACGGTGATGGTTGAGGGTTTAGATAGAATGGGTGGTTAGGATTTGAGGTGTAAGTAGATTTAATTATAAAATAATAAAATAATAATATTTAATTAACTAGATCCACAAATTAGGGGTTTGGGCCAATGGGATGAGTGACACTTGTCACTCATCCATGGGTCCCACTTAAAATATCTAACCCAATCAGAATAAGCCAAGTGTCCTCGCCTCGTAATGCGTGCATAGTGCAATCGAACTTCTGTGACCCATAACTTTCTCGCTCGAAGTCCGATTTCAGCGTGCCGTTTGTCCATGGATTTGTATCGTCCCGATCTACATAACAGTCCTCGGCCCTTAGCCATCAGACCTCCCAGTCCAAAAGTCAACTATTTGCCCCTTTTAACCAAAATTACCAAATTGCCCTTAAACTTCCGAACGTCATAATTTCTTCCTCGAATGTCAGAATTGAGCATGCCACCTGTCTATGAACTCATGTCGTCACGAACTACGTCACGGTCATCAGTCAAAGTCCATTTGACCGCTAGAATGGAAAGTCAATGTTTTGCCTACGCCTAGGGGCAAAACGGTCATTTTGCATCGTTCGTCCGATTTCTCCCAACTAATCACAGATTAACCTCACTAATCGTTATTAGTCACTAATCTAATCCTGGAATTCAAGACGGGTCGTTACAATATATTCCAAAATGAAAATCCAAATTCAAACCGTTACTAACAGAGCGGTTTGAATTCGGAAACCGTTTGACTTGAATTCGGAAACCGTTTGACTTTTATTCGGCCAAATCTAAATCGTTGGATAAATAACGTTTTGAAGCGCATCAATTAGTATTTTTAACGGATTCGTGTCCTCCCCTACAAACTCACTATGCTTCCAATATATTATTTAGATTGACATATTTAATTTCATCCTCATTACCTGAACTCAACACCATTAAATTTTCGTTTTTTCTGTGTAATTCTTTTTCTTCATTTGCGATTTCTAGTTCCAAAGGGAACTCCAATAAGCTTCTTGATTGGGAGGTTTTCTGATGAATCCATTGCTTCAATCTGTGTTTCAGAAAATGTATAGGTTGTTGGTAGACTTGTCAGAAAAATTCTTCTTCCATTGGTGACTTTTACCAAATTGATAAACTCCACAAATTGTCTTGCAATATCTGAAGTGTGGATTAAACTGTCAACTTATGTTGTTATGGGATTGAGGCAGGCCGTAATTTTTTTGGTTCCAGCAAGTTGTTCCTTTGGAGCATCTTTATCGATTGTTTGTGTTAACAACTAAATTTGATACACATAATAAATATTTTCTCTTTCACTCTATCACATTTGTTGGCTATCGAGAAAGCAAGATATGTATTCCATTTAATTTTTATTTTGTTACATCATAAACCATTACCTTAATAAAACATGGAAATTTTTTGAGTTCATGGAAATTAAAGCTTTGAAATATTACCTTGCTAGTAATACCTCAATAAGTGGTTTAAAAAATTTCTCCTTGTTGTTCACTATTTAGAACAAAACTGAAGTTTGGAACATTATTATGCAAATTTATGTTTATGTGGTTTCGAGAATGTAACTCCATTATTTTTTCTTGACGATAAAAAATCTTTGAATGTATGTTGTAAAAAAGATGACCGGGTAAAATTATCCTTGTTTTTTAAAAGATACAAATCCTTTTTAATTCTCCAAAAGGAAAAATAAATATTCATTTTCAAGGATGTCTGTCAGTTGGAGAAAATTGTCTATTTTTTCGAAGCCAAAATCTTCATCCCAATTCTTTTGTTTAAGGATTTGGAAACAAAAGTTTTTTAACGAAACATTTTTATTTTTAACTGAAGATATTTCTTTTCTTTTTCAGTTATGATTTTTTTTTCTTTCAAATATAGTTGTTTTTTCAATGAATGACAATTGTATCACGTACTTTCGAAAATCTTTATTTTCTTTCTGGATATGAGTTTTCCATATTTCAATAATTTCTTCATAAATGTTTTCATCTATAAATGTTTTCATCTAATTCGGGATTGAAGAAGTTTTTTCCTCTGAATTGGATTCTTCCCATTTGTTTAGCATAATAAGTATTGAAAACATTAGTTGACACCTCCATACTATTAAAGCTCTTATAGCATGAACCTCGATATCTGTTATCAGAGGATTGCAACCAATTCCTGTAAAATTCCATATATGACATAGAATTTTTTTTGTGGAGGGTTCTTTTACAATAGTGTTCTAGTGCAATGACCCGAAAATTCAAAAAGCGTAATTTCGAGAATTGAAAAAAGGAATTTACATTTTTACCCTTGTGTTATGCGGTCAAAAGTTGATTTTTTGTTCAGGGTATTTTTGGACTTTTTTTGAGGATCGATGTGTAAGTCTTGGAGTCCCGAGTCTGTAGACTAGTAGCACGTTGAAATCGGAGTTCAGACGGTTAATTACAGGTCTAGAACACCTCGCGGTATTTTGGTAATTTAAAGACCAGGGGCATTTTGGTCTTTTTTTGCCTTAATGAGTCACTACTGTGCCTTTATGGGAGGGTGACATGTGCCACCCTTTAGTTTTGGGTTAGTGGCACTGTGGGTGTGTCGTTGTGTGCAACCGTTTATATGTTTTGTTTGTGTGTGGGGGTGTGATGGTAACCTGAGAAAAAACCCAAAGAGAAACTAAGAAGGAGAGGGTGAGTTTGGAAGATAGTTACTAGTAGAATCGAGAGAAAAGAATGACGAGAAAAGAAAAAGAAAGAAGAGAGAAGCAGAGACGAACTGGGAATGAGGGAGACCTTCAGAACCAAAAACTCGAGAAAAACTCAAAAATTGACCCATGAACGAAGCTATAAAAACATCCTAATAGAATCCTTGTGATCATTGTGATCATTGTGAACTAGAAATTGGTCGGTTTAGACGCGTGAAAGCTTGGATTGGGGGACTGAAATTTGGGTCAAAAATCAGGAAGTTGGGTCTCGAAATATAGGTGAGAAATACGAGTTTTGAGAATGATTACTTGTTTCTGGGTAGATTAGAAGTAAATTAGTTGAATTAAATTTGAAAATTAGATCAAGATTGATTGGAATCGAAGTCAAATCAGAAATCGAGTCAATACCTATATTGCAGGTCACAGATCGACCCGCTCAAGGTAGACAACGAGTACAAGCTGCAACTGTAGCTACAGTGCGTGTGGGCCACTCGCCAATACTTGGCAGACGCGTGGGGTCACATGCGGCCATATCTCAGAGTCCGGTCAACACAACTTTTCATGTGTTCGATGTAACGAACATTTTGATGTAGGTTTCGAGTCAATGGAACATTATTTCAGGGTAGTTTTGTGTCTCCAAAGTGTTATGTTTATGTTGTGAATACGTATTTTACCCTGAAAATTATGGGATTTTAATGGGAGGATACTTGGAACGTTAGTGACCCGTAGTAATGATTTTTGGCAGGTTAGATAGCTCCTAGAACCTTGGAGGAGTGTACACTCGGAATTGCACCGCTTGGACAGTTTGTGAGTGGTCATTTGTTTTATAACTGTGATGCATGCATAGTTAAATGATTTGAATGTTTTATTGCATAGTAAAAGTGTTATTTAATTTTATTTTGTTACAAAAAAAAACAAAAATCATTCTATCAAAGTGCTTGATGTCATTCGACCATTTGTAGTTTTTGATTATGCATTATGATATTTATTCATCGTTGGCAATTTCTTTTTTCAGATAAGGGAATTCGATGTGAATATAGGAGTTAATTCTGGATAAACTATTGTATGTAATTTACCATAATGAATTTTAATTGTATGTAAAAATGTAATTGATCTACATGAATTTTAATTGTATAATAAAGGTATGTTATAAGCAGTATATCCCTCTCAAATAGAATAGAAAAATAAGGAATATACATATAATTATTAATTCACCTACGAAAAAATAAAACCTATAGATAATTAATAATTTATCGACAAAGGATTAAAACCAATTTTTTTTTTATAAAATAGTTAAAGTATCTGTAAGTCTCTAATTATTTAAAAGTAGAAGATAATATCATAAAAGTTTGGTTTATTAAAATGATTTTCATTCCTAAAACAAATATGAAAATATGAAACTTAGTTAGAATTATCTTATTAAATATTTTTTTGAAAAACTAAATATATAATATTAATATTTAAATTTTGAAAGTTATTCACCCATACCTAAAAAAATGGTATAAACGATATTAGAATACTTATGAAATAAATACAATAAAAAACACAATAAAATCCTTAATTTATAGTAAATGAACTATTTTATATATTATATATTATACTTAAGAACTAGACTAATTTATAATTATTTACATATAAAAATAATTTTTTATTATTTTCATGTCTACATAACATCCATGTCACCCTAAAGAAGGTCCTATAAATGCTACTTGGGCAATTAATAGATTCTTTTAAGAGATTACTAACGATGGACACTAATATGTTGTGTTATGATAGTTTGAGTACCTAAATGAAAATTTTCGAAGTTTAGATATGAGTTGGGTTTATGTCATACTACAAAAAGTATTGGGCCAAATTGAGCAAGTTTAGTCACATATATAAAAGCCAAATAATTTGATAGGCCTGATTTTTATCAGGCTTAACAAGTCAAGCTCAAAAAAAGGGACCCAATTGGGCTTTTAAGAAAGAAAAAAAGAAAGATAAATTTTGTTACTTAACTAAAGCAGAACAAACCCAATTTGAAGAAAAGAATCTAATTAACTGGTTCATATCAAATAGGATTTGCTTTGAGCACCATTAAACCAACTACATTCAAATATCTAATTAAGTCAGTTCTCACAACAACAAAAAATCTAAATTGATAACATGTGAATTTGGACAAGATAAATTTAAAAGGTGATCCAAGAAAGGTGATTCAAGAATCTAAGATTGTTACTTATCTAGTTTAACATAACATGTGGATTTGCTAGGTCCGGATACAGATGCATATGCTTATTCCAAGCAAACCTATAGAGGAAAAGGTGATTCAAGAACCAATGTAACTATAAGAAGCACATATGTACAGATTTTTAAATAGATTAAATGAGCTTAAATTAGTCAAAGTTAAATGTTGGTTCACTTCTGTAGAATGGATCATGAGCTGGAAACACTCAATTGGGATCGAGATGGAGTAGTAGGACACCTGCCATTTCAGAAGCTTCAAATCAGATTGTTGCTTGTGGGGGAGGAGCTAGGGGTACATAGCAAATAGGAGTCTTGTTAATGGCCTTGGTTTTTGCCCTTGAAAATGGAGCAAAACTCGGGAGGACAAATTCGTCTGGCAGAAACTCAATGCCTGGATTTCTAGGTCAATTTGGAATACGGAAGTTGGAAAGAAAGGAAGTGTGAATAGGGGTTCGATGAATGGGAAGTGAAAGTGAGAGTTAAGGGAAGACTGAGGTTGAGAGATAAGAGAGATTGAGATTCTTTTTCGTTGATGCATTTAGCTTTATGTTGAGTGAGTGAGATGTGTTAAGTGAGTGAGATCAGAGAGACTTGAGAAGTTGAGAGTTAGTGTTTGTGAGATGTGAGTTTGATCTTTGAGAATTGAGAGAGAGAGAGAAAGAGAGAGAGAGAGAGAGAGAGAGAGAGAGAGTGCAGCTAAGTGAGGAGAGCGTGAGATGTTGAGAGACTTAGAGTGAAGAGTTGTTTAAATAGGTGGATATTAGGGCTGGTGTTTGTATTGGGTATTGGGTTTTCTTAAATAAATTAGATTGGGTTTAGAGTTAGGATTTGAATTTGAGTTGAAATATTATTACTAAGAATGATTAGATATTAATTCCAAATTAATAATTATTTTATATATTCAGATTTATGGGTCAAGTTTATACTAGCGATTCGAGCTGGTTTACCGAGCTTTATCGAGCTCGAGCCTATCGTGTTTGAACACTCTAAATCCAAGTCATACCAGTTAATTTTCGAGTCAGGCTGGCCTATGTCCCATAGCGGGCCAGATCAGACTTTTTGGTAACGGACCTAACGGATACCTACAAACCCATAGACTTCTGAACCAAATGATTAAGGCTAATTTGAGGAATTATATGTAGTTTGTCCTTAAATAAAGTACCTTATCCTCTCTAAACTTTACTCCATTGCCCTCTTCTGAGCTACTGGTGGTTAGGGCAGTGTCTCTGCCATTTATGGTATGACTTCTCCACCACCTCTTGTGTGGTCTTTTGTTTTTCTATTATGTCCTCCTCCCATTACTTGAATCCTTATCAACTAATGGGTCTGCAATCCACTGCCCTTTCTCTTTTTCCACCACCTCCACCCAAATTTCTCATTCTTTTTACTATCTTTGATGGGAAAGACTTCAATGCTCCATACCATTGAATGATATGGACATCTAAGGGTCAAGAGAGGGTGAGGTAGAGACTAAAATAGGGGATAGAGGCATTAAATGGCTTGAATGTCCATATCATTCAATGCTCTGTTACATTGAAGCCAAGGACATCTTTAACCTCAATAACTCCTCCATTAGTCATCTCCTTCCTTTAACCTCAAAATCTACAACCCTATAGTATCACCAAATTCCCCTAATGATGCAAACTATTGGTAGCCTTTTGCCCCAACACCACCATCCTACAGATCATTTTTCATGGCTTTTTAAATTTCCAGTTTCCTCATGGTGGCTGCCGGAGGCTCTCTTAGTCGTGGTGGCTAGGGTTAATGTTGATTCTAGGTTTTGAACTTTTGGGTTTTTGTCATTTTGGGCACAGTATTGAAATGTGGGTTGGGCTTTTATTTTCTTAGTTGAGCATGTAATGTGGGTTGGGCTTTTATTTTCTTAGTTGAGCATGTATTTTAGACTCCCATTTTGGCTTCATGTGCTTTTCCTTAGATAAATGAAAGTTCTCTTTTAACAAATAAAAAAAATTTCCAGCCTAAAATTTCATCCAAAAAAGTGTGTTAAGAGAAAGGAAAAGCAATAGCATACCACATCTCTCCCAATCTTAGCCACCCACATCGCCATACACGGTGATGGCCACTATCACTACACATAACACGTTTGTGGTATAAGAATGAATTGAAAAACTCTTCAAATTCTATGTATTACGAAAGTAGTTTAGATAAGATTACACACAGAAGAAAACTTACCTTTTCTAATTATACTATCTTAAACATATTGAAACAAATAAATTTTCTTATATTTCTACTACCTCTGATCCTACCCACACAATGAAAATACACCATTTTTTTTTTTATCAAAATACATTAAATCTAATGAATTATCCAATCCAATTATATTCACCAAACAAACCAAACAAACGCAATCCATGTATAAGCTACTTTAGAAACATATAAATATTAAATTTCACATATTACTTCGTTTATACTTTCAAAGTTATCAACATAACACTTCAAATATTCTAAAAAAGTTAATCAACATGACACTGCAAATATTCTTAAAAAGTTAATTCGCATTATTTTATAATTCCTTCGTAGTCCTGAATTTTCTCCTTCATCACATTATATCAGTTCCTGATCCTTAATTGGTTATTTCCCACAGTCCCTCCAAGACCGAAATTTTTCCCCCAATTGGTGAAAGAAAACTCTGATACTAGTCAAAGTACTAGGTTTAGTAGCGGCTAGGTTAAATGCAACTTTCTTAAGGAACTAGCCAATCTACTTTGCAAGTCAAGTTTTCTCCTCTTTCGATGGCATCCGTTTTTCTCAGCTTCTTGGTTCCTTTCATCTGTGTCCCTCTTTTTATGACTGCTCACTTCATCTTTGCCCCTCTTTTTGTTGCTGCTTATTTTCAAGCTCCCATTTTCTCTAGCCTTATTTTCATTGTATTCTCGTAATTTCTCACTGTTTGCGTTCTTGGCCTGTTCACCTTCTCTTTGGAGCTTCAAATAGCACAAGAATAACATCAACCTTTGATTTCAATGACAGTTGTTCAACAGAGTCACAAATCGCAAACAAGACACAAACTCTTGGAAAACAACGTAGCAGGCATCCTTTCAAGATTAATTTTCAGTAACAAAGTAGGGAGGACCAGTGATGCTTCAAGTCAAGAAGATATGTTAGATTACAGTAATAGTCATTCAAAGAACACTGAAACCAGAACTTCGGTTTTGTATAGAAATAGCCTTGCAGAATTTTCATATATTGCATCATGAACAGAATCGCCATTCCAACAAGTGCCTAAACTCGTAAGCATGCGTGTCCAATTTAGATATATGAACGTAAGATGCAACAAGTGACAAGCAGTGATATTCCAACCAAAACAAACTCTCATTTAAGCCTCTAAGAGAACTCAGAACC
This sequence comes from Prinsepia uniflora, assembly GCA_032719365.1. Lineage (NCBI taxonomy): Eukaryota > Viridiplantae > Streptophyta > Magnoliopsida > Rosales > Rosaceae > Prinsepia > Prinsepia uniflora. The sequence continues at coordinate 19,915,118 of CM064876.1, forward strand.
GCAACGTATGGAGGAAAATTTTGAGTCTCGTATGTCTACCATTTCCACCACGCATCTTGAAATAAACTTAAACAGACAACTAAAGGTGTGACATATTTAAATATACTACTTTACATGCATGTTCAGCAAATGGGTGGAAATAATTACCTTAACTCAACGTACTTCAGAATAAATAAAAAGTTAAAACCATTTTTAAGACATGAACACACTTCGCTTAATAAGTCAACTCCTAACACCCTGAAAATCAGGGTGAACTTCTAACTAGCCATACATGTGTGTATATAGATACATAACAAAAGAATGTCATGCAATCTCATTTCCATTCAATTGCCATTAAACACAACCCAAGCCCAAAGTTAACTGAGCACTGTAAACTTCCCAGACACATGAAAAAATTGGCATTAACAAAAACCTACTGAAAGGTGTTTAAAGCCAAATGCCACTTACAACTCTAGCACCAACAAATGAAATAAATACCAAGCAGGTTGTTCAATTCTAAATACCATTTCATGGTTCTAAAGTTAACAATTAAATTTCTAACGGGAAGCCAATAATGCGCCAACAAAAGGTGTAACTAGGGCCGTGCCATCACAACTTATATGTAGCAGGGACTTGTGCTTCCAACGAATTATTACTAGAGAACACTTTCTATTTTAATCATACTGTCAGGAAATTTAGATATACTAGAGTCGCGAGACAAAAGGTCAATTGCTAAAGACTGAAACACAAACGGGAAGCTATTCATCCGATGATGGATGGGAGGAGCTCCTGAACAAACAAGTTAAGATTTTGGTTCAGCCAACTCCGAAATCATCCAACCCAACAATAACCCAAAAGGGACGAATGGGGTTTTATTTGGTTCCATTGGGTGAGATAAAACTACTTTGCCCACCATAGAGTTCTAAATGCACCTCATCTCTCTTTTTTTTCCGTTTTCTTCTTATGTTTTTTAGGGTCTTTGAGTTCTCATAAAGAATAAAGACATGATCATACAAGCACTGAGCATACACATATCAATAAAGAACCGTATCCAACACATTATGTACTGCACAATGTAAAAGACGACAAAGCAATGCTCAACGAACCTTAACCGAATCCATCAGGGCCTGGAGGTGGATCACTTCCTTTGTGTACCCAGGAGGGGGGTACGGTAAACACCGAGACATTTAATACACGCCGGAAACCAACACAAGCTTTTCAATTCACAGACAAACTAATCCGATCGCGAAGAGAAAGATTCTATCAAACCCTAACTCGAGGAGGATCTCAATTGAATTCTTGTTCAATGCTTAATTGAAGAAATGTGTTGCGCAGACACAGATTGAGCATGGAAAGGGACCAAATTCTAGGGTTCAGGTCTGGAGGGAAAATATTGTGGGAGACCATTGCGCTTTGGAACGGGAGAGACCCCTATCAAATTCTCATTTTTAATCCCAAAGAGGAGTATTTGTAACGAAAATTAATTCATAATTTGTTACAAACGTATAAATTTATTTAAAAATTTGTATAAAAAGAAAATTAAAATTATATATCCATTAATTAGTCAAAGAATTATACAATTTAAAATAGAGAATTAATTTTATATAAATTACAACTAATGTCATCTAATTATAAATTAGTACAATAACAATCTAAAAAACACTTTACCAAAATTTATCATGATTTTAATATTACTTTTTTTTTTATAAGATTATATTTAGCATTAGGAAAATAAAACTCCTATTCATAATTTTTTTTTCACTTGCTCATTTTAAAAGTAATATGAGTATCCAATCTAACTTAAAATAAGATAATTAAAAACAATAATTCTTCAAAATATTTTTAAATTTTAAATTTTAAAAATTCGTTATCTTCCGATATTAAATAATTTGGTTAATTTCGTATAGTTTAGGGTTTAATTGTTGAATTTTGTGCCAAAATTTATAAATGACGCCAAGTGCGTCTAGAGGATGTTTCGTCGGTGGTGATTACATCGAGATGCCACAACATCTCCACTGAGATGGGCTGGATGGAATCCAGCAGCGATCTGATGACTTCGGATGACGCCAAATGCGTCTAGAGGATGTTTTGTCAGGGAGCTCAGATGAGGGTTGCGTCTAGCTCCAAGCCCTTGAGTGGTAGACCTGTGATTTATAGTGGTCGATGAGCGGGCCGGAGTGGATACTTTTTTTGTGAGTTACGGCTTGGAGGCCGGGACTGACAGGACCCATCCCAATCCCCCCGGGATTAGTGCGGGATGACCCTGCTCCCGTCTGACACGAAGTGTCAGACAAGGGATATTTCCAACCTTTGCCCTCCCGGGCTATCAGAGTACGCCAGGATCCGGAGGAGGTATGTGATATCTCGGTCTCTGCTACAATCCACATCCGATGTCAACCTGAAGGGCAGTCAAAACATTAAAAGCTGTGAGTGGACAAAACAAGAATTTATAAAAACATTTTAACGAGAAGACCTTTGTACCCTTCACTAAAAAGCATGCATGCATTCGAAAAACATTTATCTAGAAATCATATGCGGGAACTAAGCCCAAAACCAAGATTGAAAGAACCATAATGAAAACGACCATACGGGCCACTGCCCAAATCCATAGTGAAAGAATCATTAAGACTCAACCGTACGGGCCACTTCCCAAAACCTGTGTAACCACACATCACATATCATATATCATATTTATATCATATACACATATAATTCACACAACCAATCCTGTCACGGTTTCCAAAACTACGTGCGTGCTACCCGGGTCTCAATCCGAGTCTTCTCAAAGTCAAGGTCAATGTCCGTAGACCACTGACCCTACCCAAGGTAATAGTAACCATAGCCTTCCTGAGAGTAAGGAACCCAACTGGGGGGTGACTCCACTCAGTCGGTGCTCCGTGACTACTCCGGGGTCCACCCAGGCCAACGACCCTCCCCGGAGGAGATAATAAAAGTAAAGGAAGGTTTATGAATACATATATACATAACATAAACATTCATACCCGGTTCCCTTGAACCGTCATGATCCATAAAATCCACTAACCAGGGTTCATGCCGGTTCCCATAAACAGTCATGAACCAGAATGACCTGACAAAGGTTCATGCTGGTTCCCATAAACCGTCATGAACCACAATGACCTTTCCAGAGTTCATGCCGGTTCCCGTAAACCGTCATGAACTTGGAAATCCATCTAGGGTCCCTGACCCGAAATCATCAAGGTAAAACAACTGGGTCTCGTGCCTGAACATATGACTCAACTGGGCACCGTGCCCGATATCTAAGGGTCAGTCACGACTCCGATCATAGTGATGCGTGCAACCATCCATCCAGGACCGCTCTCAATCCTGATATGTCGCCGTGAACGAATCAACCGACGCGACCACCACAAGATCATGGTGCACTCATCACCGATCGCTATCCTGAACCGTCAGCACTCCGAAGTCGAGCCTCCCCATGCTGCCCGACCACGAATCGTGCATCGTGACCTCTACGGAAGGAACACATCCCAATCCGGAGGCGAGCATCGTATCGTCGATCGCCGTGCACATAGCACCCGTCGCGACCACGATTTAGACCCGAAGGTCGTAAATAGTGTCATATGCCTGAGACCAAACCAAATGGGTCTTATACCCGAGTTTATTCTTTTAGAAATCCAAAACCTTTTCATTTAGACCAATAAAGAAATACAGACTCGTATAAGCACCGTATAAGGCCGAAACCTCGAAATACGTGCTCATACGTAACCACATACAAATGCACCCATGGCATCATCAAACATGTAATAAAACATATAATAAACATTTATGCATGCACCAATTTAGAAAACAAGGTCCACTCACAGACCGTCCGAGATGCCGCCTCGATTTGCGTGCCATACGGCTCCCCGAGCCGATCACCATCACCGGGACTCCCAAACCTGTCCAAATTTTAATAGAAGGTTACTAACTACTTAATTAACCTCCTACCAAAGCCCCGTAATTTTCCCGAACTTTTAACTATTTTTAAACCGACCCTAAACCTTCCGACACCCCGAAAACTATCGAAACGATGTCCGATTGACGCGATACCAGTCCCAAAATCTTCGTTACATTGAATAGAAGATTTTCCAGTGTTGAACACTTTCCCAAATTATGGACCACGCGCCCTTACGCGCTCCTAGAAGGGATAGATTACTGTTCATCAGCACTAACCTCCAGCAGACCGGTTTTACTGTTCCTGGCCGGTTCACCTGATTTGGCCGGTCCAACTGGACCGGCGTGACCGGTTCACCGCCCTAGACACCCCATTTTTCATCCTAGTTCTTCCTTTTTGGTTCCTTTCATCCTATTTTGGTGTTCTCTATCCATTCCAACCCTTAAAACAACCTAAAAACCGCCTAAACCCATGGTTCAATTCAAAGTTCCCAAAACTCTCCCATGGCTGCCCAGCCATCCCAAGCTTCCTTAAACCTTCCTAACATGTCCCTAGCAACCTAATGGACTCATTAAAATCATTAAAAACCAACCATAACAACAAGAATGGAAAATGGATCAAAATGGCCTAACCATGAACCTCACGGGTTCTTCCTCCTTCCAGCCGCCGTGGACGGCGGTTCTGGCCGCCCAGCAACCTCCTCAGTCTCCCTAGTCCTCTGCCTAGTCATGGGTGAAGATTGGATGGGTTTTGGTTTGCACAGATGGGAGAATGGTGGGTGTGTTTGAGATCGGCTTGTGTTGTGAAGGCAAAGGGAAATGGTCGATGCATGAATACAATTTCCCTGGGCAATGGATGGGTGACACTTGTCACTCATCCATTGGGCCTCCATAAAATATCTGGGCCCACTAGAGTCCAAAAGTTAACTCGTTTCGTAATTCGTGCAATAGTGCACTCGAACTTCCGTGAACCGTAACTTCGCCGTCGAACGTCTGAATTCGACGTGCCGCCTGTCTACGGATTCGTATCGTCCTTATCTACGTAATGGTCCTTGGCCCTTGGCCATCGGACATCCCGGTCAAAAAGTCAACATTTTGACCATTTTAACCAAAATTACTAAAATGCCCCTAAACTTCCGAACGTCCTAACTTCTTCCTCGAACGTCGGAATTGAACGTGCCACCTGTCTATGAACTCGTGACGTCACGAAATACGTCACGGTCATCGGTCAAAGTCCATTTGACTGCCCGAATAAAAAGTCAACGTTTTGCCACCCCCAAGGGCAAAACGGTCATTTCGCATCGTTCGTCCGATTTCACCTAACTAATCACCGATTAGCCTCACTAATAGTGATTAGTCACTAATCTAATCTAGGAATTTGGGACGGGTCGCTACAACCTTCCCTCCTTAATTAATTTCGTCCTCGAAATTCCAACCGACTTAAATCCAACCGTTCTTCCCTCCTTAATTTAGTTTCGTTCCCGAAACTCCAACTATCCTAATTCCACATCCACCCCGTGGAAAGTAGAATTGACCTCAAAACACGTGTACACTCGTACACCCACTAACCAGAACAATACTTACTCGTCTGCAGCTAGGCGTGCCACTAACGCTCTCGTCGTATCGACTACGCTCGACCACGTCGAATGACAGTAGTCATATGTTCCGAATTGACACCACTTGTCAAATATACTATTTCGCTGACACAACCAACTCGACGGTTCCTTCCTCAATCCCACGGTTCCTTCCTCAATCCCAATCTATCCTGACGTCTGCTCCCACTGGGAGTCACCAAACCGCACTCAACGATCCACACTGACACCTCCGACAAACTGTCACCACTTGACAGTCGTCAATCGAAAACTGTCACTATATTCACTCGTGGTTATACTAACCACCAACTGACCCAACCTGAGTATACACCAACCAAAAATTCACTCGACCTTTGCGTAACTGGACCCACCAGGACTACCATGACCCTATGCACAGTATCCAATATCCAGTCCACGACCACAACTAACCCAAGGGTATCAGAACTAATCCGACTACCAACACGCTCACCAACGTACTCTTGGTATAACCTATATACCATTACCAGGCACGACAAGTCTACCTGGTATTGTACCTCAAACAACGTACAAGGTACGTACATCTACCCATCAACCAGACTACAACCACGACGACCACAACAATAACAACAATAACACGACCACACGGTGACCTAGGTGGTAGTCAAACACATTTCAATAATGGAGTCCATTTGTCCAATCCCGGACTAGACAAATCGAAACTCCAACTCAAACATCCATTTCCAAATCCGAATTCGAAATCATCATTCCGCAAACTAGTATTAGGAATAACCATTCCGAACCCAAATCCATAAAAGAAAATCCATAGTCAAGCTTCAGAATCAAATCCTGAATCGTCACCCAGAATCCGATTCCAAAACCCAAATCCAGAAATCCTCTTTCAAGTTCCAAAATCAAATCCTGAATCGTCATCCAGAAATCTGATTCCAAAACTCGAAATCTCGTTCACGTCTACCGAGACGTACCAAAACTAAACCTCTGGGTTACCTGCTCAACCGATTACCCTATTACTGACTACGCTCAAACTACGCATTAAATTAAACATGTAATTCGAGTGTTATGCAATTTAAACCCTTTTTGTGTAGATGTAGTATTGATAAATAGGGATCGTTCTTAACCGGGGAAATTAGGGAACATTAATAATATGTTAGTGGAGTATGAATAAAAGAATAATGAATTAGAGAATTAAATAATAAAAGAATTAAACAATCAAAGAATTAATAAATTAAAGAATAGATGAACAAGATAATAATGAATTAATGAATTACAAAGAATTAATAAATTAACGAATTAAAGAATGAAATAATAGAAGAATAAAGGACTTAGTTAATCAAAGAATAAAGGAATTAATTAATCAAAGAATCAATAAATTAAATAATAAAGGAATGAAAGAATAAAAGCATCAAAGAATAAAAGAATAACGAATAAACAAGGGGGGTTTTGAAGAGGTTTGTAATTATGTAAATAAGTAAAAGTATAGATAAACTCATTCTATTTCTATTCTAACTTATGCACAAAGTAGACTTCCCGTAAACACAAACTTCAACAACATACTATAATTGCAAATATTTGAATTAATCACGAAATTATACCTTCACAAACTCATATTTCTTCATACATTTTTCATATTATAAATGCACCGAACAGCGGATTTTTACTTATAATATAATTACCTTAAGTTTGTGATTTAATGCGCCGAACAGCGGTCATACATTAAATCTCTCCAAATCTATTCTAAATGCCCCGAACAGCGGATCAACATTTAGTTTCGAAATGAAGTTTAAGCTCTAAAATGTAAGAAGTGAATGATTTTTAGAAAGTAAAACACATGGAGATTATACTCAATTTTCACAAAAGATAGGAAGGAGAAACCAATACATATATTGCATTATAATTAGAACCAATAACAAATAAAAGAGTTTAAGAGAATGGAGAGCAAATGTTACACTTTTCAGATTGGATGAGAACAATGGATTGTTTTTCGCAAGGAACACCGAACAGCGGCTGGAACCTTATGAAGATGGAAGAAGATTAAACAAGGAAATTCGGACTTGAACTCTCAAAATTGTATTGGAACTATTTTGCCAAGATTTCTCCTAAAAGAGGCTCAATTTTGTGCTACTTGGAAGTGATTTCAACAAGTGAAATCAACTCCTATTTATAGGTGGAGAAAGCTACCAAAAATAATATAAAAATACAATAAAAAAAATGGAATAATGGAATGATGAGTAATAAGGATTTGTGATGATGTTTAGAGGTGGTTTGAGTTGTAAAGTTGTAAAATTGGGTTGGAAAGTTGTTGGAAATGGCTGGAAATTAAGTGGGTGTTTGCTGGAAAAGAGGGCAGGAAATTCGGCAGCAGGCTGCTGAATGGAAGGCTTGCGGTTCGGCGGGAACGCGCTGAAGGAGAGAACAGAGCTTCGGCAGGAGAGCGCCGAATTGAATCTGGGCTGGAGGAACTGGGCTGACACGCGGGCTTCGCCTGGGCTGGAGGAACTGGGCTGACACGCGACGCGGGCCTGGGCTGGAGGAACTGGGCTAACACGCGACGCGGGCCTGGGCTGGAGGAAGCTGGGCCGCACGGGCCTGGGCTGCGACGCCTGTGGGCTGGACAGCTGGGCTGCATGCGGGCTGGATCTTCTTAGAAATGGGTTGGGCTGCAGAAATTGTTTTTGGGCTGCAAAGAACATTAAGTAATTAATTAATAACTTAATAATTATTCCACCGAATTTCGTCCATATTTTATTCGTTATAATTCCGATCGAAACGATTCTTTCGCCAAAAATACTCCAAATTACAACCTTTATTTTTCTAAACATAAAAATCACAAAATAATTTATTTTATCAATTTATTTAATATTTTAATATTAAAAGTCAAGTATAAAGGGTATAAAATAATATAAAATAATGCTTATTTAACGTCCTATCAAATACCCCCACACTTAAACTTTGCTAGTCCCTAGCAAATACTAAAATCAAACTACGAATTCAAAACAAGTAGACCCTTAACCATTTGTCTCAAATTTCATTGTTATAATCATGGCATAAAAGATTTTCACTTAAAACATTTAAGCAAATGGAATTCAAAAGTTAATATATGGTAACAAAATGTTCAACAAGTAAGATAATGAGTAAATATGGTGAAATGGAGTTCTGCACGAATAAGACAAGTATGAATCAACTCACAAGGATATGCACTCATAAATTCACTCAAATTGTGAGGGTTTGTGTTTGCACTCAAAGTATGTGAGAAATACTCACATAATCGAAATGAAGTACTTTTGCAAAATTTCAAACAAACACCTCAAGATAAAAACAAAACATACTTGCACAAATGAACCAAAACCATAAGCTTACTCAAGTGATTGACTCAACTAATCAAAATTTACCATCTTAAGGATCATAAGGTCTTTACGAAGGTTGTAATGGGGCTAAGTTTAGAGGCAAGGAATATATAGGACAAGTGGTGCTCAAATTCGTTCCAAGACTCAATAGACTCCCAAAACGTATCATAACTTCTCAACCTTAGTGCAATGATGTCAGTAATCCATCCCTTCGAACATAGGCCACATTTCATCTTGTTGGGCCTCGAATTCATTCTTTGTGCCGGATTTACAAATGTAAAGGACTTAACTCAAACATTCATAATCAAACCTTATTACCTTGATAAAAACTTCAATATATCTTTCTTTCTTTTTTTCTTCTCTTTTTTTTTTTTTTTATTTTTTTTTTATTTTTTTTTTCATATATCAAGGTAATAACATGTGTCAAAAATACAACAATGTTTGAGTAAGTAAATCCACAAAATACACATAAAAGTCTTTCAATATCATCATTTTCTCTTTACATAATCATTATGTCTTCAACCGAGTCCTTGGAACAAAGGTAAAAGATGTCTATACTAAGCTCAAGTGTTTAGATAATCATGGTGAGGAAAGAAAGGCTTAATGTGGGCTCAAAAGGGGTAAAACTAAGGGGGTCGCAACTTGTGCGCACAAAATAGGGAACATGGATGTTTGAATTTGTGGTGTTAACCCTAATGCCTTAATCATTTCCAAAATCAGAGAATTTATTGACTTAAAAGCTTTGAAAATCACATAGAATAAGTTCTAGTGCTCTAGAGTTCATTAAAAGCTATGGCAAGCAGTTATGAGGCATATGTATATCAATTTAAACAAAGAACTTATGAATCACTCATCAAAGATGTATATAAGTTCTAAAGCTCACATAAGGTTCAAATGATTCATACTTATCATATCATGCTTATTTATGTACCAATTTACATACATTATCTTCAAGTAGTAACACTTAATCACAAAATATTAACAAACAAATTCAAGTTGTAGTGATCATCTTTATAGCCATAACATATTCATTTCCGTTCATTTATATCATTGACAAGTTAAAGGGCAACTTGATACTCGTAAAAACACTACGTTAAAACAAAAATACTCAAGAAAGCAATAATTTTTTTTTTTTTAATTTTTTTTCTTTTTTATTTTTTTATTTTTATTTTTATTTTTTTTTTGAGAAAGAAATAAAACAATTGCAAATTAAGAAAGACTTAATAAATCAATTTCAAATGCACAAATAAATTTGTAAACCATTCCCCCATACTTAAATTCTACATTGTCCTCAATGTAGGAAAGTACGAAGTAATTTAAACATAGAATCAAAGTAAGGAAGATGATTTAAGAAAATGAAATAAGAAAGAAAAACATAAAAGAGAGTGAAGGGTTGAAAGAAAGCAAATCTGTGTTGATGACTCCTTCACACTCGCGAACACATTGGGTTGCCTCCCAACAAGCGCTTGAAGTTTAACGTCCATCCAGCCTAGACCAAATTTAGTTCATCTGATGGGACGTCGTAGCACTCTTTCTGACTCCACATCGTGTTCGCCAATTGCCTCGATATAAGGCTTCAATCTATGGCCATTGACCTTGAACTCTTTTCCAGTTCCAACGTGTTTTATCTGTATGGCTCCATGGGCAAAAATATTAGTGATAACAAAAGGTCCTACCCATCTAGAACATAACTTACCAGGAAAGAGTCTAAGCCGAGAGTTGAAAAGCAAAACTTTCTGGCCAATGTCAAATGCTTTACTCCTGATCTGTTTGTCATGAAATGCCTTTGCCTTTTCCTTGTAGATCAGAGTGCTTTCAAATGCATCATTTCTGATTTCCTCAAGCTCACTCAGCTGGAGCTTTCGATGCAGACCGGCGTCATCTAGCTTGATGTTGAAAGTTTTGACGGCCCACCATGCTTTATGCTCTAGTTCCACCGGAAGGTGACATGCTTTTCCGTACACCAACCTATAGGGAGACATTCCTATAGGTGTTTTGTATGCCGTCCTGTATGCCCAAAGTGCATCATCCAACCGTTGGCTCCAATCCTTACGATTAGGGCCCACAGTTCGCTCTAATATCTTCTTGATCTCTCTATTACTGACTTCCGCCATTCCACTCGTTTGAGGATGGTAAGGTGTAGATACTCGATGAGTGACACCATACCGTTTCAGTAAAGCTTCAATGGTCTTGTTGCAGAAATGACTTCCTCCATCACTTATTAGGACCCGCGAGATCCCAAACCTGGAAAGAATGTTAGTTCTGAGGAAATCTGCAACAGTTTTAGAGTCATTAGTCCTGGTGTCCTTAGCTTCCACCCATTTTGATACATAATCAACGGCAAGTAAGATATAGAGATAGCCATTAGATTGAGGAAACGGACCCATAAAATCGATACCCCAAACATCAAATATTTCAACAGTAAGAACATAATGTTGTGGCATTTCATCCCTGCGTCCTAAGTTTCCTGATCTCTGACATTTATCACAGGCTAAGCAAAATGAATGTGCATCTTTAAAAAGTGTGGGCCAATATAGTCCAGATTCTAAGATTTTGAGTGCAGTTTTTCTAGATCCAAAGTGGCCTCCACAAGCATGGCTATGGCAGAACTCTAGGACTGACCTATGTTCAATATCAGGGACACATCTCCTAATCAATAAATCTGCACAGTGTTTCCACAAATAAGGTTCATCCCAAATATAGTGCCTAGCATGCTTCTTAAGTTTATCTTTTTGTGCACGGGAGAGGGTGGTGGGCAACTGCTTGGTGACTAAATAATTGACAATATCAGCATACCAAGGAGTACCTCCCTCGATTCTGAAGAGTTGTTCGTCTGGAAACATCTCTTGAATCGCCACAGGATCTCGCTCATGTGCAATGCGACTCAAATGATCCGCCACCACGTTCTCTACGCCTTTCTTATCTTTAATCTCGATGTCAAACTCTTGAAGAAGAAGAATCCATCGGATCAGTCTTGGTTTCGCTTCCTTCTTGGCTAGGAGATACTTCAGTGCTGCATGATCAGTGTAAATAATGACTTTAGTTCGAAGTAGATAAGAACGAAATTTATCTAAAGCAAATACAACAGCAAGCAACTCCTTTTCTGTAGTGGTGTAGTTCATCTGGGCATCATTTAAGGTTCTGGATGCATAGTAGATGGCGTAGGGCTTCTTATCCCGCCTTTGTCCGAGTACGGCTCCAACTGCATAATCAGAGGCATCGCACATTAGTTCAAAGGGTGAGGACCAATCAGGGGCACAAAGAATGGGGGCAGTGGTTAAGAGATTTTTAAGCTTCTCAAAAGCTTCCTGACAGTCTGCATCAAAGACGAAGGGTGTCTCTTTCTGAAGCAGTCGGCACAAGGGCCTTGCAATGTGGGAGAAGTCTTGGATAAATCTTCTGTAAAATCCTGCGTGACCAAGAAATGAACGGATTCCTCTCACCGAAGTGGGAGAGGGTAAGTGGCGCACAGTATCAACTTTAGATTTATCGACTTCAATTCCTCTTTCAGAGACAATATGGCCCAAGACTATCCCTTGTCTAACCATGAAATGGCATTTCTCCCAGTTAAGTACCAGATTAGTTTCGACACACCTTTGTAAGATAAGTGCTAAGTGTTCTAAGCATGCATCAAAACTATCCCCAAAGACACTAAAATCGTCCATAAATACTTCAATTATTTTTTCGACGTATTCAGAGAAAATAGAAAGTATGCATCTTTGGAAAGTACCTGGGGCGTTACATAAACCGAAAGGCATTCTTCGGTAGGCAAAAGTGCCAAAAGGACAAGTGAAAGTCGTTTTATCTTGGTCATTTTGAGCGATACAGATTTGATTGTACCCGGAATAACCATCAAGAAAGCAATAATAGGAGTGACCTGCTAACCTTTCAAGCATTTGATCAATGAAGGGCAAAGGGAAGTGATCCTTCCTAGTTGCTTTGTTCAGGCGTCGATAGTCGATGCAGACTCTGTATCCGGTCACTGTTCGCTGGGGCACTAGCTCTCCTTCACTGTTCGCAACAACTGTGACTCCACTTTTCTTTGGGACTACTTGGACTGGTGAGACCCATTTGCTGTCTGAAATTGGGTAGATGACACCACAGTCCAAGAGTTTGATGACCTCTTGTTTCACGACTTCCATCATCGGAGGATGGAGGCGACGTTGGGCTTCGCGAGAGGGCTTTGCATCATCTTCTAGTAAGATTCGATGCACACAGGTTGTAAGGCTGATTCCCTTGATATCTGACAGAGTCCATCCAATGGCTGTCTTGTACTTTGTCAAGACCTGTACCAGTCTATCTTCCTGTGACTCGGTTAGTGCAGAAGACACTATGACGGGCAGAGTGTCGTCCGAGCCAAGATAGGCATACTTCAGGTGGTCAGGCAAAACTTTGAGCTCAAGAACTGGGGCCTGAATCACTGAAGGAGGAGTGGCATTAGTACTAATTGGAAATGACGAGGGTACCTGATGATTCACCATTCTGGGGGTCTCATTTAGGGTCATGACTTCATCACAAATTCGAGGTTCTAGTTCGTAATCTGTATCCTCAACCAAGGCGTCCCCTGATTGCGTTAGGCCAACTCCTTTCTGGATTATCATGTTGAGTGTGTCTTCTCGAATTGAATCAAAATGTTTCTCTGCGAGAGAAGTGCACACGTCAATAGAAAAAGTAGTATGAGTTGCGGAACTAGGGTACCTCATGGCATCAAAGATGTTGAAGCCAATCTCCTCTCCGTCTACTTCCATAGTTAATGTTCCATTGAACACATCAATCTTTGTCTTGGCAGTTCTCATGAATGGTCTTCCCAACAGCATTAGTGGAGCTTGATTCGTAGGGGAATCCTCCATGTCTAGGACATAAAAGTCAGCTGGGAAGATGAGCTGGTTAACCTGCACAAGAACATCTTCGACGTATCCCTTAGGATACACATTAGAGCGATCGGCTAACTGAATGATAATATCGTCATGCTGTAATTTACCTAGACCTAGGGCAACATATAGTGAATATGGCATAACATTAATGGATGCTCCTAAGTCTAGCATGACTTTATCAAAAGACTTGTTACCAATCACGCAGGGAACAGAAAAACTCCCTGGATCCTTCAACTTTGGGGGTAGCCGACGCTGGATTACAGCAGAAACTGTTTCACTCACCATCACAACCTCCTTCTCCCTCGTCTGGCGCCTTGGAGTGCATAACTCTTTCAGAAATTTTGCGTATTTCGGCACTTGTTTGATGCACTCGATCAAGGGCATGTTGATTTGCACCCTTTTGAAGATCTCCAAGATTTCCTCATCGGATTCATTCTTCTTAGATTTGGCAAGCCTACTTGGAAATGGTGCATGCACAAACGGGGAATTAGTAACAACCGAACTTGAAGGGATTGGGTTGTTACCTTGTGTGTGGGTAGGTTGAACTGGCGGTTGTGTCATGGTGGTCTTAGTTGCCACCTTGTGCTTTTCAGCCTCAGAAACGGCTGGATCTGGTTCTATTTCTCCGAGCACTTTACCACTTCGAGTGGTGATTGCATTGGCTTCAGGTCTTACATTTGGGTTGGGTGTAGGTTGAGGTGGAAGCACCCCGCTAGCTTGGATCTTACCCATGAATTCCACGACCTTGCCCATTTGGTCCTTGAGATCAGCGATGTCTTTTTGTTGATTTTGCTGACCTGTGACAAGAGCCTGAGTTGACGCCATTAGTGTTTGCTGCCCTTGGGAAAGAGCAGCCAGCATTTTATCATAATCAGGATTAGAAGATGAAGAAGTATGATTATTTGCATGATTATGAGAAAAGTTAGAAAATGGGACCGGGGGCCTTGGTTGCCATGTGGGCCTTGGTTGCCATGTGGGCCTTGGGAACTGGTCTGGGACACGGTTTGGCCCGGTCGACATGTGCTGAGGGTTTAGGACATTGTTCGGATCTCTCCAACTGTAACCTTGGGTCCTTGGCCCTCCTTGAAAGCCTCCAATGGCGTGTGCCATTTCAGTTCCGGAGTCTTCCTCCCTTGCAGTGTAGGGACATTGTTCCTCAAGATGGCCTTGAGAGCATATGGAACAAACTGGAGCTACCTGTTTCTTTAGCTTAAGCATATTTGAAAGCATAGAGGTGATCTTATCTAACTTAGAATCATTTATAGCATGGGAACTTACCTCATGTACCTTTCTAGAAATAGGATCGGCACCTTCGTATTGTGCATCATTGAGTGCACGGCTTTCAAGTAGTGCACGACCATCTACTAGGCTCCGAGCTAAGAAACTTCCATTAGCTGCAGCATCGAGCAGTCCTCTATCCCAACCTTTGAGTCCTTCATAAAAGTAGGTTAAAAGATAGCCTTCTGTGATCCCGTGAGTAGGGCATGAAGCACAAAGTTCCTTAAACCTCTCATAGTACTGGCTGAAATTCTCATCATGTTCTTTTTGCTTGATTCCAGTGATCTCTTTTCTTAAGACCGTAATCTTTGAGGCAGGGAAGTACTTGGTAAGAAACTCCTGAACCAACTTCTCCCAAGAGTCAATATGATTGGGTGGGAGACTTAAAAGCCATACCCGTGCTCTTTCTTCCAAGGACAATGGGAAAGCTTTCAGCTTCATGATTTCCAAGTCCGCATCATCCGGACACATACTACTAATGATGAATTGGAACTCCGTTAAGTGTTTGTGTGGATCTTCATTTCTGATTCCACGGAACTTGGGTAGTTGATGAAGAACTCCACTCTTAAGCTCAATATCTTTCTTGTTGGTTCGAGGCTCGGGATACTGGATGCAGAAGTCTGTAGTGCCATTTGTGTTTGCACATGTCTGCTCCCGGATGCTCAGGTTTCGTGCCATGGTTATCGGTGTTCCGAAAATCTGTTCTTCTTCTGAATTACTCTTCTCGCTTTTGGACTCACCGAATATTGGGGATGGAGGTTCGAACGAACTGGTTTGCTTAAGTGCGTCTCTGAATGTGGCGTTGCTTGGTGAGATGTCAAGTTGTCTTCTCAGCCGATCAAGCTTAGATTGATGAGCACGCATTCATAAGTTCGTACCTCTATGAAAACAAAACTCTAAGTTAGAAGGCAAGTATACACAAGAAGAGATAATAAGAGTAAGATAGTAGAGATTGCATAAAGTATCACATAAATGGAAACCAGGATTAACAAAAAGTCACGTTAATGGAAAGAAAATGCAAAAGTTCCAAATTCAAACTAATAATGCAATAAATAGAGTTTTAGAGTGTCATGAATAACTTTCTTCTTCCGCTTCTCATAGTACTTTCCTGGGCGTACGGCCTGCGCGTACTGATAACCACCATTCCACCATTCAACATTAATCATGGCCAGTTGAGATAGATGTAACGCGAGAAGCAAGGATAATTTTAAGAGCACCCCGAGGCTAGCTTGGCATATACTCCATTGGTGTTCCCTTTCTTAATCCAAAACTTGTCACCAGTCATAACTCTCCTAGACACCATAATTAATCCAAATGATGACGTAGAGAATTACCAAACCCTAGTGTTTACAAACTCCGCCCCAACCTCATGTCCATAGATTCGAGTCTATGGTATGTGGTGATGAAATCCACACATCATGAAGGGTTAAGGAGAAAGTAAATAAGAGGGGCACTACCTGTTCCCGAAAGTAAGATTTTGAAGAAAAAGGGACTAAGAGATTCATGCAACTCTAAAACAATTAATAGGAAACAATACTTACACTTTAGGAAATTCAAAGATGAATAAAGTTTCATAAAAAAAATTTAATTTTTTATTTTTTTTTTAATTTTTTTTTTATTTATTCCGAATTTTTTTTTATTTATTTAAAATTTAAAGTTTAACAAGACATAAACAAATAATTGATTACATAAAAATAAAATAAGTGTAAACATAAAGTTAGTGGAACATAAAGGTTATGGAATAAAATTAAAAGAAAGTTAATCGAATAAAGTTAATGTAATATAATTAAAGTTAAGGGAATAAAGAAAAAGTGTGAATATTAAGTTAATGGAATAAAGTATAATGGAATAAATAAAAGTAAAAGTAAAGAAAAGTGAACATATAAAATATGCATTTATGAACAAGTATCAAATTTAATATGAACAAATATATATAAAAAAAAGATTATGAACATTTATGAACAAGTATAAATTAGAAATTAAGAAAAAGTAAAGTATGAGCATTATAAACAAACATAATAAGAACAATAATAAGATGGATAAATAAAATTTAAACAAGTAAGTAAATGTTATAAACAAATATAATATTAACAAAAATAAAATTTATAAACAAGTATAATATGCACAATTTATATACATACACTAACAAATTAAAATGATTTTCAATTTCCCCGGCAACGGCGCCAAAAATTGACTACGCTCAAACTACGCATTAAATTAAACATGTAATTCGAGTGTTATGCAATTTAAACCCTTTTTGTGTAGATGTAGTATTGATAAATAGGGATCGTTCTTAACCGGGGAAATTAGGGAACATTAATAATATGTTAGTGGAGTATGAATAAAAGAATAATGAATTAGAGAATTAAATAATAAAAGAATTAAACAATCAAAGAATTAATAAATTAAAGAATAGATGAACAAGATAATAATGAATTAATGAATTACAAAGAATTAATAAATTAACGAATTAAAGAATGAAATAATAGAAGAATAAAGGACTTAGTTAATCAAAGAATAAAGGAATTAATTAATCAAAGAATCAATAAATTAAATAATAAAGGAATGAAAGAATAAAAGCATCAAAGAATAAAAGAATAACGAATAAACAAGGGGGGTTTTGAAGAGGTTTGTAATTATGTAAATAAGTAAAAGTATAGATAAACTCATTCTATTTCTATTCTAACTTATGCACAAAGTAGACTTCCCGTAAACACAAACTTCAACAACATACTATAATTGCAAATATTTGAATTAATCACGAAATTATACCTTCACAAACTCATATTTCTTCATACATTTTTCATATTATAAATGCACCGAACAGCGGATTTTTACTTATAATATAATTACCTTAAGTTTGTGATTTAATGCGCCGAACAGCGGTCATACATTAAATCTCTCCAAATCTATTCTAAATGCCCCGAACAGCGGATCAACATTTAGTTTCGAAATGAAGTTTAAGCTCTAAAATGTAAGAAGTGAATGATTTTTAGAAAGTAAAACACATGGAGATTATACTCAATTTTCACAAAAGATAGGAAGGAGAAACCAATACATATATTGCATTATAATTAGAACCAATAACAAATAAAAGAGTTTAAGAGAATGGAGAGCAAATGTTACACTTTTCAGATTGGATGAGAACAATGGATTGTTTTTCACAAGGAACACCGAACAGCGGCTGGAACCTTATGAAGATGGAAGAAGATTAAACAAGGAAATTCGGACTTGAACTCTCAAAATTGTATTGGAACTATTTTGCCAAGATTTCTCCTAAAAGAGGCTCAATTTTGTGCTACTTGGAAGTGATTTCAACAAGTGAAATCAACTCCTATTTATAGGTGGAGAAAGCTACCAAAAATAATATAAAAATACAATAAAAAAAATGGAATAATGGAATGATGAGTAATAAGGATTTGTGATGATGTTTAGAGGTGGTTTGAGTTGTAAAGTTGTAAAATTGGGTTGGAAAGTTGTTGGAAATGGCTGGAAATTAAGTGGGTGTTTGCTAGAAAAGAGGGCAGGAAATTCGGCAGCAGGCTGCTGAATGGAAGGCTTGCGGTTCGGCGGGAACGCGCTGAAGGAGAGAACAGAGCTTCGGCAGGAGAGCGCCGAATTGAATCTGGGCTGGAGGAACTGGGCTGACACGCGACAACCAACTCGGTCTAACCGATAAGTACAACCCTGACTGCGAAGTGCAGTCCCAACACAAGCTGACATGACTAGACCGACTAACGAATCCAAACCAGAATAGTCGTCCAAGTCAAACCACTCATCAACTCACATTTCCGAACCATACACCCAAAGTAGGGTTCCACGATTACACCTAGAGTTCCACTGAACCCAACTCCATAAGGCAGTAAAATCAACAATCTGACCGACTCCGCGGTCTTGACATCGTAAGGACGTCAATCCAATCCTACCGTCAATCTAACTAGGATTCCACGAATCCGACCCTAACTACCAGGAGCAGTAAATCCATTTAACTCAACAATATCCGAATATCGATGATCATAATTCCCAACCAGTCGTTGGAACCGACCCTATGACATCGTGAAAACGATCCCAACTAACCGTCTCATGATCACAATCTATGCAAATACGTTTATCCCTTTGTAGGGTCCCACACTGTCATCCACGACAGAACTATGGTAATCCCCAACATCTAGTGCCTAACCAAGACATTCTACAATACAGTCCTACTAACTATCGTACCAGCATCCTACTATCAGGTTGACCACGAACTGCAGCCCAATGAGATATCACATCCTCGACGTGCGTAAGGAGTAGTACGCAAAACACGCTCTGGAATTCAGAGTAACACGAGCAACCATGCTCTGATAAGCAATCTTATGCTCTGATACCACGTTGACATGACCCATCCCAATCCCCCCGGGATTAGTGCGGGATGACCCTGCTCCCGTCTGACACGAAGTGTCAGACAAGGGATATTTCCAACCTTTGCCCTCCCGGGCTATCAGAGTACGCCAGGATCCGGAGGAGGTATGTGATATCTCGGTCTCTGCTACAATCCACATCCGATGTCAACCTGAAGGGCATTCAAAACATTAAAAGCTGTGAGTGGACAAAACAAGAATTTATAAAAACATTTTAACGAGAAGACCTTTGTACCCTTCACTAAAAAGCATGCATGCATTCGAAAAACATTTATCTAGAAATCATATGCGGGAACTAGGCCCAAAACCAAGATTGAAAGAACCATAATGAAAACGACCATACGGGCCACTACCCAAATCCATAGTGAAAGAATCATTAAGACTCAACCGTACGGGCCACTGCCCAAAACTTGTGTAACCACACATCACATATCATATATCATATTTATATCATATACACATATAATTCACACAACCAATCCTGTCACGGTTTCCAAAGCTACGCGCGTGCTACCCGGGTCTCAATCCGAGTCTTCTCAAAGTCAAGGTCAATGTCCGTAGACCACTGACCCTACCCGAGGTAATAGTAACCATAGCCTTCCTGAGAGTAAGGAACCCAACTAGGGGGTGACTCCACTCAGTCGGTGCTCCGTGACTACTCTGGGGTCCACCCAGGACAACGACCCTCCCCGGAGGAGATAATAAAAGTAAAGGAAGGTTTATGAATACATATATATACATAATATAAACATGCATGCCCGGTTCCCTTGAACCGTCATGATCCATAAAATCCATTAACTAGGGTTCATGCCGGTTCCCATAAACCGTCATGAACCAGAATGACCTAACACAGGTTCATGCCGGTTCCCATAAACCGTCATGAACCACAATGACCTTTCCAGAGTTCATGCCGGTTCCCGTAAACCGTCATGAACTTGGAAATCCATCTAGGGTCCCTGACCCGAAATCATCAGTGTAAAACAACTGGGTCTCGTGCCCGAACATATGAATCAACTGGGCACCGTGCCCGATATCTAAGGGTCAGTCACGACTCCGATCATAGTGATGCGTGCAACCATCCATCCATGACTGCTCTCAATCCTGATATGTCGTCGTGAACGAATCAACCGACGCGACCACCACAAGATCATGGTGCACTCATCACCGATCGCTATCCTGAACCGTCAGCACTCCGAAGTCGAGCCTCCCCATGCTGCCCGACCACGAATCGTGCATCGTGACCTCTCTGGAAGGAACACATCCCAATCCGGAGGCGAGCGTCGTATCGTCGATTGCCGTGCACATAGCACCCGTCGCGACCACGATTTAGACCCGAAGATCGTAAATAGTGTCATATGCCCGAGACCAAACCAAATGGGTCTTATACCCGAGTTTATGCTTTTAGAAATCCAAAACCTTTTCATTTAGACCAATAAAGAAATACAGACTCGTATAAGCACCGTATAAGGCCGAAACCTCGAAATACGTGCTTATACGTAACCACATACAAATGCACCCATGGCATCATCAAACATGTAATAAAACATATAATAAACATTTATGCATGCACCAATTTAGAAAACAAGGTCCACTCACAGACCGTCCGAGTTGCCGCCTCGATTTGCTTGCCATACGGCTCCCCGAGCCGAGCACTATCACCGGGACTCCCAAAATTGTCCTAATTTTAATAGAAGGTTACTAACTACTTAATTAACCTCCTACCAAAGCCCCGTAATTTTTCCGAACTTTTAACTATTTTTAAACCGACCCTAAACCTTCCGACACCCCGAAAACTATCGAAACGATGTCCGAATGACGCGAGACCAGTCCCAAAATCTTTGTTACATCGAATAGAAGATTTTCCCGTGTTGAAAACTTTCCCAAATTATGGACCACGCGCCCTCACGCGCTCCTAGAAGGGACAGATTACTGTTCATCGGCACTAACCTCCAGCAGACCGGTTTTACTGTCCCTGGCCAGTTCACCTGGTTTGGCCGGTCCAACTAGACCGGCGTGACCGGTTCACAGCCCTAGACACCCCATTTTTCATCCTAGTTCTTCCTTTTTGGTTCATTTCATCCTATTTTGGTGTTTTCTATCCATTCCAATCCTTAAAACAACCTAAAAACCACCTAAACCCATGGTTCAATTTTGAACCAAACGGTTCAAAGTTCCCAAAACTCTCCCATGGCTGCCCAGCCATCCCAAGCTTCCTTAAACCTTCCTAACATGTCCCTAGCAACCTAATGGACTCATTAAAACCATTAAAAACCAACCATAACAACAAGAATGGAAAAATGGATCAAAATGGGCTAACCATGAACCTCACGGGTTCTTCCTCCTTCCAGCCTCCGTGGACGGCGGTTCTGGCCGCCCAGCAACCTCCTCAGTCTCCCTGGTCCTCTGCCTAGTCATGGGTGAAGATTGGATGGGTTTTGGTTTGCACGGATGGGAGAATGGTGGGTGTGTTTGAGATCGGCTTGTGTTGTGAAGGCAAAGGGAAATGGTCGATGCATGAATACAATTTCCCTGGGCAATGGATGGGTGACACTTGTCACTCATCCATTGGGCCTCTATAAAATATCTGGGCCCCACTAGAGTCCAAAAGTTAACTCGTTTCGTAATTTGTGCAATAGTGCACTCGAACTTCCGTGAACCGTAACTTCGCCGTCGAACGTCCGAATTCGACGTGCCGCCTGTCTACGGATTCGTATCATCCTTATCTACGTAATGGTCCTTGGCCCTCGGCCATCGGACATCCCGGTCAAAAAGTCAACATTTTGACCCTTTTAACCAAAATTACTAAAATGCCCCTAAACTTCCGAACGTCATAACTTCTTCCTCGAACGTCGGAATTGAACGTGACACCTGTCTATGAACTCGTGACGTCACGAACTACGTCACGGTCATCGGTCAAAGTCCATTTGACCGCCCGAACAAAAAGTCAACGTTTTGCCCACGCCCAAGGGCAAAACGATCATTTCACATCGTTCGTCCGATTTCGCCTAACTAATCACTGATTTGCCTCACTAATAGTGATTAGTCACTAATCTAATCTAGGAATTTGGGACGGGTCGTTACAGGGACCATCCTATCGTATGATCGTTGGGGATAATGGACACGTGTTGTGATGTCCCTACTTAGCTTAGTGATCTTGGAGTGAGGTTTAGGTTGTGTAGATTTCCTCCAATAACACAAGATTCACGTGGTTGCCACATTTAGAGGAAATTTTCCTGGGTATGTAACCTATTTTCCACCTTGTCGGAAGGTACTAATAGAGTTAAGAGCTTTGAGAGTCCAGTTACAGGACTTAGTGGATTTGGGGATCAGTTGGCTTGGTATGTCACTGTTGTGTGCTTTAGAGTCCTTTGTTATAAATTTGATGGAACTTTGGAAGTTGGTTTTGACGAGGTAACTGGACAGGGAACTGGTACAGAATGAGTATTCCCTACCACGTGTCAGCTTAGTGAAATTTCTTCATCACTTCTGGGTTTCATGAAAATGTCACCCTAGTGGAAATTTATTGAGATGTGAACCAGAATTTGATTAAGTTAAGGAGCGGAAGGTGCTTAGTGTCACCTAACGTGACGAGTGAGTATCGAATTTGATGGATCGAGACGGTCGAGGATCACTTTGGTTGTTAATGGAGACGTTGGTGGATCGAGTTGGCTATAGATTAGTGAGGATCGATGTGGTCGTTGATCGAGAGGATTGATTCGGGTGAGGATCAAGATGATCGAGTTGGTTGAGGATAGAGAGAGTTTGGGATTGGCATTAGCTAACGATGACGATTAAGATTGGAATCACTTAGACTAGATGAGTGTCATTGATTTTCGAGTAGAGGTTATCCCCGTTTTTGTATCCATTGACGTGATTGACTCCCTCCAGTCAAGTTGTTTTGGCTTGAGAGTGGTGTTGGATTGGCGGTTACAGCACACTGCAGGATCCGACCCTTCATATCATCAGGATGTAGGTCGAGGTTTAGATTGGTACGTCTTGGTAGACGTAAGTGGGTTATTCTTGGTGTAACGACCCGTCCCGAAAACTAGGATTAGATTAGTGGTTAATGATGGATTAGTAAGATTAATTAGTGATTAGTTGAGTGATTTCGGACGAACGGTGCGAAATGATAGTTTTTGCCCTTGAAGTGGGCACAAAGGTTGACTTTTGGTTCGGGAGGTCAAATGGACTTTAACCGATGATTGTGACGTAGTTCGGGACGTCACGAGTTCATAGACAGGTGGCTCGTCTAATTCCGACATTCGAGCAAAAAGTTATGACGTTTGGAAGTTCGAGGGTAATTTGGTAATTTGGTTAAAAAGGGACAATTTGTTGACTTTTCAGACGACATGGAATTTTCACATAATTCGAGGACCATTAGGTAGGTCTCGATCCCATGAGTATAATTACAGGAGGCACACTATCATCGGACGTCGGCTGGTTCAAGTTTTGGTTTAAATGACTAAAGGGCAAAATGGTAATTTTGGAAGGCAGGAGCAATTTGGTCATTTGGTTGCATTGGGATTTGTGCCCAGTGTTAAGTGGACACTTGGATGCCTTGGAATGGTGGTTTAATGAGATTGGGACACTTGCCCCATCTCTAGAGGGCTGTGGAACCTTTCTCAGCCGACTTAATTGGTTTTAAGAATCAGGAGTTTTGTTTGCACGGTTTGGTCGTGAGAGAAAGCAGAGCAGGGGAAACAGTGAACCCATCTCCACGATTCCTTACATCTTTCACCTATTGTCCATGGATTGTGAATGAAAGTGAGAAAACAGACGAAGAGGATTTAGTTGGTACCACCATAGAGGGTCGACGTGCACGGTGGAGGAAACTAGGAGGTAAGAACCGTGACACTTGAATTTAGCCCGATTTTGATAAGTCTGTTTTTGTAGTTAATGAGCCAATTAATGATTGGGACAAGGTTTTGGAGATTCCTACGAGTGGATCAAGCCTGGTTTCGAAGCTTGTCGTGGGATGTGACTGTGGAACCCGAAAAAGGGTGAGCTTTCATTTGAAAATGGCAAGTTGAGTTTTGCTAGTTTTCATTGAAATTGGTTGATCAGGAAAGGTTTTGGATGTTGCTAGGGTCCTGTTGGACTTGGAAGAAAGGCCTGAAATGGCCGGAGATGCAAGAACACGGAAGAGGAAAGGTGACGGTTTGAAGGATGATCGAGGAGGTAACTTCCAGTCCCTATTCCTCAGTTTTGAAATTGTAAATCATTTAGAAATGAAGGGACGACTCTAATGGATGAAAAGGGGATGGAATTGGATTGAATTTGGACAAAAAATCATGACCGCCAGTTCCGTTGGACTGGGTTGGTTCGAACCAGTCAGAACTGGGTCGGCGGGAAGAAGGAGATGATGAACACTGCCGAGCGTGATACCCACGCGCAGCCCCTTTAGGCGGCGCGTGAGGGCGCGTGGGGCCTCCGATGGGGAAGTGTTCAACATGTGAAATGTTATAATTGATGTAATGAACATTTTGGCACTAGTTTCGAGTCGATCGGACATAGTCTCGATATGTTTCGAGTTGTCCGAAGATTTTAGGGCTCGGTTAAAAATAATTAAAAATTCAGAAAAATTACGGGATTTTAGTATAATCATCGTGAAGTAGTTAGTGACCTCTTATGGGATTTGGACAAGTTCGGGAAAGCCGGTGATAGTGGATTAGTCGGGAAAGTGTAAGACCCGAGTCCTGTAGGGAACGGTGAACGATCCCACATTCCTGCGAGAGGGGAAGGGAATGGTGGTGTGCCTTAAAGGTGTAGGCACACACCTATCTAGCACGAGGCCTTTTGGGACCTCAAGTGGCTTTGGGGGGGATTGGAACCCCAAAGTTAAGCGAGTTGAGGTTGGTGCAATTTCATGATGGGTGACCCCCTGGGAAGTTGCACCATGAGCTCTCGGAAACAAAACCGTGAGGGCAAGGTCAAGGAGGCCCAAAGCGGACAATATCGTGCTAGATGACTCGGGTCCTGACCGAGGAGGGTCGGGTCCTGACAGAAAGTGTAATTGCACGCGTATCGAGGCGGCGACACTAATGGTCTGTGAGTGGACTTTGCTTTCTAACTTATGATGCATGCATAAATATTTCAATATGTTTTGTATATGTGATTCTATGTTTATGATTATGATCTTGTTGTTTTACGATTTTGCAGGTATTTCGAGATAATTACGAAATTGCACGTTTTACGAGATGTGGTTTTCTGCTATGGTTTGATTATGGTTTTGATGATGTGATTTTGGGATTTGAAATATGAATTGATTTCAATGATTTATACTGGATTTTGGAAAAGTGGTTTCGGGCTTGAAGCCCTGTTCCTAAAAAGGGATTCCGATAAACGTGATTTCGGGTTTTGGAACTGGATTTCGGAAATGATGCTTTGGGATTTGGTTTTGAAACTTGGAAGAGAAATTATGGATTTGGGTTTGGGATGATGATTCCGGACGCCGGCTTACAGAATCATGATTGCGAATTCGGATATGGATTTTTTATAATTTTCACTTGGTTTTGGGTTTAAAGACCCGGATATGGCTGGATCTGATTTTGAGTTTAAAGACTCGGTTGATTGACGGGGGAGGACCCTGGATTGATATGTTTTGAGTTTAAAGACTCGGTTATTGTGATATCCCCAGAGGTCTGTTGATTGTATTTTGAGTTTAAAGACTCGTTGATATCTCGGGAAGGCCTGATTATGCGCATGTTTTTGAGTTTAAAGACTCGGATGCACTTGAGATCCAGCAACTTAATTGATTGATGTTTTTCACTGGTTTTCAGAGGTTTTGGACAGTGGCCCGGATGATTTGGATTTGATGAGTTTTGGGTTGAGTTCCTGTACTTTGATGAGGATTTATGATTTTGGGCTGAGGCCCTGGATTTGAGTTACGGATTTGAGAAAAAGAAATGATTCCGGTTTTCATTGATGGTTTTCTTATCTTGGATATGAAATGGTTTTATGGAATGGTTTTCATATGCATGCATTGGTTTTTCGTAGAGGGTATAAATGTAATTTCTTATAACCTGTTTTCTTAATGTATTAGTTATTTTTTTCCACTCACAGTCTTTTTGTGTTTTCGATACCTTCCAAGTTTGATGCGGTGCAGGCTGTTGTTAGAGAGAGATGGAGACATCACACACACATTCCACAGTAGATTCTGCGCACTCTGGGAAGTCCGGAAGTTTTTGGACGGTTCGCTTGGGAATCCCTTGTCCGACTTACGTGTTACATGGAGGTTGAACATCGATTTAGCTGTCATGTCGCATGTAGGTTAGACGGGAGCATGACTTATCCCTTAATCTCGGGGGATTGGGGGTAGGTCGTGTCACTTGGAGAACTCAATGAGTATGTGTGGGACACATCTCAAGTGTTGGTCAAGTGATCAGGAGGACTCCGAGAAGATTTGAGTTAGTATGCGATCTGTCCAAAGCGGAGATCAGACAGAAAGGTTCCAATGTTGGATCATGAATGGATACCATGCTAGCCATTCGATAGATGGACTAGATCCGAGATTGTGGATATTGGTACGTATCTCGAACGTTGCGTGAGTACAGTCCTTGAGCATGCCTACGAGTAGTGCTGATGTGATTGATGTGATGTGTGTGCACCTATGAGTAGTGCACGTTTGACAGCGAGATTGCTGAGTATAGATCAGTCTAACTGATGTGGTACGATCATCAGTTTGAGTCCAAGATGTACATGTTATGGTAATCGGACGGGGTCTGATGTTGATTGTACATAAAGAACGCGGACTGGACATCGAATACTGTGCACTAGTGCAGGGTGACTTTGAGATGGTTTAGTTGTTGTGTGAGCATGGAGCTCAGAGCCATGATAGGCAGAGGAACCCTCGTATTTGTGAGTGTGATTTTCTAGGCTAGAGCAAGTATTCAATGGGGACCAGATACATCCTTGAGTGTATTGAGAGGATGAGTGAGATGATAGTTTGAGACTTGAGAGGAGTCAGGATCACATCGTTGGTCGCTGAGTGATATGATAGTTTGAGACTTGAGAGGAGTCAGGATCACATCGTTGGTCGCTGAGTGATATGAGGTACCTGATAGGACTTTAAAACGAGTCGAGTGTTGTGTTAATGACTCGAGTATTCACAATGGAGCCGTGAGTTACCAGCTGGTCACGACGGTGCATCGTGCGTGTGTTTAACGTTGGGAGACTAGAGTGAGACAGAAGACTTGTGATGCCCAGCAGAAGCAGGACCGTCAGGTTAGATGTTGAGCAGGATTGTCAGATTGGATACTGAGGGAAATTTTCAGCTTGGATTCCGAGTACACCTGTGTAAGATACAGGTAGGATCGACGAGTGTCGATGTGTCGTTGAGACTTGAGATTGAGTGTTGGGATTTTCGGTGACAGTTGGTCACACGTTTGTGGATACGGTCACAGAGGATGAGCTGAGTTTCAGCATTGACCATTGGATAGTGGCTCACGTCAAATGACGTTTGGTTGCTGTTGGGTACTTTAGATGGATGTTGGACATGTAGTACACATGTGAGAGCCTCGAGTTGAAGGCATGATTGGATTTCTGCAATTTGGTGTGGATTGGAGTCAATTTGAATTTCGAGGATAAAATTATTTAAGGAGGTAGATTATAACGACCCGTCCCGAATCTACAAGATTAATTATGGAGTAATTGTGGATTATCAAGGATTATCGGGCGATCGAGATAAAATGATGTTTTTGGCCATAGACGAGTGAAAAAGTTAACTTTTGACCCGGGAAGTTAAATGCACATGGACCGAGATCCATTATGTAGATCGAGACGATACGAGTCCGTAGACAAGTGGCACGTCGAAATCGAACATCGTACGAGAAAGTTACGGATCAAGGACGGATTTTTGTACTATTTACAATTGCACAAAAATCGAGGAATTAAAGTTGTAGCTTGTCTTGGAAGAAACCCAAAATATCCATTTTGGACCAATGCATGAGTGACAAGTGTCACTCATCCCGTTGGCCCATCATCTCACATTCATTCATTTCCCTTTTGTTTTGTTTTCAAACACCTAAAACCCCATCCCCCTTTCCTTAATCCATTTTGTTGCCGCTTGAGATAGACTGAGAGAGGTTGAGGGTGAGACTGTGAGGCTGAGATGATGGAGGTGGATGGCTGAGCACGACAATGGCCTGAGGAACCTAGAAACCAGGTAAAACCCATGAACTCGTTTTAGTTAGAATTTGGGTCTTGGATTTTAGGGCATGAAAGCCAGTTTTCTGATCACTATTATCTTCTTCGAGTTCTTGCGAGTGAGTAGGACAAAAAATCAAAGGGTTTGGATGCGTGGACCCGTAATGGTGGAAGCTTGAAGTTTGACCATGAAGGATTGAACTTGATAGGTAAATTCTATGACTTTTCTCTTGATTTTGACGTCATAGAATGGTTTCTAGCTAAGAAATGGTGAGTTTGGTGAAAGAATGGAGAAAAATTATGGCCAGACGATAGAGATATGGCCGGGTCAGGGTCGCGGGTCAAACGACCAGTTACAGAGGTTCGATCGACCCGACTAGAGGTTGAAGGTGATGACGTGGCAGTCTATGTCATCCCTGTCAGGCCACATGGCTAATCAGAGGGTACCACGTGGCAGGGTGTCAGGATTTGTCAGGCTTACATGGCAGCTGATGTGGTAGGTCCATGTTAGCATTGTCAGACCACGTGGACCAATGAGATGGTGCCATGTGGCATGGTGTCAGGGGCTGTCAGGTGACATGGCATGTCTATGTAAGTGATGTCAGACCATGTGAACCAATGGGATCATGCCACGTGGCAGTGTGTCAGAGGGATGTCCGACCTGTCAGTGACATGTGGCACTAATTAGGGAGTGACACGTGTCATGTTGTTAGAGCTGTTAGATGTCATACTTATTAGGCTGACGTCAGCGTTGACCACCGTGGATCGTACTTTGATCAGCCCGTGAGAGCGCATATGCACTAATTTCGAGGTGAAATCTATCTTGTTCAAAAGTTTTCAACGATTTGAATCCAATGGTGGTGTTTTCAGGTTAATCAGAGATCGTTTGATTGGTCATTTGAAGGTTTTAGCCTTAGGAAGAGTGTTCGGGACACGTTTACTATTCCAGGAGTTTTAAGGGTTTATGGTATAGACTTGTGTAGATGGTTAGTGACCCTTGGGGTATGATTTGGACAGGTCTAGACGTCCCAGAGATTGTTGATTAGCCTCAGAGTGGCTTACGACTCGGGATTTGAGTGCACAACTTGGACGGTCTGTGAGTGGATTTTTGATTTATAATATGATGCATGCATAAATGTTTTATATGTTTTAAGAACATGAAGTGAGTTTGATTGTTTATCATTTTTGTAGAAAATGTTAGTATGCATGTATTTTGAGAGTTATGTTTTATATGATACTTGGGCTTCGGCCGAGTTTCCTACGTGCATGTTGTAAGACCCGTGTCCTGGAGGGAACGGTGAACAATCCCACATTCCTGCGAGGGGGGAATGGTCTGGGAAAGGAATGGTGGTGTGCCTTAAAGGTGTAGGCACACACCTATCTAGCATGTGGCCTTTTGGGAGCTCAGTGGCTTTGGGGGGCATTGGAACCCCAAAGTTAAGCGAGTTGAGGCTGGTGCAATTCCAGATGGGTGACCCCCTGGGAAGTTGCACTGTGAGCTCCCGAAAACAAAACCGTGAGGGCGAGGCCCAAAGCGGACAATATCGTGCTAGATGAATCGGGACCTGACAGAAGAGGGTCGGGTCCTGACAATTTGGTATCAGAGCCAGACCCCGACCGAGAAGTGTGCCAGCAAGGACGTTGGGCCCTAAGTGTAACAACCCGTCCCGAGGACCGGGATTTCTAGAGTGATTAAGGGGTGATTAGTAAGGTTAATCAAGGGTTAGGTGGTCCCGAGGGGTCCGGGAACTTAGGATGACGATTTTGCCCCTGGGTCGGGCAGAAATGTTGACTTTTATTTCGGGTGGTCAAATGGGAGTTGACCAGTGACCAGGACGTAGTTGAGGACGTTACGAATCCATAGGCAGGTGGCACGCCTGATTCCGACATCCGAGGAGGAAGTTGTGATGTTCGGAAGATTGAGGGCATAACCGTAATTAGGGGGAAAAGTTGACTTTTTGAATAATTGAGGTTTGGTAGGTTGACCTAGGAGGGTTAGATAGTTCTTGTCGTCCTGAGTTCGATGACAGGCGGCACGTATTCATCGGACTTACGAGGCGAGAGTTACGGGCCTAGGAAGTTTCGGTAAAACCGTAAAAATGTGTTAAAAAGAAGGGTATTTTGGTCATTGGGGCACATTGGGATTTGTGCACAGAAGAAAGGAATGGACGGCTGGGATTAGGCCATGTGGGAGTGTGTGGAGTGGATGGTGACACATGGCATGTGTGTAGAGGATTCTGGGAGAATCCTGTGTGGTCTCAGCCCAAATAATTGGGGTGCAACCGTGCAGTCCTTCGACAAACACAGAGAAACAGAGTGAGTTTGTGAGGAGGAATTGAGGACTGATCGTGGCTGGTGACGAGTTTTGGTGAGTGAGGGAGGAACGGGAGATTGAAAGGGAGTTGTTGATCGGGTTTTGGTGGTGTAATTGTGCACGGCGGCACGGCGGAGGTGCGGAGAAGTTTTGACGGAAACAGGGAGGCCGTGAGTTCGAGGTGGTGGCTACGCCGTGAGGTGACTCAAACCAAGGCAGGGGAAGCTGCAGGAGGTTGCAGGGAGACTAACGACCACCGTGGAAGGCGGCAGTGCGCACGGCGGAGCTGCAATCGAAGGTGAGATCTTTTGCTCTGTTTTTCCCGTGCTGCTCAATTTGAAAGTTGTGAGGTTGGGCTTAGAGTCGAGAGGAATGGAGGTCAGGGTAAGGTTCAGGAGAGTCCTAGGCGTCGACTAGGATGGTCGCCGTGACGGGGGTGTACACGGCGGAGGTTAGCACGATGGGGGTACCTGTATGCTCTGTTTTGCCGTGACGTTCAAACGGCTAGTCGTGACGATTGGGGTTGAGTCGAAGGTCTAGGCGAGTTGGGTTAGGTTCAGTGAGGTTCAGGGCAGAGTTTGGTGAAGCCACCGTGAAGGGTGGTGAGCTGGGTGGCTGGATCGTGAAACAGGGGTTGTTGGCCGTCTGGTTTCGAGCTTCAGTCGACGGGATTGAGGCGGTGTCGAGGTCTGAGGAGCTGTGGAATGGTTATATTGGAACTGGACGAAGCTTTAGGTGAAGAAAGGGAAGGAAATCGTGCAGGTACGGCGGAGAACCGTTGACGCCGGTTCAGCTGTAGCCTACTGTGTTGAACCGGGTCGACGTGAGGTTGAAGGTGTACTGTAGCTGGCGCGTGGGGCCACGCACAGCCACTTTGGGCGGCGCGTGGAGGCGCGTGCAGCGGTTCTGGGAGAAACGGTCAACATAGTTTTTGGTCTAGGAGTCATGGTGAGTTCAATGGAGTTGGTTTCGGGGTAATCGGAAGTCGTTTGAGTTGAGTTCCGCGAGGGTGAAAGTTTAGGGTCCCGGGTTCTTATGTTTAGGATTCGGGGAATTTTGAGGGAATTTAGGTGAACCTTCGTAGACATACTAGTAACGTAATTTGGCGGTGTTTGACAGGATCGGGATTTCCCGAGGAAGCCGAGGAATGGGCTGGACGTTCGGGACGCGAGTAGGGCTCAGTACTGTGAGTGGACCCTTTTCCTTAAACTCGATCATGCATAACTGTTTTTATAAATGTATTTTATGGTTTTACTTATGACTAGATGTTTCTTGAATATGAAATGATGATTTTATGTGTTTGCACGTTTTTCGAGAAAAAGACGGTTTTGGCACGTTTTACGATAAAAGGTTGATTTCTGATTATATTGGGATTTCAATTAATAAGTGGTTTTCAATGGTTATAAGTGGGTTTTGGAACATGATTTCAATGATCAAGGTTTGTGGTTTTAGAAACAGATTTCGGATTCGGATTTGGATGAGTATTTGGTAAATGGTTTTTAAATGGTTTTGGGATTGGATTTGCTGGATCTGGATATTGGGTTTAAAGACCCGGATATATTGGACGGGGGACCGGCCGGATTGGGTTTAAAGACCCGGATTGAGTTTAAAGACTCGGGAGTTTAAAGACTCGGATGTATATTGATTTTCCCCCGTAGGCCTTGAGTTTAAAGACTCGGGAGTTTAAAGACTCGGATATTATTAAGGCCTGGATTGAGTTTAAAGACTCGGGAGTTTAAAGACTCGGATAGGTCCAGCAGGTTTGATCGGGGAAATGATGATTTGGTGGTTATGGTTTTGATACGGTTTCTGATACTCATATTATGGTTTCTTATGCTCTTTTATAGTATTTCTGTTTCTTATGATGTTTATAATGATTATGTTATAAATGTGTTTATAACTGCTGGTTATGCATGTGATTTCAAAACGGAGGGTTTAACTCGGTTTTCTTATAAAATGGTTTTTGAACTTTTGTACTTTTTGGTCCACTCACATTTTCTGTTTTAATTGCCCTCCAGGCTGTGGAGCAAGCGCGGGGTCTTGACGTCGAGGCAGAGTCTGAGGCATAGAAGTGACGTGAGAGTTCCCGGAATAGATTTAAGGCTTCTGTGTGCGTGTACTTTCTCGGTTTTTACTTTTCTTGTAATGTAGTGCTATGCTCTGTAAACGATAAGGATTTTGGAATATTTTGTAATTACTCCTGCGTTTGACTGGGTTCGAGTGAGTGTTCCTTAGGTGTTGTGTCGGGGAGTCAGACGGGAGCGGGATTTACCTCGGGTTTCGGGGTGAAACCGGGGTGGGTCCTGACACTAAGGGGGGGTGGATTGTAAGACCCGTGTCCTGGAGGGAACGGTGAACAATCCCACATTCCTGCGAGGGGGGAATGGTCTGGGAAAGGAATGGTGGTGTGCCTTAAAGGTGTAGGCACACACCTATCTAGCATGAGGCCTTTTGGGAGCTCAGTGGCTTGGGGGGGATTGGAACCCCAAAGTTAAGCGAGTTGAGGCTGGTGCAATTCCAGATGGGTGACCCCCTGGGAAGTTGCACCGTGAGCTCCCGAAAACAAAACCGTGAGGGCGAGGCCCAAAGCGGACAATATCGTGCTAGATGAATCGGGACCTGACAGAAGAGGGTCGGGTCCTGACAGTGCGGCGCCGAGAGCATTCATTTCCTGGAGCATCGAGTCAGAGGACCCCGAGCGGGGTAATTTTGGTGGTTCGTCATCGGCTGGTGGAGCCCAGTTTGGCAGACCAGGCAGTTTTCAGGGCTCAGGATTTCGGGGAGCTAGGGCACAGCCGACTCCTCAGGCGAGTGCTACTTCTGTTGCTTCTACTGGGAGGCAGACCGGTGGACCCAGTAGGGATGCTTGCTACTACTGTGGAGAGCGAGGACACTTTCGGAGGGAGTGTCCATTGTTAGTGCAGGAGGGTGGAGTAGGCAGAGGTGCAGCAGAACCCGGGCGGAGTACTGCTTCAGTGTCAGGGGCAGCAGGCCCTAGGGGTGGCCGTGGTGCCACGAGCAGTTTTAGAGGACGCGGTAGGTCATCAGGACCTCAGGCGCGAGTTTTTGCTATGACCCAGCAGGAGGCCAGATCAGCACCGGGAGTGGTGACAGGTACACTTACCATACTTGGTCACACAGTTTTTGCTTTGATACATCCCGGGGCGACCCATTCATTTATAGCTCGGAGATGTAGTTTGGTGACGGAGTGGGAGGTATCTACCTTGGATTGTGCTTTAGGGGTGAGTACACCTACTGGGGAGGTGTTGGTAGTGACTTAGGTGTTGAGAGAGTGTCCGGTGATGGTATGTGAGGTTGAGTTAATGGCAGATTTGTTACTATTGGATCTACGGGACTTTGATGTTATCTTGGGTATGGACTGGTTGACGAGACATCATGCTTCTATCGAATGTTTCGATAGGAGAGTGACTTTTCGGAGTCCAGGATTACCAGAGACTACGTTTCAAGGTGATCAGCGTGCACTTC
Source organism: Prinsepia uniflora (assembly GCA_032719365.1). Taxonomy (NCBI): domain Eukaryota; kingdom Viridiplantae; phylum Streptophyta; class Magnoliopsida; order Rosales; family Rosaceae; genus Prinsepia; species Prinsepia uniflora. The sequence goes on from CM064876.1 coordinate 19,949,438, forward strand.
CTACTGGAATTATTTCGGCACTTGAGGCCAGTAAGCTGTTACGTAAGGGGTGTCAGGGTTACATAGCCCATGTGGTGGATACACGTGCTTCGCCAGTGAGGGCGGAGGATATACCCGTGGTGCGGGAGTTTCCCGATGTTTTTCCCGAGGAGCTGCCAGGATTACCACCTTATCGAGAGATCGAGTTCACGATTGATCTTTTACCAGGTACACAGCCTATTTCACAGACTCCTTACCGCATGGCACCTGTAGAATTGAGGGAACTTAAGGCCCAGTTGCAAGAGTTGGTCGATATAGGATTCATTCGACCGAGCATGTCACCGTGGGGAGCGCCGGTACTGTTTGTGAAGAAAAAGGACGGAGGGTTGAGATTGTGTGTTGATTACAGACAGTTGAATAAGGTAACCATTCGGAATAAGTATCCTTTACCCCGGATTGATGATTTGTTTGACCAGTTAAAGGGAGCACAGTACTTTTCAAAGATTGATCTTCGCTCCGGCTACCATCAATTAAGGGTTAAAGAGGAGGATGTACCGAAGACAGCCTTCCGGACCAGGTACGGTCATTACGAGTTTGTTGTGATGCCTTTCGGATTAACTAATGCCCCAGCAGCTTTTATGGATCTTATTAACCGAGTGTTCCGGTCGTATTTGGATCGTTTTGTGATTGTATTCATTGATGATATTTTGGTGTATTCGAAGAGTGCAAAGGCGCACGAGAAACATCTGAGAATTGTGCTTAAGACTTTGAGAGAGCATCAGTTGTATGCGAAGTTGAGTAAGTGCCAGTTCTGGTTGACCAGTGTTGGATTCTTAGGTCATGTGATTTCAGCCGAGGGCATCGGAGTGGATCCTCAGAAGGTTGAGGCGGTATCAAATTGGGAACAGCCCAAGACGGTGACAGAGATCAGGAGTTTTCTAGGATTAGCAGGTTATTATCGACGTTTTATTGAGGGTTTCTCTATTCTTGCTGCTCCATTGACAAGGTTGACTCGGAAGGGAGTTTGATTTGAGTGGGATGAGGAATGTGAACAGAGTTTCTAGGAGCTTAAAAGGCGGTTGACATCTGCTCCTGTGTTGGCCCTTCCAGACGACAGTGGGGAGTTCGAGGTGTACAGTGACGCTTCTTTACAAGGTTTGGGCTGTGTATTGATGCAGCACGTGAAAGTGATTGCTTATGCTTCCCGGCAGTTGAAACCCCATGAGATGAACTACCCTACACATGACTTGGAATTGGCGGCGGTGGTTCATGCACTGAAGATTTGGCGACATTATTTGTACGGCGAGAGGTGCAGGATTTTCGCTGATCACAAGAGTTTGAAGTATTTGTTCACTCAGAAGGAACTGAATCTAAGACAGCGCCGATGGTTGGAGTTGCTTAAACACTACGACTACACTATTGAGTATCATCCAGGGAAGGCTAATGTGGTAGCCGATGCCTTGAGCAGGAAGTCAGCTAGTTCTTTGTCGCAATTGAGGACAGTACGACTACCTTTGTTGGTTGAGCTCCGCAGGCTGGGAGTAGAGTTGACTGTGGATGATCAGGGAGCACTTTTAGCGAGTTTCCACGTGCGACCTGTTTTGATTGATAAAGTTATTGATGCTTAGTTTGAGGACCCTATTTTGGGCATCATACGTATTGAGGTCGAGGCTGGAGAGAGACAGGGCTTTGAGATTCGCGAGGATGGAGCCTTGGTTAAGGATGGATGATTGTGTGTACCTGAGGATGAGACGTTGAAGAAGGTGATACTGGATGAGGCTCATTGTTCAGCTTATGCGATGCATCCTGGTGGGACCAAGATGTATCGTACACTTCGAGAGCATTACTGGTGGTCAGGGATGAAACGTGAGATTGCAGAGTATGTCAGTAGATGCCTGATTTGTCAGCAGGTGAAAGCTGAGCGGCAGAGACCCTATGGAGCAATGCAACCTTTACCGATCCCCGAGTGGAAATGGGATCACCTGACAATGGATTTTGTATTCAAGCTTCCCAGAATACCGAAGGGACACGATGGTGTGTGGGTGATCGTAGATAGACTCACGAAGTCTGCTCATTTCTTGCCAGTACGGGAGAACTTCAGGTTGGCACAGTTTGCACAGTTGTTCATCGACGAGATTATTCGGCTGCATGGGACTCCAGAGTCGATAGTATCTGACAGAGATCCGAGATTTACTTCCCGATTTTGGCAGAGTTTACAGGAAGCTTTTGGGACAAAGTTGCATTTCAGTACTGCATTTCATCCTCAGACCGATGGACAGTCTAAGCGGACTATTCAGATTCTCGAGGATTTGATGCGAGCTTGTTTTTTGCAGTTTCAGGGTACTTGGGAATCACATCTGCCTTTGATGGAGTTCGCCTACAATAACAGTTATCAGGAGAGCATTGGGATGGCTCCTTACGAGGCGTTGTACGGGCGACAGTGTCGGACTCCATTGTGTTGGACAGAGGTTGGTGAGAGGAGACTCACTACTTCCGAGCTGGTAGATCTTACGCAGGAAAAAGTGGCACTGATTCGAGATCGACTGAAGGCAGCTCAGGACCGACAGAAGAGCTACGCCGACCGTAGGATAAGGGATTTAGAGTTTGCAGTAGGAGACTGGGTTTTCTTGAAGTTATCTCATTGGAAGGGAATAGTACGGTTTGGCAGACGAGGGAAGCTGAGTCCTTGTTACATTGGACCTTATGAGATCTTAGAACGGATTGGTCCTGTTGCTTATCGGTTGGCCTTACCAGCAGACCTAGAAAAAGTACATAATGTCTTCCATGTATCTATGATTCGGAAGTACATACGGGATGATTCACATGTTCTGGAAGCACAACCTGTGGAACTGAGGGAAGACTTGAGCTTTGAAGAACAGCCAGTAGCAATTTTGGATCGGAAGGATAAGGTCTTACGGAGGAAGACGGTTCCTTTAGTTAAAGTGTTATGGAGAAACCATCAGGTGGAAGAAGTTACTTGGGAACCCGAGGCCTTAATGCGTGAACAGTACCCTTATTTGTTTCACTGAATTTCGGGAACAAAATTCTTTTTAGGGCGGTAGATTGTAACAACCCGTACCTGCGGGAAGGGTATAAATGTAATTTTTGTAAATATTTGTATGAAATGACGATTTTGCCCTTGTGAATAGTGCGTCAAAAGTTGACTTTTTGATTTACCAGTTGGAGGAGTGTTGACCCTTGACCGTGACGTAGTTTAGGACGTCACGAGTCCGTAGACAGGTGGCAGGTTTGATTCAGACAATCGGAGGGAAAGTTATGACGTTCGGAAGATTGAGGGCGTTACCGTAATTTTGACTAATTGAGGGAAATGTTGACTTTTTGGTGGACTTGTGATTCACGTAGACCGAGGACCGTTAGATAGGTCTCGACGTCCTGAGTACAATGACAGGCGGCACGCTGTCACCGGACGTCGGACGAAATAGTTATGGGTCTAGGAAGTGTGAGGGCAAAATGGTAATTTGTACATTCAGCCCAATCAGATCAGGACAAGTGGCAGAAGTGGGCTGGGATATTTTGTGCTGAGCCAATGGATGATGGACACGTGGGGGACACTGGATGGTTCCAGGGATTTCTAAAATGTGCACGGGCACATTTTGCAGGCTTTCAAACCGTGCACTCGTTTGAACACAGAGAAACAGAGAGGAAAAATTGGGGAGCTTGTGATCGATTCAGGGCGTGAGTGAGTGAAGAGTGAACTGTGAGAGTGACAGAGAGACACGGCTGAGCTTGTGATCGTGTTTTGGTGGAGAAATCGTGCCCGGAGACACGACGGTGGATGGCTGGATTTTGGAGAAAACAGAGAGAGACGGTGGACTGTGGCGGTGGTTGTGCCGTGTGGTGGATCGATTCAAGCTAATAGGAGACTCGGGAGGTTACAGGGAACCCAACAAGCACCGTGGTACGCGGCGGTGCACACGGCGGAGACGGAATCGAAGGGTAAGCTTCCTTCCTCTGTTTTTCCCATGAGTTTCAATTCGAAAGTCATGGAGTTAGGCTTAGAGTCGAGAGATTTGGTGGGTGTGGTGAGACTCCTGGAGGTCCCAGGCGTCGTTTGGTTATGGTGCCGTGTCGGGGGAGGACCTGGGCGGCCGGCGGCCAAAACAGGGGCCACGGGCTCAGTTTTTCGAGGGAGAATCGTGAGGTTTCGGGCCGTGATTCTTCGATGTAAGGACGGGGTTAGCTTGCTTAGGATGGGACGAAGCTCTTGGGATTGGATTGGACTGAAACGGTGGAGGAATCACAGAGAACCGGTCACGCCGGTTCAACTGTGTTGAACCGGGTGACTCGAGGAAGAAGGAGCACTGTAGCAGGCGCGTGAGGCCCACGCGCAGCCACTTTGGGCGGCGCGTGGAGGCGCGTGGGGAGGATTCCGGCCAAGCTTCCAACATGGTTTTGGTTCTAAATGTTCTAAGGAATCCAATGGTGTGATTTTCGGGTGAATCGGACGATGTTAGGAGATTGTTCGGGAATCCGGACGGTTTAGGGTTTAAGATTAAAATATTAATAAATTCCCGAAAAATTGGGGAAATTAAGGTTAGTATCCTTGATGTATTTGTGACTCTATTTGGTGCATATTGACAGGACGGGAGACGCCTGAGACAGTCGAGGAGCGCACGGAGCGCGATTGACTCGTCCTGATTTGTGACTGGACTCTTTCTTTCTTTCTTTCGAGCATGCCTAACTGTTTTACTGATGTTTTGTGATATTAAATGTGTTTTTATGCTTCTTGTTGATGCTTATATGTAGTTGATGTGTTTGCACGTTTTTCGAGACATTTCCCGGATTTGCACGTTTTTCAAGAAAAAACTGGTTTTTGGATTTTGAGGCTATATTTGGGGATTTTAATCTATAAGTGTTTTCTGAAGATGATAAATGGATTGTAAAACATGAGTTGTGTTTAAATGTGGTTTTGGTTTGAAAAGTAGATTTCCGGATTTGGGTTCGGAATGACGGTTCTGAACGCCGGAAGGGCTTCGAACCGGAGATTTCGAATTCGAGTTTGGCTATGGATCTAGAAATGGTTTTACATTGAAATGGGATTGGATTTGTTGGATCTGGATATTGGGTTTAAAGACCCAAATTCTGGTTAACGGGGGGACGGGCCCGGATTGAGTTTAAAGACTCGGGAGTTTAAAGACTCGGATATATTGATATTACCCCCGTAGGCCTATTGAGTTTAAAGACTCGGGAGTTTAAAGACTCGGATATTATAGAGGCCTGGTTGAGTTTAAAGACTCGGATAGGTCCAGCAGGTTTGATCGGGAAATGATGATTTGCTATTCACGATTTATGATGCAGTTTATAGTGTTTCTGTTTCTTATGATGTTCTATGTTATGATTTTTTTTGATACGTAATTGGGCATGCATGTTTTCAAAACGGAGGGAACAAATGTTATTATTGTTTTTCTTTAATTTTGATGTGATAATAAACTGTTTTTGAAACCATTATTTATTTCTAGTCCACTCACACTTTTGGTTTTAAATTTTCCCTCCAGGTCGTGGTGATAGTGTTGGGGTGAACGTTGAGGCAGGAATCGAGGCATAGAGCTTACGACGTTCTTCCGTTGCGAGACTAGCATAGTAGGATTTTGTGCCCATTTTGTAAAACTATGCTCTGACTTACAGTTGTACATATTTACTCCTTCGTCTGATAGTTATGCTTATTGTGGTATTTAGGTTATTTTGGTACTTTAGGTGTGATTGTCAGACGGGAGCAGGGTTCGTCCCGGGTATCGGGGCGATATTTGGGACGGGTCCTGACACAAAGTGCAAGGCGAGGCAAGGTATCCCATGACGCGATACGAAGTGCATGTGGTGCCATATAATGAATGAAGCGTCTCGAGGAATTTTTTTTAGCTGACAGTGGACCTTCTAGTGACCTGACATTCTAGGTCCTGTTGAGCTCAAAATGGAGTGGCTGCAAGGTGGAGCATAAATATGGAGGATCGATCATGCCCCTTGTGAAGCTTCAGATGGTGTACGCCACTACGTAATTGAAGGAAGAAAGCTTGTAGGTGGACCATGCATATGGTACTTCGAAGATAGGAGGGCCTGATACACGAGGATCAAGGCACGACAGAATGTAAGGCAAGGCTTAGTTGGAGCTCAAAGTGTTGCACTAGGCGTACTTCCAATGACCATGTATGTGGTGTCTAGCAGATAGAAGAGCTCGGTGTGTTTACGGACTTGTCATCTTTAAGTGCAGGTGGAGCCAACATCGAAGCTTTTAACAAAGAAGACGAGGGGTCTCATTACCTGGTATGAGGCATGTCACAACCCAGCAGGAGGTATGTTCCAGCTGCTCAGACGCTTGCATGATTTCAAAGAGGAAGTCAAACGGTTGGATGTTGAAATCCAAAATTTGAGAGATGGCTGCTTACTGCCTTCACATTCCCCCACAACTTTGTGTTTTATGGAAGATGAAGCGCTAAAAGTTGGATATGAAAAGCTGGAGCGGGATCACCACCAAAGAGCTGGAGCTTGAACTAGAGATGGAGCCTGAGCCTGAAGTAGAGCCTGAGTTGGAGGCTAAGAAAACAGATGTTCCTGAAGCTGACGAGTCTCCTGAAGACCTTTCTTTACTTTCAGCAGAAGAGTGAGCAGAGTTTCGAAGGACCATGGGCTTTGAAGACTTGCAATTGCATCTACTTCACCTTTGTATGTTGATTATCGCATTTGCATTTTTATATTGAATAACTGGTTTGAGCGATCGAGATGTGATTAGCCAACCACCCTTCAAATCAATAAATGAAAACGATAGTTATGAGAAATTATGAGCTCCCGTATCTTTGTCTAATTATACTAACTGCCTTAATGTATCCAAACTTGTTTTCTCATCAAATGCCCCCGTTGTAGCCATGGGCGTCCAACTTTGGGTTTCAGATAACTTAGCGTTCGTTTTAGTGTTTCCTTCAAGGAAGGGCTTTTGTTTCTTATTAGAAGGCTTGAAGTGCTTCCAAGAGGAAGATTTTGAGTGCTTCCTGGTGGAAGGCTTTGGGTGCTTCCGGGTGGAAGGCTTTGAATTCTTCCTGGCGGAAGGCTTTGAGCGCTTCCTGGCGAAAGGCTTTGAGTGCTTACTAGCAAAAAACGTTTGCAAAGCGTAGGTTGAGATGCATTGCATGGCATAAGCATGGGTCCTTTGTAGGGCAAAGTCTTGGTTGTTTCGCATGGCGAAGTCTTGGTTGCTTCGTAGGATGATGGCTTAGGACCTTCGCAAGGCGAAGGCTTAGGTGCTTCACATTGCGAAGGCTTAGATGCTTAGCAGGGTGAAGGCTCGATTGTTGCGCAAGGCGAAGGCTTAGGTGCTTCGCATGGTGAAGGCTTGAATGCTTCGATGATGAAGGTTTGGATGCTTCGCAAGGAGTAGAATTAGGTGCTTCGCATGGCGAAGGCTTGGATACTTCGATGATGAAGGCTTGAATGCTTCACAAGGCGAAGGCTTAAGTGCTTCACATGGTGAAGGCTTAGATACTTCGCAAGGCGAAGTCTTGGATGCTTCGCAAGGCGAAGGCTTTGATGTTTCGCATGGGGAAGGCTTTGATGCTGGAGGGAATAAGTTTTGAAAATTGTAAATGATGTAAAAATATGTTTGTATGAATTCAGAACAATTTTTCAATCTGATAATTCAAATGCATGGTACTTGAATTTAGAAAACAACTTGAAAGGAAAACTTGAAGCCTCATATACTTCTATGTCTCTCTAATTTTGACATGAAACTAGTCGATGCGGATCACCTTTGCTACAGGCTCCTTTGGTCCTTTGTCAGCGGGTCGATCTGTGGCCTTCCCTTTGACATACTTGACGCAACGTCCTTCCTTGACGAGATTCCGGAGATATCTCTCGAAGGATATGCATTTCCCGATGTTATGCCTGTAGCACTCATGGTATGCACACCACTTTGTCTTATCGGCCTTCTCTTGATCGCCTTTGATCGGCTCTGGCTTCTTGAACCAGGTTTTGTCCTTTATCTCATTGTAGATCTGATGGACTGGTATTGTGAATTGCATATTAGGCTTCTCGATGGTTGAGGCATTAGGAGGTTGGTTCGCCTTGCGCTTGTTGAACCCCCCCCCCCCCTCCAATGTGAAAATTTTCCACTAACATCCTCTTTGCGTGGTGATGACGGTTTGGAGGTTTTCTAGCTCGTCTCGGCATGATCTGGCGTATGCGCAGCACTCTTTTCGTCCTCCCAGTATGCATGACGCTCTGCTAGAAAGAGCATCTTGGTGAGACTTCGTGAATTGCCCATGACAATGTCTCTGTAGAGCTGGTTGTCCCAGGGAAGCCCTTGTTTGAACGCCATTGTAGCAACAAGGTCGCTGCAGCCAATAATTCGAGACTTTTCCTCGCAGTACCTCCGAATGTACTGTCGGAGGCTCTCTTTTGCTCGCTTCCGGATGGAGAAGAGATGGTCTTCCTTACCATACAAAGTTACGAGTACTCCTTCACAAACGCTAGAGCCAACTTTTCAAAAGATGCAATCAACCTCCAGAGGAGATAATTGAACCACGTCATGGCTTGGCCTTGTAGGGAGGCTTGAAACACCTTGCACATGAGTGCATCATTGTGTCTGTGGGGGACCATAACTCCTCGGTAGTAGTCTATGTAACACCCCGGAAATTCGAGGATTCTCATTTTTGTAATTTAATGTGTGATTTGACGATTTTACCCTTGAGAATGGTATGGTCAAATTATTGACTTTTTGATTGATGAACTAAATGGACTTTGACCTATGACCGTGACGTAGTTCGGGACGTCACGAGTTCATAGACAGGTGGCACGTCCGATTCGGACGATCAGGGTGAAAGTTATGGCTATCGGAAGTTCAGGGGCATTACCGTAATTTGGACTCTCGGGGGAAAATGTTGACTTTTCTTTTGACAACAAATTTTCAGTTGACTCAAGGACCGTTGGGTAGGCCTCAACGTCCTGAGTCCGTAGACAGGCGGCACGCTGAAATCGGACTTCGGACGAGGAAGTTATGGTCAGAAACGTGAATTCGGGAAGTTCGTGTCTCGGTTTTCGTGTCGAATATTATATTCAGAAATTCTGATTGAAGGACACCTGGGGAGTGACAAGTGTCACTCACCCATTGGCTAGATTGGATCAGATCCACTATTGGATTAATTAAACAATTGTACCAGCTTTAAATGTCAGCCTTTGGATTGAAAACCCCAGATCAGATCTCAGCCCTTGATCTAATCTGGAGATTCAATCTGAGCCATCCATTTCCTTCCCTCCAATTCTTTATATTTCCCACCCGCAGGGCACATTTCTGCCATTTCGATCCAACCTTTCCAGCAAACCATCCACTCTTTGTGTCTGTGTATTGGAGACTTGCCGGCGAGGCTGAACGGTGGCAGTGAGCACGGCGGAGGACGGCGGCGTGGGGGGAAAACCGGAAAACCCGAAACGGTTTCTAAAACTCAGATTTTGGTAACTCGAATTCCCACGTTTAGTTTTGTTTCCTTTTAATCCTAATCGACTCTAGGGACTTATAGGAACCTTCTGGGCTTGAGTTCACGACCGGAGGTAGCCTGAACGGAGTGCAAACGGCGACGGGAACCCGGGTCTGTTCATCGAGGTAAGTCTTTGTTTCAGCCCGTGTTTATTGATTTTAATTAGCTAGAACTGTTCCTGGGTATAAGACGAACATCTAGGAACAAACCAGAGTGAAAATGGTTGGGTGTAGAAGAAATGGTGACCGGGTCGTGATCGCGGGTCTGTTCGACCCAAGTTGCAGAGAAACGGGTCAACCCGTCTGAGGACAGTGGTGCTGACGTGGCACCCTGTCAGACTGTCAGGTGACGTGGACCAACCGTGAGCCGACACGTGTCACATGTCAGTGCACAGTCAGCACTGACATGTCAGTGACGTGGACCAGTCAGGGACTGCCACGTGTCACTGACATGTCAGTGACGTGGACCAGTGCCGTGCTGACACGTGGCACATGTCAGATCTGACACGTGGTCTGACAGATCAGTGAGGTGGACCAATTGGATGTTGACACGTGGCACCTGTCAGAGTCTGACACGTCAGACCTGACAGCTGTCAGATGACGTCAGCATGACGTCATGCTGACGTCAGCAGTGACGTCAGCGATGACGTCAGCAGGAACTGTTCCTGCGTTGACCGCCACGTTGACCGGCGCGTGGGGGCGCGTGTGAACAGTGTTTCTGGTGGGACCACCACCATTCTTTAGGTTTCGACGATCCGGATCCATTGGCGGTGGTTTCGGGTCGATCGGAGATCATTAAGTTGGTCAAAATAAGGTTTATTGCCTTGGGAAGCGCGTTCGGGCGGCTTTCCCGGGTCGGTTTCGACCTAGGCTTTCATGGTTGAATGTTGGGGGTTTAATTTGACCTTTACGAATACTTGGATTTGACAGGGATTGTACATTTGTACCAGGACGAGGGTATACGTTCGGTTTCTAGCAGGATTGTACTGTGAGTGGGCCATTTTCTTAAACCCTTGTGTGCATAAATGTTTTCTGGTTTTATTATACTTATTCACATGCTAAAACAATGATGGTTTTGATGATATGGAAAATATGGTTATGGCACGTTTCACGGTATTTGGGCTTGAGACCCGTCCGATGAAACTAAATGATTGGTTCGGATTCTATCTATGTATATATATGTTTGCATGTGGAAATCAATAAAATGTATTTGTTACTGCACTGTATAGATCCTTCCATATTATATTGTCTCCTCCGGATGAGGTACCCCGGAGAGGTCACGGACGTCTAGTACGTCCAGCGTCTATGACGCTAAGCATCGGGGATGCTGTACCCGAACGGGGTTCGGGGATTGAACTCGGAATTGAGACCCGAGTGGCACGCGTAGCCTTGTGATTGTGACCTATTGGACGTCAGGGACGTCAGACATCAGGGATGTCGGGATTGGGGTGTATAGTGCAGCAACTAAAATTATGGTTATGGTTTTGCTATATGCCTTATGGTTCATATTATATGGTTTATGATTTTGGAATTATGGTGCACGCATATTTGGAAAACGGAGGGGTAAATTATATGTTTTACTTATCAAACGATTTCATAAACTTGTGTTTCGGTCCACTCACCCTTACTGTTTTGATAACCCCTCCAGGTCGGGAAACTGAGGTAGAGGAGGAACCAGAGGCTGAGGCATAGATCTACTTCTGCGTACCTGAGCCCCTGCTGGGCGGTGTACCCGCAGGATTACTTTAGAGTCGTGCTCGCAAATTTGTAATTTTGGATTATATCCCTTGTCTGACATTCGTTTAATTCGGATTTTATGTATGACTTTAATTTGGTTATTTATGCTTTTAAATGTTTTGAGGTTAAAATTGGTATGAATTATTGGGTGTCAGACGGGAGCAGGGCACGTCCCCTTGTGGTCCCTGTGGGATCGGGGCGGGTCCTGTCAGCTTGGTATCAGAGCACTAGGTTGTGGTCAGTACTAGGGTATTGGTCTGCATGCTAGACTAGCGATTAGTACTAGTTACTTTTCGACTTTTAAGAATATTGTTTTCTGATCTATGCCTCTTGACAGTTGGTTATGCCTCCTAGGAGAATTCCGCATACTCGAACGGACGAGGATCTAGAAAGAGAGATGGAATGCGCGAGCATCGAAAGGGCTCAACGTTTGGGAGCCACTCCTTTCTGCGGGGGATCAAACCCCGAGGATGCTCACGACTGGATCACCAAGTGGGAGAGGATCTTCTCGGTGATGCACTGCCCTCCGGGCGAACGAGTGACTCTGGCGGCCTTCTTACTGGAGGGAGGAGCCTACCAGTGGTGGCATGGACTCGAAATGTCCGGGTGGTCTGTCCATACCACTACCTGGGAAGCTTTTCGTTCCAGGTTTCTGGACCAGTACTACCCGCGATCCTTTCGCGCGGCGCGAGAGGCGGAATTCCTGCGGCTGGAGCAGGGTGACATGTCTGTTTCAGACTACGAGCAAACATTCGGGAGACTTTCCCGGTTCGCTGCTTCATTCGTAAGCACGGAGGAGGACAAATGCCAGCGGTTTGAGCTTGGACTCCGAGGGGAGATCCGGGCCAGTGTGACTGCTACCACTCATGCTTCTCTGAGGGATATGGTCGACGCAGCGGTGCGTGTCGAGGCCAGTCTGGCGGCACACCAATCACGACAACCTTCGGGGGAGGGGCGACGTCAGGATCGCCCACATCATGGGCCATCAGGCCGGAAGAACAACAGGGGAGGGAGCTACAGAGGAGCACCCTCATCCTTCAAGGGTCGTGGCTGGTCGGGTCGACGTGGAGGCTCTCAGGGCAGAGGATCTGGACACAATTCTGGGCAGCACTCATCTTGGAGTGGTGCAACTGGTGGGCATTCGGGCAGGCCAAGGCCAGTAACTTGTTTTGCTTGCGGAGAGGAAGGCCACTATGCCTGCGATTGTCCGCAGTTGTCCAAAAACAACGACGCTGGGGGCTCGAGTGTGGTGCAGAGCACGGCGTCCCACACTAACGGAGGTCGCGGTCAGGGAGGTGACCGTGGTGCTGGACGTGGCGCGCGCGGGCGCGGACGGAACGGAGGGCCGAGGGCCCAAGTGTTTGCAATGACCCAGCAGCAGGCGAGGACTGCTCCAGGTGTGGTCACAGGTACACTACATATCCTTAATTTTCTTGTACGTGTATTAATGGATGCGGGGGCTACACATTCTTTTATTTCGAGGAGTTGTGCTGGTTTGCTTGATTGTGTGGTATCAGCCTTAGATTGCGAAATGGGTGTTGGCACCCCGATGGGTACCGTGTACCTTGTGAATCAGGTGATTCGGAGGTGCCCGGTAAGAATTGAGGATGTGGATTTACCAGCAGACTTAATTATTCTGGATATCCACGACTTCGATATAATCCTAGGGATGGATTGGCTGTCGGAGCACGGATCGCTCATCGACTGCTGTAGCAAGCAAGTAATTTTGCGGAGCCCGGGTTTGCCGGAAGTTATCTTTCAGGGGGAACGTGATGGTTCGCCTCCTGAAGTGATTTCGTCACTTACTGCTACCAAACTCCTACGGAAGGGATGCCAGGGTTATCTGGCGCATGTCGTGTCAGAACGGGTCGATACTCCGGTTATCGACGAAATACCGGTGGTCTGTGAGTTTCCGGACGTATTCCCGGAAGACTTACCTGGATTGCCACCATCGCGGGAGATTGAGTTTACTATTGAACTACTCCCGGGTACCCGACCTATATCCCAGGCACCATACCGGATGGCGCCGGCCGAGTTACGGGAACTCAAGACTCAACTGCAGGAGTTGGTAGATTTGGGGTATGTCCGACCGAGCACTTCACCGTGGGGAGCACCGGTGTTGTTCGTGAAGAAGAAGGAAGGAAGTCTCCGTTTATGTATTGATTATCGACAACTCAACAAGGTGACATTGAGGAACCAGTATCCTCTACCCAGGATTGATGACCTTTTCGACCAGTTGCGGGGAGCTCAGTGCTTCTCGAAAATTGATTTGCGATCTGGGTATCACCAACTGAGGATTTCGGAGGAGGATATTCCGAAAACTGCTTTTCGAACCCGTTACGGGCACTACGAGTTCCTTGTTATGCCATTTGGTTTGACGAATGCTCCAGCAGCATTCATGGATCTGATGAACCGGGTCTTCCGACCCTACCTGGATAAGTTCGTGATTGTGTTCATCGATGATATTTTGGTATACTCGAGGAGTGCCCGTGCACATGAAGAACATCTACGGTTGGTTTTGGAGAGACTGAGACAAGAACAATTGTATGCCAAGCTGAGCAAGTGTCAGTTTTGGCTGAGCAGTATTGGTTTTCTGGGACACGTGATATCGACGGATGGGATTTGCGTGGATCCCCAGAAAACAGAAGCGGTGACCAACTGGGCTAGACCGACAACGGTGACCGAGGTGCGGAGTTTCGTCGGATTAGCAGGCTACTACCGGAGATTCGTGGAGGGTTTCTCCAAAATTGCTGCACCATTGACTCGTCTGACTCGGAAAGGAGTAAAGTTTATCTGGGACGAGCAGTGCGATCGGAGCTTTCAAGAGTTGAAGGATCGATTGACCACTGCACCTGTCCTTGCATTGCCGGATGACAGTGGAGAGTTTGTAGTTTTCAGTGATGCTTCACTGCAAGGTCTGGGCTGCGTGTTGATGCAAACTGGCAAGGTTATCGCCTATGCATCCCGGCAGCTGAAGACTCATGAGCTGAACTACCCTACCCATGATTTGGAGTTGGCGGCGGTGGTTCATGCTCTCAAGATCTGGAGACATTATCTATTCGGCGCAACGTGTCGGATTTACACCGACCACCAGAGTCTTAAGTATTTATTCACTCAGAAGGAGCTCAACATGAGACAACGGAGATGGTTGGAGCTACTGAAGGACTATGACTGTACGATCGAGTACCATCCGGGTAAGGCCAATGTGGTGGCGGATGCACTCAGCAGGAAATCAGCAGGAACTATTGCACACCTTGGGGTGGTGTATCTTCCCTTGCTGGTGGAACTCCGGAAGGCGGGAGTTATTTTGGGTACTGACGAGCATGGAGCTTTGTTGGCCAGCTTCCATGTGCGACCAGTACTGATTGATCGGATCATTGAAGCACAACTGCAGGATCCGATACTCTGTATTTACAGAATTGAGGTCGATGCGGATGGGAGACAGGATTTTACCATCCGGGACGATGGAGCACTGGTGAAATTGGGCCGTTTGTGCGTACCTGCAGTGGCAGAGTTACGGGCCGAGATACTTGAGGAGGCCCACAGTTCGGCCTATGCTATGCATCCGGGAGGTACAAAGATGTACCGTACCCTCCGGAACCATTATTGGTGGCCAGGAATGAAGAAGGATATTGCTGAGTTCGTGAGCAAATGCTTAACCTGTCAGCAGGTTAAGGCAGAACGGCAGAGACCGTATGGGGCTATGCAGCCACTTCCGATTCCTGAGTGGAAGTGGGATCACATCACCATGGACTTCGTCTTTAAGTTACCGAGGACTCAGAGTGGAGTGGACGGAGTATGGGTGATCGTGGATCGGTTAACCAAATCAGCCCATTTTCTGCCAGTTCAGGAAACCTATAAACCTAACCGACTGGCTCAGCTGTTTGTGAAGGAAATCATACGACTTCATGGTACGCCGGAATCAATCGTGTCCGATCGTGATCCGCGTTTCACTTCCAGGTTCTGGCGGAGTTTGCAAGCTACTTTGGGAACAAACCTACGTTTCAGTACTGCTTTCCATCCACAGACCGATGGACAGTCTGAGAGAACCATTCAAACCCTGGAGGACATGATGAGGTCATGTGTACTACAGTTTCAAGACTCTTGGGATACTCATTTGCCATTGATGGAATTCGCTTACAACAACAGCTATCAGGCAAGCATCGGGATGGCACCGTATGAGGCACTGTATGGCCGACAGTGCAGGACACCTATCTGCTGGACGGAGGTAGGGGAGCGAGCGGCTGTAGGGCCGGAGATAATGGACTTAACCATGGAAACTGTTCGCGTGATCAAGGAAAGATTGAAGGTGGCACAGGATCGCCAGAAGAGCTATGCCGACCGACGGATTCGAGACTTGGAGTTTGAAGTGGGAGATTTTGTCTTCCTGAAGTTGTCTCCGTGGAAAGGGATTATCCGTTTTGGCCGACGGGGGAAACTGAGTCCGCGTTTTATCGGACCTTATGAAATCATGGAGAGAATTGGCAAGGTTGCATACAGATTGGCACTACCCCCAGAACTATCAAGAGTTCACGATGTTTTCCACGTATCGATGTTGCGGATGTACGTACGTGATGCTTCTCATGTACTTAGGGAACAACCTGTCGAACTACGGGAGGATTTGAGCTTTGAAGAACAACCAGTACAGATCTTGGATCGGAAGGACAAGGTACTACGTCGAAAGACGATCCCTCTCGTGAAAATTCTCTGGAGAAACCAGGATGTGGAAGAAGCCACATGGGAGCCTGAGGCTCAGATGCGAGAACAATTTCCTCATTTGTTTCTTTGAAATTTCGGGACGAAATTTCTTAAGGGGGGAAGGTTGTAACACCCCGGAAATTCGAGGATTCTCATTTTTGTAATTTAATGTGTGATTTGACGATTTTACCCTTGAGAATGGTATGGTCAAATTATTGACTTTTTGATTGATGAACTAAATGGACTTTGACCTATGACCGTGACGTAGTTCGGGACGTCACGAGTTCATAGACAGGTGGCACGTCCGATTCGGACGATCAGGGTGAAAGTTATGGCTATCGGAAGTTCAGGGGCATTACCGTAATTTGGACTCTCGGGGGAAAATGTTGACTTTTCTTTTGACAACAAATTTTCAGTTGACTCAAGGACCGTTGGGTAGGCCTCAACGTCCTGAGTCCGTAGACAGGCGGCACGCTGAAATCGGACTTCGGACGAGGAAGTTATGGTCAGAAACGTGAATTCGGGAAGTTCGTGTCTCGGTTTTCGTGTCGAATATTATATTCAGAAATTCTGATTGAAGGACACCTGGGGAGTGACAAGTGTCACTCACCCATTGGCTAGATTGGATCAGATCCACTATTGGATTAATTAAACAATTGTACCAGCTTTAAATGTCAGCCTTTGGATTGAAAACCCCAGATCAGATCTCAGCCCTTGATCTAATCTGGAGATTCAATCTGAGCCATCCATTTCCTTCCCTCCAATTCTTTATATTTCCCACCCGCAGGGCACATTTCTGCCATTTCGATCCAACCTTTCCAGCAAACCATCCACTCTTTGTGTCTGTGTATTGGAGACTTGCCGGCGAGGCTGAACGGTGGCAGTGAGCACGGCGGAGGACGGCGGCGTGGGGGGAAAACCGGAAAACCCGAAACGGTTTCTAAAACTCAGATTTTGGTAACTCGAATTCCCACGTTTAGTTTTGTTTCCTTTTAATCCTAATCGACTCTAGGGACTTATAGGAACCTTCTGGGCTTGAGTTCACGACCGGAGGTAGCCTGAACGGAGTGCAAACGGCGACGGGAACCCGGGTCTGTTCATCGAGGTAAGTCTTTGTTTCAGCCCGTGTTTATTGATTTTAATTAGCTAGAACTGTTCCTGGGTATAAGACGAACATCTAGGAACAAACCAGAGTGAAAATGGTTGGGTGTAGAAGAAATGGTGACCGGGTCGTGATCGCGGGTCTGTTCGACCCAAGTTGCAGAGAAACGGGTCAACCCGTCTGAGGACAGTGGTGCTGACGTGGCACCCTGTCAGACTGTCAGGTGACGTGGACCAACCGTGAGCCGACACGTGTCACATGTCAGTGCACAGTCAGCACTGACATGTCAGTGACGTGGACCAGTCAGGGACTGCCACGTGTCACTGACATGTCAGTGACGTGGACCAGTGCCGTGCTGACACGTGGCACATGTCAGATCTGACACGTGGTCTGACAGATCAGTGAGGTGGACCAATTGGATGTTGACACGTGGCACCTGTCAGAGTCTGACACGTCAGACCTGACAGCTGTCAGATGACGTCAGCATGACGTCATGCTGACGTCAGCAGTGACGTCAGCGATGACGTCAGCAGGAACTGTTCCTGCGTTGACCGCCACGTTGACCGGCGCGTGGGGGCGCGTGTGAACAGTGTTTCTGGTGGGACCACCACCATTCTTTAGGTTTCGACGATCCGGATCCATTGGCGGTGGTTTCGGGTCGATCGGAGATCATTAAGTTGGTCAAAATAAGGTTTATTGCCTTGGGAAGCGCGTTCGGGCGGCTTTCCCGGGTCGGTTTCGACCTAGGCTTTCATGGTTGAATGTTGGGGGTTTAATTTGACCTTTACGAATACTTGGATTTGACAGGGATTGTACATTTGTACCAGGACGAGGGTATACGTTCGGTTTCTAGCAGGATTGTACTGTGAGTGGGCCATTTTCTTAAACCCTTGTGTGCATAAATGTTTTCTGGTTTTATTATACTTATTCACATGCTAAAACAATGATGGTTTTGATGATATGGAAAATATGGTTATGGCACGTTTCACGGTATTTGGGCTTGAGACCCGTCCGATGAAACTAAATGATTGGTTCGGATTCTATCTATGTATATATATGTTTGCATGTGGAAATCAATAAAATGTATTTGTTACTGCACTGTATAGATCCTTCCATATTATATTGTCTCCTCCGGATGAGGTACCCCGGAGAGGTCACGGACGTCTAGTACGTCCAGCGTCTATGACGCTAAGCATCGGGGATGCTGTACCCGAACGGGGTTCGGGGATTGAACTCGGAATTGAGACCCGAGTGGCACGCGTAGCCTTGTGATTGTGACCTATTGGACGTCAGGGACGTCAGACATCAGGGATGTCGGGATTGGGGTGTATAGTGCAGCAACTAAAATTATGGTTATGGTTTTGCTATATGCCTTATGGTTCATATTATATGGTTTATGATTTTGGAATTATGGTGCACGCATATTTGGAAAACGGAGGGGTAAATTATATGTTTTACTTATCAAACGATTTCATAAACTTGTGTTTCGGTCCACTCACCCTTACTGTTTTGATAACCCCTCCAGGTCGGGAAACTGAGGTAGAGGAGGAACCAGAGGCTGAGGCATAGATCTACTTCTGCGTACCTGAGCCCCTGCTGGGCGGTGTACCCGCAGGATTACTTTAGAGTCGTGCTCGCAAATTTGTAATTTTGGATTATATCCCTTGTCTGACATTCGTTTAATTCGGATTTTATGTATGACTTTAATTTGGTTATTTATGCTTTTAAATGTTTTGAGGTTAAAATTGGTATGAATTATTGGGTGTCAGACGGGAGCAGGGCACGTCCCCTTGTGGTCCCTGTGGGATCGGGGCGGGTCCTGTCAGTCTATGTGCTTCACCGGGTCAGAATTTCCTTTGAACGGATTGAAGTTTGGCATCACAAACCTTTGAAGGAATGACGCCTCCTCAATATCCCTCACGAAGGGTGTGGACAGCTGAATCTGACGATATTAATCATCCTCTAGGTCGCCATCTCGTTGAATACAAAGGTGTCGGTCCAATTGAACGTCATTAGCTCGCAGCGCACCTCTCTGAGGCAGTGAGTCATTATGTGATATCCGTCGGGAACCTCCTCGAGCTTCTCCCCTTGACCTCTGAGGTAGCGTAGATGAGTAAGCCTCATCTTCCTCCTTACTACCATGGGCAGATTGTCTTGGGGCTTTATGTGGAATCTAACGTTCCTTTCTGATTCCATGTGAGCGCACCACTTGTGAAGTTGTCCCGACCCTACTTCCAAGCCGCTCATGCACTGATGGTCTTGGCCGTTGAGGACTCTTTTCCTTACGGATGTGACTTTTTTCACCGGAGTCACTTAGCGAGGTGTCCCGAGACATTGTTCGGCATCGGACCGCTTCTTTCCTCGCACGCCTTGGAACATTCTCCTGTTTTCCAAGCGAGGTGGACTGTCTCTCTGGTCCTTGAGCTATTCTTTCCGCTAGGAGTCGCTGCAAAAGCTCTGACTGAAGTTGAACTTGGCTACTCAACCTTTCCACCTGTTGAGCCAGGTTGTCCTGAGGGGGTTGGTGGTCACTTTGCCTTGATGCTCCTCCCACCATCCGCCCGCTTGTTTGTTGCAAGGTTGAAGTTCCTTCTCGTAACGCAGGCACTTGGTTTGTTGGAGATGGGAACGCTCCAAAACTGAAGGTTGGCATCCTTCCTTGCGTCTCCATGGGCGCTTCTATGAACACACGTCTGGGACGGATTGAGCGTTCCTCCAGAGTCTCTATGCGAGCTTCATTCCTTGTCTGAGCAGTTGAGGTTGAAACACCTTCTCCAGCTGAACGAACGGATCGTCGAACCCTAGCCATGCTCGTCCACAGAATCTTGAATGGAAAGTTGTTGTCGAACGATGAACACGTTCAAGATCTTCGAACAACGTTATGAACTATGAACGAAGTAAGATGAACGATGAACGATCGTGAGAGCTTCTTCTTGAATATCTTCAAGCTCTCAATGAAAGCACCAATTGTTGAAGCAGAATTCGTCCTTTAAACTCAAAAGACTCTAGGATCTCTGCAAACAAGCAAACAGTAAGCTATCGTTCGTTCAATGATCGAGACCCGGGGGGGTATTCGACCAATAACGCTTCAATGCTTAAGTTAGCTTCGAAAGAGAAATCTCAAGAGCTTAAGTAGCGTTGAACAGAATTACCTTTATTGAGAAATGTGTTCTCTTTATATAGGGGGTGAGTGGGATGCACAATTTCCATAGTTCTGATGTGGGACAAATGCTCCTTAATTTGTGCGCTAACATATGTTATGCAGATAGAGGGTGAGAGGCTTCCACGTATCATCCCGGTTTGGGCCCAATATTTGGGCTATGTAAGCATTGTGGGCTTGAGTCATATTCGGTGCTTGGGCTTTAAGTATTATTGTCAGGGGCAATTTGGTCATTTCGGGAATTATGGGCCACGTGGTAGCTCCATATTCTTCCGGTGATTTTTGGGTTCCACATTACTTATATGAATTTATCTAGTGATGTAGTAAAAAATTCATGTGAGTGGGGATTTTTTTAAAATATCAAAAAAATTAATTTAATTTAATTAACTCATCATAATATATGTTAAATTAATCAAATTATAAAAAAATTTATATCATACTACTAATCTACTAACTATATATAGTTGTCCTTGATAGATTCTCAATTTGAAATTGTTACACGCTCAAAATAAATTATGATTGAAGTATTAAAACAAAATATACATTCGTAAAATTTTGAAAATTGTAAAAAAAAAAACTATAATATAAACTATATACTTTTATATCAAAATATCACTATGATTTTTTATAAATCATATATGATAATGATATATATGTGTATTATGAAATCTAAAATTATATTTTCAAATTGAATGTGAATTCCAAAATATATAATTAATTATAATTATATAATAATTCTTACTTATTAATTTTGTAATTAATTAAAATATATTATCATATATATTACATTAATATATATATATAAATAATTCAGTAGGGGGTTAAACCCCCCCCCCCCCCCCCCACCCCCCCTCGAGCCCATGCTGGCTTCGCCTATTAATCTATAGCTTTTGGTAGTTTATGACAGGACCTGTCCCAACTGGACTTTGATAACCGTGCCGGTCCTGCTCCCGTCTGACAAGTCAACCGAAGTCCTGAAAGTACCTCTCAGCACCTGTCAGACAAAGGATGACTGGATCGATTTCTGCTCATGCCTCCGCCTCTCAATTTTCCCCAAGTCTCGTGCCACGACCTGGAGGGTCATCAAAACAAGAAAGGTGTGAGTGGACAAAAATAATATCATTTAAAACACATTTATTAAATCACATTATTTACCCTCTAGTTTATCAAACTATGCATGCATAGGAGTAACATATGACACGAAAACATCAAATCCCGGCTCTTAAGCCCAACGCGTGAAAATATTTCATAAATCATACAATAAAGCATATAACTCGGGAATTACACATTCGAGGATCCTCTGGGAATTACACATCCAAAGTCATCATCCATGCTGGGAATTACACATCCAGCCTCATCAGGAATTACACATCCGGTCCCTCCGGGAATTACGCATCCAGAGTCCCTCCAGGAATTACACATCTGGGGGCATCAAACATCAATACACAATCAAAATCAGCATTAAAACCATGTTAAAACCATTTATCACGGGGCCACATGCCCAAATCTTAAAATTATTAAACAATTCAATGCACGTAAATCCATAAAATCATATCTGACAATCATTCAACTCCATCATTTTATCATTAACTCACAATACTAGTCAAAACATCCTTTTAACATCCCGGATCTAGCCCAAAATCATCAAGTCACGCAATTTCGTACAATCGCAACCGAAGTTGCCCTTTACACATAAATCCATAAATTATCCCGAAAAACATTATAAATTCACCAAATCAATTTCCCGACTCAAAATCAATCTCAAATCCCGGGTTTTCGCCCAAAACAATAATTTTACAGTTTCTCGAAAAACGTGCTCGAAACACCGATTAAAATAAGCATTAAATCCAGTAAATAATCATACCAAATCATTGCAATTCAAATCATGACATAAATCATGTAAAACATTTAACTATGCATGCATATCAGTTTATAAAACAAACGTCCACTCACACACCGTCCAAACGGCTCGTTTTTCGAGCTGCACGCGTTTCCGTAATTTTCGACAATTTCCAGAAATCTCGAATCATGTCCAAATCAATATTCAGGGTCACTAATGACTTACTTGACATCATACTAATACCCCATAATTTTTTGGGAATTAAATATTAATTTAAACATAACATAAACCTTCGGACCCTCGAAACAATATCGAAACGGTGTCCGATTGACTCGGAACCAACTCCAAAATGTTCGTTACATTGCACAGAATAAAAGTCATGTTGACCTCACGTCGAGATAAACCACCACGCGCCCTCGCGCGCCGCCGTGAGTGGCTGCGCGTGAAACCCACGCGTCGTGCACAGTGATGCTATAGTGCATCGTCCTTACCCGACTACCCTGCAAATGGATCTTTCGACCCGCGACACAACCCGGTTATATTTCCTTCAATTCGAGCTTGTTTCTTCCAATTCTTTCATTGGATCTCTTATAATACATCTGAATTGAAGTTCTGCATAATTGAATTCACACGATTTACACTAAAATCCACATATCCCCAAGTCCATACTGTCGAATTCAAAGGTCCAATTCATCCAATTCGACCTTAATTATCCCTTCTAATTAACTAGAAAGTATCATTAGATTAACAGAAACATAAATCCAACATCAATTTGGGAATTCCTTACCTTCAATTACACGAATTGAATTTGAGTTTTTCAGAATTTCGCAGAGTCTGTTCTTGATGATTTCTTCATTAATTGCCTTCCTTGTTGATTTGGTTCGACTCAAAATCGTCCCAGAAGACTGATTCTGACCTCAATTCGGTTTGGGTTAAGCTAAAACTGAGAAATTGAATCTCAATTTCTCCAAGCATGATTTCGGGTTTTCCTCTCGGGTTTATGGCTTCCTTTCTGTTCCTTCTCTTTGTTTCCCTCTCGTTTTCCACTCACAATTTCCCTCCTAATCTCCCTGTGTCTCTGGTTTTCACACTTGCTCTTGATCCATCAACTTTGGAGAATTTAAATTAAGGGTGGGCGGGTTGTTTTGTCCTTGTTAGGCAAATCAAGCCACTAATTGTGCAAGTATGGTGACAAGTGTCACCAAGTGACCAATCCTCACCCAAATTAGCTGAATCAACCATTATAACCGTCCTAATCACTCTGCTGTGGCAAATTACTATTTTGCCCTTACCCTAACAAATGACCAAAATGCCCCTAATGTTCCAAGATTCGTAACTTTCACATCCGAACTCCGATGGACGCATGCCGCCTGTCTACGGATTCAGCGTCCCGAGACCTATCCAATGGTACTTTCGAAAAGCCTAAACATGGTCCCGATCAAAAAGTCAACTTTCGGCCCTTATAACCAAGGGCAAAATCGTCATTTCCTTCAATTGTTTTTCCCAAATTTTCCTTTTTCGAATTTCCGAGTCATTACAGTTTACTTATATGAACTTCTAGTTTCTAGCTATTAGAAATTTTATTTCTGTATCAATTTAAGCGAAAATTCTACCACACGTTGTCGGATTAAGTGCAGCGTGATCCTCCATTGTTAGATCTACTAAACCAACATCCAACGGTTGGTGAAATAAGTGGGAATATTGTTATAAAAACAGGTATGGGGAAAATGTATAACCAGGAGAAAATGTGGAACCGGTTGTCCAAGTCATCATCTCTCTGTGATTCATCCACCATTCATCATTCCTCATTCTCATTGAAATATCAAACTCCAATTTCAACCCAAATACCATAATCTCCCAGCTAATAACTTTTATGACAATTTCATCCATTGAAAATTTCATTGAAATCTTACTATTACATTGAAAAAATAGAAATTGAAAACTAATTGTGGAAAGCAGAAATTAAATGAGACCGTCGTTGAATTCGAAGATGGTACTTGACTGGGTCGGATCACGATGAGGCGAAGAAAGGAGTAGAGGTGACAAGGCTCGTTCGTTGATTCCGTGGGTGGTGGTGGTTAGCTTGGTGGCCCGATCGTCTTTGTGTGGCTCATGCTCTCGTGTTGCCGGCTGGAGGAAGAATAGCGCTATGCTTCTCGATCGCATCCTCGATTCTCATTCCATGGCAGGAGTCGACGGTAGAAAATTACTGGGTTTGACTCGTCTCTTGACTATGCTGAAGGTGGTGGTTTGGTGAAGGTGGTTCCGCCAGATTTCATGGGTGGGGGTATGGGTGGGCTTCGGTGTCTCTGTTTGAGTCGGAGAAGAACGAGAAATCAAGAGGGAGAGAGAGCGAGACAAAAGAGTGATGAAGTGGGTTGTCACTACGGTGAAGATGGCGGCGATAATGAGGGTGGTTTGTCGGATGCCGAGGGTGGTAGCGATGCGTGTGGGTGTCTTTGTTCTAGTCTCAGCTAAGAGCTTGAATTCTCGAGAGAATTCCAGAGGGTGGGAGAGTGAAGGTGTGTTTGTATAGTTGGATGAGTTTATTAAGGCTTTAAAGAGGTTGGGCTTCAAGGGTTAAAACAGGTTCGGGTTTAAATTTTTTGGGCTTTAATGAGTTTGAGCTTAAATACTACGTTTGTTTATT
This sequence comes from Prinsepia uniflora, assembly GCA_032719365.1. Taxonomy (NCBI): domain Eukaryota; kingdom Viridiplantae; phylum Streptophyta; class Magnoliopsida; order Rosales; family Rosaceae; genus Prinsepia; species Prinsepia uniflora. The sequence goes on from CM064876.1 coordinate 19,974,082, forward strand.
ATGGTTCATTTTTTTTCAAAAAAAATATATATATAATAACTAGATAATAAAACATTAAAAATCACTCCTTGCTCTTAAAAATTGATATTAGCATTTTAATTCATAATGTTTTTTTAAAAAAAAAACTTCAAATATGTTTTGGTCAAACACTAATGACTAACTTCCCAAAACATTCAACCTTTCACTTTATTCAATCTATTTAATTGTTAATTTTCAATTTCTTTAAATAAAAACCAAATTTTACAGTCTAAGATCGAAGGAAATGACATAATGATCGTCAAAAATATTTTTTTTTGTAATTGTTGAATCATATTGCACTGTTACTTAGTTTTGAGATTTCAAAATTGGCTAAAGTTTGGTGTAAGCAATCTACGAGTACATACAATAAATGTAGAGGGTAAAATCGATCGATTGATTTAAAAATTATTTAAAATTGTAAAATATTCTTATCCATCAAATATTTTAAACACTTTAAGTATGTAATTTTTGGGATACAATTCTTTTTAAAAAAATTGAAATATATCCAAAAGATATTCCAAAAATTGCTTTGAATTATTTATGAACCCGATCTTTAAAATTAAATCATCTGAATATCGATTATTCAAATAAACTTAAAGTGTTTGATGAATAAGATAATTTTACAATTTAAAAAAAATTGAAATCAATGAACCGATTTAACCGTCCACTTTGTGGTTTCAGGTTCCTAAACCATACCCGTTAAAAATTTCCAAATTTTGAGGAGTTAAAGTCGTCTAATCGTTAAAAACTTTTTGTATCTGTTGAATCGTGTGGTACCATTAATCAATTTCAAGATTTCAAAATTGACTAATTTTTGGTATAGGAGATTTATGAGTATGTACAATAAATGTGGACAGTTAGATCGGTCGATTGATTTTGAAAATTATTTAATTTCGTAAAATCATCATATTCATTAAACACGTAAAAATCTTTTAAGTATATTTCAATACATTTTTTAAATTTGTCATTAAATTGCATATATTACAATCTTTTTTTTCAATAACTAATAATTTTTTAAAAAAAAAATTGTAAAATTCTACGATTTTCTTGGACCTTTTAAAATTAAAAAATAGACTGTAGAAAAATAAATTTGCACGGGTCTTTAAACATTCGATTGATTTCAAAAATGATTTAAATTGGCTTGTTCATCAAACACTTTAAACATTATTAAATATATTTTAATACTTTTTTTCAAGTTTTGGTTAAATTGATATTCAAACGATCGAATAACCTTGATTGAGATGAAACGGATCTTTATTGTTACATTTTGTCCCATAAATTCGAAAACAATTTATTTTAGGATTTTATCAACTAAACCTCTAAAATACCCTAGAAGCCCCTTGGGCATTGGAAACTTGGGAGTTGGTTTGGTAATTGTTTTGAGCCACACTTAAAGTGTTTAAAGTGTTTGATGAATAACATGATAATTTTACCATTTAAAATAAATTTTGGAATCAACTAACCGATCTAACCATCCATATTTATTGTATGTACTCATAGATCGCCTACGCCAAAAATTAGATAATTTCAAAATCTCGAGATTAAGTAGTAGTGCAAAGCAATTCGATGGTTACAAATTTTTTTTATGATCAGATGGTTTTAGCTTCTCAAAATTCGAAGATTTTTTTATAGGCAATTTCTAAGCATATAAAACCACAAAATGAGCGGTCTCGATCATAAAAATTTAATTGCTTGAATCTTGATTGAACTAAAATTATTTTACACCGTTATGATAAATGTGGACGGTTAGCTCGGTTGATTGATTTCAAAAATTATTTTAAATCATAAAATCATCGTATCCATCAAACATGTTAAGAATCCTAAGTATATTTCAAAATTTTGGTTCAATCGAGATTCAAACAATTGAAATTTTAAGATCGAGACCGTTCATTTTGTGGTTTCATGTGTCTAGATCTTGCTCATCAAAAATCTCCGAATTTTAAGGAGTTAAAACCGTTTAATCGTTAAGAAATGTTTTGTAACCGTCGAAATATTTTGCACCGTAACTTAATCCAGAGATTTTGGAATTGGTTAGTTTTTGGAATAGACGATCTATGAATACGTATAATAAATGTGGACAGTTAGATCGGTTGATTGATTTAGAAAATTATTTTAAATCGTAAAATCATCTTATTCATCAAACACGTTACGCACTTCAAGTATATTTAAAAGTTTTTGTTCAATCGAGATTCAAACAATTGAATTTTCAAGATCGAGACCGTTCATTTTGTGGTTTTATGTGCCTAGATATTGTTCATAAAAAATCTCCAAATTTTGGGGAGTTAAAACTATCTGATCGTCAAATAATATTTTGTAACCGTCAAATTGTTTTACACCGCTACTTAATCCTGAGATTTTTAAATTAGCTAATTTTTGGCATAGGCAATCTATGAGTACATATAATAAATGTAGACGGTTAGATCTATTAACTAATTTCAAAAATTATTTTAAATCGTAAAATCATCTTGTTCATCAAACACTTTAAGTATATTTCAATATGTTTATCGAAATTTTAGTTCAACCGATATTTAAACGAGAGAATTTTTAAGATTGGACCATTCACTTTATGGTTTTATATTTCTAGATCTTGCTCGTCCAAAATATCCAGATTTTAAGGAGTTAAACTTGTCCGATCATCATAAAACATTTTGTAACCATTGAATTGTGTTGCACCATTACTTCGTCTCAAGATTTTGAAATTTACTCATTTTTGGCGTAAATAATCTACGAGTACTTACAATAAATGTGAACGGTTAGATTGGTCGATTGATTTTGAAAACTATTAAAAGTCATAAAATCATCTTATTAATCAATACACTTTGAATACTTTAAGCATATTTCTATACATTTTTCGAAATTTTAATTCTACTGATATTCAAATGATAGAATTTTTAGGATCAGACCGTTCACTTTATGGTTTTATGTTCATAGATCTTACCCGTCCAAAATCTCCATATTTTAAGAAGTTAAAGTCGTCTGATCATCATAAAGTTTTTTGTAACCATTGAATTGTGTTGCACCGTTACATAGTCTCGGGATTTTAAAATTAACTAATATTTTGTCTAAGCGATCTATGAGCACGTATAATAAATGTGAACGGTTAGCTCGATCGATTGATTTTGAAAATTATTTAAAATCATAAAATCATCTTATTAATAAATACACTACAAACACTTTAAGCATATTTCTATACATTTTTCGAAATTTTGATTCTACCGATATTTAAAGGATAGAATTTTTAAGATCACACTGTTGACTTTTTATGGTTTTATGTTCATAGATCTTGGCCGTCGAAAATCTCAAGATTTTAAGTAGGTTAAGTCGTCTGATCATCACAAAACTTTTTGTAACCGTTAAATTGTGTTGCACCATTACTTAGTCTCAAGATTTTAAAATTAACTAATTTTTTATGTAAGTGATCTATGAGCACGTATAATAAATGTGAACCGTTAGATCGATCGATTGATTTTGAAAATGATTTAAAATCGTAAAATCATCTTATTAATCAATACACTTTAAGTTTAAACACTTTAAGCATATTTTTGTACGTTTTTCGAAATTTTGATTATACTGATATTCAAATGATAGAATTGTTAAGATCAGACCGTTCACTTTATGGTTTTATGTTCATAGATCTTACCTGTCTAAAATCTCTAGATTTTAAGGAGTTAAAGTCACCCAATCATCATAAAGCTTTTTTTGTAACCGTTGAATTGTGTTGCACCGTTACATAGTCTAAGGATTTTAAAATTAACTAATTTTTTGTGTAAACGATCTATGAGCACGTATAATAAATGTGAACGGTTAGATCGATCGATTAATTTTTAAAATGATTTAAAATCATAAAATCATCTTATTAATCATTAAACTTCAAACACTTTAAGCATATTTCTATACGCTTTTCAAAATTTTGATTCTACCGATATTCAAATGATAGAATTTATAAGATTGGACCGTTCACTTTTTGGTTTTATGTTCATAGATCTTACTTGTCCAAAATCTCCAGATTTTAAGGAGTTAAAGTCATCCGATCATCATAAAACTTTTGTAACTGTTGAATTGTGTTGCACCGTTACTTAATCTCAGGATTTTAAAATTAACTAATTTTTGTGTAACAAATTTATGAGCACGTATAATAAATGTGAACGGTTAGATTGATTGATTGATTTTGAAAATTATTTAAAATTGTAAAATCATTTTATTAATCAACACACTTCAAACACTTTAAGCATATTTATATACATTTTTTGAAGTTTCGATTTTACTGATATTCAAATGATAGAATTTTTAACTTTATGGTTTTATGTTCCTAGATTTTGCCCGTCCAAAATCTCCAAATTTTAAGGTGTTAAAGTCGTCAGATCATTATAAAACTTTTTTTAGCCGTTGAATTTTGTTGCATCGTTACTTAGACTCAAGAACTTAAAATTAACTAATTTTTTTGTGTAACCGATCTATGAGCACGTATAATAAATGTGAATGGTTAGATTGATCGATCGATCGTTTGAACTTAAAATCGTAGAATCATCTTATGAATCAATACACTTTAAGTTTAAACACCTTAAGCATATTTATGTATGTTTTTCGAACATATGACATCAGCTGGGCACCGTGCCCGATATCTGAGGTCATATGCCCGAGACAAAAACAAATGGGTCTCATACCCGAGTTTATCCTTTTGAAAATTCAAATCCAAATCATATAATCACAATCATAATCCATATAAAACATTTATGCATGCATCACAGTTTAGAAATCCAGGTCCACTCACAGACCGTCCAAAGCCGCGTCTCGATACGCGTGCCATAATCGTCTCTCGGGTCAATCACCGTCACCAGGACTCCCAAACCTGTCCAAATCGTAATAGAAGGTTACTAACTACCTTATTAACCTCCTACCAAAGCCCCGTAATTTTGCGATATTTTTAACTATTTTTAAAGTTGATTCTAAACCTTCGGACACCCCAAAACCTATCGAAACGATGTCCGATCGACACGAAACCAGTCCCAAAATGTTCGTTACATCGAATAGATGATTTCGTATGTTGAACATTTCCCCAAAAGGTGAGGGACGTGCCCCCATGCGCCCTCTGAAGTCCCTGCAAATGAGCCCCTGCGCCGGGCACTATTCCTGCACCACTAAGCTTCAGCCGACCGGTTCACCTGGTTTGGCCGGTCCAGTTAGACCGGCGTGACCGGTTCGGTGCTCTAGACTCCCCATTTTTCATCCTACTTCTTCCTTTTTGATTCCTTTCTTCCTATTTTCATGTTTTCTATCAATTCAAATTCGTAAACTCAACAAAAAACGTCTAAATCCCATGGTTCAATCTTGAACCACACGACCCTGTTTTCCCAGCCGTTCCCACGACCTCCTCCGCCGTGAACCAGCCTCCAAAACCTCCTAAAAAAATCCTAGCAACCCCCTAGTCCTATTCCAAACATCCAAAACAACCCATAACATCAAAATCGAAATAAGGGGAAAAATGGGCCTTACCGGGAAATCGGTTTCTCCCAGGCCTTTACCGCCGTGTACGGCGGTCCAAACACTCCCAGCCACCGTCCATAGCTCCCTCAGTCTTTCACTTTCTCTCTGAGTCTCACAGATGATGGTTTGGGGTGCAGGTTTGGATGTGGGTGGAAGTGAGATCGGGTAGGTTTGTTTGGATGAATGGAAAGCAAGAAGATGATCGATGCATGTATGTAAGGGAAGGGCCAGTGGATGGGTGACACTTGTCACTCATCCATAGGGCAGGAACTAAATATCTGGAGCCCACTAGAGTCCAAAAGTTAACTCGTTTCGTAGTTCGTGCAATAGTACTTCGAAACGTCCGTGAACTGTAACTTCGCCGTCGAACGTCCGAATTCGACGTGCCGCATGTCTACGTATTCGTATCATTCCGATCTACGTAACGGTCCTTGGCCCTCGGCTATTAGACCTCTCGGTAAAAAAGTCAACATTTGACTCCTTTTAACCAAAATTACCAAAATGCCCCTAAACTTCCGAACGTCATAACTTCTTCCTTGAATGTCGTAATTGAACGTGCCACCTGTCTATGAACTCGTGACGTCACGAACTACATCACGATCATCGGTCAAAGTCCATTTGATCGCCAGAATGAAAAGTCAATGTTTTGCCCACGCCTAGGGGCAAACAGTCATTTTGCATCGTTCGTCCGATTTCGCCTAACTAATCACTGATTAACCTCACTAATCGTGATTAGTCACTAATATAATCTAGGAATTCGGGACGGGTCGTTACAACCTTCCTTCCTTAATTAATTTCATCCTTGAAATTCCAACTGACCTAATTCCAACATTTCTTCTCTCCTTAATTAGTTGCGTTCTCGAAACTCCAACTATCCCGGTTCCACATCCACCTCGTGGAAAGTACAATCGACCTCGCAACACATGTACACTAGTACACCAAATACCCAGAACAATACTTGTCTGCACCCAGACGTACCGCTAACACTCACGTTGCATCGACTACATTCGACCACGTCGAATTGCAGAAGTCGTACGCTCCGAACTGACACCATGTAACGACCCGTCCCGAAATCCATGATTATATTAGTGACTAATCACGTTTAGTGAGGTTAATCCGTGATTAGTTGGGTAAAATCTGACGAACGATGCAAAATGACCATTTTGCCCCTAATGGTGGTAAAACGTTGACTTTTCGATCGGGCCGTCAAATGGACTTTGACCGATGACCGTGACGTAGTTCGTGACGTCACGAGTTCATAGACAGGTGGCACGTTCAATTCCGACATTCGGGGAGGAAGTTATGACGTTCGGAAGTTTATGGGCATTTTGGTAATTTTGGTTAAATGGGGGTCAAATGTTGACTTTTTTGACCGGGAGGTCCGATGGCCGAGGGCCAAAGACCGTTACGTAGATAAGGACGATACGAATCCATAGGCAGGCGGCACACTGAAATCGAACTTCGAACGGGAGAGTTATGGGTCACGGAAGTTCGATTTCACTATGCACGAACTTCGAGACGGGGACGTTTCGGCGAAATCTGATTGGGTGGATATTTTGGTGGGGCCCATGGATGAGTGACAAGTGTCACTCATCCCATTGGCTTAGACCCCCAAAATGTGGATCTATATAATTAATTAATATTATTTAATTATTTTTATAAACCAAACCCACCCACCATTCAATCTTAACCATCCATTTCAATTCTATCTTTAAATCCACACCCTCCATCCCATCTCTCCTTCTCTCATCAGCCATCCTCCTTCATCTTTGTTCATCCTCCCACCCGAAACCCATAACCCCATTTTTCTTCATTTTCTTCATTTTCTTTCAAAACACACACACCATCACCATTCATTGCTTGGGTGTGACCGTGAGTGAGTGGAGGGAAGGACAGAGAGGCTGGGACGGCGAGTCACGGCGACGGACGATGGAGGACACGGCGGAGGAGCCGAACCCGTGAGGTAAGAAAACTTCAAAATTCGAAAATGAGTTTTAAGGGACGGTTTTGGGTTTCTGTGGATCCTAACACATTCTAGGGACTTAGGGGAGTTAAGAGGGATTGGTTTCGAGGCGTTGGACGGCCTGTAACAACCGTGAACGGCGGAGGAAGTCACGGCCGCCATGGCCGAATTGGAGGTACGGGTTTTAGTTGTTTTCCTTCCATTTTAATGTCATAGAACCTTAGGTTAGATTGAGACGAGTAGAATGGGACAAACGGGAGGAGAAACGGTGGCCGGAGCAGGGAAAACCGGCCGGGTCAAGCCGCGGGTCACGGCGACCCAGTTGCAGTCATTCGGGTCGACCCGCGAGGAGGCAGGGATGACTGATGACGTCATCCTGATGACGTCATCATGTCAGGGATGACGTCATCATGTCAGATCTGAAAATGTCAGACAGTGGGCCAATGGGAGCGTGACACGTGTCAGTGTCAGGGGCTGTCAGTGATGACGTCATGCTGACGTCAGCGATGACGTCAGCAGGTACTGTAACGGCGCGTGAAGCCCACGCGCAGCCACTTCAGGTGGCGCGTGAGGGCGCGTGGCAGAGAATCTGGGGAAGGTTCCAACATACGAAATCATCTATTCGATGTAACGAACATTTTGGGACTGGTTTCGTGTCAATCGGACACCGTCTCGATATGTTTCGGGGCATCGGAAGGTTTAGGTTCGGTTTTAAAAATAGTTAAAAATACGGGAAAATTACGGGGCTTTAGTGGGAGGTTAATTAAGTAGTTAGTAACCTTCTATTACGATTTGGACAGGTTTGGGAGTCCTGGTGACGGTGATCGGCTCGGGGAGCCGTATGGCATGCAAATCGAGGCGGCAGCTCGGATGGTCTGTGAGTGGACCTTGTTTTCTAAATTGGTGCATGCATAAATGTTTATTATATGTTTTAAATGCTTGTTTGTAATGCCATGGGTGCATTTGTATGTGGTTACGTATAAGCACGTATTTCAAGGTTTCGGCCTTATACGGTGCTTGTACGGGTCTGTATTTCTGTATTGATTTAAATGAACTGGATTTGAATTTCAAAAGGATAAACTCGGGTATGAGACCCATTTGGTTTTGTCTCGGGCATATGACCTCGGATTTCGGGCACGGTGCCCAGTTGATGTCCTATGTTCGGGCACGAGACCCAGTCACTTTACGGTTTTGATTTCAGGTCAGGGAACCTTAAATGGATTCCCAGGTTCATGACGGTTTATGGGAACCGGCATGAACCCTTGTTATGGTATCGTGGTTCATGACGGTTTATGGGAACCTGCATGAACCCTTGTTGGTTATTACGGTACATGACGGTTTATGGGAACCGGCATGTTACCTCGGTTATGTTATTACGGTACATGACGGTTTATGGGAACCGGCATGTTACCTGATTATGGATATTATGGATCATGACGGTTCAGGGGAACCGGTCATGAATGTTTATGTTATGTATATATATGTTCATCTACCTTCCTTTACTTCTATTATCTCCTCTGGGGAGGGTCGTTGGCCTGGGTGGACTCCGGAGTAGTCACGGAGCACCGACTGAGTGAAGTCACCCCCAGTTGGGTTCCTTACTCTCAGGAAGGCTATGGTTACTATTACCTCGGGTAGGGTCAGTGGTCTGCGAACATTGACCTTGACTTTGAGATGACTCGGATTGAGACCCGGGTAGCACGCGCATAGCTTTGGATACCGTGACAGGATTGGTTGTGTGACTTATATATATATATATATATATATGATATATGATATGTGGTGTGCACAGGTGTGCACAGGATTTGAGCAGTGGCTCGTGTACTTGGTTTCTTTATGGTTTGGGGCCGAGTCCCTTATGGATTTGGGCAGTGGCCCGTATGGTCGTTTTCATTGTGGTCCTTTCGACCTTGGTTTATATCTGCTTTGGGCTTAGTCCCACATATGGTTTGTTTTGGATAAATGGTTTTCGAATGCATGCATGCTTTTTAGTGAAGGGTACAAATGTCTTCCTTATGAAATGTTTTATAAACTCTTGTTTTGTCCACTCACAGCTTTTAATGTTTTGACTGCCCTTCAGGTTGACATCGGATGTGGACTGTAGCAGAGATCGAGATATCACTTACCTCCTCCGGATCCTGGCGTACTCTGATAGCCCGGGAGGGCAAAAGACGAAAGTATCCCTTGTCTGACACTTCGTGTCAGACGGGAGCAGGGTCATCCCGCACTAATCCCGGGGGGATTGGGATGGGTCCTGTCACACCACTTGTCAGTATTAGAGCAATCCGTGCATCCTATGATCTAACCGCTTGTTAGATCTACCATTTCGCTGACACAACAACTCGATGGTTCCCTTCTCAATCCCAATCTATCTTGACGTCAGCTCCCACTGGGAGTCACCAAATCTCACTAGCCGATCCACCCTGACACCTCCAACAAACCGTCACAACTTGACAGTCGCCAGTCGAAAATCTAACACGATACTCACTTGTGGTTACACCGACCACCAATTTACTCAACCTGAGTATACACATACCAACAAATACTCGACCTGTGTGTAACTGGACCCATCAGAAATACCATGACCTAGTGCACAATATCCAATGTCTAGTTCACCACCTTAACTAATCCAATGGTATCGGAACTAAGCCGACTACCAATACGTTCACCAACGTACCACCAGTATAACCTATATACCGTCACCAAGCATCACAAGTATGCCCGGTATCATACCTCGAATAACGTACAAGGTACATACAACTACCTATCAATCAGCCTATAACCACCTAGGTTATAGCTAATCACGTTTCAATTTTGGAGTCCATCTGTCCAATCCAGTATTAGAAAAATTGAAACTCTGACCCATTATCCATTTTCAAATCCGAACCCGAATCCGCAATTTCGTAAGAAATCCCGAATCCAGACCCAGAAATCATATCCATAACCATGTCCAAATCCGAATCCGAAATCATTATTCCGTAGACTAGTATTTGGAATAATCATTATTTCGAAATCATTATTGCTTGTCAGAGCGAGGCCGGCTTATATCAGAGCTCAGTTAGCTCATATCAGAGCAGGCTTGCTCTTGGTTTGGTGCGCAGGTCAAGGATGTGATATCTCAGGATGGGCATGGTTCGTTACCTCCAGGGAGGGTCATTGATCTACGAACATTGACCTGGGTGGACCCTGGAGAGACTTGGGTTTGAGACCCCGGTTAGCACGCTATTAGCTTTATTTTACCGTGACAAGTTCTTGGTTATGAAATATAATGGATAAACATTAATTCAATTGGTTTGGGAAATTGTGTTTTATGATGATAAATGGATTTGGGCTGAGATCCCACATATATTTATGATGTTATGGTTTTCTGTAAATGGTTTTGGGCAGGAGCTCGTGTGACTTGTATTTACGGAATTTGGGGCTGAGACCCTAATTATGGTTGTTTAAACATATGTGATTGGATAAATGGTTTTACTATGCATGCATGCTTTTTAGTGAAGGGTATAAAGATTTTTGATGAAATATGTTTTTATAAACTCTTTATTTTTGTCCACTCACAGTCTTTCTGTTTTTAATACCCTTCAGGTTGGATACGACGCAGACTGTAGCAGAGACCGAGATATCACATACCTCCTCCGGATCCTGGCGTACTCTGATAGCCCGGGAGAGCAAAGGTCGAAAATATCCCTTGTCTGACACTTCGTGTCAGACGGGAGCAGGGTCATCCCGCGTTAATCCCGGGGGAGGGGGGGGTGGGGGGATATGGTTGGGTCCTGTCATGAATTTTGTGAAATTGAGTAAGATGTATGACATATGGGTGAGATTTATTTGTGGGTTGGTGCAATAAGGAAGACTGAACGGTGAACACCAAGATCGGCAACCCAAATCTGCAAGTCGATAACCCAGTGTCTCTCAACTGACTTAATTCCATGAGAGGGAAAAGTGTGGCTACCAATTAGGTGTCCAGATGAGATGAGGAGAGAACTGAGAGGAGTGATCAATGAATGATGGTTAATAATGGGTGAACATGAAAGAAGAAAGAGAGCGAGAGAGAGAGAGAGCTGGATCCTTGCTCGCACAAGAGAAAGAAAGAGATGGGAGGAGAGAGGAATTTTTACATCAACTCAATCGGAAAACGACTCCCTTTATTTTCTTTTTTTACCAACTTAATATATTATATGATTAATTTATTCAAATAGTCGCACCGCACTAAGTCCGTCTTCGTATTGTAGCCATTCCCCAATTTAAGATATGCTTATTAGGAATTCTTTGTCTATTGTTTCTATGTGTGATTGTGTTAGTATTTTTTTAAATTGTATATGAGATTGTCGCTTGCGGATTTTGGAAAGTTACCTCGTTATTAATATGCTTATTATTCAAAAAACTCCCTTAGTTAGACATTGAATCTCACTTTACTCTCACAACTGAAAATCGTTCCAATGTACTGCCAAAATATGTTTTCTATTACTTCTGTTGCTCCAATCGCTACTCTATATTAGTGACGGCGTCAGTTGTGCTTATGTGTAGATAAATGATTGGTTGTTTAATTATTTATCAAAATTTGTTAAAAGTAAATATTTTAAAACAAAAAATTGAAGAAGAACGAAGATGATGAACATGGCATCGCTCTGGGTTTTCCTTAGCTCATTCCCAACCTTCCAATCCAATCTGAATTTTTCTTCTTCCTTCTCGTCATCATTGTCTCCTTTTTCTTCATCTGATTGAAGTGGGATTTTGAGTTCGGCAAAAACTCAATCTCAAAAACACAAAAGAAATTTTAAAAACTAAAAATTGAATAAGGATGAAGAAGATGAACAACGCATCCGATTTGGTGTCGGCTTTACACGATATGAACAACCACCTAGCAATGATCTTTATGAACAAGAAGGAAAGGTGTCGGCTTTACACGATATGGAATTTCAATTCCTTCCGGAAGGGTTGTGTTGATTTGAATTGATTGTATACTATCTTTTGTTGTGAAGGTGATGGTTGTGGAAACAAAGTAGCCATCATTCAGCTGACCCAAAGATTTCGTGCAGTGCCATGTGAGTCCCCTTCCATATCATATTGTTCCTCTCTGGCCAAATTGACCATATTATCATTAGAAGACAAAAGCATTCATTTGTGAGATTGGCAGCCAAAGAAACCACCCAAGAATGCAGCGGCGTTCCATGAGACGCCAAAGATTGAATACCCAGTGGAGTAGAAAACCACTCACACCTTGTAGCTGAGCAGTCCCTCAAAACAAGTTCTACTGTTTCCGAGTAGCCTCGACTAAAAGAACAAGTTGAATCCAACGGTACCCTTCTCTGATGCAAATTCATCTTTTTAGGTAGAATATTCCTAAACGCCTTCCATACACCCACTTTGACCTTGTTAGGAACTCAAGCAGCACAAATTTGCTCCCACAGCACCTGGCGTTCATTCCCACTACCAGTGCTCCCTGCTGAATTCAGTGGCTGGATTCCTTTCAAAATCAATTCGCGTGAGGGCCAGTGGGCCACTCTATAAGCACTTTTAACAATAGAAAAACTTGTACGTTTCCCTTGCCATACAAATCGATCGGGCAAATGTCTGATGCTCAGAGGAATGCCCAGAATTAATGCCGCGTCCTCAGGAAGCAAGTAGATATAATTTGGGATTGAGTTTTTGCTGAACTCAAAATCCGACTTCAATTAGATGATGAAAAATAAGATGATGATGATGATGATGAGGACGATGAGGAGGAAGAAGAAAACTTCAGATTGGATTGGAGGGTTGGGAATGAGCTTAGGAAAGCCCCGAGCAGATGCACTGTTCATCCTCTGATCCTTCTTCAATTTGTTGTTTTTAAATATTTAAGAAATGAATAATTAAACAATCAATTATTTATTAATATATAAATATAATGACATCATCATTAATATAAAGTAACGATTGAAACAAGATAATAAATAAATTTTGGTTACAAAAATAAAGTGAGATTCTATGAGTAGATAATATTTTGAACACCTTATTAATAACTTGGCTTATGCAATGCATAAGCCAAGTTATTAATAAGGTGTTCAAAATATTATCTACTCATAGAATCTCACTTCTAAGGTTAGGGTAAACTTTTTAAAGTGACTGGTTCCACCGCAGGACGGCCCCATACCCCAGAAACCCCGAAGGATTTTTTAGGGGAAACACAGTTCCACTGCGCTACTAAGAGGACTCGAACACAGAACCTCATGCAGCAATATCCACATGCCTAACCACCAGGCTAGGACATGCAGATGGTTTCAATGCGCTGTTTTTTCAGCGTGCTTGGACTGTGGTGGGATCACATGTTATTCGTGCTGTGTCTGAGTTTTTTTGTTCCTCTAAGTTGTTGGGGGAAACTAATTCTACGATTCTTGCGTTAATTCCGAAGGTTGCTAATCCTACTCACATGAGGGACTTTCGCCCTATTTCTTGCTGCAACACGATCTACAAAATTATCACGAAAATAATTGCTAATCGGGTTAAGATTGTTCTCCCGTCCCTCATTGGTCATAATCAGTCGGCTTTTGTTTGTGGTAGACACATTGGTGATAATATTTTGTTAGTGCAAGAGCTCCTTAGAGGTTACCTGTAACACCCCGGAAATTCGAGGATTCTCATTTTTGTAATTTAATGTGTGATTTGACGATTTTACCCTTGAGAATGGTATGGTCAAATTATTGACTTTTTGATTGATGAACTAAATGGACTTTGACCTATGACCGTGACGTAGTTCGGGACGTCACGAGTTCATAGACAGGTGGCACGTCCGATTCGGACGATCAGGGTGAAAGTTATGGCTATCGGAAGTTCAGGGGCATTACCGTAATTTGGACTCTCGGGGGAAAATGTTGACTTTTCTTTTGACAACAAATTTTCAGTTGACTCAAGGACCGTTGGGTAGGCCTCAACGTCCTGAGTCCGTAGACAGGCGGCACGCTGAAATCGGACTTCGGACGAGGAAGTTATGGTCAGAAACGTGAATTCGGGAAGTTCGTGTCTCGGTTTTCGTGTCGAATATTATATTCAGAAATTCTGATTGAAGGACACCTGGGGAGTGACAAGTGTCACTCACCCATTGGCTAGATTGGATCAGATCCACTATTGGATTAATTAAACAATTGTACCAGCTTTAAATGTCAGCCTTTGGATTGAAAACCCCAGATCAGATCTCAGCCCTTGATCTAATCTGGAGATTCAATCTGAGCCATCCATTTCCTTCCCTCCAATTCTTTATATTTCCCACCCGCAGGGCACATTTCTGCCATTTCGATCCAACCTTTCCAGCAAACCATCCACTCTTTGTGTCTGTGTATTGGAGACTTGCCGGCGAGGCTGAACGGTGGCAGTGAGCACGGCGGAGGACGGCGGCGTGGGGGGAAAACCGGAAAACCCGAAACGGTTTCTAAAACTCAGATTTTGGTAACTCGAATTCCCACGTTTAGTTTTGTTTCCTTTTAATCCTAATCGACTCTAGGGACTTATAGGAACCTTCTGGGCTTGAGTTCACGACCGGAGGTAGCCTGAACGGAGTGCAAACGGCGACGGGAACCCGGGTCTGTTCATCGAGGTAAGTCTTTGTTTCAGCCCGTGTTTATTGATTTTAATTAGCTAGAACTGTTCCTGGGTATAAGACGAACATCTAGGAACAAACCAGAGTGAAAATGGTTGGGTGTAGAAGAAATGGTGACCGGGTCGTGATCGCGGGTCTGTTCGACCCAAGTTGCAGAGAAACGGGTCAACCCGTCTGAGGACAGTGGTGCTGACGTGGCACCCTGTCAGACTGTCAGGTGACGTGGACCAACCGTGAGCCGACACGTGTCACATGTCAGTGCACAGTCAGCACTGACATGTCAGTGACGTGGACCAGTCAGGGACTGCCACGTGTCACTGACATGTCAGTGACGTGGACCAGTGCCGTGCTGACACGTGGCACATGTCAGATCTGACACGTGGTCTGACAGATCAGTGAGGTGGACCAATTGGATGTTGACACGTGGCACCTGTCAGAGTCTGACACGTCAGACCTGACAGCTGTCAGATGACGTCAGCATGACGTCATGCTGACGTCAGCAGTGACGTCAGCGATGACGTCAGCAGGAACTGTTCCTGCGTTGACCGCCACGTTGACCGGCGCGTGGGGGCGCGTGTGAACAGTGTTTCTGGTGGGACCACCACCATTCTTTAGGTTTCGACGATCCGGATCCATTGGCGGTGGTTTCGGGTCGATCGGAGATCATTAAGTTGGTCAAAATAAGGTTTATTGCCTTGGGAAGCGCGTTCGGGCGGCTTTCCCGGGTCGGTTTCGACCTAGGCTTTCATGGTTGAATGTTGGGGGTTTAATTTGACCTTTACGAATACTTGGATTTGACAGGGATTGTACATTTGTACCAGGACGAGGGTATACGTTCGGTTTCTAGCAGGATTGTACTGTGAGTGGGCCATTTTCTTAAACCCTTGTGTGCATAAATGTTTTCTGGTTTTATTATACTTATTCACATGCTAAAACAATGATGGTTTTGATGATATGGAAAATATGGTTATGGCACGTTTCACGGTATTTGGGCTTGAGACCCGTCCGATGAAACTAAATGATTGGTTCGGATTCTATCTATGTATATATATGTTTGCATGTGGAAATCAATAAAATGTATTTGTTACTGCACTGTATAGATCCTTCCATATTATATTGTCTCCTCCGGATGAGGTACCCCGGAGAGGTCACGGACGTCTAGTACGTCCAGCGTCTATGACGCTAAGCATCGGGGATGCTGTACCCGAACGGGGTTCGGGGATTGAACTCGGAATTGAGACCCGAGTGGCACGCGTAGCCTTGTGATTGTGACCTATTGGACGTCAGGGACGTCAGACATCAGGGATGTCGGGATTGGGGTGTATAGTGCAGCAACTAAAATTATGGTTATGGTTTTGCTATATGCCTTATGGTTCATATTATATGGTTTATGATTTTGGAATTATGGTGCACGCATATTTGGAAAACGGAGGGGTAAATTATATGTTTTACTTATCAAACGATTTCATAAACTTGTGTTTCGGTCCACTCACCCTTACTGTTTTGATAACCCCTCCAGGTCGGGAAACTGAGGTAGAGGAGGAACCAGAGGCTGAGGCATAGATCTACTTCTGCGTACCTGAGCCCCTGCTGGGCGGTGTACCCGCAGGATTACTTTAGAGTCGTGCTCGCAAATTTGTAATTTTGGATTATATCCCTTGTCTGACATTCGTTTAATTCGGATTTTATGTATGACTTTAATTTGGTTATTTATGCTTTTAAATGTTTTGAGGTTAAAATTGGTATGAATTATTGGGTGTCAGACGGGAGCAGGGCACGTCCCCTTGTGGTCCCTGTGGGATCGGGGCGGGTCCTGTCATTACCATCTCAACTCTGGGAGCCCTAGATGTGCTGTTAAGGTGGACATCCTCAAAGCTTATGATTCGGTCTCTTGGGACTTCCTCCTTGATACCCTTATTGCCTTCAATTTTCCCCCTCTGGTTGTTGGTTGGATTCGAGCCTGTATTTCCACTGCTCGTTTCTCTGTTGCTGTTAATGGCGAGTTAGCTGGGTTTTTCCCTGGTTGCAGGGGCCTTAGGCAGGGGGATCCCATGTCTCCTTACCTTTTCGTCCTGGTTATGGAGGTTTTTTCTCGTATTATGCACCATCGCATTGCCGCTTCTCCCTACTTTAGATACCACTGGCGGTGTGATAAGGTTAGACTTTCTCATCTTGCCTTTGCTGATGATTTGTTTGTTTTCTCTCGGGGTGATGTGGAGTCTGTTGCCACTTTAAGGCGGGCTTTGGATGATTTTGCTGGTGTGTCTGGTCTGAGGCCTAATCTCCATAAGAGCTATATTTATGCCGCTGGTATGAGTATGACGAGTGCTTCTCATCTTCGTGAGTGTTTTGGTGTTCAGCTGGGGTCGTTACCTGTGAGGTATCTTGGTGTTCCCCTTATCACTTCCTGCTTGAGATCTAGAGATTGTGTGGCTCTTATTGAAAGGGTGGAGAACCGTATCCGTAGTTGGGAGCATCGTGCTTTATCTTTTGCTGGCAGGTTGCTCCTCATTCAGTCTGTTCTTAGTAGCACTATTGTTTTCTGGGCTTCCCATCTTTTTCTCCCTAAGCAGGTATGTCATGAGATTGAGCGTATTTTTCGCCGGTTCCTCTAGTCTGGGCAGGTTACTGGTTCCTATCATGCCAAAGTTGCTTGGAATTTGGTGTGTAGGCCAAAGAATGAAGGGGGTTTGGGTATTCGCAGTTTATCCCTCTGGAATGTCGCTCTAATGGCAAGATTCATCTGGTCCCTCTTTGCTCCAGAAGGTATTAATCTTTGGGCTAATTGGGTTAAAGTGTATTATATCCGTGATAGTAGCTTTTAGAGGGTTAAGACCCCTTCTATTTGTTCTTGGAATTGGAAGGGGTTGCTAAGGATCAGGGACTTGGTGAAACCCTTTATCGAGGCCAAAGTTGGAAACGGTGAGGATGTTTTTTTATGGTACGATAATTGGAGTCATCTGGGTTCCCTCCTGGATCTTTTTGGTGGATCTATTGCGCAAAGTTCTAGTATCCATTTGAAGGCCCGTCTTTCCTCGGTCCTTGTTGATGGTCAGTGGGTGTGGCCCTTTTCGACTGATGCTAGCGTTAGACTAATTCAACTTGCTAGTCGGGCCTGCCAGGTGAGGCCTGATATGACTGATACTTTTGAGTGGAACGCAGCTGCAAACGCTAGATTTTCCTCGGCTTCTCTTTGGAACAAAATCAGGAGGGAGTATCCTGCTTGCTCTTGGTCTGAGTTGGTTTGGTTCTCTGGCGCAATTCCTCGTACTTGCTTTGTTCTTTGGCTGGCTATCCAAACCCGCCTTGCTACTTTGGACCGTATTGGTAGATTCTCTAATCAAAGTGACTTTACGTGTGTCCTTTGTGACAGGGAAGGGGAGTCGCATGAACATTTGTTTTTTAATTGTCCTTATAGTTCTTGTATTTGGAAGAGAATTTTGGCGATTGCAGGGTCTGGTTGGTCTTCTTCTCATTGGCCGAATTCTATTTTTTCTGCTATTGAGCATTGACGTGGGAAATTGATGGCTCAGGTTGCTAAGCGTCTTGCCTTGGGTGTGACTGTCTACCACATTTGGCAGGAGCGGAATAATCGGATTTTCAACAACACCAGGAAACCTCCTGATGTGGTCTTTAATGTTATCCTTGCTATGATTCGTAGTAAGCTTTGTACTCTTAACTTTAGGCATAATTCTTCCAATATCCGTACTGCTAGGAATTGGAATGTTGTTATTTCGTAGGTACTTTTAGTTGGGTGTGCTCTCCTACGGGAGGTGTGTTGAGCTCTTGTGAGTTGTTTGTTTTTGTGCTTTGCGCTTTGTGTTGGGTTTTTGCCCTTTAATATAATTTGATTTAACAAAAAAAAAAAAACTTGGCTTATGCATTTCTCGTAAATTTGATATTGTAATCTCTCAAAATCTTTTGCAACTGTAGCTGAGAAAATTATTGGGCTGGGATTAGTAATTTATTATTAGCCCAAAAAGTCGACTGACTACTCTACCTGACAAATATTACACTAGCCTAACCTTATTTCTGAACGTCGTCGTTTCGCTGGTTATGGTATCCGATTCCAACGCGCGTTGGGAGAGCGAGAAATACCTACTATAAGTACCCCTCTTTGGGGTACAAGAATCACAATTTGGATCTGGAGCCTCTCTCCCGTTCCAAAACTCTTTCGTCTCCCGCGATCTTGTCCCTCCAAACCCTAACCCTAGAATTTGGTCCCTCGCTTTCCACTCGAACTGTGTCTGCGCGGGACATTGATTCGATTAACCCTTGAGACAAGGATCAAAACCCAAGCTGCAGTCAATTGAGATCTTTCTTGATCTCTAGCTAGGGTCTGAGAGAACTTTCGTTCTCCGCGATCGGGTTAGTTTTCTGGGAATTGAAACGCCTGTGTTGGTTGCCGGTGTGTCTTAAATGTCTCGGTGTTTTCCGTACCCGCCTCCTGGGTACGTGAAGAAGGAAGTGATCCGCGATGAGGCCCTGATCGATTCGATTAAGGTTTGTTGAGCATCGTTGCTTTGTGGGTCTTTGACTGTGTGCTCGACGTACTGTATTCGATTGGGTTCCTTATTGATGTGTATGTTCATAATAATATTTTTATGAGTTATGAGAAGCGAAAAAAGACCCAAAAAGAAAACCAAAAAAAGAGAGAAATCATTGAAATTGTGGTCCTCGAGATCTCGTTGGTGGGTACTACAATTGATAACACTTTTATGTCACCCAGTGGAACCAAATATAGCCCCCATCTGTTATTTTCCATTAAATTTCAGATAGATTTTTACATGATGGGGTTATCGGTGGATTGGGCGAATTCGGAGTTATCCGATGCTAAACTTAAGTTGCTTATTTAGGTCTTGAGCTACTCCAATTCATCATTAATTGAATAGGCCTTCGCTTCTGTGTTTTTTTTTTCTTTAGCAATTGTCCCCTCCCGTTCTGTTAGCATCTGAACTCCGAACTCTGGTTTTCATGACAGTGATTAAAATAGGTTTTCATGACAGTGATGAAAATAGGTTTTCATGACACTGACTAAAATAGAAAGTGATGTTTTGTGTTAGTGCATTAGAGGCACAAGTCCATGGTACGCCTCGTATGAAGTTGTGGTGGCACCGTAGTCTTTAGACCTTGTGTTAATGCATATGGCGCATTTTATTTCTAGAAAATTGAGAAGAACCATGAAATGACACTCAGAACTGACCAACCAGGCTTGTTATTTATCACATTTGTTGTTCCCTTGGGTTGTAACTGTGTCTTCGTCCTTTGACCACAGCTCAATAGGTTTCTCTGACATCTTCTAGGCAGTATGCCTTTGTTGCAATTGATTAATTTGACGTGATGAGATTGCACGTCATTCTTATGTCATGTATATGGAATGAAATTCTTTGACATCTGGTGGTTGTGCAGTGTATTTTCTATCTTGTTTGAAGTGATATTGTCGTTTATCATATTTGTTGATCCCTTGGGTTGTATCTGTGTCTTCGGCGCTTGACCATAGCTCAATAGGTATTGTTAGTACTCTTTTCTCTGACATCATCTAGGCAGCATGCCTTTGTTGCAATTGATTAATTTGATGTGATGAGATCGCATGTCATTCTAATGTCATGTATATGGAATGAAATGGCTTGAGATGTAGTGGTTGATTAATTTGATGTGATGAGATCGCATGTCATTCTAATGTCATGTATATGGAATGAAATGGCTTGAGATGTAGTGGTTGTACTGAGTACTTGCTATCTTGTTTGAAGTGGTATATCATTCCATTTGTCTCTATCATATATACTCTATAAGAGTTTGAAGTGGTTCCAGATAACCATAAATGAGTTTGCAGTATATTAAATTAGGATTTGACTTGTCAAGTTTATTGTGTTCATAGAGACTTAAAAGGCTAGCTATTTTTCTAGTAATTGCAGTCTTAAGGTCTTCGGTGCGTGTAAAGAATATTATGAGATTTATTTTTACTCCAAGGGTTTTGGTCATTGAGTTCCACCAATTTACCGAGCATGCTTGTAAAGAAGTATGATTAAATATGCCACACCTTTAGTTGTAGGTTTAAGTTTGGTTCAAGATGCCTTGGTGGTGGAAATGGTAGACACGCGAGACTCAATTGTCTTGTGCTTGAGAGCGTGGAGGTTCAAGTCCTCTTCAAGGCATAAATGAGTAGTCGTGTAGTTTTCGATGCAATAGTTTTAGTTTGACCTTAAATTCTGTGCATTGATTGTATTCCACTCAGATATATAAAAAGAACATACTGGCGAATTTAGGCACTCACTTGGATAACGTATCTGTTCTTGAGGCAATATATTAACTTCTGTGGGACTAAATCAAATCATAACCAAAGTTCTTATCATAGATCTGAAAGTCTTGTTCTGGTTTTAGGCGTTGTTTGATCTCTGAATATTATTGTAATCTAACATGTCTTGTTGACTTGAAGCATCACTGGCGTTACTACGTTGTTACTGAAAATTCATCTTGAAAGTCTTCCAAGGATTTGTGGTCTTGTTTGCTTGTTTTGTGACCTTGTCAAACTGCTCTTTGTTGAGATCAAAAGTTGATGGTTACTCTTGTTATTTGTAGATCCAAAGAGAAGATAAAAAGGCCAAGAAAGAAAAGAAGAGAGAGAGGATACGAGAAAAAAAAGAAAAGAAGGCTAGAGAAAATGGGAAGCTTGAGGATAAGCAGAGTCATAAAAAGAGGCACAAAGATCAAAGGTGCAAAGAAGATGAGAAAGACGGAGGCCATGGAAAGAAAAGAAAACACGAAACAGACAACATTGACAAGAGTGGCCTTACTGAAGAACATGAGCAGCCGGTTGATTCTCAGAACTCTTCTGATAGCACTGTTAACAGCAACAAAAGGCAGAAACAGGACTTGTGCCCTGATGGCAGGCAGAATTCTGGTGAGTGTGTTTATGTTTCTTCCATGCCTCGGAGAATGCTGTTTGCCTGTTGGGTTTATTAGCTTCTCTTGGGCACTGATATTCTTTTTCAAAATATTATTATTGATATGAAGCAAGCGTTTTTCGGATTCGGTTGCCTCTCCAAAGGCACAAAGATCCAAAAGTTCTTTCCAAAGAGGAGCAGCCTTGCCAATTACCTCTCCAGAAGCACAATGTCCCTGTAGCTCCACCCAGTGACAAACAGCCTTGCCAGTTGCCTCTTCAAAAGCACAAAAATGCTGCTGTTCTACCCAGAGAGAGACAGTTTCCTCTCCAGAAGAACAAAGGTCCTATTGTGCAACCCAGAGAAAACCAGTCTTGCCAGTTGTCTCTCCAGAAGCACAAAGATTCGATATTAGTACCCAAAGAGAAACAGCTTCGCCAGTTGCCTCTTCAAAAGCCAAAGGATCCGGTAGTGGTACTCAAGGAGGAACAGCCTTGTCGGTTGCCTCCCCAAAGGCGCAAAGATGCAGAGGCAAGCCGGGAACAGCCTTTTCGGTTGTCTCTTCAAAGGCACAAAGATCAAGAAGTTCTACCCAGAGAAGAAGAACCTTGCTGCTTGTCTCTCCAAAAGGACAAAAATAAACTAGTACTACCCGTCCAAGCACGGCCTTGCTCTTCGTCGCATAGGGCTGATATTCAAGGAACGCAAGGACAAGCTCCTAAACAAGGCAGATTTGAGGTTCAGCCTCTGTGCTCTACTTCTGGAAGCGCTGGCAAAGAACTTCCTTCCAGGCCTGGTAAAGAGAGGCACCGAAAATCTGGCGGTGGTTCTGTTTCTAAAACCTCTGAATACAGTGAGCTATTTGAAAGCTGGACTCAACCTCCACTGGTGCATATTCTTCCCATGAATGTTGATGATGAGGAATGGTGGTTGAAGACAAATCAGAACAGGAACTGTGAGGCTGATAATATAGTTGTCAGTGACAGCCTGAGCTGCGGAGACTCAGTTTTATGGCCTCCACGTGCTTGCCTCTTGCCCGAGGCTGATATATATGCTCTTCCGTATACGGTACCATTCTAATCTGCCCCTTGAGAGTGGAAGAAACACAAGTGAGGAGCTGAGAGCGCCAGTGAACTTTTATCTCCACGTACATCCGTGACAAGTTTGTATCCGGCATTTCTGCTGTTTTTCCTTGCCTCTTGTACCTTGAGTTTGGAACAAAGGATTTGAGGCATTGAAAGTTTTCATTTTTGTAGGTAGATGCAATATTGATGTATCAACTTTGCAATTCTTTGAACGGTTATAATCTCATATTCTTGTTATTCATCTTTGGCATTCTTCAATTGTTTTGGGTGGTTGGCAATTTGGGGCTCTCAGCAGCCGTCGTAAGCACTGTACATACGTCCTGTGACGTTCATTGTTTTAGGTGCCTGTCCCTCATTGTATTATAGGCGCCTGTCCCTCATTGTATTATAGGTCAAAGGGAAAAGACCCGTGGT
Organism: Prinsepia uniflora; assembly: GCA_032719365.1. NCBI lineage: Eukaryota > Viridiplantae > Streptophyta > Magnoliopsida > Rosales > Rosaceae > Prinsepia > Prinsepia uniflora. The sequence goes on from CM064876.1 coordinate 19,997,503, forward strand.
TGTGGTTTAGGGCTAAATCATCCTGCAAGGAAACTATAATAACTTCAGAGATGTACAAGGCAGGAAAATAATTGCTTAAATATAATTGCGAGAATTAAATAAAGGATGTACAAACGGGTTATTGTAGATTTATTTTATAAAAAAAAAAAAACTGATTTCCACTGCGTTTTTTGCTTCTTGTATTTCATTCTAGTTTTATCTTTGAAAAAGAATTCAAATGGATTTACCTGTTGATTTTAGCCACAAGGGGTCAAAATGCATAAGCATCATAACCACTGACGTTGGATTTTTTAAATTTTAAATCAATTTTCTATATTTTTCAATATCACATTTTGAGGGAATAGCATGAAATACGGCCTCTTATGATATGTATATGTAAATGAAAATAGAAATCTGAAAAAATTGTCTTATTATAAAGCTCAAACAAAAAATTGGATTTCACATATACAATAATACAAGTGAAATGAAAATGCGTAGAAGTCTACATTGATCATGTTTGATGCTCATAATTTATCAAATTGAAAAAATTAACATTAGATTTAAAATATATTAAAGTAAGAAGTCTGATTAGAAACTACGTACAATACAAATTACTTTATTTATATTGGTGGATTATATCTATATTAGTGTATAATTTATAAATTATGTAGTCATTCTAGCATAATTTTTTTCAAGTATTTGAAGAAAAAAAAGATGAAATCGAACTTGGTCCATGAATTGGACTACAGTGAAAACGATAAATAGCTATATAGGAGGGGGTGGCTCATGAAAAATAGCTATATGGAAGACATTGAAAATGGGGATGGGGATAAATAACGCACCATTCGAGCGTCTTGATAGATCACTGACCAATGCTTGTTGGATTCTAAGGTTCCCTAATTATAGCCTAATTAACCATCCAATCCAGGGTTCTGACCATGATCCAATTCGTCTTACCTTGACTTGTTACAAGTGTACCTTGAGACTTCGGGGTTTTAAACTTGAAACTATTTGGTTTAATCAACCTGACTTTAGCAAGCTGGTCACCAAGGCTTGGAGTAATGTTGTGCATGACAATCATTGCAGCGTTTCTCTACCCTTTGTAGTAGTTTCGCTTCCCTTGCTAGAGTTTGGAACAAACAGGTTCTTTGGTAACATTAACAATAGAATTAATAGCCTAGTTGATCAGCTTAATGCGATCCAATCCCAAAGAATGCAAGACCCCAGCTCTGTGACCTTAAAAGATAAAGAATCTAGTATTCAGAGGGAGCTCAATGATATGCTTATTCAACTGAGGAATGTCATTGGGCTGGCTTAAAAGGCTAGAGCTAATTAGTTAACCCATAGGAACACCAATTTTTCCCATACTCAAGCCTTAATCACAAGGAAAAGGAACCATATATGTGGTATTCAGGTTGACCTAGGTATTTGGCATGTAGAGGGTGATAGTATGATCAGTTTGTTCATTTCAGATCTTAAGAAGCGTTTTACTAGTTATAGCCAGTTACTAATCTAATCAAGCCAGTTACTTGTGAGGAGGTTGAGTTTGCAATAAGAGGAATTTGAGGTCTCAAAGCCCCTGGACCTAACGACATCATGTTGCGTTATGCCATAATTACTAGCACAGTCAGAGATCATGTTCTTAATTATGTTGGGAGTTTTTCTCTAACCCTTCTCCTTTTAATGGTTTAAATCACACTAATATTGCTTTGATTCCTAAAGTGGACAAATCCACTCTAGTTAATTACTTTAGACCCATCAGTCTTTATAATGTTTCGTACAAAATTATTATTAAGGCTTGCATTTCCCCTAATCAGGAAGCTTTTGCTCCTGGTGGATCAATTTTAGACAACAACCTTATTGCTCGGGAGTTTTCTAGTGATTTAAAAAAAAAAAAAAAAGTAGGACTAGGGCTATGGCTTTTAAATTAGACCTTGAAAAAGCTTATGACATGCTAGATTGGAACTACATTAAGGCTTGCCTCTCAAATTTTGGTTTTCATAGGATCTTGATTACCACGTAATGGCTTGCATTTTCTATGTCTCCTTCTCCATCCTTTTAAATGGTTGCTCAGAAGGTTTCTTTTGACTTTCTCTTGGGATCAGGCAATGGGATCCTTTATCCCCTTATATTTTTATTTTGTGTATGGAGCCGCTTATTAGAAATATGAATGCAATTTCGAATAGAACTAAAAAACATGAGGGCATTCTCTCTTCTCTCTTTGGTCTTCGAATTTCTAATCTTGTTTTTGCAGATGATTGTTTGCTTTTTGGCAAAGCAACTCCTACTGCGGAAACGAATATAGCTTCTATTTTGACAAATTTCTCTAATGTGTTAGGTCTTAAAATCAAATTCCATAAATCCTCTCTTTCTTTTCTATAAATACCAATAATCAGCTTCGTTTTTCTATGGTTAACATTCTAGGTATTCAACATAAAACAGCCATTGGTAAGTACTTGGGTATCCAAAATATAATCTTCTGGAAGGATCCTATTAGCACTAATGATCTTTTAGCTGGAATTCAGAACAAGCCTCCAGGTTGGAAAAGCAACACTTTATCAAGAGCCAGAAAAATAACTCTACTACGTTCAAGTGTCTCAGGTATTCCTAATCACGTCCTTTCTTGTTTTCCTTGTCCTTCGAAGCTAGCAAAAAATATTAAAACAACTAGCAAAAATTTCTAATGGGGCTCCTCTGCGACCTACCCTCCTATTGCTTGGAAAGATATTTGTAAGTCTAAGGTCAACAGAGGTCTTAGAATGGCTGAAGATTTTAATAAGGCGGCTATGGCCAAGCTTGGTTGGAAGATCCTATTTGATCATGATAATTGGTGGGTTCAACTTGTGTGTGCTAAATATTTAAGAAATACTAATTTACGTTTGTGTCCTAACAAATCATCTAGCTCCCATGCTCGAAAAGGAATTCTTGATAGCCGAATTCTCCTTTTCAAAGGTATTAGATGGATTGTTGGCCATGGGAGAAATATAAACATCTAGGGTTATAGCTAGGCTTTGCTCTATCCTCATGCCAGACTTATGGATCAACGTCGTCTTGAGGATCTTGATTGGTCTTTATAACTGTAGATAAATTTATTGTTAATGGTTGTTGGAATACTTCTTTGTTGAATAATCTTTTGCCTATTAACATTGTGAAAAATATTTTGGCTACTCCTTTTCCTATTCTAAACTTCATGCAGGGGAACAAAATGGTTTGGGGCTCTAGCCCCAGAGGAAGATTCTCAATTAAGTCTGCCTCAGGTCTCCTGGGGGAAAACCAGCATGCTCATCTGTGTTTCAAGTTAATGAACAAAGTTTGGAAACTACCAAACTTACCATTCCTCACAAAGCAAAATTCTTTGCTTGGGTACTTATTCAAGAAAGGCTGAACACGAGGAATTGCCTTTATTATCTCCCTGACATTGAAGATCCTGGTTGTTCTTTTTGTGATCATAATGATGAAACTACCATCATCTTTTCTTGGAGTGCCCATTCTCCCTTTAGGTCTGGAATGCTACTAATCCTAACATCAGACCATCTGGACATACCGACTTTGCTTCCTGGCTCTCAACTCTTAGTCACCATGATCACCAGAACTACATGTCTAATCTAAGTGCATCTGTTCTTTTCTGCTGGCAAGTGTGGATGGAAAGAAACAGGTGGATCTTTGACAAGCGATGACCTTCTCATGTCCGTGTAATTTTGGCAAGAATTTCCTTACTGCGAACTGGAGGAAGAAATGCAGTGATGATCATCACCAAAATCTAATCAGATGATTGCCCCCCAACCAGAACTTCTTCAAACTGAACTTTGATGGCTCCGTCCGCAGGGATGGGAATGTTGTTGCTGGTTTTGTAATTAGAGATGACCAAGGTATCCCCTTGTATGCTGGTGTTAAAAATGTGGGATTCACAGACGTTCTCATCGCGGAGGGTTTTTGGAAAGCCTGCAAAAAGCTAGAGATCTGGACTTATTATTGTTGGAAGTGGAAGACGATTCAAAAAAACTTAATTGAAGCCATCCATCGTCTTAACTGTGAGTCGTACTACTATCCTGAACAATGTCACGGAGCTCCTTAGTCTTTTCAAGCTCTCTCTTTCAAACACACCTTTCGGTAATCCAACTTTGTTACTAATACTTTAATGAATTTGGGTTACTCATTCGAAGATTGCTTGGAATGAAGTAGATCTTTACCTAACAGTACTATATTGTGGCTTGGAAATTTGACCTACTGGGGATTGTCTTAGAAGTTTTGCCCTCTAGCGCTCGTATCTTTTCTTTCGCAGAAAAAAAAAAAAATCCACCATTCGACCCAAAAAATTAATAATAATAACACACCCGTACAAGCGGGTCGGATCCAACTATACAGAACCGGGCTCCAGTTGGACCAAACCGAATAGAACTGGACGGGCAGTTGAGGCCGAAACCAGACTCGTCAAACCTCAAAACGCAACCTCGGGGAAGAAGAGGGAGAGCCGAGCGTCAGAGAGAGAAGATGATCTCCAACGGAGTTGAAGATGAAGAAAAATGGCTGGCAGCTGGAATCGCCGGTCTCCAACAAAACGCCTTCTACATGCATCGCGCTTTGGTAACTCCTTCAATCAAATCTTCAATTCTCTGCTATCTAATTTTTTGGAACTTGTTCGTCTTCTGGTAAATTCAGTGAAATCGTTTTTGTTCGTACAATTTTTTTTTCTGCAATTGTTTCCTATCAGGACTCGAACAATCTCAGAGATGCCCTCAAGTATTCAGCTCAGATGCTTTCGGAGCTTCGGACCTCGAAGCTTTCCCCTCACAAATACTACGAACTCTGTGAGTACTGCTTCTGGTTGATCCAATGAGATTGAGAAATTTTTTCTGCTTCGTTTTGCATCTATAATGCTGAATGTGTGTTGCTTTACGCTTGGTGTTTTTCGGTTTTGGATATGCCTCAGATATGCGAGCGTTTGACGAATTGAGGAAATTGGAGATGTTCTTCAAGGAGGAGGCTCGCCGCGGTTGCTCCATTATTGATCTCTATGAGCTTGTGCAGCACGCTGGAAACATATTGCCCAGATTGTAAGTGTCTGGTCATGTTAAAAACTCTACTTAGTTGTTAATCTTCAGTTCATATATAATTGTAGAATTTCTGGAATGTCTCATTTACATTCATAGCCGAAGGGCTTATTTATACAAGTCTGTGAGAGAGATAACTCTGAATAGTTATCTCTCTTTATCCAGAAATAACTTCCTAAAACTGTCTAGGTAACTAACTATGGACATCTGTCCGAAACCTGTCCTAACTGTCTACATGTGTACAAAGTGTACAAGTGTACTGTCAGATAAGCCTAACTAGTGTATGCGGCTAGTGTATACATATATCATCTTACATCCCCCCGCAAACGAGGCACCCCTTGGGTGACGAGTTTGGATGCAAGTGAACAGTGTCTGTGAACAGAGAGGCCTTTGGTAAAAAGATCTGCAAGCTGTGCAGCAGAAGGGACAAATTGGACTTTGTGAGTGCCGGAGGCAACTCGTTCTCGGAGAAAATGGTAGTCCAGTGCGATGTGCTTGGTGCGGGCATGGAACACTGGATTGCTGGTCATGTATTTGGTGCTGAGGTTGTCACAGTAAAGAGTGATAGGCAGGGCTGGAGGAACACCTAGTTCGTTAAGTAGACTGAGTAGCCAGAGACTATCTGCACATGTATAGGCGAGAGCCCTGTATTCTGCCTCTGAACTGGAGCGAGAAACAGTCTTTTGTTTCTTCGCACACCAGGATATGAGGGTTGAGCCAAGAAAGATGCAGAAGCCTGTGATGGATCTTCTGGTGTCTTTGCAGCCAGCCCAATCTGCGTCTGAAAAGGCCTGTATACGTAGGGGAAATAGGGATTTAGTGATGTTGATTCCATGACCAAGGGTGCCTTTGAGGTACCTAATAATTCGCTTCATTGCTGTGAGATGGACATCAGTGGGGGCACTGAGGAATTGTGCAACCTGTTGTACTGCATATGAGATGTCCGGGCGTGTGAGGGTTAGGTAGAGAAGTGCGCCCACTAGTTGTCTATAGGCAGATGCATCCGTGAGGGGTTCACCAGTAGTGGTAGAGAGGACCTGTTTAGCGGCTACTGGAGTTTGAGCTGGCTTACACTCTGTGAGGCCACTGCGTTGTAGGATGTCCAAAGTGTACTTTGTCTGAGTGAGGTGGAGGCCAGTGGCAGTGGATGTGGCTTCAACGCCCAAGAAGTAGTGAAGGGGGCCTAGGTCTTTGATGGCAAAGGCATGAGCCATGGCTGTCATGAAGGAGGAGATAGCTGGCTGCGAGTTCCCTGTTAAAACAATGTCATCGACATAAAGGAGAAGATACATGATGATATAATCCTTACTGTAGACAAACATGGACGGATCTGCCCTACTTTGTAGGAAACCATAGGTGAGGAGGAATTGGCGAAACCGATCAAACCAGGCCCTTGGGGCTTGTTTGAGGCCATAAAGAGCCTTATGAAGTCTGCAAACATGATTAGGATGAGAGGGATCAGTGAATCCAGGAGGCTGGACCATGTACACTTCTTCATTGAGGGTACCATGGAGAAAAGCATTGGTGACATCTAATTGTCTGAGAGGCCAGTTTTGTGAGACAGCAAGGGCTAGAACTACCCGGATGGTGGGGGGTTTTACCACAGGGCTGAAGGTTTCAGTATAGTCAAGGCCTTCTTGTTGGTGAAACCCTTTGGCGACTAATCTGGCTTTGTATCGTTCGATGCTGCCATCAGCATGTCTCTTAATCCGAAACACCCACTTGCAGCCAACAGGGTTTGCATGTGGTGGTAAAGGAACCAGGGACCAGGTCTGTTGTTTCATTAAGGCATCATATTCATTTTGCATGGCTGCTGTCCATGTGGAGTGTTTAGAGGCTTGTTTGTAGGTCGTGGGTTCAATTTGGGAGGTATCAGCTAGGAAGGCTTGGGGAAGGGGGTATTTGGTGGCAAATAGAAGATGTCTAGACTTGGAGATGCCTGCTTTGCTGCGGGTGACCATTGGATGGATGTTAGGAGGCCGAGAGGTGGTAGAGACTAGGTGTGCAGGGGATGGTTGAGCTGGGGACAGGTGGGCTGGTGTAGATGGTTCTGGTGGGGTAGTGGAAGATACAGACCTGTCTGTGGAGGGGAGAGTCGGGGTACAGGTTGTGTTGGATTCTGCAGCATTTTCTGGTCGGGGGCTATGTGGGGAAGATGGAGGAGAGGGAAGAGGTGATGTTTGGGCTGGAATCTGAGAGGGAATAGGAGGAGTAATAGGAATAAAGGAGAAATCTGAGGAAGGGGGGTTTTTGGAAGTAGTGGTAGGAGTGGAAGGAAAGTGGTGTTCATTGAAGATGACATGCCTACTGATGTAGACACGGCCAGTGGGCATGTGGAGACACCTGTAACCAGCATGGTGTTGGCTGTAGCCTAGGAAAATGCAGTGGAGAGAGCGGGGTTCTAATTTATGTTTGGTGTATGGGCCTAGGTAGGGATAACAGGATGAACCAAAGACACGAAGAAGGTGGTAAGGAGGTTGACGGCCATGTAAAGTGTAGTAAGGGGTGGACCATTTTAGGACTGGTGTAGGTAGCAAATTTATGAGAAAGACAGCAGTGGAGACAGCCTCTGCCCAATAAGAATAGGGCAGACCAGCAGTGAGGAGTAAGGTCCTGCCCATTTCAGAGTTGTGCCTGTGTTTGCGTTCTGCTAGGCCATTTTGTTGGGGTGTGTGTGGACAGGAGAACCGGTGAAGAATGCCGTGTTGGTGACAGAGGTCTCTAAAGGCATGATTGTCAAATTCCTTGCCACCATCACTCTGAAATTGCTTGATAGTGGTGGAGAATTGTGTTCTGACATAGTTTAGGAAATGGGAGAAGTGAGAAAAGACCTCAGATTTGAGGCGCATTGGAAAAATCCAGGTGTACCTGGTGTAGTCATCTGTAAAGAGAACATAGTATCGAAATCCAGAAACAGAGGGGACAGGGGACATCCATACATCAGAGTGAATAAGATCAAACGATTTTATTGATTTGTGTACAACAGGAGTAAAGGACAAACGAGTCGATTTTCCTAGGGCACAACTATTACAAAAGCTGAATTTATTTAAGTTAGCAGCAGGATTGAGCAGATGTTGAGAAGCCAAGACTTGAAGGACTTGATGAGAGGGATGACCTAATCGACTGTACCACAGAGATGGGGAACTGGTGGACAGCAGGGCTTGCGGTGGGAGTGATGCTTGTGGATGGATGGGGTACAAACCCTCTTTACATGGGCCCTGAAATAGAACAGCTTGTGTGTGTAAGTCTTGAATGATAAAGTGAGATGGGAAGAATGTGATACTAACTTGCTGGTCCTTAGTAAATTGTGCCACAGATAAAAGGTTTTTACGAATGGCAGGGACATGGAGTACATCAGAGAGGTTAAACTCATAGTGTCCAGAAGAGAATTTTACATTACCAGTGTGATGGATTGGGAGAGTTTCTCCATTGCCAACCATGACATTATCATTGGAAGAGGGTGGGGTTGAGCGTGGAGGGGCGGGTAGGAGTGTCATGTGATGGGTGGCACCACTATCGGGGTACCAATTTGGATCAGCAGCAGGGGCCAAATGAAGACCAGCAAAGGCTTGACTGAGGTCATGGTCATTGGATTGGGTGAGTTGCGGGCATTGGGCGGCAATGTGTCCATGTCGATTGCAAGACCAGCACTGTGGGCCAGGTGGACGGTTAGGAGGGTTGGGGCAGGGGCCAAGGATGCCTGCAGAAACTGTTGGGCTAGAGTAGCGGGGAGGACCCCTGCGAAAGGAGGCCCTGGAATTGCAGAAGGGTCGTATGCCACGGTTGTATTGGGGACGCCCGCGAGTGTAGTAGGCACTGGCATAGGGTTGTGGTGCAGGTTGAGGAGAAGCAGCATACATGGCTGTGGGAGGAACTGCTACGGCTGGATTTGCAGTGGCAGTTTGTTGGGCTTCAAAAGAGAGCAATCGGGCTCTGAGATCAGAAAAGGGAGGCAAGGGTGGGAAATTTAGCATGGCTGTGACCAGCATGTTGTATTCAGGACCTAGTCCACGAAGAACAGCCGTGACTAGATCAGTAGATGAGAATGGTTGATTGATGGCAGCAAGGGAGTCTGCCAAGGATTTGGCTTGAGTGAGGTATTCTGAGATGGTTTTATGTCCCTTGGTGAGGGACATTAATTGAAAGCGAAGATTTGTGGCATTGGCAAGAGATTGCTGAGAGAAGTTTCGACTGAGACATTCCCAAATGTCTCTTGAAGTATTGGATTAGTGTACAAGTGTACTGTCAGATAAGCCTAATTAGTGTATGCGGCTAGTGTATACATATATCATCTTACAATAATTATTGGATTAGTGTAGCTTTTGACTTCCATAGCTCAAAGAGGAGTAACCAGGATACCCAGTTTCCCTTGTCTATGACTCTATGAGTGTGTTACAAATATTATCCTATTACCTAATTGGCATTGCGGCCTTATTTCTTCATGTAATTTAATTCTTCAGGTAATGCTACAAGATGAAAAACTCACTATAATTAAAGTATGATTTGATCTGTTATTGATGTCTTCTTAATGTACTTATATAGAATTATGAGTTTGTGCTCATAGTGGTCCTTTGACTGTGTCAAATTCATCTAAAGTAAGGGAAGTAACACCTATAAAATATCAATGGCGATATGTGAGTTTCATGGTCTCTGTCAGGTATCTTCTCTGTACAGTAGGATCCGTGTACATCAAATCTAAGGAAGCTCCTGCAAAAGATGTCCTGAAAGATCTGGTTGAAATGTCCCGTGGTATTCAGAATCCTGTGCGTGGGCTCTTCTTAAGGAGTTACCTTTCTCAAGTGAGCAGGGATAAATTGCCTGATATTGGTTCCGAATACGAAGGGTAAGAAGATAAGATAGTCCTTCCTAGTTAATTTTCTATGTAAGATGGTTTGTTTGCATTTGATTTGTTGACTCATTAACTTGTCAGAGATGCTGACACCGTCAAGGATGCTGTTGAGTTTGTGCTCCAAAATTTTACTGAGATGAACAAACTTTGGGTCCGGATGCAGCATCAGGTTGGTTGATACTTTATAGAGCGCTGTCGTGTTTCGACATGCATGGGTACCACAATGCTTGCATGTCATGAAGGTAGAAATATGTCACGAGGGCATGCTTTCTGGTCATGCAGGTGTTGTAGTGCTTGTGACTCATTCATACTCTTAGCTGATCCTGAGTTGAGGCTTGCTCTCCGGCTTTCTGGTCTGCAGGGACCTGCTCGGGAAAAGGAGAAACGGGAGAAAGAAAGGAGTGAGCTACGCGATCTTGTAATATCAGTAACTGATAGCTGGTTGATTTCACTGCTATTATGTTGTGCATGTATACATTGTACACTTACAGAAGGCTTCTCTGTTGTTCCTTTAGGTCGGTAAGAACCTGCATGTCCTCAGCCAGATAGAAGGTGTTGATCTGGAGCTGTACAAAGATACCGTGCTTCCGAGAGTACTGGAGCAGGTCTGAATGATTCCATTTCTGTTATCCTTCTCTCTCTTTTTCTTCTTTTTTCTTTTCCTGGTTAAAGCTTATGATGTGTGATTTACACTTTTAACCATTAAAAATGGCTTCATCACCTTAATTTTTTTTAACAGATTGTCAATTGTAAAGATGAGCTAGCACAGTTTTATCTAATGGATTGCATAATCCAAGTTTTCCCAGATGAGTACCACTTGCAAACTCTTGACATATTGCTGAGTGCTTGCCCCCAGCTTCAGGTAGGTAACACCATATGTTCAAATTTATGATTGTTGTTTCTGATAGTCAGTTACTTTTTTTTTTTGTTTGTGTGGTGCTATTTCATATCACTTATACTTCTATCATGCATTCATGTGGTTTCTGCATTGGTCTTTTGAAACTGAAGGTGCTTTTCATCATTTGTTGTGGTCTTGGAGTATGTATGTTCATCGTCTCAGGTTTTTGGCATTTTGTTACGACATGTTGCCTCATTTAAGTGATATTCATTATTCTTAGAATATTTTATTGGAAGAAAAATGGAGTGTCATATCGCCAAGAATGGTTGTATGGAATGTTACATTTGTGTTGTGGTCTGCTACATATTACATACAATCAATCAGTTCATGATACGGCTAATAGTTTACGGACTTCATTCGGGTATAACATTAGTTCAGAAAGGATTTTTCTGTGTTTTATTTTTTTTTTCATTTGTTTTATTTTAAGAATGTTTTTATATTTGTTTTGTGCACTTATAATATTCATCATTATCGTTTTAATTTGTTTCATTTAATGGAAAGATTTTTTCTGGCCTTCTTTTTTTATAGCCATCTGTTGATATCAAGACAGTTCTATCCCAGCTGATGGAAAGGCTTTCGAATTATGCTGCTTCAAGTGCAGAAGTTTTGCCTGAGTTCTTACAAGTAGAAGCTTTTTCTAAACTGAGCAATGCTATTGGACAGGTAAATCTTGTGTCTAATAAATTGGCATTTGGAATTTATATGGCGTTGACTATTTCTTTTCCATGCCTTTTGTCATCACTTGGTTGCATATAGACTCCCTAAGGTTTTGTGAACTTCTTGCCCATCTGCGGGATAATGGGTTGGTATTACATATAATTTGTCACTAGGTTTTTAGTGCATCTATATGCTTTCCTGACTTGATAATTTATGTTTATATGATCCATCTTCTTGTGTATTCATTTCCAGTCATATTTATACCCAACTAAAACGCCAATGCAGGTGATTGAAGCACAAGTTAACATGCCTATCATAGGTGTTGTAACTTTATATTCATCTCTTCTTAAATTCACCCTCCATGTGCACCCTGATAGACTCGATTATGCTGATCAAGTGCTGGTATGTTTTCTTTACGATGTTTTTTTACATTTGTATGCTTAGTTCCATGTTCAATCTACATCATGGTTGTTGAAGCCATATATTGCAAGTGAAATGGACTTTCTTGGATAAAGGTTGTAGTTGGCTAACCTCGGCCTCTACAAATTTACATTTACATAATTTTCCTCTTATGCTGCACTAGATGCACAATCCAGTAAGGTCTGTTCTTGTAACTGAATTTTCTTGTGCTGGGAACACATGGTTGACTTCATGAAATTGTGCATATTGATAAATGGGTTGTTTATTATGAATAGCTGTTTAGATATTGTTGTAAGAAAACCTCAGTACAGACATAATTTTTCTGTTTTATCTTTTCTGCAGGGGTCATTTGTTAAGAAACTCTCTGGAAAAGGAAAAATTGAAGACAGCAGGGCGACAAAACAAGTTGTTGCTCTTCTAAGTGCTCCACTTGAGAAGTATAATGATATTGTTACTGCTTTGAAACTTTCAAATTATCCGCGTGTCCTAGAATTCCTGGACAGTGGAACAAATAAAGTCATGGCTACTGTCATCATTCAAAGCATCATGAAAAATATAACCCATGAATTAACTGCTGAAAAGGTATTCCTTTACTCATTGCTTGTCCTGTCCAGTTTGCTTCTTCATCACATGGAATTCTATTTTTTACAGGTTGAGGCATTGTTCGAATTAATAAAAGGACTTATTGTGGATTTGGACGGGGCTCTTAATGATGAGGTGATTTCTAAATATGCGCTATTTTTTGGCTTCCATAAATATTGAAGCTCCTCTTCTGGCTTCCATAAATATGCGCTATTTTTTTTTTCTTCTGGTTTAAAGACAAGTTATCCAATCGTTTTGTACATTTGTCCATGCACACTCGTTGTGAACATATCTTTCCTTTTAATTCTAGTTTGATGAAGAGGATTTTAAGGAGGAGCAAAATTCTGTTGCGCGACTTATTCAAATGTTCTCTAATGATGAGGCTGAAGAAATGTTTAAGGTATTTGATCTGTTGAGTATGATATTCATTTGACTCTTTAATATGTCTGCCTACCTTCTGTTCTATAATACTTATCAAGAGCATCTGTTGACCTCTTCCCAATGAAAAGGATGTGTATTAATTTTGGGTCTTCCTGAGTTATATCCTGCTCGAAAGTCATAATTGAATCGTTCCCTCACTAATTTACAGATCATATGTACTGTGAAGAAACATATCCTGACTGGAGGACCAAAGCGTCTACCCTTTACTGTTCCTCCCTTAGTTTTCTCTTCTCTAAAGGTTTGCTTCTATTAACAGTTGGGCGTGTTAAATATTAATGCTATAATTTTTGTTGCTCTTTGTGAATTGTTGAAACTTTGAAAATAAGCATCTGTGTAAATTGTTGTGGCATCGTAATATCTAATTTCTATCAATATTTTGTTGATCAATCGTAGGATTCTACGAGAAGCATGGTAACTTTAACAAGGAAGAGGGGGCTGATGTCTATGCCCCTCTTTTCTTACTTAACAATCGACAATTTTGATGAACCTATTCTTTGTGGAATTAATGCTGTTTTCCCTGTTTCCATCTGCATTGTAAATGAAATTATCTGTAATTTGCAGTTGGTTAGGAAATTGCAAGGGGGGCAAGATGAGAATCCTTTTGGTGATGAAAGATCAACCACACCAAAGAAACTTTTTCAGCTTTTGAATCAGGTAAATTGCCAGTGAAAGCTTTTAGAAGGTTCGCATTGTGTGTATCCTACGTAGTGTGGGTTTAGCCATTAATCTTTCTTGCTGTCACGTAACACATTGATGTATCTTTTTCAGACTATTGAGACTCTGTTGAATGTTCCAGCACCTGAGCTGGCATTGCGGCTATACTTGCAATGTGCTGAGGTACATTGAAATTTTTTAGCCATGATAAAATGGATGATTTAATCGAATGTTATCCCTAATTGTAATGCCTCTTTTTTTTTTCCCAATTAATTAGGCTGCAAATGACTGTGATTTGGAACCCGTTGCGTATGAGTTCTTCACCCAAGCATATATTCTTTACGAAGAAGAAATTTCAGTAAGTTGCCTCTTTTCTTTTGAGCTCATCCCATTCGGCACCCATTCTCCCTCTTCCATTTTGTTTGTAAAATTTAAATGGTAACAGCGGATCGTATCTACTCTTTCCGTTTTGAACACAATATTATATCTAATCTTTTTTTTGCTCACATTTTCTGTAATAGGATTCCAAAGCACAGATAACTGCAATTCATTTGATAATTGGGACTCTCCAGAGGATGCATGTATTTGGAGTTGAGAACCGGGATACTTTAACCCACAAAGCCACAGGGGTAATCATAATTTCATTAGTTATAGAGCTTTCTGTCCTTTTCTGCTAAAACCTTACTGAATTTGTCGTCTTTGGTTAGTATTCGGCTAAGCTTTTAAAGAAGCCCGATCAATGCCGAGCCGTTTATGCTTGCTCGCATCTCTTCTGGGTCAACGATCAGGAGAGCATGAAGGATGGTGAAAGGTTTGTTATTATGTTTTGGCTTTTGTATGCAAAATATTCTACTTTTTATAAGGGCATGCATATCATGTGTGCCATATTCCCTGTTTGGTTATAACTCATCTAGTTTTTTTCTGGTTTTTTCGTACTTTCTACCCAGGGTACTGATTTGCCTAAAGCGAGCTTTAAGAATTGCAAATGCTGCCCAACAGATGACCAATGCAACTCGAGGTAGCACTGGATCGGTGGCGCTCTTCGTTGAAATACTAAACAAGTAATAGTGCTAACCGGATTGTATGGAATCTCAAATTTCTGTTTCTTTCATTGCGAAGGAAAAAGCCTTACTTTATTGTGTTTTCAGGTACCTTTATTTCTTTGAGAAGGCGAACCCACAGATTACTGTTGCTTCGGTCGAAAGCCTAATTGAATTGATTACAACTGAACTCCAAACCGACTCAACCTCACCAGAGCCAGCAGCAGATGCTTTCTTTGCCTGCACACTGCGGTACATTCAGTTCCAAAAGCAGAAAGGCGGTGCTGTTGGTGAAAGATATGAACCCATCAAGGTGTGACTTGCTCAACGACCAAATGCCTCAGAAATACCTGTTACTATGTGAGAGTTGCAGATTAGTTCCTCTTGGTGGAGACCAGACACACAGGTACTGGTTTCGTTATTTTTGACTTTGTTTCATCGAGTGAATAGATTGTATGCTTTATACCCCTTGCCTGTGTGACGTTGACTTAGCTCCGATATGGAGGATCAACTTTGGGAAATCGCCCGTCTAGGAATCTCTGTATACTGATTGTGTTACTACGACCATACAATGTACATGTATTTACCTAATTAGCCCTACATGGAATTTGATTGTTATTTTTTCATTTCTTAGGGAGAGTAACTTGAATAGACTATTGGAGTTGGAGCAGGACAGACCCATCTTCCTATCTCTTAAGCCGAGTTCAACTTCCAACTGTGAGGACAAGATAAATACCTACCTAAATGAAACCATTATTTGTAACTCGGTTTAAATTCTAGAGAAACCTACAGAAGAAAGTTCTTACTCAGATTAACAAAAACAAAAGGGTATATACAGATGTGCGCATGTTAGTGTATGGTTAGGCATAAAGGAGACAAGGAAAGCAATTAGCTCAAGATTAACCTCGAAAAATAGTGAAATAAAGCAGCTGATTGGGACTGGACATATCGTGGTTCGTCGCTACTACTACTGCCTCCTCATTTGCAAATTGGAAAACCTCTGATACATTTTGTATACGATAACCAACCTGTTAACTTTTATGATGTTTGCCAAAAGAGGTTGGATAAAATCAGGCTTCTCATTGCATCATACAATAACATGCTGTCTTAGAAGAAAACATAAAAAACTCCATCCCTTTGTCAATGCAGCATTTTTAACTCGACAAAAATTTAACAAAAAATTGGCTCGCTCCCTGCGTTGGAATGGCTCCTGCGTATTTAAAATAAAAGAGCAAATTTGCAATGCACAAATTTGATGTTATCATTCCTGCAAGTAGAAATAGAACCGGACTTTACAGAGCATTCAAATTTTACAGTACAGGATTTAGGTCAAGACATCTTTATTCCTAGTGCAAGTTGTGACTTCCTTTAGCTTAAACCATCTCAATTCAAGAAATTGTTATATCCATCCTAGTTAAATATCCACCGTATCTTAAAATTCGGTAAATAATGCTTCCTAGTGGTTCATTTTAGCGAATCAGCAAGCAAGCAAGCATACACTAGTTAATAATAAAACCCAAAATTCCCCCCCAAAAAAAAAAAATTGAACTGAAAAGGTCCAAAGAAGAGGGTCCAAAGCCTTGAATTAAGCACAACAGATAGTAAATTAATATAGTGGTGTTCATGCAAAATAAGGTCGATTTCCTAACTGGGAGGCGTCCAGTCTATTAATACATATATGAAACCAAAACCAGAGTTGCTAAAAAGTTGCCAACCATACAAGAATACAAGAATTCAAGAATTTAAGAGATATCACAACAATTGCAAGAATGCAACACCAAACACCACCTGATGCTTCTTCTTCACAGATTCTCAAACACGGGACGACAACTTACTCAGACTCCAACTTCTTCAGGGATGGACGACAAAACGGGAAAAAGGATTTGATCAGGGAAGAAAAGGGGTGGGAGGAGAAGGAGATTACAGGCAGATTGGCTCGTCATTCATTATCTCTTTACACCTATTACCAATCACAATATGGAGCATGCCTTTTGCCCTTTGACTTTCTTTTTCTTCTGCTTTGGAGGTTGAAGGACAACCCTTATTGCTGCATCAAAGACCCCTTTCACATTCTGCACTTGCAAGCAAGCACACATTCATTATCAAAAGTCCAGTACGGGAAACGATACCTCATATTATGAAAAATGGCAATAATCTAGACAGTACCTGCTGTGTTTTTGAACTGCACTCGATGTATGCTGGTGCTCCAATTAGCTTCCTGAGCTCCTCTCCCTAGAAGAGTAGAGAAAAAAACCATCAAATAAACTGAAGAGAAAAGAAGGGATGCAACACAATAATGCACAAGACAAGAACATTACTTGAGCTGTGGTGATTGGGACAGCACCTGGATGGTCGATAAAGAACTGCTTATCATCCCGAAGATCTGGCTCATTAAATATTCATGAAAGAAACAAGTAAGAAGTGCCTTCATTTAAGATATTCCACAAGTACAGTGACAATTGATCAGAAAACCCGCCACGTGGCAAAGAACTCGGCGACTCATCTCAATACTTATTTCAAGTAATCTGGCAGCAACTCTTTTTAAAGTACTAGGGATTATTCTAATTAGAAAAGATGAGCTTTTACCGAGCTTCGTTCCAACAAGGATGATCGGCACACCAGGTGCATAATGCTTCAATTCTGGGATCCACTGCAAGTGAAATCAATATATGTGAAATTTGTCAATAAATTGTAAATTCAAAACAATGAATTTATTGGAACTGTATTATGTTCACTTTTATCAATCTGGTATCAGAACTTAGACAAAAATTACCAGAACCCCATATAGCAAAGCTTACCTTCTTAGAAACGTTTTCATAACTGGCCTTGCTGATGAGAGAGAATGCCAGTATAAAAACATCCGCACCACGATAACTCAAAGGTCTTAATCTATTATAATCTTCCTGTCCTGTTGCACAGAAAACAAATTCAGACCTAGAACAAATATATCCATGAACATCCCTAGTAAACAAAACCTGAAGTGATTGTGCATATTTACCAGCTGTATCCCATAACCCCAGGTTAACAGTGGCCCCATTGACGACCACGTTCGCACTAAAATTGTCGAAAACAGTTGGCACGTAATCCTGTATCACACCAGTGCAAAAGAAAGAGATCAGCCATACACCATTATGACAAAATCTCATGCTTACTTTATAGGGCACTTAACTCATAGATCCTTACTAACATATAAGTTTATTCAAAAACTTACATATAGAAAAATTAAATTCACAGGTCTTTTGACTAGTTAAAAGACTATACAATTTAAAATAGATCATAATTTTTATAGAAATTACAATTAATGTCATCAAACTATAAACTAGCCTAGCAATAATCTAAAAAACACTTATCAAAATTTATCTTGATTTCAACATTACTTTTTACTTTTATTTTTTTATTATAAAATTATATTGATGATTATGAAAATATTACTCTTATTTATAATTTTTTTTTCACTTACTCATTTTAAAAGTAATATGAGTATATAATCTAAGATAATTAAAAGTAATAATTCTTCAAAAATACTTTTAAATTTTAAATCTAAAAATTCTTCATCTTCTGATATTAAATAATTTGGTTAATTTCGTACAGTTTAGGATTTAATTCTTGAATTTTGGCACAAAATTCAAGAATTAAACCTTATGTCGTACGATTTTCCACCACCATTCCCCCCCCCCCCCCTCCCCAGCAAAAAAAAAATAAATCTATACCCTACCGTTGAACCCCATATAATATGGACTTTATCTTTTACTTTATAGAAAAAAATCAATTGTAACTATATACAATATATACAGTATACATATATAATATTTATTATATGCATAATATAATATAGGACCCAAGATGCCAAAAAAATCAATAAAAGAATTTTCAATAACTCACTCATCATTTTTATTGAGATAAAAAGAATAGATGTGGAATTTATTACTTACAAATCCTATTTAGAGACTTTTGAATAAAAAAAGTTTAACATAAGATCTTATTTTGTTTAATATACAAGCATTAAAGGTTTTAAATAAAAGCAAAAGTTATTAAGGGTGTAACAATGCTTTACTCTACTTTATACTTCATTCAACTACAACAATATGAATCCCAAAATTCGAAAAATCCAAGATAGAGTAACATCTTAGGCTAAGAAATCCCAAATATCTCACTAAATTCCTATAAACAAATTATTTCAAATAACTTACATAGATAAATTAATATTCAACTGAAGTAAAAAATAAATTCCAAAATCTCAATTAAGCCATTCATTTACGATAAAAACAAGTTCATTAACAAACTTACTTAATGTCCCATTCAACTGGACTCCAAAAAATATTGACAGATTTGACAAAAAATTAATGCAAATTCAATATTTTTCTCTGAATGTTTTTCCTCAACCAATCAAATTCAAAAAATCCCATCAACAAGATAAAGCGAGGAAACATAAACCCCCCAGTCTTCAGTTGCTCATAGCAGATAACAAGAGCAGATAAAAAAAATACAAAGAAAACACTTCCAAAGGAAGCTAATTTGACAATAATACAGCATCCCAAACATGAATTAACCAAATAAGTCTTAGAATTTGGATTCTTCTCCAGAACCAAGCAAGACACAATTAAAAGCAATAAATTAATTACTAAAAACGTTCAAAGAATAACGCTAGAACACAGCAATTACCCCAAAAAGGAATGCAAATAAAAGAAAAAAAGCAAATTGGGAATTCAACTTACGGTGGGGAAGGTGTTGCTGGTGTAGGAGATAAGCAGACACGTCTTGCCCACAGCCCCATCCCCAACCGTGACACACTTTATGAACCTGGACGCGCTCATTTTGCGATTTTCGCTCACTTTCTCAAAAAACCAAGCCAAAAAAAAAAGAAAAACCCAAGCCTCAGATCTTCAACCTGAGGACCCGATCTTCTTCTTCTTCTCCTCCTTCCTCCTCTTCAATTACACATCTGTGGCGATCGAAATCCGGACGAATCTCAACGAAACCCTAACCCTAATTTCAACAAAATGGGGAAACGAAGGGAAACTGAGAGAGAAAGAGAAAAAAAGATTGGGGATTTCGAAGGAGGGTAAAGATGAAAGAGAAAATTGGGCAAATGTGGGTTGGGGTTTGGAGATCAAAGAAAGACAAGAGACGGAGCAAGAGAGACAAAAATGGCTCCGTTTTTTTGGCCGCGAATTGTTTTTCGCTGTTGAAGCGTTCGTTGAGCAACAAACCGCGAGTTTTGGCCAACAGCAACAAATTCTGTGAGGCTCTCTCTCACTCTCCTCCTTGCTCTATTTTTTCTCTTCCGTCTAATTTTTCTTTAATTTATTTATATATATTTTGCTTATGCGTTAATCGCGAGGAAGTTCGACCCGGTTCGGTTTGGGTATCGGATCCTTCCTCTATCGGGCCGGATTGTTAGTACTGTTACTTGTAGTCTTGTTTTACTCTCTGCAAGTTCGGATTTTCTTGGTTGTGGTGTTTTAGAAATTTAGATGCGTAGACAACCGTCTGATTTGTTTTTTTTTTTTTTTTTTTTTTTAATTCGAAATCGTTTCTCCAGTTAAGATAATAAATGTATGGTCAATATTATCAGGCGTATATGCAATATTATTTCTATTTATATTCTTAATGTTACATAATCTGATATGTTTATATTGTTAATGTTATAATGTTAATTTGAATTCTTAACTGTTATGTTCTTGATATATCATATACCAAACGTAATAATATGTAAGATATCTACTAATAAAACATTGATTATTTTTTTATGTACGTGAGAAATAACTTGTCCACGGATTATAGGGATACATGTTTGTATTATTTCTAAAAATATGACATATTCCGTTGCTATGATAATAATTTTCAGAATTAATTCCATTTTATTTGAATGTAAATTTTAGATATATAGTTGGGAAAATAACAGTACATGTCAAATATGTTGTCACCAAAAAATCTTCACAATCAAGTTTGAGGATTATTTCCTTGCAAAGGAAACAAAGACTAGTAGTTAGGAATGTGGTGTGTACTTCACAACATGGACCTAAGAGTTCTTGGATCTTGGCATACATACATGCTAATGAGATCAAAATCTTTTCACAAATACGTCCGTGCTGACACCAAAATATAACTGATCGATTCGTGATTAAGTTTATTCTCATAATCAGAAACTTACATAAATTCTTTAAAATTAACACTAAAAAACTACTTTACACATAATTGAAGCCCATCTTAGTAAATAGGTATTCCATTCTCGATTCTTATAGCAACTTGTAGCTTGCCTCATCATAGTTAGTATGTTTCAAGTAAATTTAGTGAAAAAAAAAGTGAATTATAATTTGATATTATGTTCCCCTACACAAAGTGAGCATGCATATTGCATATAGTCATCAAAGTACATAATATACCAGATGGTAGTAAATTAAGTTGACCATTATCAAGTAATGTTGAGAAACCAACTAAGAAGCCTGGGCTTAATGGTTAGTAGTAATATTAAAAAGAGTAAAGAATAAATTGTTTCTGAAGTGGGACAATACTCTTCCTACCATACCAACCTCTGCTTGCTAATCAATGGTGGGAGCAAAAGTTAGTTCGAAGAGTACATTTTACATGACAACAACAACACCATCCAATCCCAAATACAGGAAAATTCCATCTCTTTATGATAATTTCTTCAAGTAAAAGACATGTAAGGTAAAATAAGGATAAATTTGACAGATATGGATGTGATCATGTTTATATGGATTCAAATTTAAATTTTTTCAAATATTAGACATATAAATTAAGGTTATGTAAAAGTAGAGAAACATGAACATAATTATATTAATTAAAGTGAATATGATACGCACTTGAATTTAAATTTATTTAAATACAAAACATACAGATTCAAATTATAAAAATTTAAATAGATGGATGTATAATGACATAATTTAAAACCAGTTTATTTCTTGAATTCTTTGTTTGGTACATTCAATAATAGTTGGGATGGAATGATAATCATATTATAAAATCTGAGGACCCATTGATAATTGTTTGAAAATACCATTAAATCGAAGGACAGGTGGGCAAAGATCTTCTGGCAACGCCCAAAGGCAAAGCTGTCTGTCCGTCCTCCCAATTATGGAACAGTCGCACTGCCACCTTAAAAGAATATATAGTGCAATTGTTTTATCCATTTCTTGAATTTAAATTGCAAGGCTGGATATAAAAACAAAGGTTGAAAGAAACTAGTCATCTACGGGGAAGAAGGTATTAAAGAAAGAAGACGCAACGAGAATGGACTTTCATGCATCCACTACTTGAGTTTCTCAGTGTTAATGTTTTTTGGATGGTGATAGATTTTTAGTTGCCAACCCATATAAATGATCCTCGAAAAAGGGTAAATCAAACACGTGACCTGACATTCGGAAAAGATATGAGACTTGAACTTCGACACTTTCCTGGACATAATTTTTACTGGACTTTCAGCACATTACATTAGCAGTCACTCTGATGCAGACCTATTTCCTGTCTTCCTTGAACCTTCATCAGTCATTAGCTTCTTAAGGTGGTCTCAATAACTTAATCTCAGGTTTGATATTGATCACAAAGAATAAAAGATGAACAGTATGATTTCCCAGACTTGATTTTATTGTAAATGCAACAATTTCTAAAATTAGAACTTGGTGAAGGCTCTTACATATATAGATTAAAGGGATGCTATAAGGTATCTAAAACATGGGAAAAGTACACGGGATGAGTGGACGGCAACAAAAATATAACACACATGTTCAGAACTCGGATACATCCGGTAGAGGATCAACCACACGAAGACGAATCAGGACTTGCAAAATGCGTGGAGTGTTTCATCCAGGGCCTTTCTATCATAATCGCTGGTGAACACACAATTTCCCAAAGAACCTTTCAGAAGGATGAGCCTTAGTAACCCATCAGCTACCTTCTTATCAACCTGTCATACCAAAAGGAGGAGGACATGTTACAACCGTGAGTGGTGAAATAATTGAGCTTCAATAATCATGCTTAGAGCCCTAATTTCTTACCGCCATTACAGATTTGAACATCTCCACCGTCACAGACTCAGGAGGGGCAATAGGTAACTTGGCCTTCTTTATAATGTTGTTAGCTCGCTTTACCAGTGAATCGTCAATCCAACCAAGGCGGTGGGACATGTCAATAGCCATAACCTAAACACAGCACACAAGCTCTTTGAATATTGAGGAAAGCTTATGTAACGGAACAAAGAAATGAAAATGTAGAGGATGATTACCATGCCAGCTCCAACAGCTTCGCCATGGAGCCACTGTCCATAGCCAACCCCAGTTTCTATTGCCTGTATAGTAAAGGGCATGGGAGATCATGCAACCGATTTAATTAGATAGAGATCTAGCAGAGCATTGCAGACTATAAGAAATAGGGAAGATCACATATAACAATACCAATGCTGGCAAAACTTTTGTTATAAAGATTGTACAAAACCAATACTCACATGGCCAAATGTATGGCCCAAATTCAATGTAGCCCTTAGTCCACTTTCCTTCTCATCCAAAGAAACAACCTCAGCCTTGTTTTCACAAGAGCGCTTTATAGCATAAGCAAATGCTTCTGGATCCCTGCAATGCACCAACTATACTTATCAGCATCACTAACTTAAAATCCATCCTTTGCAAAAGCGATTACTCATGAAGCATCAATAGAAAAAGAAGAAATGGCTACAATATACATATTGTTGACGGCTTAAAGTCAACCAAGCTGTGATGAGAAACACTCTTGGTTTCATGTCAAATTAAACATGACTCATGGGGAACATGCAGCATGGCGCTAGGTTAGAAAGCTTTTCACTGTTCTTTAGTGTGTGAATATCATACCTCGACATTAATGCCTCAATATTCCTCTCCTGCCATTCAAAGAAATCTGCATCCCGAATAAGCCCATATTTAATGACCTCCGCAAGGCCTGATGCCAGTTCCCTATCTGGCAATGTGTTTAGTGTATCTGTGTCTATAAGCACACACTGGGGTTGGTAAAAAGCACCAATCAAGTTCTTCCCAAGAGGGTGGTTTATACCAGTTTTTCCCCCAACAGAAGAATCAACCTACAAGTTTGAACAACATAAATTCAATGCATGAGAACTTCTGAACATAAAAGTGCACAGTTTGTAAAAAGAAATAAAGACTTATTGAGAAACCTGCGCCATAACAGTCGTTGGAATCTGAATAAAATTAACACCCCGAAGGAAAGAAGCAGCAGCATAGCCACACATGTCACCAATCACACCGCCTCCAAGGGCAACAAATGTACATCGTCGGTCCAGTCTTGACTCAATAGCCTTGTCAAATACTTTCATAAGAGTGTCCTACCAGTTCAAGGGCATGGTTACTCATGATATACAATGCCAAAATACAATCGCAAAGACAACTTTAAACAAACATTTAGATACCCACCATGTTCTTATAGTTCTCGCCATCTGGTAAAGTCACGCTCTCAACCGAAACATTCGGGTTATTTCTTGTCAAAGCGTTAACAACTTTATCCAAGTACAAGGGTGCAACTGTGTTGTTAGTGACCACAAGAACCTTCTTTCCATGAACATGCCTAGGTTGAATTAACAATTAACAATAAGAACCGGCACACCTCCAAAACACATTAAAATGAAAAGAAATAGCTTGCAAACAAAGAAAGTTGCAAACTTGACCTTTTACTAAAGCTAATGACTTCCAATTAAATTTCTAACTTTTTATATATTTCTTTCAGAAGTCTAAAGCATAAGTATTAAGCAGTGATAAGAACCATTCTACCCAAAAAAAAAATTACTTATCTTCCTCAAAAGCTTACTATCAATGAAAGTTGCAATCTTGCCCTGTAACTACAGCTCAACCACTCCATGTAAAATAATTGAAACTCACAGTTTTGAATTTTCATTTATTATGTATTTCTCAAAGACAAATTAAAGCATTAACAATTTAACACTGCCTAAAATTATAAAAATTAAGTGCAATTAGAACTTTAAAGAGAAACGCAGGAACTGAAACCTCTGAAGAAGTTCAGGTTGATCAAGAAGTCCGGATCCGATGTAAATCGGATAGCTCCGATTACCCAAATCGACGTCCACAATGGTGGGAGCTACAGGACCCGTTTTACTTGCTGGTTGATCCACCACCTGCGCGGAGCTCCCCATGATCCTCGACCGCGATTTCACTCGATTCGCTTTCAACGCTGAGCTCCCGCCCCGAGTCAACTCTCCGGAACTATGCGAAACGAACGAAGACCGCAGAGACGCGGCGTTAGAGTTCTGAACGCGAAGAGACAGCTCAACCGAGTTGGTGGGCGCGAAGGCTGAAGCTTTCCGGGTCGGTTTGGAGGAGATGGAGATAGAGAATGGGGTGGCGGTGGAGGCCATGGACTCGGGTATGGGGACGGGTCGGGTAGAGACAGAGAAGAGGAGGTGAGTTTATGTCTGGTGTGAGTGTGATAAGGAAATGGGACATTGTGTCGGGGTGAGGAAGAAGGAAGAAGAGGTATTGGTGGCGGGGTTAGGTGAGTGGTGATCGCTTCGATTGTGGTTGCTACGAGATGGACCAACCAGTAGGTCGAGTCGAGGAGTTCGCGATATTTAGTCTACTTATCGTGCGAAATTGATTTTTCCTGTGATATGCAAGGCCGGTATTGAGATTTTCGTGGCCCAACAATTCTATGACCCTCAGTGGTTATCATGTAATGGGGCAGGGGCTGGAGCTGGGACTTGGACTTCGGTTTGGTGTTAGGCTTAGGGTTGGGCTTAGGGTTGGGCTTAAATGGTAAATGGCTAGGACTTGGGCTTGGGCTTGTTTCGAAGGCAGATTCACCAATTCCCTACTGAGATGCGACACACCAGAACATTACTCCCACTGGCTTGTCGTCGACGCGTTAGGCTCAGCCTTTCCGATCTCACTGGTACAAAATTGACAAAACCCCGCGTATTTTCGAACCCGCGAAACCAAACCTCTCTCCACTTCCACTCACCCAAAATTTGCATTTCAATCCTTTTCTTCGCTTCCCTCTGTTTCACATCACATCTAAAACGAACCGTTTGGGCTCCGAAATTCTTCGACATCTTCTTCCTTCCATGATTTATGGTTGTGAATCATCACAAACTATGGAGCCTCGAGCTAGTGGGATCATCGTTGGCTTAAAACCCTAGAAAACTAGGTTTTTCTTTTGGCTATATGTGATGGGGAAGAGGAATACTGTTTTAGTTTTGTCATCGGATGATGAAGACGACGATCATTTATTGAGGGCGAACCGTAGACATACAAAGAAGAAGCTGAGCTCTTCGGTTCCGCGCACAAACCCAAGACGAACAAAAAAGGCTCGGGTTTCGAGTTCTCGCTCGAGCTTGGGCACAGCGCCGAGTAATTGGGATGAGGTAATTTGTGAATTTTTTGGATTTCTAGTCTCGCTATATTTAGCCGAATTTGGATCATTCATCGGCTCCATGTATTGGGATGTGAAAATGATTTATATGCAATGAAATGAGATCTTTGATTCTAACTTGGGACTCAATTCGACTCAGGTCAAATTGTTTTGTGAAGATTTTGAAGAAGTGTTTGGTGGGTTCAAGGTATCATCTGCTGGTACGCCATTGCAATAATTATCGTTATTGTTCTTGATGTGAATTATTATTATTATTATTTTAAATTTTCACTCACACTGGTTTCCTTGCTTCCGTTTGTTCTATGTAGTCTCCATGAATATGTTCAACTTGATTGCTGTTGTTATATCATTGTAATAATCCTCTCTTCTAATTTGAGTCCTGATGCTTAAGCATGACTTTGGACTTGCTATTATATTCAAGTGACCTATGAATCTAAGTATCATTGTATTTTCCCCTTTAAAATTTGCATTTAATTTAAGTGGAAATTGAAAAATGAATCAGTTTCTGGGAGAAGCAACTTGAAGGAGTTATGGGTTGATAAATACAAACCCCGTTCATTCGAGGATCTTGCTGTTCACAAGAAAAAGGTTGAGTTAATTTGCTCGTTTCATAAGTAATGGATTTCTGAGTACCAGGTTGATCCTTTTCCTTTTTCCATCGTTGTCTTGGTAATTTGCAGGTGGAAGAAGTTAAGGTGTGGTTTGAAGAAAGAATGGGCAGTTCAAAGGTTATTATAATTGTTGTTAACGATGTTGTCATATACAATATGCAGTCCTTTTCCTTCAAAAGAGCATCACCCAGTCCAGTTGGACTTGAAAAACACTTGTGCAGTTTAATTTCTTTATGTGATCTTTTTTTGTTCCCATCCAAAATTCATTCTAAACGTCTGCTGAAGGATAGGTTAAGTCTAATTAAGAGTTAATTGTTTCCATTCTTTTTGGGGTTTACTTGTAACTTATTATGGTCATTCTCATATTTCTTTTCTCATAATGTACAGGGAGCATCTAGTAATCATGTTCTTGTCATCACCGGGCAAGCTGGAGTTGGAAAATCTGTATGTGGTCATAATGATCATTCATGTATTTATCTTGAGTTTTTTGTTCAGTTGCTTAGTTAGTTTCATGGATTTTCATTATTGAAAGTATGCAAGAGAATTCCAATAGTAATTAAAAGGAAATTCTGATACATGATTCCTATCATTGTTCTCAACTGGTTTACTTGCTGCTTCAGTTGGAATATGTGCGCAACCCTCAGTTAGCCAAGTAAAGTTTATGATGATTTGAATCTTTGACATCTTTATGTGCTTGATTTTGTTAAATTTGTGGGTGCCATGATTTAGCTTCATGGTTTTGGCTGCTGATTTTCTTTTCAAGATTATGCTTGCGTAAATCAATGAGCTACTGACTTTGTTTTTTCTTTATTTATCTATTTATTTTTTTCATTTTTGAATAAACGCTAATAGTAGAATTGCTTGTTTGACTTTGGTTTCTGCACCTTCTCATTTTGTAGGCAACTATGCATGTGATTGCTTCTCACCTTGGAGCCACGTTGTGTGAATGGAAGACACCAACTCCAATAGTTTGGCAAGAATATTTATACAACTCTAGTTCAGGTATTTTGAGTAATTCAGTTCAAGGAGTTAATTAGGTGAAATTTCTTGTTCCAGATTAGATACATGTTGGTCTTTAGGTTGTTTTGATCCCAATATACTGTTTTTCACCGTCACGATTGAGGAATGCATTATTTCCGTTCACTCTCACCCTATATTCACATACCGTGCAAAGAATGAATTCATTACCTTTTGTTGTATGTATAGAGTTATTTCTTCATTAGCTTTGCTAACTTTTGTGAAAAAGGAGTAGAGTAAAAAATGAAACCACTAAGGGTGAAAACCAAGTTAAATGTTCTTAAATCAAACAGCTGAGTGCATGTAAATGCAATGGTTGACTTTGCAATTTTTTTTCTTTTGTTAAATTGGATTATACATCTGGTAACTTCCAACCTACCATGATTGTTTTTACTATAGAGAATAGTTGGAATTGAAATATAATCATTTCCATAAATGATTTTAATTTGGAGCATTCTGATGGAGGCTATGCTATTTCTGATATATATGGGTCTGTTTCTAGGAATAAGCTACATGTCAAAGTTGGATGAATTTGAAACCTTTGTGGAGAAAATAAGGAAGTATGGATTGATCCCATCCTCCCTTAATGAGGGTTCAAAGTCATCATTCATACTCTTGATTGACGATCTTCCTGTGATAAATAATAAAGTTGCTTTTGGAAGACTTCAAAACTGTTTGCATCTTCTTGTGCAATCTACTCGGATACCAACTGCTATATTGATTACCGACTATGGTAAATCCGATTCAGCAGATCACACCACTGGATACTTAGACGAACTTCCGTTGTCTCTTGAAAGGGTTGGGGCTTGTAAGGTTACTTTCTTCACAATTCTTTTTTACTTATTTATCTAATTTTTTACTTTTTAAGGTTAATACTGAACGCTTATTTTGAGCTTGGTTGGAAATTTTCAGGTCTCCTTCAATCCTATAACAGATAATTCCATTAAGAAAGTACTTTCTAGAATCTGTAAAGAAGAACAGTGTAATGTGACTGCTGAACATGTCAATCTAATTGCGAAAGCAAGCCGAGGTGACATCAGACATGCAATTACATCTTTACAGTTCTTATATTTGAAACCAACTCCAAGGAATTTGTTGTCTTCATCGAGTCCCTCACCCAAGCATGCTCCTGATAAGGTAAATGCTTTGGACAACGACTTTTCCTTGCAATATGGCAGAGATGATACACTTCCTCTATTCCATGCCCTTGGGAAGTTTCTGCATAACAAAAGAGAGACTGAAAATGTCACGGCTTTGGGTATGTTCTAGAAAGTATAATGTAGTTTTGACCTTTTATCTTATTCAATTATTTGGTGCATGTATGTTAATGTTTTTCCCATTTAAAATCTCGAATGTATGTTACTCGAAATTTGGGGAACAACTTAATTTGATAATAGAGAACAGTTAAAAGTTTGCAAGTGCAGAAAGAGTTTTATTTCGGTTTAGATGTTCACATCAGAGCTCATATTCTTGTTTTGCAGACGGAAATGCATTTTCTGTGCGGGAAGGATTGACTAGACTACCACCAAAAATGGATGCTCCAGAAAAGATTCTTTGCCAAGCACATGGACAAGCTAGGCCTATTGCCGATTTTCTAAATGAAAATGGTTACCCTTTTTTACCTATAAGTCGTAACTTCCTTGAACACAGTCACTATTGCTATATCTTTCTCATGCATCTATGAAAAACACATGCACATACACACACATGGATCCGAAGTGTAAAATGGCAATTACTTGATTTCCATTTTGACTGTTGCTATTTCCAACTCTTGCAGTTCTAGATTTCCTGAGTGAGGATGCAATAGATGATGCATGGATAGTTGCTTCATACTTAGGTGATGCTGACTTGCTTCTTACTACTTCCCGTGGAATGCTAAGCAGACAGTACGAGGCAGAGAATGTTCTGCAGTCAGCTGGTGCTTCAGTTGCTGTTCGTGGTGTGCTATTTGGAAATTTTCATCCACTGCCTTCCAGGTATTCTCTATATGCTTGAACTAATCCTACTGTGCGAGCAAGGACTACTTTCAGATAACATCACCAATTTTTGCCAACATACAGGTGGCATGCTGTTCGCCGGCCAAAGATCTGGCAGGTTGAGCAATCATTATTCCGAAACATGGTGGGTTTTGAATTTAAATAGCCTCGTTATCCATAGCAGCTGTTTTGAGTCGGATCTTGAACAGAATAAAATGAATGATATGATTGGTAGTACTGCTTCATAGATTATTTCCATGGTTATGAACAATAGTCAAGTAAGAGTATGTTCTTAAACCACAAGAGCATGATTCATTATCCGTTGTTTGACTTTTCCTTTTTGATATGCCATTGCAGAAGGAGATGGTGAAACAGAGGTTCGATGCCTTTAGTAGAATGTGTGCGTCTGATTTAGCAGTTATAGCTACTGAGTACACGCCGACGTTGAAATGGCTTGGATGTAGGGAAAGGGTCCGTGTCGAAATGATGGGTTTGGATGGTCAGGAAAGAGAAATTTCGGATGATGAAATAGAAGAGTGGTAAGAAACAGTGAGGGCTTTGGAGAAGCAAAGCTAAGTTGCTAGAATTAATGGTTGTTTTTTTCGGTTCCTTGTAAATTTGAAATCTGAGTTATTTGTAGTCACTATTTTATGTTTTTATAAAATTAGGGAGCTAGCTAAATAATGATGAAACGACTAGTTTGTTTCTAGCTAAAGAATATCATTGGGTATAACCATTTAGAGCCTAATACTAAGAATTACCCGCCCCTTACTGTAGGATTGTTCAATTGATTATAAATATGAATTTTACAATTGATTATAAATATGAATTTTACAAAATGAGAATTTTGAAAAGATGATTAATACACACATCACTGGATAGTATTAATCATGATTGAAGAACAATTAGCCCCTTGCGTTATTTTCCATTAGGGTTTAGGATTTCCAAACTATAGTGGTGGATGCACTGTTTGCTAGCTGGTTAGGTGGGTGAAGTTGATGGACTCCCTGAGTGGTCGATTCTTATTCTCGTTTAGGAATGCGGTCGATTGTCGATTCTTGTTCGCCATGGATGTTTGAGGGGGATTGTTTGTGATTGTCGTTATAGGCGGCCTTGTTGATCCAATGGAGGTGCAAATGGATACACAGGAGTTTTAGCTGCAAGTGCGACGGATCCCACCGCTTTTCTTAAGCCCGCAGTGTTAAGGATCCTTCAGTATCAGAGGAGATTGCAGATCACTCTCCTCCTCCATATCAGCATCCATATGAATCAATGGGATATCTTACATAGTATGTACCTACTTAGTTTTTTCCTCACCTAGTTAGGACTTTCCTAGTACACACCTAGTTAGGACTCTTCTAGCGACTGTATAAATGACTCACACTTTGTAAACTTGTTCATTCAAGCAATACAGAAATATTCCATACCTTTTATGTTATCAAAGCCCTAAAGTTTCACCGAGCAAACCCTAGGAACAAACCCTAATTCCATGGCCGCCCAACCTATCGCCGTTGTTGCCCAATCCACTGCCCCCATTGCCCCTGTCAACCCTACTCTCTCACTACCAGCCGCCATAATCCCCACCCTCCCTACCCTAATCACCATCAACGGTGTAGCTTAGCTGCCCGTTAAACTCACTGCCACTACCTTTTACCCTTGGCGAGCCCAGTTCCACGCTCTCTTCCATGGCTATGATCTCATAGGCTATATGGATGGCTCCCATCCCTGCTAGCATAAAGACAACTAAGACGACTCCAGGCATCGACAAAGGTCTTTATGCTAGCAGGGCTCGAGCCCGTGTCCTTAGACTCAACGAACGGTTTATTTTTCTTAAGAAGAATGGCCGCCCTATCTCCAACTTCCTCCCGGAAGTCCGCTCCCTTGTTGATGAATTGGATGCCATCAACACACCACTCTCTAATGACAACCTCCTCCTATATGTCTTGAACGGTGTGGGTTCTGAGTTAAAGGACATAGTGGCTGCTGTCCGCTCCAGGGACAGCTCTGTTTTCTTTGAAAACCTACACGAGATGCTTGTCCAGCATGAACTTGCGGCTAAACGTGCAGACCCAGCCCTATCTGCCCTCATCACCGCTCATGCCACCCAAGCCGCCCGTGGCCACAGCTACAATCGTAGCTCCACCCAGCGCTATTCCTTAACAGAGCCCACCCGTTCCTCCCACTAGTGCAGCTCCCAACCACTCTCCGACAAGCACCACAGCTCCTGCAACACAGTGCCAAACGCTGCCCTCAGTTGCAACAGCAATCAACCCAACCACCTGTGGCCAACACTGCCACCCAAAGCCACTCCTCTCCATGGCTCCTGGACTCTGGTGCTTCCCACCACGTCACCACCATCCCCCACCATCTCTCTGAGGCCCATGCCTACCATGGACCTGATGAAATCTAGCTTGGAAATGGTAAAGGGTTGCCCATAACCCATATTGGTAAAACCACTCTCCTTTCTCCTTCATCTTGCCCTTTTACCCTACAAAATGTCCTCTGCGTCCCTACTATGGCCAGAAACCTTCTATCCATCTCTAAGTTCAATCACACTAAGAATACTACCATTGAATTTTTCCCTCATTTTTTTCAAGTGAAGAATCTCAGCACGGTGGCGGTCCTTCTCCAAGGCCCGAGTAAAGACGGCGTGTTCGAGTGGTCCCCTACATCTCCCAAGCAACCTATAACACTGGCGGGTGTGGTGGTTTCCTCAAACCTATGGCATCGTCGCCTAGGGCACCCTAGTTCAAAAATCTTAGAGTCTGTTTTTCGTTCTAATTCCCTTCATGTACCCTCTAAAATATCTCAGTTTGTTCGTTTATCTTGCAAATGCAATAAAAGTCAGCTCCTTCCATTTGGCGAATCTTCCCTAAAAACAACACGACCCTTAAAATTAATTTACTCTGATGTTTTGGGCCCTGCCCCTACATCTCCCCAAAAGGTTACTCTTACTATGTCCTTTTTGTAGATCACTACACGAAATAACCATGGTTGTACCCTCTCAAAAAGAAATCTGATGTTTTTCCCACCTTCATTGACTTCAAAAAGCTGGTCGAAAAATACTTTCAAACCTCCATTGCCACGCTCTACACTGATGGTGGTGGGAAGTATGTCAAGCTCAAAGAATTTCTTGCCACGCACGGCATCCATCATCTTTTGATCCCCCCCTCCCTTCCCACACCCCTCAACATAACGGGGTGGCTGAAAGGCACCACTGTCATGTGGTGAAAATTAGCCTCACTCTCCTTCACCAAGCCACTCTCCCCCTCACTTATTGGCCATATGCCTCCAAGGCTACCATTTACCTAATTAACCGCCTCCCCACCCTCATCCTCCACAACACCACTCCATACACTTCACTCTTGCACCAGCCACCCAACTAGAACTGCCTTCGGGCGTTTGGGTGTCTCTGTTTTCCATGGCTCCGCCCCTGCACCACTAACAAAATGCAACCCTGCTCCACCCCGTGTGTCTTCCTAGGCTACTCTCTCTCAACCAAAGTGTCTATCTTTATCTTGATCCCACTTCTAATCGTCTCTATGTCTCCAGACATGTACAGTTTGATGAGTCTACTTTTCCTGATCTCACTTCTTCCGCTACCGTCCCTTAGATTACCTCTAATCACTTTGACCAATGGATGTCTACCTTTTCTCCCGTGTCTACTCTTCCAGCTCCCCCTTCCACTACACCTGCTAGCTGTTGGTTCCTTAATGTCCCCTAACCACCCTGCCACCAACAGTCCTGCCTCTTTACGCAGTTGGCTAAGAGGACGGGGAACCACGTCAGCAGGTTTGTGGCAGTGGACAAGGGAAATAATGGTGATTGCCTTGGCAGTTTTCTGCGTCTCCGTGTGGCTCTGAGGGTGGGAGACCCGCTAATGAGGTTTATGACTTTGAAGTTGGTACATGACGAGCCTTCTAAGAAGTACGAAATTGAATATGAGGGCTTTCCCTTTTTTTGCTTTTGATGTGGTTGTTTGGACCATGTGGTTGGTGGATGCACGTCGGCGGTAGAGGAGGTAGGGACCGAACTTGCCTTTGGGCGCTCAAAAACGCTTACCAAGGATGTTTTTAGTTTTCAAGCAAAGGATGGGTTTCGGGGGACAGTATTTGGGTTGACAAGTCGTGCAAATGGGGCACATGGTGGTCATAATGGTGCTAGTGGGGTATCGGGGGGCCAAGTTTGTGCAAGGGTGGAGAAAGGGCTGAGTCGCAAGTTTGGGGTTGCTTTTGGAGATGGAAGACAGAGTACCCCTCCTGATTTTGGTCCACCTTGTGCGATGGTTTCCCCTCTTTTCAAGTGAAGACGGTTGGATTTTATGGTGGGTGTAATGACATGGAATCAAATAGGGGTGAGGAGTTTAGTCCCACGCGGTCGAAAGGCCTTGATGAAGCCAGTCTTCCAAGGACGTCGCGAGTGAAGGATCTTTGGACAACGGTGAGGTTGTTAGCTCGGAAGGTTCAATCCTTAATGGAGGTTGTTTGGATTCCTCTTGAGACTCTTGCTTGTGTACCCCGAACTGTGAACCTTGTACCCCACCATCTTGTGCAGGAGGGGAGGCAGACACAGGAACAAACAGGTTGGGGCCCTATGTTTCCCCTTTGGTTGACACCACTGTTAGTTAGGGATATTGATGGTCAACTGTTGTTTTTCCCGGGCTAGCTGAGTTTTATGATGATGGTTTTAATGAGGTCCCAAACACCGTCTATGGTGCATCCGCTCAGTGTATTTTCTCCATATTCCTCTTATTAATGAAGCTATCTTTGAATTAAAAAACAGTCATCATGATTTATATATATACATATATATATATATACTATTAAATAATGATTTTAGAATGTAAAATGTAAAAACATTATTTTATTTTTCAAGAAATAATAGTTGTTGTAATAATAATTGTAGTAATATTTCATTAAAGTCAAGGCACGTGATAATATTCACAAAAAGAGTAATAAA
This sequence comes from Prinsepia uniflora, assembly GCA_032719365.1. Lineage (NCBI taxonomy): Eukaryota > Viridiplantae > Streptophyta > Magnoliopsida > Rosales > Rosaceae > Prinsepia > Prinsepia uniflora. The sequence continues at coordinate 20,032,025 of CM064876.1, forward strand.
CTGATAATAATTTTTTATAATAATAACAAAATAAAAAACATAATAATAAAGATAAATGAATATCTAAGGATAAAATTGAAGTTTTATTATTTATTTTTTTATAACAAAGAAAAAGAAAAAAAATAAGGATTTATAATTATAAGGATTGTTATTATTATATAAATTAATATGCAAAAGCAAAATTGTAATTCTATTATTCGCAACCAAAAAAAAATAGTCAAAATGATATTGATAAGTGAAAAAAATGAGGCTTATTACTCATTTTGCTCCCCTAACCGGATATTAAATATCATTTTACTCCTCGAAACGGCTTTAGTTCCAATGTACTGCCACAACTGTACATTTAGTAGCACCGTTGCTCCATCTGTTACCCTCTGTTAATCTGGTGCTTACGTGTCAGTCCTTGATTGGTTGGTTAATTATTTACCATAAATTATTAAAATTCAAAATTTTAAAAACAAAAAATTAAAAAGAAGATGGACATATAGGTTTCGTTATTCATCTTCCTTCATATAAAGTAATTGGAACGGGATGTGATGCTCAGCCGATATGTGAGTATTGTCGAGCTCGATCGTCGGCATGGAGTCAATTTTCGATTTTGATGCCAGCCACTAATCACATCGTCCGGTTCTGTTAATTTTGATCTGCCAGAGCTATTTCAAAGGCGTTTGAAGCTGGACCCGAGTAGGAACTCTGACATGATTGAAGGCAAGGGTCGAAGCCCCGAACCGCCGCTGTCGTCATAAAACAGTTCAAATCTGCGACCTTCTACGTTCGCGGCACCATCGGGGGTTGCTCCACGCAGGAAAATGATCAGATTGAATGGCGACCGCTCACTGTTGTTCCAACGAAGTCGCTAACTCCTAGAGTAATTAGAACGGGAGATCGAGGCTCTGAAGCTTCGCAACCTCAGAAAGAAAATTATGGGTTTATACTGAAATGGGGTTTCTTGTTTCTTTTTGGATTCTTGAAGAGTACCTAAGGTGGAGGTCAGGCAACATGAAGAGAGATGATCATGATGCCTTCGTTGATTTTTGTTCTCCAGGTTATTCTTTGTCCTATGTTCCTAATTTTTAACAACGATTTAGATTTCTCTTTTTTCTTTCTAAATTCTATTTTATCCAGGTTTATTGTGTAACGACCCGTCCCAAATTTTTGGAATTTATTGATATTTAATTGAGGATTAGCGAGGCTAATCGGGAATTAGTTGAGGATTATCAGATGTGCAGGGGGAAATTACGATTTTACCCCTAAACGAGGGAAATAATTTAACTTTTGACCTGAAAGGTACAATGCACGAGGACCGAGGACCGTTGCGTAGATCGAGTCGATACAATTCCGTAGACAGGTGACACGTCAAAATCGGACATTCGACATGAAAGTTACGGGTTGCGGAAGATTTTGGGAACTATTTACGGCGGCACATTTTACGACGGAAAGTGGACTTTTGTCTTATGTGTGGGCCGTAGATATTTTTCCAAATCCCACATACATACACCCATTCCCCTTCTCTGTTTCATCCATCATTCCTACCCAAAACCCACAAACACCCAACCCACACCACCACCTCATCTTATCCCCTACTATGGTGACTGAAGAACTGAGAGAGAAGGACAGAGATGGAAGGGCGGCTGAGAGACGACGGGGAGAAGTTGGGCATGGCGGAGGGGTCACGGCCAGGTAAACTCGAAACTGGTTTTATGGGTCTAAATTTTATGTTGGGTTTAGAGAGTTTGTTGGACTGTTCTGGTGACCAAAACAGATTCCCAGGGACTAGACGACTTCGACGGGATCATAACCATGGACGGAGATGGCCGGAATTAACGGGGAAACAAGCTTGAAGCATCCTGTCACTATTCAAACGTGGAAGGTAAAAACCTAGACCCTCTTAGCTAATTTAGGGATCATAGATCCCTTCATGGGATTGAGAAGATGAAAATGGTAGCAACGAGATCAATTTTGGTGGTCGGAGGAGTGATTTTCGGCCGGGTCGAGTCGCGGGTCTGCGCGACCCGCTACAATAGAAATGGGTCGACCCGGACAACAGATAGGGGTGATGATGACGTCATTATGTCAGGTCTGACATGTCAAACTGATAGGTGTCAGTGAGGATGTCACTGCCGACATCATCGCTGACATCAGCATTAACTTTGACCGTTGATTGCTAACATCAGCGTTAACTTTGCTAACGTCATCGTTGACTTTTTTGGTCAACGTTGACCATCCACTTTGACCCGTGCATGAGGGCGCATGGCAAGTATTTTGAGATAAGACTAGGACCATTTTAAAGGTTTCAATGATACGAATCCAATGGTGGTGGTTTCGAGTCGATCAGAGATCGTTAAGTTGGTCAAATTGAGGTTTAAAGCCTAGGGAAGCAAGTCCAGGACACATTGACTTTTTCGGGAATGTTGGGGTTCTTGGTATGGACTTTTCTAGGTTAGTATTAAACTTTGAGTATTTTTTGGACAGCTCTGGATGACCCGGAGAGGTCTAATTAGCCCAGAGAGGCTTATGACACGCTTATCAAGGTACAGCTTGGACGGTCTGTGAGTGCACTTTGTTTTATGAATATGATGTATGCATAACTATTTTATATTCCTTGATGAACATGATTTGAGATGCCATGAGTGCATGTGTTTTAAATATAAATTGTTTGGCATTATTGGAGGAAAATGCGTTATTATACGTAGTTCGAGATTTCTATTTTATATGATGATTGGGCTTTGGCCGAGTGTACTACGTGCTTGTGTTTTATGTGATTCCGAAGGTTTCACGGAGAGGCGTGAAACCGAGGAACTGATTTACAATTTTTGAGGATTTCATGGAGATGCGTGAAATCGAGATTTGAGCATTAGTCTCAGTTGTACAATGATTTGAAAGTGTTTTGGAAATGAGAACTGGTTTTCAGGTTTAGAAATATCTTTCAGGCATATAACCTAGTTGATTTGAGGTTTGACTTAGAGTATAGTCAAACGTGAGATAAGTCGGACTGTGACCCAGTTATGAATTTTATGAAAGACATTTCGGGCATGAGACCTAGTTGTGGATTTGATAGGATTCGAGGAATCCTAGGATATGAAGTGTCACTGGACACTGGTTTTCTGGCGGTGACCCAATTGGTGATATTTAGGGCTGTGACCCATTTGATGATGTTCCGTGCTTGAGGCCCTATTGTTGATGGCATTCGGGTAAGTCCCGGATGATATGTCGCTCGCCTCCAAACTACAGATGTGTTCATTCCGGAGAGGTCACGATGCACTGCCTGTTGTCGAGCAGCCGCGGGAAGCAATGACCGAGGGAGGCTCGACTTAGGAGTGTTGATGTTATACTGTGAGATCGATCAGCGATATGTTCGCGATGATCTAGAGACGGTAACGACGAATGATGTGTTCACGACGACATACTGGGATTGTGAGCGGTCTTGAGCTATATGCACATGTACTAGGATTAGAATCGTGACTAATATTGGGATGGGTTCCCATGGGATGTGTTCCCACGTGTTCTATGATTTGGGCCGAGGTTTCGTTATGGTTTTCCTTGATTTTGGTTTTGGGCTGCGACCCTGTATGATTCGGTTTTTGGGCTGAGACCCTACTAAGATGATGACTTCGATTGAGAAGCATTTTTCACTGTGTGTTTGATTGGAGAAACAATATTTCTTACTTCCGAGAAAGTATTCGAACTAACTGTTTTATGATGCATGCATGCTTTTACGTGAAGGGTATAAATGTCTTTTCGATAAACTGATTTTTTTATAAACTGATTATTTTTGTCCACTCACAACTTTTATATTTTTAATACCCTTCAGGTTGATCGCGGATGCGGGCTATAGCAGAGATCGAGACATCACATGCCATCGCCGATCCTGGTGTACTCTGATGGACCCCGAGCGGGTGACGAGTTTATCCCTGGTCTGATACGGGGTGTCAGACGGGAGCAGACACGTCCCACAATAATCCATGGGGATTGGGATGAGTCCTGTCATATTGTGTTAGTTTCTAATTCATGAAAACACCCGGTCAATAATTATGCCTTTGATGAATGAAAATGAATTGGATTGAGATAGAAAAATAAGGATTTTGGTTTGGGTGGTGAGAAGAAGGAGAAGATGAACAATGAAACCCAGATGTTCAGAAGGAGAAGATGAACAATGAAACCCAGATGTTCATCTTCCTTTTTAATTTTTTGTTTTTTTAATTTTTTATTTTAATAATTTTTGGTAAATAATTAACCAACAGGTCAGAGACTGACACATAAACATCAGACTAATAGAGAGTAACAGATGGAGTAACGGTGCTACTAAATGTGCAGTTGTGGCAGTACATTAGAATTAAATTCGTTTCGGGGAAAAAAATTATATTTAATTTCTAATTAGGGGAGCAGAGTGAGTAAGAAGTCAAAAAATGACTTACCTTTAGTATATATGAGGTAGTAGTATATGTACCTCAGTTGTTGATTTCTATGTCAATGCTTTCTTTGTTGTTACTTTATAGTTGGAACCTGATTGCATTTTATCATTTTTTACCCCTTTGTGAATCTAATCAAGCTGCAATTTTCTTCTTCTTCAGATTATGCTATTACTTATGATGTTCACGATTAAATTATTGATGGACCCAATGTCTATTAATGTACTATCGTAAGTTGTTTTTGGACAAAACATCTTTTATGACAAAAGAAAAAAAAACTTGGAATTCATTTATAAACAAATTTGTAGGCTTATCTTTTTGGTTCTTGATCCATCTAGTATCCAACTTATAGGCATGAGATTTGGGATCAAGTAGGCGTTACTTATGATTAGAAGTGAGTATAAAAACACATTTACCTCTTTACGCTTCCAGCTAGTAGTCTCATCATGTTAAATGGAGACCGCCTTAGACTTTAACCAAAAAAGAAAAGAAAAGTAAACTCCCTTCTAAAATTTAAGGGTAAATTATATTTTACTATCTTGTAGTTTGCACTAAATTCCATGGTTATACCCGTGCTTTCAAATCTTGCATTTTATAACATGTACTTTTAAATGTTACAACCTTGACTCTTCGTTAGTTATTATGTTAAAATAGATATTAAATGCTAATGTGGGAGACCTATTATTTAATTGAAACTAGACTCCGGGCGAATGCCAATGCTAATTATTTCTTTATTTTTGTCAAATGAATTAAAAAAGATAAATAATATTAATTTTTAATTTTTAAAATAAAATTAAGAGGAGTACCTACCTTAGCCCTCTATTTTTTTTTTACCACTTATAATTTATAAATGTGATATTTAATTTCAATTTTATATCCTTAATTATTTAATAATTTAAAGAGTATTTTTTCAGAATTTTTTGGTAAAGCCTTTAAAGCCTCTTAACTTCATAATAATAGAGATATAATATATAATTTTGGGTTAAGGTATTCGAATTTAAAATATTTTTTACGCATAAAATTAATCATACTATTTCGATCCAACACACTATTCCATCATTCTGAACTTTTGTTTTTGGGTTAAGTGGAGTCTCCTATATTTTTCACAGTTGGAACATTCATTTTTATTTCAAGGCCATTATACTGAGGCATTGTTTGGTATATCATATTTACTGATTATTTCAGTTGGATAGACTAATATGTCGATCAGATAAACTGATTATTTAGTCGAGCTTTTGGTACTCTACCAGATTAAAATGCCGACTATATTATATTGACCGGATTTTATTATAGTAGTTGGCAAAAATATTTATTTCATAAATATTAATTATGTATATTATTATACATTATTTATTTTGATTAATCATTGATATATTATTGATGTTAATATTTATTAATTATTATTAAATATGATAGGACCCTCTCGTAATCCCCCTCGATTAGAGTGGGAGGACCTGCTCCCGTCTGACACTGCCTTGAAAAATTACCAAAGTACCCTCGGGAACCAAATAATCCCACTAGACACGTATTAGACAAGGGATAACGCACACCGGAACCAGAGTAATCAAATTATGCACTCATCGTGATGACTCAACCTTCATGCAGCCCGCGTCCGCTATCAACCTGAAGAGTGTCAAAAACAATAAAAAAGTGCGAGTGGACAAAAATAAAGTTTTGGAAAAACCACTTTTCGAAAATTGCCTTTAAACCCTCCGTTTGTAAACCGAGCATGCGTACTCAAGAAAACATTGTGTTCAAACATCCGTAATATGACAGGACCCGTCCCAATCCCACTAGGACTACCCGGGGACGTGTCCCGCTCCCGTCTGACAACGACTCCAAACATACCAAAAGTACCCTTACTCGAAATCAAAATACTTTAAATTAAACAAATAACGTTTAAACATAAGAGTTCAGAGTAATATGCTGTCAGACCAGGGATAGTACAATACAAAACATGAGCTTAATATTCAGATTACATAATTAGTGCTCAACCTACCCACTTGGGGTGTACAGGTGCACAACGAACTAAACTAAGCCTCGTCCTCCAGATCCTTTTCTAATTCTGTGGCACGGCCTGGAGGGGTCAGTAAAACATTAACGAGTGAGTGGGTTGAAAATAAACAGTTTATAAAACCAATTTAATAATATAATATATCATAAGGTTTTACCCCTCCGTTTTCCAAAACTTGCATGCATTGAAGTAAACATAGTATCATAATAGAATCATAATCATAGAATCATATAATAATAGAAAAGGGAAAACTAACATAATAGTGCACTGTAAAACTGACAGGACCCGCCTCAATCCCCCTGGGACCACATGTCAGGACCCGTCCCAAATATCGCCTCGATACCCGGGATGAACCCTGCTCCCGTCTGATAATCACACCCAAAGATACCAAAATAACCTCAAAACCACTATAAGCACAACTATCAGACGAAGGAGTAAATATAATACAACTGTAAGTCAGAGCATAGTTCTACAAAATGGGCACAAAATCCTACTATGCTAGTCTTGCAACGGAAGAACGTCGTAAGCTCTATGCCTCGATTCCTGCCTCAACGTTCACCCCGACGCTATCACCACGACCTGGAGGGAAAATTTAAAATCAAAAGTGTGAGTGGACTAAAGAAAATAAAAGTTTCAAAAACTGTTTCTTATTAAATCAGAGTTAAGAAAACAATAATAATAATATTTGTTCCCTCCGTTTTGAAAACATACATACCCAACTATATATTAGAAAACCATAACATAAAACATCATAAGAAACAGAAACACTATAAAACGGATATAAAACTCATATCATACACATCATAAAATCGTATCAGAAATCGTGAATATCAAACCATCATTTTACGATCAAACCTGCTGGGTCTATCCGAGTCTTTAAACTCAACCAGGCCTCAAATGTAATTCCGAGTCTTTAAACTCCTGAGTCTTTAAACTCAATAGGTCTACGGGAGTAATATCATGAATATCCGAGTCTTTAAACTCCCGAGTCTTTAAACTCAATCCGGGCCCGTCCCCTGTTAATTATAATCTGGGTCTTTAAACCCAATATCCAGATTCAGCAAATCCAATCCAAATTCAATGTAAACCCATTTCTAAATCCATAACCAAACTCGAATCCGAAATCCCCGGTTCGAAGCCCATCCGGCGTTCAGAACCGTCATTCTGAACCCAAAACCGGAATTCCACTTTTTAAACCAAAACCACATTTAATCACAAATCATGTTTCACAATCCATTTGTCATCATCAGAAAACACTTATAGATTGAAATCCCCAAATATGGTATCAAAATCTGAAAACCAACTTTTCTCGAAAAACGTGCAAAATCCCGGAAATGTCTCGAAAAACGTGCAAACATATCAACCACATATAATCATCATTAAAAAGCATAAAAACACATTTAAGATCATAAAACATCAATAAAAACAGTTAGGCATGCTCGAAAGAAAGAAAGAGTCCACTCACGAATCAGAACGAGTCAATCGCGCTCCGTGCGCTCCTCGACCATCTCAGGCGTCTCCCGTCCTGTCAATATGCACCAAATAGAGTCACAATTACATCAAGGATATTAACCCTAATTTCCCCAATTTTTTGGGAATTTAATAATATTTTAATCTTAAACCCTAAACCGTCCGGATTTCCGAACTATCTCACAACATCGTCCGATTAACCCGAAAATCATACCAATGGATTCCTTAGGACATTTAGAACCAAAACCATGTTGGAAGCTTGGCCGGAATCCTCCCCACGCGCCTCCACGCGCCGCCCAAAGTGGCAAAGTGGCTGCGCGTGGGCCTCACGCGCCTGCTACAGTGCTCCTTCAACCTCGAGTCACCCGGTTCAGCACAGTTGAACCGGCGTGACCGGTTCTCCTCCGTTCCTCCACCGTTTCAGTCCAAACCAATCCCAGAAGCTTCGTCCCATCCTAAGAAATATAACCCCGTCCTAACTTATGAAAATCGACGCCTAAAACCCATCGTTCACTGCCTCGAAACAGACGGCCTGTGGCCCCTGTTTTGGCCGCCGGCCACCCAGGTCCTCCCCCGGCACGGCACCACAACCAAACGACTCCTGGGACCTCCGGGAGTCTCACCACAACCACCAAATCCCTCGACGCTAGCCCTAGGTCCACGACTTTCGAATTGAAATTCACGGGAAAAACATAGGAATTGAGTTTACCTTTCGATTCAGTCTCCGCCGTGTGCACCGCCGCGTGCCACGTTGTTCGTTGGGTTCCCTGAAACCACCTGAGCCTCCCACTGTCTTGGTTTGAGCCACCACACGGCACAACCACCGTCACAGCCCACCGTCTCTCTGTTTTCTCCAAAAATCCAGCTGTCCGCCGTCGTGTCCCCGTGCACTAATCCTCCACCAAAACACGATCACCAGCTCAGCCTTGTCTCTCTGTCACTCTCTCAATTCACTCTTCACTCAATCACACCCTGAATCGATCGCAGTCTCTCCAAGTTTTCCCCTCTGTTTTCTGTGTTCAAAGCCCAATTACACGATTTTGAACGTGCACAAAGTGTGGCCGTGCACACTTAGGCTCTCCCAGAAGCCTCTAGCTTCTGCCCACGTGTCCACTCTCCATGGTCTCAGCACAAAATATCCCAGCCCACTACTGCCACTTGCCCTTATCTGATTGGGCTGAGGGAAAAAGACTAAAATGCCCCTAGTGTACAAATTACCATTTTGCCCTCACACTTTCTAGACCCATAACTTTTTCGTCCGACGTCCGATGACAGCATGCCGCCTGTCGTTGTACTCAGGACGTTGAGACCTATCTAACGGTCCTCGGTCTACGTGAAAATCACAAGTCCACCAAAAAGTCAACATTTTCCTCAATTAGTCAAACTTACGGTAACGCCCTCCATCTTCCGAACGTCATAACTTTTCCTCCGATTGTCCGAATCGAACCTGCCACCTGTCTGCGGACTCGTGACGTCCTAAACTACGTCACGGTCAAGGGTCAACACTCATCCAACTGGTAAATCAAAAAGTCAACTTTTGACGCACTATTCACAAGGGCAAAATCGTCCTTTCATACAAATATTTACAAAAATTACATTTGTACCCTTCCCGAAGGTACGGGTTGTTACACCACATGGGGACGTGCCCTGCTCCCGTCTGACACCCAAACAAAAACATACCAATTTTACCCTTAAAGAAAATTAAATGCGTAAATAACCAAATTTAAGTCATACATAATATCCGAATACAAATAGCATCAGACAAGGGAAACAAATAAGGAAATTGCTCCCGCACCTATGCCTCGAGTTCCCATGTGGCTTCCTCTACATTCTGGTTTCTCCAGAGAACTTTCACGAGAGGTATAGTCTTCTGCCGTAGTACCTTGTCCTTTCGGTCCAAAATCTGTACTGGTTGTTCCTCAAAGCTCAAATCCTCTCGGAGTTCAATAGGTTGCTCCTCCAGTACATGAGAGGCATCATGTACGTACTTCCGTAGCATCGATACGTGGAAAACGTCGTGAACTTTAGAAAGTTCTAGGGGTAATGCCAATCTATACGCAACCCGGCCAATCCTCTCCACGATCTCATAAGGTCCAATAAAACGTGGACTCCATTTTCCCCGTCGGCCAAAATGAATAATCCCTTTCCACGGGGATAACTTCAGGAAAATAAAATCTCCAACCTTATACTCCAAGTCTCGAATCCGTCTATCAGCATAACTCTTTTAGCGATCCTGTGCCGCCTTCAATCTTTCCTTGATAACACAGACTGCTTCCTGAGTTATGTCCATCAATTCCGGCCCTACAGCCGCTCGCTCCCCTATCTCCATCCAGCAGATAGGTGTTCTGTACTGTCGACCATACAGTGCCTCATAGGGTGCCATTCTGATACTTGTGACAGGACCCGCCCCACATCCTTCAAGATTAGCGTGGGACGTGCCTGCTCCCGTCTGACACGAAGTGTCAGACCAAGGATATTTCCGTCCTTTGCCCAACTAGGGCTATCAGAGTACGCCAGGATCCGAAGGAGGAACGCGATGTCTCGTCTCTGCTACAGCCGCATCCGGGATCAACCTGAAGGGCATTCAAAACATAAAAGTTGTGAGTGGACGAAACAAATATTTTAAAACATTTCATAAAAGAACTTTATGCCCTTCATTAAAAACATATGCATGCATTCGAAAACCATGTCTAGGGTTCATGCCCGGTTCCCATAAACCGACATGAACCATCAAATCATTTGGGCCTTGGCCCGAAATCTGACAATCCAAATACTTGGGACCTCCGCCCAACTCAAAACACGTGGGAACTCGTCCCAAAATCACCTCATAAGGGTCTCAGCCCAAAACCAATACGCGTGGGTTACACCCCAACGCCATCTCAGTGAAATCACACACACATATACATATATACATATATAACCCATCCTAGGCACTTTCGGAGAAGATGCCAATCTCGGGGCACACAATCCCTAGGGAACACATCCCCGATATAGTCACGATGTCATCTCTATACTAGTATGCACACTACTCGGGGTCTCACTCCGAGTCTTCTCCTAGGAATCTCCATCTGGGAGGCTCAATCTCTGGATCTAGTCCGAGCTCTCTCTCTGGATCTAGTCTAATCATCTCTCCGGAATCTGGTCCAGGACCACAACATCATAAGTAACCTCCACTCCTAGAACGGGATCCCTATGGGGATACCCATTATGGTCTGTGGATCGTGACTCTCCAGGTCGACGCTAGAGGAGACCAATCGATAATCTCGTAAGGTGGGTATATACATACTCGTATACAAAAAAATAAAAATGGGACTCACGCCCGATAACACAAAGCAATTGGGCCTCCAGCCCGAACACAGGACTCAACAGGGCCTCTCGCCCAATTTCACAATAATTGAGCCTCGGGCCCGAACTCAAATCAACTGGGCTTCGAGCCCGATCTCTCAGGGTCAGTCACGATTCCGATCATAGTGATGAGTGCAACCATCAATCCAGGACCGCTCTCAATCCTGGTATGTCACCGTGAACACATCACTGCCGCGACCATCTCGGAACCATGTTGCACACGTCGCCGATCGATCCTCTAAATCGTCAGCACTCCGAAGTCGAGCCTCCAGTGGCTGCTCAACAATGGGACGTGCATCGTGACCTCTCCGGAAGGAACGTATCTCAATCGGGAGGCGAGCGTCACGTCGTCTGTCGACGTGCACATAGCACCCGTTGCGACCACGACTCTGACCTACGGGTCATCAAATAGGGTCTCATGCCCGAGTCAAACCAAATCTAAATGGGTCTCATGCCCGGTTTTACCTTTTCAAAACCATTTCATGAAAATCGAAAGTGTAAGCGCGTATAAGCACGTATAAAACCAGAAACCTCAAAGTACATGTCCATATGTAAACACACACCAAAATGCACTCAAGGCATCCCAAAACACATATTAAAACATTTATAAAACATTTATGCATGCATCGATTTCAGAAATAAAGTCCACTCACAGACCGTCCGCGCTGTTGCCCGATATGCGCGTCGTACGCCTTTCCGGGTCAACTGTCGTCTCCAGAATTTCCAAACCTGTCCAAATCACTTTAGAGGGTTACTAACTAGTTAATTAACCCCTCACTAAAGCCCCCTAAGTTTCCGGGATTTTTAACTATTTTTAAACGCGCACCGAAACCTTCGGACAACCCGAACTATATCGAGACGATGTCCGATCAACTCGAAACCAGTCCCAAAATGTTCGTTACATTGAATAGATGATTTGACATGTTGGAACCTTCCCCAGATTCTCCCCCACGCACCCGTATGTGCCGCCTGAAGTGGCTGCACATGGGCCTCACGCGCCCAGCTACAGTGTCACCCCTAACCTCAGTCAGACCAGTCCGACCGGTCCGGTTCAGTTTTTCCTGCAACTTGGACCGGCATGACCGGTTCAAGCCCATAACCGGTCCAATTTTCACCGTTTTCAATCCTAATTGATCCTATTCTTCCTATAATCATCCTAGGAACCTAATCCAATTCATTAGGACCCCTAAAACCTCTAAAACCCGAGCGATCCAAGAAACCCCTCACGGTTCGAATATCCCTTCTCCTTCCCAGGGCTTCCCCGACGTCCAAAGCCTCCCAAAACCTTCCTATTTACTCCCTAGAAACCTAATTAGTTCGAAACCAACACCCAAAACGGCCCATAATATCCAAAATCGAAAATGGAATCAAAAAGGTTAAAACCGATACCTTGCTCGGTTTTTCTCCTCCACCGTGCACGGCGGTACTGCCTGGGCCAGCCACCACGTCCAACTGGTTCTCTTCATCTCTCTGTCCTCTCAGTTAAGCTCACAGGTCAAGGGTTTGGGTTTTTGGGTGAGAAATGGTGATCGGGTTTTTGGATGGGAAAAATGGAAAATGGATGCACGCCGGGGGGGGGGGGGGGGGGGGGAGATGATGGATGTGCATGAGAGAAAAATGAGGGTGAATGGATGAATGACACCTGTCATTCATCCATTGGTTCTGAGAAAAAGCTGGGGCCCACTAAAGTCCAAATAAGCTCCCGTCTCGAAAAACGTGCAATAGTACGTTCAAATTTTCGTGAACCGTAACTTCACCGTCGAACGTCTGAATTCGACGTGCCGCCCGTCTACGAATTCATATTGTCGTGACCTACGTAACAATACTCGATCCTCGTTCATCGGACCTTCCGGGTCAAAAGTTAACCGTTGGCCCCTTTTCGCCCAAATTACCAAAACGCCCCTGATCTTCCGATCGTCATAACTTCTTCCACGGATGTCAGAATCGAACGTGCCACCTGTCTATGAACTCGTGACGTCCCGAACTACGTCATGGTCATCGGTCGAAGTCCATTTGACAGTCCAAGTAAAAAATCAACATTTTGTCCATTCCAAGGGCAAAATCGTCATTTTGCACTGAACGTCCGATAATCCTCGTCTAATCTCCGATTAGCCTCCATAATCCGTCATTAATTCTTAATTAATCCCGTTAATTTGGGATGGGTCATTACACTTTCCTGGTAACTGTTGTTGTAATCGAATTCCATCAATGGCAAGTGAGCATCCCACGAATCCTGAAATTGCAGCACACACGACCTCATCATGTCTTCCAGGGTATGAATAGTCCTCGCTGACTGTCCATCGGTCTGTGGATGGAAAGCAGTACTGAAATGCAGATTTGTTCCCAAGGTAGTCTGTAAACTCCGCCAAAACCTGGAAGTGAAACGCGGATCGCGATCAGACACGATCGACTCCGGCGTACCATGAAGTCGAATGATCTCCTTCACGAATAATTGAGCCAGTCGGTTGGGTTTATAAGTCTCTTGCACTGGCAGAAAATGTGCTGACTTGGTTAACCGGTCTACAATCACCCACATTCCGTCAAATCCACTCCGTGTCCTTGGCAACTTAAAGACGAAGTCCATGGTGATGTGATCCCACTCCACTCGGGAATCGGAAGTGGCAGCATAGCCCCATACGGTCTCTGCCACTCCGCCTTAACCTGCTGACAGGTTAAACATCTGCTAAAAAATTCAGCAATGTCCCTCTTCATTCCTGGCCACCAATAATGGCTCCGGAGGGTACGGTACATCTTTGTACCTCCTGGATGCATAGCATACGCTGAACTGTGGACCTCCTCCAGAATCTCGACCCGTAACTCTGTCTCTGCTGGCACACACAAACGGCCTATTTTCACAAGTGCCCCATCATCTCGGATGGTAAAATCCTGTCTTTCTCCAGCTTCGACCTCAATCCTGTAGATGCAAAGTATCGGATCTTGAAGTTGTGCTTCGATGATCCGATCAATCAGCATTGGTCGTACATGGAAACTGGCCAATAAAGCTCCATGCTCATCCGTATCCAAAATAACTCCAGCCTTCCGGAGTTCCACTAGTAAAGGAAGATACACCATCCTCATGTGTGCAACTGATCCCGCTGACTTCCTGCTGAGTGCATCTGCCACCACATTAGCCTTACCCGGATGATACTCGATCGTACAGTCATAATCCTTGATCAGCTCCAACCATCTTTGTTGCCTCATGTTGAGTTCCTTCTGGGTGAATAGATACTTTAGGCTTTGGTGGTTGGTGTATATCCTGCACGTTGCACCGAATAGATAATGTCTCCAGATCTTCAGGGCATGAACTACCGCCGCCAACTCCAAATCATGGGTAGGGTAGTTCAACTCATGAGTCTTTAGCTGCCGTGATGCGTAAACGATCACCTTGCCATTCTGCATTAACACGTAGCCCAAACCCTGTAGTGAGGCATCACTAAAGACTACGAACTCTCCGCTGTTATCGGGCAATGCAAGGACGGGTGCAGTGGTTAACTGATACTTCAATTCCTGAAAACTCTGTTCACACTGCTCGTCCCAAATGAACTTCACCCCTTTTCTAGTCAATCGCGTCAACGGTGCAGCAATCTTGGAGAAACCTTCCACGAATCTCTGATAGTAGCCTACCAACCCGACAAAACTCCGTACCTCTGTTACTGTTGTGGTCTGGCCCAGTTGGTCACCGCTTCCGTTTTCTGGGGATCCCGCTGATCCCATCAGTCGATATCACATGTCCTAGAAAACCAATGCTGCTCAGCCAAAACTGGCACTTACTCAGTTTGGGGTACAACTGTTCTTGTCTGAGCTTCCCTAACACCAACCGTAGGTGTTTCTCATGTGCTTGGGCACTCCTCGAGTTCACCAAGATATCATCGATGAACACAATCACAAATTTATCCAAGTAGGGTCGGAAGACCCTGTTCATCAGGTCCATGAATGCTGCTGGAGCATTCGTCAAGCCAAAAGGCATCACAAGGAATTCGTAGTGTCCGTAACGGGTTCGAAATGCCGTTTTCGGAACATACCCTTCCGTAATCCGCAGCTGATGATACCCAGACCGTAAATCAATCTTCGCGAAGCACTGTGCTCCCCGCAACTAGTCGAATAAGTCATCGATCCTGGGTAGAGGATACTGGTTCCTCAGCGTCACCTTGTTGAGCTGTCAGTAATCCACACACAAACGGAGACTCCCTCATTCTTCTTCACAAACAACACTGGTGCTCCCCACGGTGAAGGACTCGGTCGGATGAATCCCAAATCAACCAACTCCTGCAACTGTGTTTTGAGTTCCCGTAATTCTGCCGGCGCCATCCGGTATGGTGCCTGGGATATAGGTCGGGTACCGTGGAGTAGTTCAATGGTAAACTCAATCTCCCGTGGTGGTGGTAATCCAGGTAAGTCTTCCGGGAACACATCCGGAAACTCCCGCACCACTAGTATCTCCTCGATACTCGGAGTATCAACCTGCTCCGACACGACATACGCCAGATAGCCCTGGCATCCCTTCCGTAAGAGTTTGGCAGCAGCAAGTGAAGAAATCACTTCAGGAAGCGAACCATCAAGCTCCCCCTGGAAGGTAACTTCCGGCAAACCGAGACTCCGTAGAAATACTTGCCTACTACAACAATCAATAAGCGACCCATTCTCCGATAACCAATCCATTCCTAAAATCACATCGAAGTCATGGATATCCATAATGATCAAGTCTGCTGGTAGATCCACATCCTCAATTCTCACCGGGCACCTCCGAATCACCTGATTCACTAAGTACACGATGCCCATAGGTGTGCGAACACCCATCTCGCTATCTAAGGCTGATACCTCACAACCTAGCATACCGGCACAACTCCTCGAAATAAACGAGTGAGTAGGCCCCGCATCCATCAATACACGTACAAGAAGGTTTGAGATATGAAGAGTACCTGTAACCACGCTTGGGGCTGACCTAGCCTGTTGCTGAGTCACTGCAAAAACACGAGCCCTGGGCCCCGCAGTCTGTCCGCGCCCACGCGCGCCACACTCAGCACCGTGATCACCTCCCTGTCCTCGACCTCCGGCAGTGTTGGAAGCCGAACTCTGTGCAACACTAGTGCCTCCAGCATCGTTGTTCCTGGACAACAATGGGCAATCTCGGGCATAGTGGCCCACTCCTCCACACGCAAAACAACTAACTGTCCTCGGTCTATCATCTGACCCTCCTGATGCACCACTCCAAGACTGATGCTGTCCAGTACTGAACCCCGATCCTGTCCTCTGAGAGCCCCCACGTCGACCTGACCAGCCACGACCTCGCAATGATGTAGGTGCTCCTCTGTAACTTAACAGGGAGTATCCCGCAATTCGATCGGTACCATACGATACGGCGCTTGAGATATCGGTCGTGTCTCAGGGAGTAATTCGATCGTGAAGTCAATCTCCCAGGGTGGTGGCAATCCAGGCAAGTCCTCTGGAAATACGTCAGAAAATTCCCGTACCACTGGGATACCCTCGATCCTCAAAGATTCATCAGATGACTCCACCACATAAGCTAGGTAACCCTGACACTCCTTCTGCAATAGTTTAGTAGCTGTGAGCACAGATATTACCTCGGGTGACGAGTTTCCACATTCTCCTTGGAAGATCACCTCCAGTAAACCCGGACTCCTCAATGTCACCCGTTTGTTGCAGCAGTCGATGAGCGAATAGTGTTCTGACAACCAGTCGACTCCGAGTATGACGTCGAAGTCGTGCATGTCCAAAATAATCAAGTCGGCTGGAAACTTTACACCCTCTACTTCCACTAGACAAGCTCGTAATACCTGGTTCACTCGGTAGATCACCCCTATCGGTGTACCCACACCCATCTCGCTCTCGAGTGCGGATACTTCACGGCCCAAAAGACTCGCGCAGCTCCGTGAAATAAATGAGTGAGTCACTTCCGAATCCATCAATACACGAATGACAATATCATAAATGAATAAGGTACCTGTCACGACTCCAGGGGCAGATCTGGCCTGCTGGTGTGTGACTGTATAAACACGAGTCTGAGGTCTGGTCGCCCGACCACGTCCCCTAGCTCCTCCATCACGGCCACGTGCCCCACCACGTCCACGACTACTGATAGTATGAGATGCTGAGCTCTGTATTGAACTGCCGCTTCCTTGAACTAACGAGCAAGGCTCCCCATAAGTGAAACAAGTAACTGTTCTCGGCCTACCCAAGTTTTCACCTAGCGAGTCGCTCATTGGTGAGTACTGATGCTGCCAAGAACCAGATCGCTGCCCTGACCTCTGAGGACTCCCGAAATGAATGAAGTGTCCCCGACTGCTTGAAGATGAAGATCCCTTGGAATGTCCTCCATTCAAGCCTCGATGGCCCGAAAATCTCAGGTGAGGACAATCATGTCTCCGTGTCTCCCCTGCAGCCCACTGCTGTGCCAGAAGGCTGGCCTCGACCCTAGTTGCAGCATCGGTCAGATCCCTCAGTGTGTCAAAGTGGGTCGACGTCACCATCCCCTGTATCTCTCCTCGCAGTCCCCAATCAAACCTGCGACAACGATCCTCCTTCGTGATCACAAAGTTCTCAACAAAACGAGACAGCATCAGAAAAGTCTCTTCGTACTCCGCCACCGTCAGGTTCCCCTATTGGAGCTGTAAGAATTCGGCTTCTCGGTTGCGGAACGACCTCAGATAGTATTGGTTGAGGAACCGCTCCCTGAAGGTCTCCCAAGTGATGGTGTGAACAGTCCAGCCGGCAAGTACAAGGTTGTGCCACCAACGATAAGCATTCACATCCAGTAGGAAAGTTGCTAGTACCACACGCTCCTCGGGTGGGCAATGCATGACATCAAAGATCCTCTCCTAGCGGTCGATCCACTAGTGCGCCTCCTTGGGGTTGGTCCCCCGGCTAAAGATCGAAGCACCCAGGTGTTGGGCCCGCTCGATACTTGTAGTATCCACATCTGGTCCTACTTCCTCCTCGGCACGTGCATGGGGATCTCGTCGTGGAGGCATATCAAAACTATTAAGAGGCAAACAAGTTAAAAGACGTCTAAAGTGACAATGTACAAGTTACAATCCGCTAACCTAATACACTGACTGCTAATCCTAGTGCTTTGATACCAAGTTGACAGGACCCATCCCAATCCCACTGGGACCACCCGGGGACGTGTCCCGCTCCCGTCTGACAACGACTCCAAACATACCAAAAGTACCCTTACTCGAAATCAAAATAGTTCCAATTAAACAAATAAAGTTAAACATAAGAGTTCAGAGTAATATGCTGTCAGACCAGGGATAGTACAATAAAAAACATGTGCACAATAGTCAGATTACATAATTAGTGCTCAACCTACCCACTTGAGGTGTACAGGTGCACAACGAACTAGACTAAGCCCCGTCCTCTGGATCCTCCTCTAATTCTGTGGCACGACCTGGAGGCGTCAGTAAAACATTAAAGAGTGAGTGGGCTATTTGATTTCTAAAAGGATTGCATGCATAAACTGTTTTACTATTCTATTTTATGATTTAGATGGGGCTATTATGGGTACTATATGGGAATGTTTATTACATATTATGATGTTTTGGGCATGAGACCCGTCTGGATTATATATGGAATGTTTTCAGAGATGTTCAGGGGACACAGGGTAACTATTCTATTATTGTGTTGTACTTTCCTACCTTACTATCTTGTCTCCTCCAGGGAGGGTAGTTGGCTTGAGTGGACCCTGGAGTAGTCACGGGGCACTGACTGAGAGGAGTTGACCCCCGTTGGGTTGCCTACTCTCAGGAAGGCATATTGAGTATACCTCGGGCAGTGATAGGGATACCAGACAGGGATTTCTCGGGCTTTGAGACCCTGAGTGGCAATGCGTAGCCTTAGAACCGTGACATCATTATTAGGCATAGGGGGTGCCGGGGTTGGGTTTTACAGTGCACTATTATGTTGGTTTTCCCTTTTCGATTATTTTATGATTCTGTGATTATAATTCTATTATGATACTATGTTTACTTCAATGCATGCAAGTTTTGGAAAACAGAGGGGTAAAACCTTATGATTTATTATATTATTAAATTGGTTTTATAAACTGTTTATTTTCGGCCCACTCACTCTTTAATGTTTTACTGACCCCTTCAGGCCGTGCCACAGAATTAGAGGAGGATCCGGAGGACGAGGTTTAGTCTAGTTCGTTGTGCACCTGTACACCCCAAGTGGGTAGGTTGAGCACTAATTATGTAATCTGACTATTATGCTCATGTTTTGTATTGTACTATCCCTGGTCTGACAACATATTACTCTGAACTCTTATGTTTAACGTTATTTGTTTAATTTGAAGTATTTTGATTTCGAGTAAGGGTACTTTTGGTATGTTTGGAGTCGTTGTCAGACGGGAGCGGGACATGTCCCCGGGTGGTCCCAGTGGGATTGGGACAGGTCCTGTCATAATATGTGTCTAAAAACATCATGGGTCCATCCCAAAATCACAATAAAACACAAAGGCCCACTGGCTCAAATTTTATTGAAATCTCTGGCCTTTAGCCGCTTTGAAAACATTTACAAAAAAATACATATATTTAAAAATCAAACCTCATCTCGCTGGCCCAGCCAGCTCAATTTCAAACCTCATCGTGCTGGTCCAACCAAATGCTAATCCAACTAGTATCCCATGTGCATTACTGGTAGGAGAGTACGGGATCTACAGGGTCCAACCCCGTCGTTACGTGTGGAGTCCAACCCTGATTACGTCCGAACCCGTCTCTGGAATCCACATAGTCAAACTCCGGGTATATCCATCCAATCACCTGAGGTTAACAAATCCAGCAAACAAATTTCAAATCGACATATGGTTTATCACACGAGCACCAGGCCAAAATAGTTATCACACTGGCACTAGCCAAAAACAGTTGACTCTAGGGAACCATGCCCAAATCCTGATTTTCCGAAACCATGAGAAAATCATGATTCATAAATCAATTGTAAACATATGCAAACCAAATCATAAATCTATCATTCATAACCATAGTCACAATCATGGAAAAAATATCATAAAGCTGGTAAAAACAAGTATTTAAGCATGCATGAGAGTTATGAAAGAAACTGTCCACTCACAGTACCACTGCTCACTCAAAACATGAGCTGTAAGCCAATCCAAAGCCTCCGGGACGTTTGGGCCTGTCCAAATAACACCCAAGGGTCACTGACAATCTATACAAGCTCATATCAAAGACCCCCAACAACCCCAGACCGAAATGTGTCCCGAACACGCTTTCCGAGGAGAAATCCCTCCAAATGACCTATGAAACGATCTCTACTCGACTTGAAACCACCACCATTGGATTCAGAACGTCGAAACCTTTCGAATAAGACTAGTTTGATCTCGAAATTTGTGCCCACACGCCCACACGCACCGGTTAAAGATCGGTCAATGAAAGTTAACGCTGACGTCAGCCTAACAGCCTGCCACGTGGCACTCCCTGATTGGTGCCACGTGTCACCCTATGACATGGGCCACGTCATATGATGATGTCTTCATTGCCACATGTACTGCCACATCACCTGACACGTTAGCCTGACAATTTGAACTCTCTGACATACTGCCATATGGCAGCACCTGATTGGTCCAAGTGGTTTGACAGTGCTGACGTGGCACTACCACGTCAATGCTGACTCGGCCTGACATCTTTGACACAATGCCATGTGGCACCACCTGACTGGTCCACGTGGTTTGACAATGCTAACGGGGCACTACTAAGTCGATGCTGACTAGACCTAACATGTTTCCATGTGGCCCTACCTAATTTGCCACGTGGCCTGACAACGATGACATGGCATGCCACATCATCGTCTCTTACCTTCAGACGGGTCGACCCGCGACCCTGTAACTGGACATCCAACCTGACTACATGACTAGGTCCATTATTTTTCGTCACTCCACCATTTCACTCCATTTTGTTTTCACCAGAATGCTTGTAATCTACCCAAGAAGGGATCCACAATTTTAAAACGTAGAAAACGTACCTGAAAACTACCAGCCAAGTCGAATTCCCACAGCAAAGCTTTGAGCTCGTCCCCAGGCCTGTATACGCATCCAATCCTTTTCGTTGGAATCCCTACAGACTTGCAAGAGCTCACAGAACCCGTTCAAGGTCTCAGTTTAGGTTTCCAATCGTTCAATCCCAAAGTTTGAATTTCAAACGAAAAACGAGTTCACGGGTTACCTGGTTTCCCTGGGTTTCTGAGCAGCCTCCATGGCTCTGCTGTCTACCACCATCTCTTTGGTCTCTCACAGCCTCTCAGCCTCAGTCTCTCCCGCACGCAGAAGCCAGATTGATGAGGATGATGTTTAAGAAATGGTGGGGTGGTTTCGGGTGAGTTCGAACAAAAGAGAAATGTTCTAAAGGCTTGGACCATAGGTTGAGTGACACTTGTCACTCATCCTATGGACCAACCTAGATATTTTGGTCCCGCAGCTAAACAGTATAAAGTCCACTTCCTCGATAAAAGTGCCACCGTAAAAACCAATTTAACCATTCTAGTCCTGTAGAATTCCCGTACGACATCCAAATTCGACGTGCAGCCTGTCTACATAATTGTGATCCCTCGATCTACGTAATGTGTCTCGGTCCACGTGTACTTAACCTCCAGGATCAGAAGTCAACGTTTTCCCCATCCAGGGAAAAAATCGTCATTTCACTTCTACTAATCCCGACTAGTCTTGCTAATTTCCTGATAATTCCGTAATTTTCAGGTCGGGATGTTACAAAATATGTATTATTATTATTTATTATTATTATTATGATTGTTACACTTTTCAAATTTGCTAGTCATCCATCTATTTAATACGAATAATTTCGAGAGTATTATTTTAGCGTGTTGGACTATATAAAGACACTCAATCATATTAACTTATGCGCTGACTAACGAGTGATACTAAACACTGGTTTCGTAGTATATCATCATATTCAATCTCTTATATGATGTATCAAAAGTAGCTGAAAGTTTAATAAGAAAATAAAATTCACTTGGTAATAGTCTAAAAACATTTCAATGCAATACCACCGAAGGTAGTCACAATGCTCGGTAGATTATGCTGAATGGTTTGGCATTTTTACTTGTGGTGGCTGCCGAGAGCGTGTATTATTTCCGGCACGGTTCCGCAAGTAACTCTTGTTTCGGTACCGCTGGCACGGGGAAAATCGGCGTTTCCAGTCTCCCACCATTCTGTTTCCCTTCGGACTTTTCCTCTTTCTCTGCTTCTTCTTCTTCGTCATTGTCGGGTATATATATTGACTCTTTGTTCATCATATAGCAGCAGCTGTCCATTCCTCAACGGAGAGTTGAGTTGGGGATTTTCCTAAAGTATCAGTATAAGGTATCTCTTTCTACTGGTATAGGGTTTAATCTTGCTTCTGGCTTGTTTTTATACTTTCAATTTAATAATACTGATCGTTTCAAATGATTCTTGCATATAACTTTCAGTTTAGTTGATGTTTTTGCTGGAAATTGCGTAAGGGAAATCTTCTAGTTCATGGAACCAATTGTATATATGTTGTCTGTTATATCGGTGATTTTTATAAACTGAAGTTGGTTTTGGATTTTCATTTTGCATAATTATCCCAAGTGATGTGGGTGTGCAATTTCATGTAAGAATTTCATTGAAATGTTCAGAAAAATTACTTCTAGAGTGGAAGTGGGCTTATAAGAAGGATAGTTGGTATCTTCACTAGTACTAGCCTTGTTCTGTAGCAGATATTCGGAGACTCTAGATTCCAGAATCGCTGCACCTGGTTTTTGTCTGGTTCATTGAAATCAGGCCATGAGATTTTAGACTGTATTAAGCTTGTCAGACTGGACCACAATCTTTGAGTACGAACCTTTTGGAGATCCTGTTTCCCTCATGTTTTGTTCACGGAGTTATTTCAGGGATCTACCAATCATATTTTGCATTTTTGTCTATGAAAATTTGGCAACTTGGGAAATTTAGGGACATTCTCTGAGATCATTTGGAATGTTCGTTGTGATTTATTTGGATTAGGTTGAACTTGCAAAGTTGGAGAAGCTGAACTAGGCTATTTAAGATGACACATAGTTTGTGGGATCTACATGTGCAGATAATTTACTTTCCATTTTCATCTTCTCCCTTTACTTTGGCCAATGGAGTGTTTAAACCGACTTCCTAGTTTGAATTACTGTTAAGGCATCATGTTTTTTTTTTCCTCAAATTGTACAATGTAGATGTCAAGCCTTAGTACTTGATCTGTAATGTACACCATGCAGCTCTTTCTCTTTTTCACCCCATCTTTTTTATTTAATTTTAGATGGTGAACCGTCCTGCCCGGTCAAGGGTCCAAACACCTCAGCATCAGCAACCGTCGAGGGCTAGGTGGACAACGCTTCTTACTGAGATACTTGTGAACTTAATGGTAGGTCAAGTACATAAAGGGAATACTCGAAATAATAATCTTAGCAAGAGAGCGTGGAAGTATATATGTGAAGAGTTCCAAAAGAGAACATGTCTTAAATGGGACAAGGAACAACTGAAGAACAGATGTGCAGTTTTGAGGAGGCAGTATGCGACGGTGAAGTCACTTCTTGATCGAAGTGACTTCAGTTGGAATGAATCCACCGGAGCTATTGTAGCCAGTGATGAAGTGTGGTCTGTATACATCAGGGTAAGCTCTATTAATATCTGTTGCTTGTACAACAAAATTCTGAAGTTCTAAAGCTACTTGATTTGTAAGACTTTTCTTTATGCAGGAACATCCTGATGCTGAGACTTTAAAAATCAGTGGCTGCTCAAATTACAAAGATTTATGCACTATATTTGCAGAACCATCGACCAATGGAAAACATAGCCATCCAGCTGAGCACCTGGGAGGAGTGCCAAAATCGCATCCATCAGAGCCCTTGTTTGTGCACCAAGAAGCGTCCTCGTCAGAATCCGAGGAAGCAGATGATGCTGCAGAGGATCATGAAATGGTACAACCTACCACACCAAGCACTACTGCCCCCCGCAAGAGAGGGCGCAAGGGCATTGATGATGCTATCGCGGGAGCTATTCTGGAGATGGCAGCTGCATCAAAGCTGAGGACGGCGGCTTCACAGCAGCGTAATGCTAGATATACCATAAGTAATTGTATTGAAGAATTGGATAAGATGCAAGGGGTTGATGAGCAAGTCTATTTTGCTGCACTTGATCTGTTCAATAAATCCGTTGCCCGGGAGATGTTCTTGTCTCTCAAAGGCGAAAAGCGCTTGGTTTGGTTGCGTAGAAAATGCACCGAAAATCCTGTTCTCTAGATTGGTTGGTTTATTGTAACTTTGATTTCATTGGATTATGTGAATATTGGATTGTATACTATACATCTCAGCACCCTGGTTTTTACAGTTGGACCATTTTTATCTAACTTTTGGTTTTACTTTTATCCCATTTATATTTAACTTCTGGTTTTACTTTTACTTCAAACTTTTTTATGCAGATCCAAATTCCGAAGGGCCACTTAACCTCATTAAAGCAAATTAATTTCCAAGGCTGCATGCCGTGGTTTAGTCTTAAAGATAGAAACTTTGGAAATAAGCAGCAGATTAAATACACATTTTTATGCAGGTCCAAATTCCAAAGGGCCACTTAACCTCAATCAAGCAAATTAATTTCCAAAGCCGCATGCCGTGGTCTAGCATTAAAGATAGAAACTTTGGAAATAAGCATCTCTCCAAAATTTACCATCACAATTAAACCAAGTAAATACATTTTCCACTATAACAGGTGCAGTGCAAACGCTTTGGCACACATTTGAAGTTCAACTATGGTATCTTTTTCCAGCGCGGAGGCTGATGGCCGGCCAACTTTTTCCCCTACCACTCCCCATTTCTTCAAGGTCATTCAGGACACTTCTAGAGACACGAAAGTACTTGTAAGTGTTACTTCTCTCTTTCGATTTGAATGTCAAAATGTTTGCTGCACATCATGTTCTTCAGTTTTTGATCAGTTACTTGATACATGCAATCTTTGTTTTGCAGAATATTCCGAAGAAATTTGTGATGCAAAATGGAGATGATCTATCAATCCCAGTGCTTCTTGAGCTCCCAAGTGGTCCAAAATGGAAAGTGGAACTCAGAAGATGGGATGGTGAGGTTTGGTTTGACAAGGGTTGACCTGATTCTCTGAGTTTTACTCTCTAGACTTCGGTCACTGGCTACTTTTTGGACACAAAGGGAATTCCAAATTCAGCGTTCTCATATTTGATAGAAGTTGTACAGAGATCGACTATCCATTGACAATGCCCAGGATTGAAGAAAATGACGAAGATGATTGTTCTAGCGATGATTCTGATGAGAAACTACACAGTGCTCCAACCTGCCAAAGAAAACAAAGGGAGAAATCTACACCACTACGTCCTCAGTAGCGCAAGAGAAGCAGATCCAAGTCAAGAGGTTAACTTACAAGATCACTATTTACTTACAAAATCTGGTTACAAATCTTTAATTTTTTAAATTTTGACTGGTAAACATGATTTTTCAACTTAAAAAGATGGCGGAGTCAGGTGTAGCACTCGAAATGGAGACGCGATATCTCTGCAGAAAGCTAATGCTTAAAAGTCTAAAATCCCTTCTTCTTTCCTTACTGCCATGAGGCCCAGTCACATCGCTCGTTCTTTTATGGTAAGCTTTCTAAAACGTCCATGCACATGATATATTTGTTGTTTGTTTAGCTTTTGCAGCCGTCTTATTGGTATTCTTTATCTTCGTATTCTTCCTTACTTTCCCTCTCTGTCGTCTTCTGTTGTTTTCAGAGGCTGCCATCCGAGTTTCGAAGCTACATCTTGATAGAACCTCTGAAGTTATCCTTAGTCTCGAATGGGAAAACTTGGCCTGTCAATATGATCTATGGAGAAAAAAAATTTGCATTCTCGCGTGGTTGGGAGCAAGTTGTGGTTCACAATAACTTGGAACTTGGTGATGCAGTTGTTTTCGTGTTGATTAATAACAATGTTCCACCTCTGTTTGATGTTGTCATTTCCCGCTCTAGAGAAGCTCAAAAGTTCCGCATTTTTGGGGAGCAATTATTACCTAAGACCGAGGAAACTGATCGCAATGTTTGCGATTTTAGTAAAGATTCTGATTCTCGGCCTCATAAGAAGAGAACAAGAAGTTCAAGAGGTAAAACAGATCAACATTAACTCACAAAACGTGATTCTCTTCTTGCTTGTGATATCCTACTCTAATTTTCTTGACAGCAGAACATGATTTTCCGGCCGAAAAAGATGGAGTCACATCTACCACTCGAAGTGGAGAAGCCAAAGCTCTTCAGAGAGCTAATGCATAACAATCCCGAATGCCGTCTTCGTTCCTTGTTCCAATGAAGCCCAGTTACATCAAGTCTCGGCAATTGGTAATCCATTTACAGACGTTACTTACCTATCAACAATTTCTTTTTAGTTTCATGATTGGTACAAGAGCCCTCAATTTTCTATATCTTCCAATATTTTCTCACTTTCACTTTCTCTTTCTTGCTTTTCTTTTTTATCGTTTATCTCAGGCGCTGCCATCGGAGTTTCGGAAGCTACGTCTTATTAAGAAATCCTGTGAAGTCATCCTTAGATTTTCAGATGGGAGAACTTGGCCCGTCAATTTGATATGTGATGTAGGAAAGTCCAAATTCACGTCTGGTTGGATGGAAGTTGTGCATGACAATAATTTGGAAGTTGGTGACACTGTTGTTTTCGTGTGGATTGACCACAGAATTCAACCTTTTTTGATATTGTCATTTTCCGTTTTAGAGAAGCTGCGTCTGAGATGGAAAAAGAAACTGGTCATGAAGATCTTAATACTAGTGATGATTCTACTCATGATCCGGGTGATGAATTTGGTGACGATTCTATTGATGATTCTGTAGAAAACTTCCACATATTTCCACTCCGCCCAAGAAAAACAAAGGGTAAGTCTGCATAGTCACAAGAAAAGCAGAAGTTCAAATGGTAAATAAGAAACCGGTATTAGGAAATGAAATGTGTTAAGTTAATGCCTCTTTAGTGGATTATTAATGCATTGAAATTTGATTATGTATTGGGAATAAATACATGGTGTTGTTCATTCAACCTTGTAGGAAAAGATTGATGTGGAAGCTTCATGAAGAAGAACATTAATTGAAGAAGATGCATAAATGGATTTCAATGAAGGATGTTGAAATGTGAGGAAAATGTCTCACATTGGAAAAACACATTTACAACTTGTGTCTTAAGCACTATATAAGGTGGAGAGCTTGGTCACATTTCAACATCAAGGAGAACACCTCACAAGTGAGTAAGTGCTTCAAGAGTGTGTATACCTCTTGGGCTAGAGTGATCTTTTTGAGCACTTCAAGAGTGTGCATAGCTCTTGGAATAGAGTGATCTTCTCGGTTAAGAGAAGGTGAAAAAGTGTGTATAACTCTTTGGGGTAGAGTGATTTTCTTGGGTTGAGAGAGGGTGTACAAGGGGTATCCTATTGGATACAAGGGCTCGAGTTGGGTATAAACTTGAGTAGTGTAATCTTGTATTTTGTATTCTCTCATAGTGAAGGAGAAAACTTTCGGAGGACGTAGGCAAGTTAATTGGCCGAATCTCGTTAAATCTTTTGTGTTCTTAACTTCTTTATTTCCTTTTTCCATCTTTATTGTTAGCACTTGCGTGGCGGAGGATTAATTTCCTAACAAGTGGTATCAGAGCTTCTGTTTATCGATCGTGAGTGGTTTTCCATGGCAAGTTCTAGCGGCTCACATTTCAAGGTGGAGCAGTTTGATGGAAAAGAAAATTGCACTCTATGGCAAAGGAGGGTGAAGGACATCCTAGTTCAATAAGGCCTTGCAAGACCGTTGAAGGGGAAGGATGCGAAGCCAGAGAAGATGTTAGATGAAGATTGGGATGAGTTGGAGTCCAGGTGTGTCAGCACTATTAGGCTTTATATTGCTGACAATATTATAAATAATGTTAATGATGTAGATTATGCACCTGAGCTTTGGGAGAAAATGGAGAAGTTTTATCTTGGAAAAGGCTTGCAAACGAAGCTGAATTTAAAGCGGGATCTCTATAAGCTCAAGATGGGAGAAAGTGCGAATCTCATGGAGCACATGAATGTGTTCAAGGGATTGATAAATCAACTATCAAGAGTTGAGGTTAAAATTGAGGAAGAAGATCAAGCCCTTTTACTTCTTACCTCGCTTCCCGATTCATATGAGAATATTGTTATTACAATTGTGTATGCTAAGGATACACTGAAGATGGAGGATGTAGAATCGACTCTCTTATCACATGAGAAGAGAAGGAAAGCCAATGATTCTTAAGGTTCCGTCTTCATTGCTCATGAATAGAATCGTAAGGGAAGGTCAATTGAAAGGAGTGGGGACACATAAAGCCGGATTGTCCATTGATGAAAGAGAAGGACGATAAGGGTTCAAATTGCTCCTTGGCTGGTGTAGCGGAGATGTCTAGAGATTTTGGAGAACTTCTCACAGTCTCTAAAGGTAATTACATTTTTTCTCAAGATTATTGGATATTAGATAGTTGTTGTTCTCATCACCTTTGCTCTAGGAGAGAATATTTTGATACGTTCCAAGAAGTCCAAGGATTTGTGACTTGGGGTGATGACACAAGATTCGTGTCATGGGTATAGGAACTGTGAAGATCAAGATGTTCGATGGAGCAGTTCGAACATTGGGTGATGTGGTGTATGTCCCAAAGTTCCAGAGAAATATAATATCCTTGAGCCAACTAGACTCCAAGGGTTGCAAGGTTTCGTCAGCAGAGGGAGTTATGAAAGTGTCACGTGGCTGCATGGTCCTAATGAAGGGAGAAAAATGTAAAAGTATGTTCCGTCTGATGGGAAAAACTCAGACCTCGAAGGTTGTTGGGAAACAGGGTGCCGGGAAAACAGGTACCTGAAGCGGGTCTCGTTTGCGGGCACAGTAGAGACGCTATCTACATGTTTCCAAGTTTCAGACGATGATGAGAAAGATAATCCTGCTAGAGAAGTCGAGGTCCCTCTTCGGAGCCAACTGGTAATTGTTGACTTGGAGCAGCTGCACATAGCATTGACCATTTTGAATCAGGGGGAGCTAAGACTGCATGCAACTGATTCGGGGTATGTGTAGTTGGTACAAGAATAAGGCCAATGGAATGCTTATGGGTATATCAAGCGGTATCTCAATTTGAGATGAACTTCAGGGATTGAAGTGGTGATGCAACATTATCCACCTAAGTCGGCAGGGGGAGATTGTTGAGTTAATGCCTCCTTAGTGGATTATTAATGCATTGGAATTTGATTATGTATTGGGAATAAATACATGGTGTTGTTCATTCAACCTTGTAGAAAAACATTGATGTGGAAGCTTCATGAAGAAGAACATTAATTGAAGAAAGTGCATGAATGGGCTTCAATGAAGGATGTTGAAATGTGAGGAAAATGTCCCACATTGGACAAACACATTTACAACTTGTGTCTTAAGCACTATATAAGGTGGAGAGCTTGGCCACATTTCAACATCAAGGAGAACACCTCACAAGTGAATGAGTGCTTCAAGAGTGTGTATAGCTCTTGGGTTAGAGTGATCTTCTTGAGCACTTCAAGAGTGTGTATAGCTCTTGGAGTAGAGTGATCTTCTCGGTTAAGAGAAGGTGAAAGAGTGTGTATAGCTCTTTGGGGTAGAGTGATTTTCCGGGTTGAGAGAGGGTGTACAAGGGGTATCCTATTGGATACAAGGGCTCGAGTTGGGTATAAACTTGAGTAGTGTAATCTTGTATTTTGTATTCTCTCATAGTGAAGGAGAAAACTCTCTGAGGACGTAGGCAAGTTAATTGGCCGAACTTCGTTAAATCTTTTGTGTTCTTAACTTCTTTATTTCCTTTTTCCATCTTTATTGTTAGCACTTGCGTGGCGGAGGATTAATTTCCTAACAAAATGAACTTAAATGAATTATATATGTTTTTCTTTGCATTATCTTTATTAAGCTTACTGCCATTATGTTCCTTCTAATACCCAATTGTAATGATCTGTAACAGGAAAATATGATTCTCCAAAAACAGAAGGTGATGTAGGCACTTCCAGTAGTCGAAGATTCCAAAAACAAACACCGGAGTTTCTTAGGAGGATGGATGAATTGAATATCAGTAGAGACACTGCAGTTATGGTGCGAGTTATGGATTTCAAATCTCGGAACCCTTCTTCTTTTCTTGTTTCAAAGAAGCCCACTTATGTCGGTGGACGTGGGAGTGGACGGTACTTGGTAAGCTATCTTCAAGAATTAGTGTTCTTTATTCAAAGATTTTCTTAACTT
Organism: Prinsepia uniflora; assembly: GCA_032719365.1. Classification (NCBI taxonomy): domain Eukaryota; kingdom Viridiplantae; phylum Streptophyta; class Magnoliopsida; order Rosales; family Rosaceae; genus Prinsepia; species Prinsepia uniflora. The sequence goes on from CM064876.1 coordinate 20,062,548, forward strand.
TTCTTGCTTTACTGTTTTTTGTCCCTTCTTTTTTCCGGTGCCTGCCTTATGATTTTCGCGAGATATATGTTTCCGGGGACTCTTGCAAGGCTACCCTTCAAGTTTCAGATGGGAGATCTTGGCCCGTTGATTTGGAATGTTCACTCAGAAGAGGCAAAGCCAGTTTCTCTTTCCAGTCTGGTTGGAAGAGATTTGCGCTCGACAATAATTTGAAAGTTCGAGATGTATGCGTGTTTGTGTCGAAAGACAAGGTTAAGCCTTTGTTTGATGTTACCTTGTTTTGCAAGGTAGAAGCCGCAAACTGCACCATTGATGGGGAACCAAATGTGTCATGGATGATGGAAGGTGATACCGAACATGAAGATGATGAGTCTGTTCAATTTTCAGGTGATGAATTTCGAGCCTGCTAAAATACAGAGGACATGTCCCAAGGTAACCACCAGCGCTCATAAGAAAAAGATAACAAGTTAGAGCTCTAAAGCCTGAGTAAGGGAACCTTTGACAAAATTCTAAAATGAGTTCCTTTTGAATTGTTCTTCTGGTATTTTTTGACATCATATTTATTTATTTATTTATTTGAAGTTGACCAATCGTTTGACAACTGCATTTTCCCATTCTTCACATAGCATGTAACTTCTTGATTATTGACTAGATTTTGAAATTGGATGTCTCCAAAACTGAAAGAGGCTGACCCGGAGAAATCCTGTAAGGGCCTGGATGTACTCCAATTGGGCCTTGACCAGGTTGCAAAATTAGAGGTTCCGTTGCTGGACTAGAAACTAGAGCTGAAAATTGCATAAGGGAAGTCTTTTAGTTCATGGAAGCTAATGTATATATGTTGTTTGTTATTTGTGATTTTTATAAACTGAAGTTGGTATTTAATTTCATTTTCAATAATTACCCCAAGTGATGTGGGTCTGTAATTTCATTTGAGAATTTCATGTAAGTGTGCAGAAAAAATTACTTCTCGGGTCGAAATGGGGGTTTTTTTTTAATCGACAAGTGTGGGGAAAAAAGAATTAGGCGAGTAGAACTACACACCAGGGCTCAGTCATTGAATTGATACATCAGCCTATCCTCCCAACACACAAAGCAATTGAACGGAACCGAGCCCTCGATAGGACGCCTCCGCATCCCTCCAACACCCACATGAGCCAAAATATATTAAGAAAAAAGAAGTACAACGAGGGGGACATAAAACCTAAATCTCGCAAATAGGATACAATAAAGTTCATACTTACATGAATCGAAAGTTGCACATACCTAACCAATCCTTATAACAGAAATGTGAAATGAAAATTGGGGAGAATCCCACCTAGTGAACCCGAACCCCATAGCACCATGATTTTCCAAAGCATCTGCAACACCGTTACCTTCACAAAAGAGATTGGATATCTTAACTAACATGTTGTGGAGGTGATCTATGCAATTCATTCAATCCACTCTAAGCTACCCAGGGACCAAATTAGTAGAATGTCTAGTGGAAATGGGCTTAAAAGAAGAATAGTTAGTATCTTTACTAGTACTAGTCTTGTTGTGTAGTAGATTATCGGAAACGCGAAGGAACTTCAGACGAGGTTGCCAGTCGGCACCTTTATGGAGTATGCCAATCGATGATGGTTGGCAGTCAAAAATTTGTGCCATTGATCTGTCTGAAAATGGGTGTTGGCTGATCGGCATCGTCAGGTGAGCTTTCTTTGGAGAAGGAGGATGTACTTACCTCTAGACTGATGAAAAGGAGTGGCATCAGTATGTTTGTTGTATTTAAAACTCCAGATTGTAATAAACTATTTTGTACAAAGAATGGGTCAGGACCCAAATTGTGAACTCAAATAATACCTATGAACCTACTGATTGATAATTTTATTGAATGCTAGATTAAGATCTGTATGTACTTTCCTAAATAAGGTACTAGATGGTTCGACTGATTGATCGTGATGTTTGGAGTTTCTGAATAGGAATCTAGGTTCCTTTCCAACCAAACTAGCAAGTGATTGATGTTTTTCTTTGTTTGTTTCTGTATGCCTCCGATGAGAGATTTGAATGGGAGAGATGAGATAACTTCGGTGGTGAGATCGATGGGGTGGAGGCCGGATGGACCTGCTGATTGAGAGTGGTCTTGACGACTAGGAGAGGTCCTGCCGACCAGAATTGATCTTCCGACTTGGAAGTGATCCTGTCGACTAGGAATGGTGATGGAGAGAGGAGATGATACCAAAGACCAGAGATGGTGCTGCCAATCGGGAGGTGATCTTACCAACTAGGAAGTGATCTTGCCGATCATGAATGATGCTGGAGATAGGAGATGATACTAGAGACCATAGATGGTGCTGCCGATCGGGAGGTGATCCTGTCGACTAGGAATGCTGGCGAAGTCCCCCAATCTGCGGAGTCAAATGAAAATAGATTGACAAGCTAAATAACCAAGTATAAATGCTTATCAACATAGGTGGTCAACGGATGCTCGGTGCGCTCGAGTGATGTGGGCATCAGTGGAAGAGTGAAGAAGGGGAGATTTCCTAGACATGGATTTTAGTCCTCTTCCCACAAACGGCGCCAAATATTTATCCTAAAATGGACCTAAACATATGTGGAGGCCGCACACACACAGGAAACGCAAGATGTATGTGATTCACCTAGAATAGGAATTGCCTATGGTTAGGTCATGTGCCACATGAGGGGGCTTTGTACATGGGCCTTGATGGGCCTTCCTTCATGGACCATGGTGATGGTCTTGGCTTTACTCCCAGTGGCCTTGCATGCTGTGCTGGGCCTTTGATGGTGGATCGGGCCTAGTTCGAGTGATCTTCCGGGTCTTATCCTGGATGATCGATATGGTATCAACAGATTGTATTAAGCTTGTTAGGCTGGACCACATTCTTTGAGTATGAGCCTTTTGGAGTTCCTGTGTCCCTTAGATTTTTGTTTCAAGAGTTATTTTGAGGAAGATGCAGTAAAAAATTTCATTTTTTTCCATGATCAAGTTGGCAAGTTGGGAAATTTAGGATGACATTCTCTGAGATCACTCGGAATGTTCATTGTGATTTATTTGGATTAGGTTGAACATGCAAAGTTGGAGAAGCTGAACTAGGCTATTTAAGATGACTTAATAAAGTTTGTGGGATCTACGTGTCCAAATAATTTACTCTCCATCTTTACCTTTTCCCTTTACTTGGCAATTGGCATGAAGTGTTCAAACTGATTTCCAAGTTTGAATTACTGTTAAGCATCGTGGTTTCTTTCTAAAACTATATAATGTAGATGTCAAGCCTCAACAATTAGTTCATAATAGACTCTCTAACTTTTAGTCATACTAAAATATGAAATTTACTTCTCAAATAATTTTCTTAAACTCAAGTTCTAACATATTTTACTGCACTTGATCTGTTCAACAATCCTGTTGCCCGAGAGATGTTCTTGACTCTCAAAGGCGAAAAACGCTTGATTTGGTTGCATAGAAAATTCACCCAAAAATCCTGTTCTCTAGATTGTTTGATATATTGTAAGTTTGATTTCATTGAATTATGTGAATATTGGTTATACGTTCCAACAACCTGGTTTTATACAGTTACACTAGTTTTGCCTAATTTTTCGTTTGAATTTTACTCCATTTACATTTAACTTTTGGCTTTACTTTTACTTCTAATTTTTTTTTTGCAGGTCCAAATTCCATAAGGGCCACTTAACCTCATTAAAGAAAATTAATTTCCAAGGCTAAGATGCTTCACTAAAAGCTGATAGCATACTTGGCATTCTGCCAGTTGCCAAGTAAAGAGGGCTTGGGGATTAAATGAGTGAGGTGTGAGTAGTAAAGTGTGTGGGACGGTTAAGGAAAGTGTGCAAGTGTGAGTGATGTTAGAGTATGTCACGACCTGACTCTCCTAGTACGATATTGTCCGCTTTGAGCCTACGCCATTGCAGCTTTGTTTTTGGGAACTCACGTACAACTTCCCAGTGGATTACCCATCCTGGGATTGCTCCAGCCTAATCTCGCTTAACTTTGAAGTTCCCAAGGAATCAAAATTGTAACACCCCAGAAATTCAAGAAAATGAAAAATGACAAGTGCCCTTGTAAGGTCAAAACGTTGACTTTTTGACAGAGAGGCCTTCTGAAAATTTTGTGAGGACCGTTACAAAGGTTTCGAACCCCTGAGTACATATACAGGTGGTACGCCGAAAAAAGGAGTTTGGATAAGTACATTATGGATCAAGAATGATTATGGGCATTTTGGTAATTTTGTCCAGAAGGGTATTTTGGTCAATTTTAGAAAGAGACACCTAGAGTGTTCTAGATCGCTCTTTATTTTTCTTCCCTCACATCTCCCCACCGACCTAGTACACTGAGAAATAAGGGAGTGCGATTGTTGGTAAGTTCGGCGAGTTGGAGCCAAATAGGAACAAAGTGGTCATGACAATCAACCCGTGAAGGAAAAACCAGAGAGACGAGGGAGAGAACCAGGCGAAGAAAAGGAAAGGAAGAGGAAAAGAAAAAGAAAAAGAGAAAGGAGAAAGAAGGAGAAAGGAAAAGAAACTATGAGAGAGAACCATGAGAAACAATGAGAAATATGTGAGTTCCCTTTCGGGTTTCTCACTCTGGACTAGAGAACTCAATAATAGGTCGTCTAGTACTCTCAGGAGAGTACTACGATCGTTATGGGGCAAGAACTGACAAGTTAAACACAAGAGAAGCTGTTGAACAGCTCAAGGAAGTCATGGTCGAAGGTTCCAGTAGTTGAGCTACGATTTCAGGTATGTTTCCTAAGTGTATTTTCTCGGAATTATTTTGTAATAAGCATGATTAATGGCAAAGGATATGGTTAAAAGTCCTTCATTGTGATACACTTGGATATTAATAAAAAGATGACTTTATGAAAATGGTAGCAAGAAGGATTGGTTACAAGGATTGTTTGTGTAGATAATTTGAAGATTAAAATGGTCGTTTAAGTTGAGGGTATGTAATTGGAGAGGTTAGGATTTATATTTTACAATGTGGACTTGATTATGTGTTTTGAACTTGTGACTATCTTAATGATATATATATATATATATGGAATTGAGATGGTAAATAGTGTTAAATTTTAATGGAAGTAGGACACCAAATATGATCAAATTAATAATTTTCACTACTTACCGGGGTTAGTGAGTTAGACGTGAGCGGTAACCCCACAAGGACAAAGTTAGTTTGGTTAATTTAATGACATGGATTCAGTGTTGAAATATCGTCACTATTGGCGATATGTCGGCCGATATAGCGGAAATATGAGGGGTCGATACCTAAACTGGGGGTGAAGAAATTGTGTCCCCTAAAATTGAAGTTTTTGTCCAATTTCGGAGAATATCGGCGAAATTGTCCGATATTACCTATATACACCAAAATCAACTCAGCGTTTTGGCTAGGCATGAGACATTAGAGGCTCACAAAGAAGAGTGAAGTGGCTTGGGCGAATCCTACTGGTTTCAGTCACAACTAGTGGAGCTTGGGGTGTGCTTGCGTCGACCTTGTCACGATGAAGAAAAAAAGAAATTTGAGTGGCTTGGGCGAATCAGTGAAGTTGGTTTTAGTCATGGTTGACACAGTGGAGCTTGGATCTGCTTGGATCTTGGCGCGAAGAAGGAGGATAAAAAAAAAGAGTGATGAGAGGGATCAGAAGAAAGAGCGGTGAGGGAGAAGAAGAACAAAAAATAAAGATGTGTTACTGACGAGAGGGGGTCAATGGCAAGAGTATGGGAGATAATATCAAGTGGGTGAATACACAGGTAAGAGAGTTAGAGAGATAAGATGTGGGTGAATGAGTGGATATAATAAATAATGTAAAATAATATTTTAACTTTAGTAGATAAGTAGATACTTTTATTGTCATCAAGTTTGATTTGATTTTATTATTTATAAAAATATATCAATTATTACATGTAAAAATGTTTATATTTTATTACCTTTTTAATCTAAAAATGTATTATAATTACCATTATATTATATTAGTTTTATTATTAATTACTTTATAAATATGTTTTCATTGTTAATCTTATATATATATTATCAATTTATTATCAATTAATGTGCTCTAATTTAAATTATATTTCAATTTATGTTTATATTTAAGATTTGAAATTATTAGTCATTATCATACTGTATTATATCATATTATATATATATATATCATATCTTTATTATATAGAAGTCATTTTTACAATTTTTATTAGTGTTATATAACTATTATTAGGTTCTTAAGTTTTTGTCCGAGTTTCATTAAAAAAAATTAACTTTTAGGCTAAATTTTTATCGTTTTTGTTGAGTGTAAACAATATCGAAAACAATAAAATTTATGAGTGGACAAAAATAACGGTTTACCAAAATGATTTAATCGAAAATACATTTATACCCTTCACGTAAAAGTATGCATGCATCTGAAAACAAGTAGGTCAAATACTTTTCTCAAAAGCAAGACGTATTGCTTTTCAAATCAAACACAGTGAAAAATACTTCTCAATCAAAGCCATTCCTCAGTAGGGTCTCAGCCCAAAACCAAATCATACAGTCTCAGCCCAAAACAAATCACGTGGGACCTCAGCCCAAATATCAAACCATGTGGGATCTCAGCCCATCATCATCAGCCACGATTCCAATCCCAGCAACTGATAGCTCGTTAATTAAGTATTATTTTATATTATTTTATATCCTTTATACTTAACTTTTAATATTAAAATTATAAATAATTAGAGAAAATAATATATTTTGTGGGATTTTTGCAGAAAGCAATAAAGTATGGAATTCCGAGCATTTTGACGAAAAAATTATCCCAATCAGAGTTTTAACGAAGAAGATATGATTGAAATAAGGGAGGCCACCGAAAATCTCATGGAATTTCGGTGGGAAGCCACTGAATTCCAGCACAGCAACCCAAATCCAGCAGCCTAGTAAGCCCAGCCCGCTCCAAATTCCTTCAGGCCCAAATCATCAGAACAAAACCCGCGCCCAGACCCGTTTGCAACACCTGACAGTCCCTAGGATCTGTCGACAAGCGCTGGCCGATGAGTTTACCCTTGCTTCAATCAGCTCGCGTGCACTGAGTTTACCTGCCCTGTCAGTGGCAATTTACCAAACGTCACTGTTCTTGTCAATGCGCAGCCACCGACTCCTACTTTCCTCCGTCAGACGTTGCTCGCCGATTTATTCACCCATTCGCAACAGCTAGCTACCAAATCTCACCAGCCCCAGCAGCTCCCATCTGCCGAGTCACACAGCTGCATAAATGCTGATTTTTCAGCAATGATGGCCCCAAAAATCAGCATTTTGTCATCATTTTTTTATTTTAATTTTTCTTTTGTAAATTTTATTTTCTTGGTTTTATTTTAAAGTTTAAAGAGCCTTTCTTCCCTATAAATAGGGGGTCATTTTCCTTGCTAGGGGACTTTTTTCCTAGAGAGCTCCTAAACACAAGTTGTATGTTTCCTTTAGAAATACCAAGGCTTAGTATTTCTGTTGCAATTCTAGAGTTTAAGTTCGCATTCTCGTGTTTATTCATCCATCTTCATAAGGTTTCTTCTGCTGTCAGAAAATCTTATGAATAACATTTCATTGTTTCCATCTATTTTCGGAATCACAAGTTGTTCTTGGGTCCGAAAGTGTAAACTGTTTCTCCCTTGCTTAAACTCTCATTATTGTTTCGGTTTTATTTTTAATTCAATATTTATGTTGGTATATTCTTTCTAACTTTTGTAGACATGAATATATTTATCATGTGTTTTACTTTCCGAACTTCATTTACTTCATACATTTGAGTGTTTAAGCTTCAATTCTATGCTAAGTGTTTATGACCTCTGTTCGGTGCACTTTGTAGAAAATTGAAGAGATTTAAATGTTTGACATACATTCAAATCATAAACATTAGGTTAATCATTTTATAAGTATTTATGATCGTTATTCGGTGCATTTATAATATTGAAAAATGTATGCATGTGTAAGATGGTGAAAGTAAAATTTCGTAATAGAGTGTTGGTAAAATTTGTGTTTGAAGAAAGTCCACTTGTACAATTGTTAAAGTAGGAGTATAATTAATTTCATATTTGTTTTATTTGTTTTATTGTCTATATTATGATTACAATCCCTCAAAACCCCAAATTTAATTCTTTATTCTTTTATTAATTTATTCTTTTAATCATTTATTCTTTAATTCATTCATTATTTATTCCTTTATTCATTAATTCATTCATTATTTTATTCTTTGATTATTCATTATTCTTTCTCACTAACATATTATTAATATTCCCTAATTTTTTTCAGATAAGAACGATCCATATTTACCAATACTAAAATGACACAAAAATGGTTTAAAATATGTATATACTTGAATTACGGATTTATTTTAATGCGTATTCTCAAGGTATCAATTTTTGGCGCCGTTGTCGGGGAAATTAAAAATCATTCTTAATATGTTAGTATGTATACAATTTTTTATATGTAAAATGTTCATACTTGTGAATAAAGTGTACATATTATAAATGTTCTTAACTTTTATTTTTGTACTTGATTCAATTATACTTATTTATATTTTTCTACTTGTTCATATTTTACTTATAGTAGTTCATATTTTATTTGTTTACTTTCATTGTTATACATGTATATTACTTATTTTATTTTATTCTTATTTATTTGTTTATTTATTGTTTTTTTACTCTAAATTTAAATAATAATAATAATAATAAATCGGAATAAAAAATAATAATAATGAATTCGGAATTAAAAAAAACAGATATATATATATATATATATATATATTAGGCTTGATTTAATTTGTTTATAATTGTGCATACTTGATTTGATAATGTGTAAGTGTATATATATTAAATGTTCATATTGACTATGTTTATAAATGTTCCTTCTTGTTTATAATTGCACATACATAAAAATGTTTATACATTTTCTTATGTGTTAGCATAAAAATGTTTATACATGTTCATGAGATACTTGTTTAGGTAAAGTTAAACTCCTATCATACCTATTTACTTGTTCATAATTTATATTTATATATATATATATATATATGTATATATTAGGCTTGATTTAATTTGTTTATAATTATGCATACTTGATTTGATAATGTGTAAGTGTATATATATATATATATATATATTAAATGTTCATATTTACTATGTTTATAAATGTTCCTACTTGTTTATAATTTCACATACATAAAAATATTTATACATTTTCTTATGTGTTAGCATAAAAATGTTTATACATGTTCATGAGATACTTGTTTAGGTAAAGTTAAACTCCTATCATACCTATTTACTTGTTCATAATTTCTATTTTTATACTTGTTCATAATTTTGTATGGAATTTATGTAAATTTAAATTCTTATTGTACTTGTTCATAAATTATGCTTAATGCTCATATTGTATTAGTTCATGAATTGTATATTATGCTTGTTCATTTCATTTTATTCTATTTTTATTTTCTATTTATTATTTATTTATTTTTAAAAACTAAAAAAAACGAAAAAAAGAGGAACTATATATATCTTTGACTTTCCAAACTTGTAAATATTGTTTCCTATTAAATGTTTTAGAGTTGCATGAATCTCAATGCCACTTTTTCTTCAAAATTTTACTTTCGAGAACAGGTAGCGCCCCTCTTATTTACTCTCTCCTTAACCCTTCATGATGTGTGGATTTCATCACCACACACCATAGACTCGAATCTATGGACATGAGGTTGGGGCGGAGTTTGTAAACACTTGGGTTTGGTAATTCACCAAATCTTCCATCGGTTGGTCATGGTGTCTAGGAGGGTTATGACTAGTGACAAGTTTTGGATTAAGAAATGAAACACCAATGGAGTATATGCCCTAGTCAAGCTAGCCTTGGGGTGCTCTTGAAATTATCCTTGCTTCTCGTGTTACATCTATCCCAACTGGCCATGATTAACGTTGAATAGTGAAAGGGTGGTTATCAGTACGCGCAGGCCGTACGCCCAGGAAAGTACTATGAGAAGCGGAAAGGGAAAGTTATTCATGGCACTTTAAAACTCTACTTATTGCATTATTAGATTGCATACCCTCCCTAAGATTTCATGATGCTCGAATTTCATCACGGGCCTTCTAGGCTAAGTGAATCTAGAGAAGTGAGATCGAAGGTGTAGGCCATTTTTTTTTCATGAATTATCACGTAACTCTTATGTCTTATGCAGGTTCTAAGAATTTCTCTCTTATGCATTCACACCATTCTTCATGTAGATACTTTTGTGTGCATTAGTTTAGATGCATTTGGAACTTTTGCATTTTCTTGCCATTACCGTGACTTTTTGTTAATTCTAGCTTCCAATTATGTCATACTTTATGTTATTTGGAGCTAATTGTTTCTTTTTCTGACTTCAAATTATGTCATATTTTGTGCAATCCATACTTTCTAATACTCTTATTATCTTTTACTTGTCTATATGTTAATTTTGACTTAAATTTATACTTCACATTTTCTTGTTAATATTTCAATGAACTTATATTCCTAACACTAACCCTAATTTTTGTAACATTTATCTTGTTTTAATTTAATTTCACTAGCTACTTACTTGTCTTGCCTTCTAACATAGTGCTTGTTAACAATATAGGTACGTACTTATGAATGCGCGCTCATCAATCTAAGTTGGATCGGTTGAGAAAGCAATTTGATAGCTCACCAAGCAACGCAACATTCAAAGACGCACTTAAGCAAACTGGCTTATCCGGACCTGTGATGCCCCGGAAATACGAAAAAGGAAAAATTGAAGGAAATGACGATTTTTCCCTGGTTATAAGGGCCGAAAGTTGACTTTTTTATCGAGACCTTATTTGGACTTTTCGGAAGTACCGTTGGATAGGTCTCGAGACGCTGAATCTGTAGACAGACGACATGCATCAATCGGAGTCCGGATGAAAAAGTTATGGATTGAGGAATGCTAGGGGCATTTTGGTCATTTGTGTATAGAAGGGCAAAATGGTAATTTTGGACAGCAAAGTGATTAGGACGGTCATCAGTGGCTGATTCAGCTAATTTGGATGTGGACTGGTCCCTTGGTGACACATGTCATCAGAATTGAAAGATTAGTGTAAAGCCATGTTTGAATATTCAAAAACGATAACAACCAAATCGTTTGTTGTTTGATCACTATATATGTACGACTTGAATTAAAACCAGGAACAGAGAGAGATTAAATGGGAAATGTAGAGAGGAAAAGAAAGGAAATTAAATGGTGCGTTGTGAGCTTCGAACCCAGCTGAAACCCAGAAAACCCGAAAAACCTTTGAAGAAATCTTAGGATCGAATTTGTAATTGTGGACGTTTGTGAGTGAAATTGATGTTGAATTTAGCTTCCTAGGATTGAGACGAGACGAACCAAATAAAAATTGAGGTGAATTGGTGTCATTTTGAGTTAGAACAGAGGGAATGAAGTCTGCGGATTTTCGACCTTGAGAGTCGAGCAATTGGAGGGAAGGAAGGATGAAATGGATCTTGGAAACATATTTAGTAGGATCCCACAATGCTTTCTGATGCATCAATTGAAGGAAAACGATGGAGAATGATGGAGTTCGATGAATGCACAGTGTATGTCTGTTCTTCGAAGGTCGAGTTTGATTTGATGGGATTAAGGTAAGTGTTGATGTAATCGGGTTTACAGAACCTAAATTGAGTCTATAACAATGCTAATGGACTGTTCAATTGTTGAAAATGGTGTAGAATTGATGGACATTGAACCGGGTCTGTTCGCGGGCTGCAGGGATCCGTTTGCAGGGAATCGGGTGAAGGTGGTGACATTGTAGCAGGCGCGTGGGTTTCACGCGCAGCCACTCACGGCGGCGCGTGAAGGCGCGTGGGCGCGATTCCCGAGGTGAGTTCAACACGACTTTTGTCCTGATATGCATGCATAGTTAAATGTTTTACATGATTGATTGCATGATTTGATTTGCAATGATGTCCTGATGATGTGGCATGATTATTGTGATTATATGATTATTTTATTCGGTCTTTCGGGCACATTTTACCAGAAATGTGCAAATGATGTTTTGGGCTAGGCCCGGAGTCAAAATGGTTTCAAAATGGATATTTTGAATTAATTGATGAGTCAAGGATTTGATTGAAATGTTTTGGGATGTAATCTCGGGATGGTTTTCATTGTGATTGTGAGTACCCAGACGGTCGGAGTTAGGGGATCACCTAGTCGACCGGAGCTTAGGGGATATGATGGTATGATTGTGAGTTGTTATGGTAAGCCAGCTTCTCGGATGCGACTGAGCCTAGATGTACCACTCGGATGTGTCTGAGCCTGGAGATGTGTTCGCCTAGATGTGACTGAGCTCGAAGGTTGAGCCCAGAGGTGTCTGATCCCGAGAATGTGACTAGCTATTGGCCTACGCGTAGTGCGGATGTGACTATCTGATTGTTTGTGCACTTATGAATAATGCGAATTGATTGATGGATTGATTGATTGATTGTGCACTTGTGAGTAGTGTTGTTTGATGTTGATTGTGATTGCGTACTGGTATTGAGTACGGGTTCTGTTCTGTGTGGCTAGGTGATTATGCTTTCACATGTTTGGCTTGAGAGTCGGGATTTGATATGTTTCATGTGATTTGGCTGGAAAGCCGGTGATTGTCATTCATAGGTTTTACCCTATGCATGCACGGTTTGATAAACCAGAGGGTAAATGATGTATTTTGAAATGTGTTTTAAAAGATATTATTTTTGTCCACTCACACCTTTTCTGTTTTGATGACCCTTCAGGCTGTGGCACGACGTTCGGGGCTGATCGAGAGGCGGAGGCATGAGCGGAGATCAGTGTAGTTATCCTTGGTCTGACAGGTGCTGAAGGATAGTTTCGGGACTTCAGTTGACTTGTCAGACGGGAGCAGGACCGTGCACGGTTATCAAAGTCCAGTTAGGACGGATCCTGTTAAATTGGTATCAGAGCCAGGTTGGTTACTGATTTTCCATGCCTTCGAGATACGAGCCCTGTGCGCGGCCTGGTGATTAGACGGGATATGAGGGTGTCAGAAATCCCTGGAGTGATTAGGACCCTGGATTTGGGGTCGAGCATGGTATCATGTGTTCTGGTTGTATCGGACTTGTGATGGTCCGGATGGTTGTTTACGATAACGATATGGTATATGGATGGGCATGTTGGGCCAGGCTAAACTTGACCCGAGGATATGGGGTCGGATGAGTGACCTTTGGATTTATGGATATTCAATGGGACTCAGAGGGAGTCTGGAATTGGTTTAGTGTGTGTTGAGAAATCCTGAGTAAAGTGTGGTTCACCTAGGAGTGTTTTCTAGGTGACCGGATATGCCAGTGGTGGCATTGATGTTAGTAAATGTTGAATTCAGACTCGAGAGGAGTCGAGACATTGGATTTGGACTTAATAGGATTCAGGACTTGGTTTAGGACTCGGAATGAGTCATGATGTGATACGAGGGCTCCGGATGAGCCAGGGAAGATGGAAAACGTTGCACCTAACAAGTAAAGGTTCACGTGGGAACCCGAGGTATTGGTTGTGGATTGAGTCTCCATGATTGTTGTTGGAGAGGTTGTTCGAATTTCGGGAACAAAATTCCTTAAGGGAGGAAGGTTGTGATGCCCCGGAAATTTGAAAAAGGAAAAATTGGAAAAATTGAAGGAAATGACGATTTTCCCCTGGTTATAAGGGCTGAAAGTTGACTTTTTGATCGGGACCTTGTTTGGACTTTCCGAAAGTACCGTTGGATAGGTCTAGAGATGCTGAATCCGTAGACAGGCAGCATGCATCAATTGGAGTCCGGGTGAAAAAGTTATGGATTGAGGAATGCTAAGGGCATTTTGGTCATTTGTGTATAGAAGGGTAAAATGGTAATTTTGGGCAGCAGAGTGATTAGGACGGTCATCAGTGGCTGATTCAGCTAATTTGGATTTGGACTGGTCCATTGGTGACACTTGTCACCAGAATTGAAAGATTAGTGTAAAGCCATGTTTGAATATTCAAAAACGCTAACAACCAAATCGTTTGTTGTTTGATCACTATATATGTACGACTTGAATTAAAACCAGGAACAGAGAGAGATTGAATGGGAAATGTAGAGAGGAAAAGAAAGGAAATTAAACGGTGCGTTGTGAGCTTCGAACCCAGCTGAAACCCAGAAAACTCGAAAAACCTTTGAAGAAATCTTAGGATCGAGTTTGTAATTGTGGACGTTTGTGAGTGAAATTGATGTTGAATTTAGCTTCATGGGATTGAGACGAGACGAACCCAATGAAAATTGAGGTGAATTGGTGTCGTTTGAGTTAGAACAGAGGGAATGAAGTATGTGGATTTTCGACCTTGAGTCGAGCAATTGGAGGGAAGGAAGGATGAAATTGATCTTGGAAACATATTTAGTAGGATCCCACAATGCCTTTTGATGCATCAATTGAAGGAAAACGATGGAGAATGATGGAGTTCGATGAATGCACGGTGTACGGCTGTTCTTCGAAGGTCGAGTTTGATTTGATGGGATTAAGGTAAGTGTTGATGTAATCGGGTTTACAGAACCTAAATTGAGTCTATAAAGATGCTAATGGACTGTTCAATTGTTGACAACGTTGTATAATTGATGGACATTGGACCGGGTCTGTTCGTGGGCTGCAGGGATCCGTTTACAGGGAATCGGGTGAAGGTGGTGACACTGTAGCAGGCGCGTGGGTTTCACGCGCAGCCACTCACGGCGGCGCGTGAGGCCGCTTGATGGCGCGATTCCCGAGATTAGTTCAACACGACTTTTGTCCTATGCAATGTAACGAACATTTTGGCTTTGGTTTCGAGTCAATCGGACACCGTTTCGATATTGTTTAGAGGGTCCAAAGGTTTATGTTATGTGTTTAATTAATATTTAATTCCCGGAAAATTATGGGGAATTGATATTATATTAATTAAGTCCTTAGTGACCCTGAGTAATGATTTTGGATAGGATTCGAGATTCCTGGAAAATTTCAGAAATTACGGAAACGCGGGCAACTCGGAACGCGAGCGGTTTGGGCGGTGTGTGAGCAGACGTTTGTTTCATTAACTGATATGCATGCATAGTTAAATGTTTTACATGATTGATTGCATGATTTGATTTGCAATGATGTCCTGATGATGTGGCATGATTATTGTGATTATATGATTATTTTATTCGGTCTTTTAGGCACGTTTTACGAGAAATGTGCAAATGATGTTTTGGGCTAGGCTCGAAGTCAAAATGGTTTCAAAATGGATATTTTGAATTAATTTATGAGTCAAGGATTTGATTGAAATGTTTTGGGATGTAATCCCGGGATGGTTTTCATTGTGATTGTGAGTACCCAAACGGTCGGAGCTAGGGGATCACTTAGTCGACCGGAGCGGATCACTTAGTCGACCGGAGCTTAGGGGATATGATGGTATGATTGTGAGTTGTTATGGTAAGCCAGCTTCTCGGATGCGACTGAGCCTGGATGTACCACTCGGATGTGTCTGAGCCTGGGGATGTGTTCGCCTAGATGTGACTGAGCCCGAAGGTTGAGCCCAGAGGTGTCTGATCCCGAGAATGTGACTGGATATTGGCCTACGCGTAGTACGGATGTGACTATCTAATTGTTTGTGCACTTATGAATAGTGCGGATTGATTGATGGATTGATTGATTGATTGTGCACTTGTGAGTAGTGTTTTTTGATGTTGATTGTGATTGCGTGCTGGTATTGAGTACGGGTTCTGGTCTGTGTGGCCAGGTGATTATGTTTTCACATGTTTGGCTTGAGAGTCGGGATTTGATATGTTTCATGTGATTTGGCTGGAAAGCCGGTGATTGTCATTCATAGGTTTTACCCTATGCATGCATGGTTTGATAAACCGGAGGGTAAATGATGTATTTTGAAATGTGTTTTAAAAGATATTATTTTTGTCCACTCGCACTTTTTCTGTTTTGATGACCCTCCAGGCCGTGGCACGACTTTCGGGGCTGATCGAGAGGCGGAGGCTTGAGCGGAGATCAGTGCAGTTATCCCTGGCCTGACAGGTGCTGAAGGGTAGTTTAGGGACTTCAGTTGACTTGTCAGACGGGAGCAGGACCGGGTACGGTTATCAAAGTCCAGTTGGGACGAGTCCTGTCAGGACCTCTATCCCTAATACTCGGTGAATCCTTAAGTAAGAAGAGTGATTCAGAAGAAGACCCGACTCTCAGAACACCATCAGCCATGACACGAAATTTGAGTATCCGTGAGCAGACTTGTGCAAACACAAATGCTATGACAAACTTCTGCATCCAATATCCCGAGCCTAGAACCAACAAGAAGGATATTGAGCTTAAGAGTGGAGTCTTTCATCAGCTACCCAAGTTCCATGGAATCAGAAATGAAGATCCACACAAACACTTAACGGGGTTCCAATTCATTATTGGTAGTATGTGTCCCGATGATGCGGACTTGGAAATCATGAAGCTGGAAGCTTTCCCGTTGTCCTTGGAAGATAGAGCACGGGTATGGCTTTTGGGTCTCCCACCCAATCATATTGAATCTTGGGGGAATTTGGTTCAGGAGTTTCTTACCAAGTACTTCCCTGCCTCAAAGATTACGGTCTTAAGAAAAGAGATCATTGGAATCAAGAAAAAAGAGCATGATGAGAATTTTAGCCAGTATTACGAGAGGTTTAAGGAACTTTTTGCTTCATGCCCAACTCACGGGATCACTGAAGGCTATCTCTTAACCTACTTCTACGAAAGACTCAAGAGTTGGGATAGAGGACTACTTGATGCTGCAGCTAATGATGCACAATACGAAAGTGCCGAGCCTATTCCAAGAAAGGTACATGAGGTGAGTTCCCATGTTATAAATGATTCTAAGTTAGATAAGATCACCTCTATACTTTCGAATGTGTTGGAACTAAAGAAGCAAGTAGCCCCTGTTTACTGCATATGCTCCCAAGGCCATCTTGAGGACCAATGCTCCTACAGTGCAAGGGAGGAAGACCCCAGAACTGAAATGGCACACGTCATTGGAGGCTTTCAAGGAGGGCAAATGACCCAAGGTTACAGTTGGAGAGATCCGAACAATGTCCTAAACCCTCAGCATATGTCGACAGGCCCAAACTATGGCTCGAACCATTTCCAAAGACCCACATGGAAAACTAGGCCCTCGATTCCATTTTTTAACTTTTCTCATAATCATGCAAATAATCATATTTCTTCATCTTCTAATTCTGATTATGATAAAATGTTGGCTGCTCTTTTTGTCAGGACCCGACCCTCCTCTGTCAGGTCCCGACTCATCTAGCACGATATTGTCCTCTTTGGGACACAGCAATACTCAACGGCAAGCCTGCGCCCTCAAGGTTTTGTTTTTGGGAGCTCACTGTGCAACTTCCCAGGGGGGTCACCCATCATGGAATTGCACCAGCCTCAACTCGCTTAACTTTGGGGTTCCAATCCCCCCCAAAGCCACTGAGCACCCAAAAGGCCTCATGCTAGATAGGTGTGTGCCTACACCTTTAAGGCACACCACCATTCCCTTCCCAGACCATTCCCCCCTCACAGGAATGTGGGATTGTTCACCGTTCCCTCCAGGACACGGGTCTTACAATCCACCCCCCCTTAGGGCCCAGCGTCCTCGCTGGCACACTTCCCGGTCGAGGTCTGGCTCTGATACCATTCTGTCAGGACCCGACCCTCCTCTGTCAGGTCCCGACTCATCTAGCACGATATTGTCCTCTTTGGGCCATAGCAATACTCAACGGCAAGCCTGCGCCTTCAAGGTTTTGTTTTCGGGAGCTCACTGTGCAACTTCCCAGGGGGTCACCCATCATGGAATTGCACCAGCCTCAACTCACTTAACTTTGGGGTTCCAATCCCCCCAAAGCCACTTGAGCTCCCAAAAGGCCTCATGCTAGATAGGTGTGTGCCTACACCTTTAAGGCACACCACCATTCTCTTCCCAGACCATTCCCCCCTCACAGGAATGTGGGATTGTTCACCGTTCCCTCCAGGACACGGGTCTTACACTTTTCCAAGGGTAGCAAACACTAATGGCTTAGACTCAAGCTCTGGTCACAGGTTAGCAAAAGGAAATAGTTGATCTTAAGGACCAAGTGGGAAAGGTCATGGACTTCATGGGTAAGATCCAAGCTAGCGGGGTACTTCCACTTCAACCTACGCCTAACCCCGAATGCAAGACCTGAGGCCAATACGATTATCACTCAAAGTGGTAAAGTGCTTAGTGATATAGAAACAGATATAGCCATTTCTTAGGCTGAAAAGCACAAGGTGGCAACCAAGACCACCACGGCACAACCGCCAGTTCAACCTACCCACACATAAGGTAATGACCATATCCATTCAAGTTCGGTTGTTACTAATTCCCCGTTTGTGCATGCACCTTTCCAAGTAGTCTTGGAAAATCTAAGAAGGATGAATCCGATATGGAAATCTTGGAAATCTTCAAGAGGGTGTAAATCAACATGCCCTTGATCGAGTGCATCAATCAAGTACCGAAATACGCAAAGTTTCTAAAAGAGTTATGCTGTAATCCAACGTTGCTAATGTCGGCTACCCCCCAAAGTTGAATAAGGTTGTAATGGTGATTGAAACAGTTTCTGCTGTAATCCAACGTCGGCTACCCGGGGAGTTTTTATGTTCCTTGCGTGATTGGTAACAAGTATTTTGATAAAGTCATGCTAGACTTAGGTCCATCCATTAATGTTATGCCATATTTGTTATATGTTGCCCTAGGTTTAGGTAAACTAAAGCATGACAATGTTATCATTCAATTAGTCGATCGTGCTAATGTGTATCCTAAGGGATACGTCGAAGATGTTCTTGTGCAAGTTAACCAACTCATCTTCCTTGCGGATTTTTATGTCCTAGACATGGAGGATTCCCCAAAGAAACAAGCTCCACTAATTTTGTTGGGAAGATCATTCATGAGAACTGCCAAAAAGAAGATTGATGTATTCAATGACACATTAACTATGGAAGTCGATGAAGAGGAAATTGGCTTCAACATTTTCGATGCCATGAGGTACCCTAGTTCCACAACTCAAACTACTTTTTCTATTTATGTGTGCACTTCTTTTGTAGAGAAACATCTTGAGTCAATTCGAGAAGACACACTCAATATGGTAATCCAGGAAGGAGTTAGCCTAACTCAATCGGGGGACGCCTTGGTTAAGGACACAGATTATGAACTAGATCCTTGAATTTGGGAAGAAGTCATGACCCTCAATGCAGCCCCCAAAATGGTAAATCCTCATATACCCTTGTCACTTTCAGTTAATACTAATGCCACTCCTCCTTCAGTGGTTTAGGCCCCCGTTCTCGTGCTCAAGGTTTTACCTGACCACCTGAAGTATGCCTATCTCAGACCTAACAACACCTTGCCCATCATAGTGTCTATTGTACTGACCAAATCACAGGAAGACAGATTTTTACGTGTCTTGACGAAGTACAAGACATCCATTGGATGGACTTTGTCAGACATCAAGGGAATCAGCCCTACAACCTGTGTGCATCGAATCATTTTGGAAGATGATACAAAACCCTATCGTGAAGCTCAACGTCGCCTCCATCCTCCGATGATGGATGTCGTGAAACAAGAGGTAATCAAACTCTGCGATTGTGGTGTCATCTACCCAATTTCAGACAGCAAATGGGTCTCGCCAGTCCAAGTAGTCCCGAAGAAAAGTGGAGTCACAGTTGTTGAGAATAGTGAAGGTGAGCTCGTGCCCCAGAGAACAGTGACCGGATACAGAGTCTGCATAGATTATCGACGCCTTGACAAAGCAACCAGAAAAGACCACTTCCCTTTGCCCTTCATTGATCAAATGCTTGAAAGGTTAGCAGGTCACTCTTATTACTGTTTTCTAGATGGTTATTTCGGGTACAATGAAATATGTAGCGCTCAAAATGATCGAGAAAAAACAACTTTCACTTGTCTTTTTGGTACTTTTACCTATCGAAGAATGTCCTTTGGTTTATGCAACACCCCAGATACTTTCCAAAGATGCATGCTTTCTATTTTCTCTGAATATGTCGAAAAAATAATTGAAGTATATATGGACGATTTCAGTGTCTTTGGGGATAGTTTTGATGCATGCTTAGAACACTTAGAACTCATCTTATAAAGGTGTGTCGGAACTAATCTAGTACTTAATTGGGAAAAATGTCATTTCATGGTTAGGCAAGGGATAGTCTTAGGCCATATTGTCTCTGAAATAGGAATTGAAGTTGATAAATCTAAAGTTGATATTGTGCGCCACTTACCCTATCCCACTTCTGTGAGAGAGATCCGTTCATTTCTTGGTCACGCAGGTTTCTATAGAGGATTTATCAAGGATTTTTCCCACATTGCAAGGCCCTTGTGCCGATTGCTTCAGAAGGAGACACCCTTCATCTTTGATGCAGACTGTCAGGAAGCTTTTGAGAAGCTTAAAAATCTTTTAACCACTGTACCCATTCTTTGTGCCCCGGATTGGTACCTACCCTTTGAACTAATGTGTGATGCTTCTGATTATGCAGTTGGTGTCGAGCTCGGACAAAGACGAGACAAGAAGCCCTACGTCATATACTATGCATCCAGAACTTTGAATGATGCCCAAATGAACTACACCACTACTGAGAAGGAGTTGCTTGTTTTTGTGTTTGCTTTAGATAAGTTTTGTTCTTATTTACTTCGAACTAAAGTCATTATTTACACTGATCATGCAGCACTGAAGTATCTCATGGCCAAGAAGGAAGATAAACCACGGCTAATCCGATGGATTCTTCTTCTTCAAGAGTTTGACTTCGAGATTAGGGACAAGAAAGGTATAGAAAATGTGGTAGCTAACCACTTGAACCGCATTGTACATGAATGCGATCCTGTGGCAATTCAAAAGATGTTTTTGGATGAGCAACTCTTCGGAATCGAGGTAAGTACTCCTTGGTATGCTGATATTGTCAATTACTTAGTCACCAAGCAGTTGGCCACCACTCTCACTCGTGCATAAAAAAGATAAGCTCAAGAAGCATGCTAGGTACTATGTTTGGGATGAACCTTATTTATGGAAACACTGTGCAGATTTACTAATTAGGAGATGTGTTCCTGATAGTGAACATAGACCAGTCCTATAATTCTGCCATAACCATGCTTGTGGAGGTCACTTTGGATCTAGAAAAACTGCACTTAAAATTTTAGAATCTGGATTATATTGGCCCACACTATTTAAAGATGCACATTTATTCTGCTTAGCCTGTGATAAATGTCAAAGATCATGAAACTTAGGACGAATGGATGAAATGCCACAACATTATGTTTTAATTGTTGAAATATTTGATGTTTGGGGTATCGATTTTATGGGACCATTTCCTCAATCTAATGGCTATCTCTATATCTTACTTGCTGTTGATTATGTATCGAAATGGGTGGAAGCTAAGGCCACCAGTACTAATGACTCAAAAACTATTGTAGATTTCCTCAGAACTAACATTCTTTCTAGGTTTGGGATCCCATGGGTCCTAATAAGTGATGGAGGAAGTTATTTCTGCAACAAGACCATTGAAGCTTTAATGAAACGGTACAGTGTCACTCACAGAGTCTCTACACCTTACCATCCTCAAATGAGTGGAATGGTTGAAGTCAGTAATAGAGAGATCAAGAAGATTTTAGATAGAACTGTGGGCCCTAATCGTAAGGATTGGAGGCAACAATTGGATGATGCACTTTGGGCATACAGGACGGCCTACAAAACTCCTATAGGAATGTCACCTTATAGGTTTTTCTATGGAAAAGTTTGCCACCTTCCAGTGGAACTGGAGCACAAAGCATGGTGGGCTGTCAAGACTTTCAATATAAAGCTGGATTGCATCGAAAGCTCCAGCTGAGTGAGCTTGAGGAGATCAGGAATGATGCATTTGAGAACGCTCTGATCTACAAGGAGAAGACTAAGGCATTTCACGACAAACAGATTAAGAGTAAAATATTTGACATTGGCCAGAAGGTTTTATTGTTCAATTCACGACTTAAACTTTTTCCCGGTAAGTTATTTTCTAGATGGGTGGGTCCTTTTTTTGTTACTAATATGTTTTCCCATGGAGCCATACAAATCAAAAGCATTGAAACTGGGAAAGAGTTCAAAGTTAATGGCCACAGATTAAAGCCTTACATCGAGGCATTTGGAGAGCACGATGTTGAATCAACAAAAGTGCTACGGCCCATATGAATTGATTCAAGCACTTCGTGTAGGCTAACTGGACATTAAACTTCAAGTGCTTATTGGGAGGCAACCCAATGTATTCCCGAGTTGTGAAGGATTCATCACCGCAGATTTGCTTTCTTTAATCCCTTCACTCTCTTTTATTTTGTTCCTTTAATGTTTTCTTATTTTATTTTTGTAAATCCTCTTCCTTACTTAGAGTCTATGTTCATTTACTTTCTACTTGCTTACATTGAGGACAATGTAGAGTTTAAGTGTGGGGGAATGGTTTACAATTTTGCACTAAAAAATAAAAATAAAAAAAATATTTTGAGTCTTTTCGTTTTAACTTAGTATCTTTTGAGTCTTAGGGTGCCCTTTAATCTGTCAATGATAATAATGAAGGAAAACGCTAAATTATGGTTACAAACGTGATCACTACAACTTGAATTCGTTTGTTAATATTTTGTGATTAAGTGTTATAAGTTGTAGATAATGCATGTAAATTGGTATATAAACGAGCATGTTAGGATAAGTATGAATCATATGAACCTTATGTGAGTTTTAGAACTTTATATACATCTTTGATGAGTGATTCATAAGTTCTTTGTTTAAATTGATATACATATGTCTCATAATTACTTGCCATAGCTTTTAATGAACTCTAGAGTACTAGAACTTATTCTATGTGATTTTCAAAGCTTTTAAATCAATAAACTCTCTGATTTTGGACATGATTGAGACATTAGGGTTAACACCACAAATTTAAACATCCATGTTCCCTATTTTATGCGCACAAGTTGCAACACCTTAGTTTTAACCATTTTGAGCCCACATTAAGCCTTTCTTTCATCACCATGATTATCTAAACACTTGAGCTTAGTATAGACATCTTTTACCCTTGTTCCAAGGACTCGGTTGAAGACATGAAATTGGTGTGAAGAGAAATTGATGATGTTTTGAAGACTTTTATGTGTATTATTTGGATTTACTTACTCAAACTTTGGTGTATTATTGACACATATTATTACCTTGATATATGAAAAAAAAACATATATATATATTTATATAAAATTAAATTAAAATAAAATGTTTGAATCTCTATCAAGGTAATAAAGTTTGATTATGTAATGTTTGATCCTTTACATTTGTGAATCCGACACAAAGAATGATTATGAGGCCCAACATGATGAAATTAGGCCTATCTTCAAAAGGATGGATTATTGACATCATTGCACTAAGGTCGGGAAGTTATGATACGTTTTGGGAGTCTTTTAAGTTTTGGAACGAATTTGAGCACCACTTATCATATACATTCCTTGCCTCTAAACTTAGCCCCATTACAACCTTTGTAAAGACCTTATGATCCTTAAGATGGTAAACTTTGATTAGTTGAGTCAATCACTTGAGTAAGCTTATGGTTTTGGTTTATTTGTTCAAGTATGTTTTGTTTTTATCTTGAGGTGTTTGTTTGAGATTTTGCAAAAGTACTTCAATTCTATTATGTGAGCATTTTTTCCTCACATACTTTGAGTGCAAACACAAACCCTAACAAAATGAGTGAATTTATGAGTGCATATCCTTGTGAGTTGATTCATACTTGTCTTATTCATGTTGAGATCCATTTTACCATATTTACTCATTATCTTACTTGTTGAAACATTTTGTTATCATGTATTAACTCTTGAATTTCATATGTTTAAATGCTTTAAGTGAAAATATTTGATGCCATGATTATAATAATGAAATTTTGAAACAAATGGTTAAGGGTTTACTTGTTTTGAATTCGTAGTTTAATTTTAGTATTTGCTAGGGAGTAGCAAAGTTTAAGTGTGGGGGTATTTGATAGGTCGTTAATTAAGCATTATTTTATATTATTTTATACCCCTTATACTTAACTTTTAATATTAAAATTATAAATAATTAGAGAAAATAATATATTTTGTGGGATTTTTGCAGAAATAAATAAAACATGGAATTCTGAGCATTTTGGTGAAAGAATCATCATAATCGGAGTTTTAACGAAGAAGATATGATTGAAATAAGGGAGGTCATCGAAAATCTTATAGAATTTCGGTGGGAAGCCACTGAATTCCAGCCCAGGAGCCCAAATCCAGTAGCCTAGCGAGCCCAGCCCACTGCAAATTCCTTCAGGCCCAAATCATCGGCTCAAAACCCGCACCCAAACCCGTTTGCAGCACCTGACAGGCCCTAGGATCTGTCGACAAGCGCTGGCCGATGTTACCAGTCTATGTCGAAGCATGCCTACCGAATTCCTCTTGCTTTAATCAACTTGCGTGCACCGAGTTTACCTGCCCTGTGAGTGGCAAGTCACCAAACATCACTAATCCTAACAACGCGCAGCCACCGACTCCTACCTGCCTCTGTCAGCCGCTGCTCGTCGATTTAACCACGCATTTGTAACAACTAGATACCAAATCTCACCAGCCCCAGCAGCTCCCACCTGCCAAGTCACACAACTGCATAAATGCTGATTTTTGAGCAATGATGGCCCCAAAAATCAGCACGTTGTCATCATTTTTTTATTTTTATTTTTCTTTTGTAAATTTTACTTTTTTGGTTTTATTTTAAACTTTAAAGAGCCTTTCTTCTCTATAAATAGGGGGTCATTTTCCTTGCTAGGGGACTTTTTTCCTAGAGAGCTCCTAAACACAAGTTGTATGTTTCCTTTAGAAATACCAAGGCTTAGTATTTCCGTTGCAATTCTAGAGTTTAAGTTCGCATTCTCGTGTTTATTGCTCCATCTTCATAAGGTTTATTCTGATGTCAAAAAATCTTGTTAATAACATTTCATTGTTTCCATTCATTTTCGGAATCACAAGCTGTTCTTGGGTTCCGAAAGTGTAAACTGTTTCTCCCTTGCTTAAACTCTCATTATTGTTTCGGTTTTATTTTTAATTCAATATTTTTGTCGGTGTTTTCTTTCTAACTTTTGTAGACATGAATATAATTATCATGTGTTGTACTTTCCGAACTTCATTTACTTCATATATTTGAGTGCTTAAGCTTCAATTCTATGCTAAGTGTTTATGACCGATATTCGATGCACTTAAGTTCAAGGACTGCTCTGACCCTGAGCATGTCGCCGTGAACACATCACCGGCCAACAATCTCCAGATCGTCGTGAACATATCATCGATCGATCTCATATACCACACTCCTGATTCGAGCCTCCCTCGGCTGCCGCCTCTCTCGGCTACTCGACAGCAAGTGCATCGCGAGCTCTTCGTACCTCGGAGGCAAGCATTATCTCCAAGGTTCTCTCCGGCTAAACATATTCACAACTGGATGCCCTATCCGAGTCTTTAAACTCAAATCAAAATCATCATTTTGAAAACAGTGGAAACATTCAATAGGGTCTACGCCCGGTTATAATTCATCAAATCATTTTCCATAAAACCATCGTAAAAAGAGTGTTTTTCAACACTTCACAAACCCAGGATTCCTCGAATCCTATCAACTCCACAATTGGGTCTCATGCTCGAAATATCTTTCATAAATCTCATAACTGGGTCACAGCTCGATATATCTCACATTTGACCATACTCTAAGTCAAACCATAAATCAACTGGGCCATACACCTGAAAGATATTTCTAAATTCGAAAACATTTCATTATTCAAATCATTTTCCAAATCCCAATAATCAAAGGGAATTTCCAATTGGGACTCATGCTCGAATCTCGATTTCACGTATCTCTGTGAAATCCTTTAAAACCTTAATTCAAATCCTCAATTTCACACCTCTCCGTGAAATCGTCAAATTATATAATCACATGCATGTAGTATACTTGGCCTAAGCCCAAATATCATATAAAACATAAATTTTGAACTGCGTGAAATATTGTAGAAAATGCGATATAAAACATATTTAAATCATATGCACTCAAGGCATCTCAAATCATGTTCATAAGACTTATAAAACAGTATGCATGCATCATATTTCATAAAACAAAATCCACTCACAGACCGTCCGTGCTGCGCGCTCTGAAACTAGCGCCGTAAGCCACTCCAGGGCTAATCCATACTCTCCGAGACATCCGGACCTGTCCAAATCATACTCAAAGGTCACTATCAACCTATACAAGTTCATATCAAAGACCCTCTCACATCCCAGAACCATCAATGTGTCCCGAACACGCTTCTCAAGATTAAAAACCTCTAAATTACCTATCAAACAAACTCTGATCGATCTGAAACCACCACCATTAGATTTAGAATGTTGAAACCTTTCAAAAAAGACCGATTTCACCTCACTCGTGCCCACGCGCCCCCATATACGGGTCAAAGTTTGGTCAACCAAAAAGTCAACTGTCAATGTTGATGTCAGTAAAGTCAACGTTGACGTCAGCCAGTCAACTATCAACGATTAACGTTGACGTCAACCGGACAATGGTCAACGGTCGTCGGAGACGGCGGCTGGTCGCTGGTGGCGGTAATCCACCATTTTTGTCCAATTTTTCAAACCTTCATAACTTTTCATATCTCACCCAAATCCTACGTTCTACATATGGAAATCATGCTACTCGAGCCAAGGAATCCAAATCTGAACCCAAATTTCAAGAAAAGACCTGTTTTTGAAGATATGGCCTCTCAAAGGTTGCCAAAATTTGAATTGATGTTCCAACCACTCCCGTCATCCAAAACCTTCTATTCTTGCACCTACAAGCTCGTATGAGCTCCAAAAACATGAATATGGACTTAGAATCAATCCAAAAGTCCAAAAAAAAAACCCAAATCCTAGAACTCACAGGTTACCTTGTTTTTCCCTATTTTCAAGCTGCCCCCGCGGCTGCTCTACCGTCTCTTCTGTCTCTTAGGCTCCCATCTTACTCCCTCACTCAGTCTCTCTTTCCCTGGTCCAAAGGATGAAGATGGAAATGGTTTGGGGGTGGTGGGTACGGTTTTGGGAATAAAATGAAGAATGATGATGTTGCATGTATGTATGAAAATGGGCCATAGGGTGGGTGACAAGTGTCACTCATCCTATGGTTCCAATTCAGATATTTTGGGGCCCACTAAAGACAACCATTTAATCCATGCAATCGTAAATAGTTCCTGGACCCTTCTGTGACCCGTAACTTTCTCGTACGATGTTTGATTTCGACGTGTCACCTGTCTACGGACTCGTATCATCTCAATCTACGTAATGGTCTTCAGTTCTCGTACATTTGACCTCCCGAGTCAAAAGTCAACTTTTTGCACTTTCTATGGGAAAAATCATCTTTTTACCCCCATCGTCTGCTAATCCTTGATTAAGCCTTACTTAATTCTTAATTAATTCTTATTAATCGATCATTAATCCTTAATTAATTCGCGAGTTCGGGACAAGTCCTTACAGGTTGAGGCTCAATAAGAGAAAAACAAAGAAAACAAAGAAAAGAAGAAGCAAGGGAGAAGAAGAGAGAAGATATGAGAGAAAATGAGAGAAGGGGGATAAGGAAAAGAGTGATAAAGTGAGTAATGAGTGTATAATCGAGAGAGAAGGGGGAGGACCTGTGAAGAAAGTTTTCGGGTCTAGGGTTTCCAACCTAGTTTTTATCTAAGAACCATGGAAAAAAAGCCATAAACAAGTTCCCTGAGTTCCTATGACCCTGGTAAAGCCTTGGTTCAAAGCTGTGGACGTCGAAATCGCCCAGAAATCGAGGACACAATTTGGTCGAATGGTGAGTGCTTGGGTGTTGGATTTAGGTAGGTTTTCTTCAAGTTTTGATTATATGGATCTTGTCTTGGGGTTTATTTAGAGTAGAAGGTTCGAAACATAATTGAAAAGGGATGGAAAATGGAGGTTTTATCACCGTGTCGGGTCGTCGGGTCGGGCGACTCGAAAACCAGTAAAACGGGTCAAACTGAGATTAGGGACGATGAATAGTGCCCCTGGCGTATGGGCTTTAAGCGACACGTGGAGGCACATGCTAAGAAATATGGGGATACATTCCACATATCTTTTGATGTTTTTTATGTTACGAACATTTTGACGTAGGTTTCGAGTCGATCAAACACCGTTTTTGGGGTAGTTTTGGTTGTTTGAAGTTTTAGAGTTCGTTTTAAATTCTTTTAAAAATCCCAAAAAATTATGGGATTACAATAGAAGATATATGGGATGGTTAATGACCTTTAGATATGATTTATGACAAATTTTGAGATTTTTGGAAATCACAAAAAATGTGTGCAAAGTGGGATTCGATGATATAGAGGTGTATGAGTGGAATTTCTTTCCCCTATAACTATTATGCATGCATACTTATATGATTTAAAAGGTTTTCTATGTGAATTTGGTGATATTTGAGTGACTGGGATTTTTGTATGATTTTCGGTGATTTTATAATTAATTATTATTTTATTGCACTTTTAACAAGGTTTTTTTGTAAATTATATTTTGAATATCGTGTCGATTGTGGTTTTGAAATGAATTTGAATTATTACATTAGATTTCTTGATACTGGATTTTGGTGAATTTCAGAGAACTTCTGGATGGTTTTTGGATATTACTTTGATGGCACATTTTACGAGAATGATGTTGATTATGGTTTTGGGCTTAGACTCGAGTTTCTGATTGTGGATTTGATGTGTAATATTGAGATATGATGTGAGTATGTGTTTCTCGATACTTTTGGGGTGTGAAATATAGTGGTGATTATGTTCATTGGATGGTTATTCTCAGATGTCGAGCTGAAGGCTCTTTATGTAACACCCCGGAAATTCGAGGATTCTAATTTTGTAAATTATTGAATGAATTGACGTTTTTATCCCTGTGAATTCTATTGCCCAATTTGTTGACTTTTCGATTGGTGGGTCAAACGGACTTTGACCAATGACCGTGACGTAGTTCGAGACGTCACGAGTCCATAGACAGGTGGCACGTCCAATTCGGACGATCGGGGAAAAAGTTATGACTATCAGAAGTTCAGGGGCATTACCGTAATTTGGACGATTGGGGCGAAAATGTTGACTTTTCGTTTGGCAACTAATTTTCACATGACTCAAGGACCGTTAGGTAGGTCTCGATGCCCTGAGTCCGTAGACAGGCGGCACGCCGAAATCGGACTTCGTACGAGGAAGTTATGGTCAGAAACATGAAATCGGGAGGTTTGCGTCTCGGTAATCGTGTCGAATATTTTATTCTGATATTGTGATTGGAGGACACCTGGATGAGTGACAAGTGTCACTCATCCATTGGCTAGATCGGATCAAGCTCCACTAAGTAATTAAATAGAATTAAATCCACCTTTTAATCTCAGCCATTCATCAAAAGTTCCCAGATTTCCTCCCAACCCTTGATCTCATCCCTGAGATTAAATCTGGACCGTCCATTCCATTTGATCAGTTTCCCTCCATGCTTTATATTTCCTACCCGAAGTGCACACACGATCCATTTCGAACAGCACCCCAGCTCATCAATCATTCTCTGTGTTCGTGTGTGGCTGGACTGGGCTGGTGAGGGCTGAGAGGCGGTGGTGGTCACGGCGGCAGACGGCGGCTAGGTAGGCGGTCCTAAAACCCGAAACTGTTTTGAAAACTCAGAATTTGGAAGCTTAACTTCCAACGTTCATTGTTGATACCTGTTAATTCTATTCACCTCTATGGACTGTTAGGAACCTATAGGACGTGATTTCGTGATCTGAGGTGACCTGAACGAAGGTTAAACGGCGACAGGAACCCAGATTCTGTTCATCGAGGTAAGCCTTCGATCTAGTCTCTGTTTGATGATTTTAATTAGATAGAAGTCTTACTGGGATTGTGACGAACACTTAGGAAGAAATTAGAACTGAAATGGTTGAGAATTGAAGGTTTGGTGACCGGGTCTGATCGACTCAGTTGCAGAGAAACGGGTTGACCCGTCAAGAGGACAGTGGTGATGACGTGGCACCCTGTCAGACCTGTCAGGTGACGTGGACCACTCTTCAGCCGGCACGTGTCACGTGTCAGTGCACAGTCAGCACTAACATGTCAATGACATGGCCCAATCAGGGACTGCCACGTGTCACTGACATGTCAGTGACGTGGACCAGTGCCGTACTGACACGTGGCACATGTCAGATCTGACACGTGGCCTGACAGATCAGTGATGTGGACCAATCAGGTGTTGACACGTCAGACCTGACAGCTGTCAGATGACGTCAGCAGGGACTGTTCCTGCGTTGACCAGAGCGTTGACCGGCACGTGTGGGCGCATGTGAACAGTATTTTTTTGTGGGACCACCACCATTCTTTAGGTTTCGACGATCCAGATCCAATGGCGGTGGTTTCGGGTCGATCGGAGATCATTAAGTTGGTCAAAATGAGGTTTATTGCCTCGAGAAGCGCGTTTGGGCGGCTTTTCCGGGTCGATTTCAGTCTAGGGTTTCATGGTTCAATGTTAGGGGCTTATATTGACCTTTACGTATACTTTGGACATGACAGGGATTGTACAATAGTACCAGGTCGAGGGTATACGTTCAGTTTTCAGCAGGATTGTATTGTGAGTGGGCCCGATTTCATTAAACCATTGCATGCTTAAATGTTTTTTGATTTACTTATATATTCACATGCTGGAATCAAGAAACGGTTTTGATGATATTGAAATTATGGTTATGGCATGTTTCACGGTATTTGGGTTTGAGACCCGTCTGATGAAACTTAAAGATTGGTTTTGGATTTCATCTATATATATATATATATATATGTTTTGCATGTGGATATCAATAAAATGTATTTGGTACTGCACTGTATAGATCCATTCTTGTGTTACTGTCTCCTTCGGATGTGGTACCCCGGAGCGGTCACGGCGCATTGCTTGCGAGGGGTCATTCTACGGAGGAACCGGACCGTAAAATAACTCAGGAGCAGGATTGCTATAATTTGTCGTCAGGGACGTCGAGCGTCTAGGACGCTAGGCATTTGAGATGCCGTACCCGAACAGGGTTCGGGGATTGGATTCGGGATTGAGACCTCGAGTGGCACCCGTAGCTTTGGGACTGTGACCTTATTGGACATCAGGGACGTCAGACATCGGGGATGTCAGGATTAGAGTGTATAGTGCAGTGGTTAAAATTATGTTTATGGTTTTATTACATGCCTTATAATTCATATTATATAATTTATGGTTTTAAATTCTGATGCATGAATGTTTGGAAAACGGAGGGGTAAATTATATGTTTTACTTATTAAACGGTTTTATAAACTTGAGTTTCGGCCCACTCACCCTTAATGTTTTGGTAACCCTTCCAGGCTGTGCTACTGAGGTAGAGGAGGATCCTGAGGCTGAGGCATAGATCTACTTCTGCGTATCTGAACCCCTGTCGGGTGGTTTGACCTGCAGGATTATTTTAGAGTCGTGCTCTCAATTTGTAATTTGGTTTTCATCCCTTGTCTGACATCTGTTAAATTCGGATTTGATGTATAACTTTATTTTGGTTATTAATTTGAACATTTGAGGTTAAAATTGGTATGTTATTTTGGGTGTCAGACGGGAGCAGGGCACGTCCCCTTATGGTCCCCATGGGATCGGGGCGGGTCCTGTCACTTTATCGTGAGCCGGGTTTCACTCGTACGTGTTGATAGATTTGGTAGTCTCTGTAACGACCCATTTTTAATTTCGAGATTAGATTAGTGAATAATCGTGACTAATGAGGTTAATCCTTGATTAGTTGGGCGAAATCGGACGAACGGTGCAAAATGACGAATTTTCCCCTGAAATGGGCAAAACGTTGACTTTTCATTCTGGCGGTCAAATGGAATTTGGACAATGACTAACGTAGTTTGGGACGTCACGAGTTCATAGACAGGTGACACGTTCGATTCCGACGTTCGAGGAAGAAGTTATGACGTTCGGAAGTTCAAGGGTATTTCGGTAATTTGATTTAAATGGGGCAAATAGTTGACTTTTGACCTATGAGGTCTGATGGCAGAGGGCTGAGGACCATTACATAGATCGAGACGATACGAATCCGTAGACAGGAGGTACCCTGAAATCGGACTTCGAACGGGAAAGTTATGGGTCACGGAAGTTCGATTTCACTATGCACGTACTTCATGACTTGTCTTAATCTGATTGTTCAGATATTTTGGTGGGACCCATGGATGAGTGACAAGTGTCACTCATCCCATTGGTCAATATCCCTAAAAAGGGGATCTCACTAATTAAATAATATTAATTTAATAATTTATATTTTAATCCCTAACAATACTAAATCCTAACCCTCCATCTCATCTAACCTATAAATCTACACCATCCATTTCCCCTTCCCTCTCATCAGATAACATCTCTCTCTCTGTTATCTCACAACCTGAAACCCATTTCCCCTCCATTCTTCATTTTCACATTTTTCTTCTTCTTTGCTATCCATACAAACACACACCTCACCATCACAAGGACCCTCAGTGCTCGTGTGTGTGACCGTGAGAGGGTGAGGACACGACGGCCAGAGCCACGGCGGCTCACGATAGGGAAACCCGAAACCATGGGTGAGTTTTCAAAATTTCGAACTTGGGTTTTAGGGAGTTTTAGCTGATACTATTAATGGAAAATTGTTTATGGAGGTCGTAAGAACTTGTTGTAATCGAAAAGGGAAGAAAGGGATTAGAAATGGACAAGTTTGGACGTTGAACCAGTCCAAATCGGTTCGGTCGGTTTAGAACCAGTGAACCCAGTTCAGCGATTGGAGAAGATGATGAATAGTGCCCAGCTTGTGGGCTCACGCGCATGGACTTCCTTAGGCGCGTGTGGGCACGTGAGGGACATTTTAGGGATGTCTGCAACATGTGAAATCATCTATTCGATGTGACGAACATTTTGGGACTGGTTTCGTGTCGATCGAACACCATCTCGATAATGTTCGGGGCATCAAAAGGTTTCGAATCGGGATTTAAAATAGTTAAAAATTCCAGAAAATTACAGGGCTTTAGTGGGAGGTTATTTAAGTTGTTAGTAACCTTCTATTACGATTTGGACAGGTTTGGGAGTTCCGATGACGGTGATTGGCTCGGGAGAGCCATATGGCACGCATATCGAGGCGACAGCTCAGACGGTCTGTGAGTGGACCTTATTTTCTAAATTGGTGCATGCATAAATGTTTATTATATGTTTTAATACATGTTTTGCGATGCCATGAGTGCATTTGGGTGTGGTTACGTATTGGCACGTATTTCGAGGTTTCGACCTTATACGGTGCCTATACGGGTTTGTATTCCTTTATTGGTTTAAATGAAATGGTTTTGGATTTCCAAAAGGATAAACTCGGGTATGAGACCCAGTTGGTTTTATCTCGGGCATATGACCCTATTGATGACTTACGGGTCTGAATCGTGGTCGCGGCTAGTGCTATGTGCACGGCGACCGACGATATGACGCTAGCCTCCGGACTTGGATGTGTTCCTTCCGGAGAGGTCACGATGCACGATCTGTCTTCAGGCAGCCGATGGAGGCTCGACTTCGGAGTGCTGACGGTTCAGGATATCGATCGGTGATAGGTGCACCATGATATTGTGGTGGTCGCGTCGGTTGATACGTTCACGGCGACATACCGGGATTGAGAGCGGTCCTGGATGGATGGTTGTACACATCACTGCGATCGGAGTCGTGACTGACCCTGAGATATCGGGCACGATGCCCAGCTGAGTCATATGTTCGGGCACGAGACCCAGTTACTTTACATTGATGATTTCGGGTCGGAGACCCTAAATGGATTTCCAGGTTCATGACGGTTTATGGGAACCGGCATGAACCCTTAAAGGATTTTATGATACATGACGGTCTATGGGGACCAGGCATGAACCCTTGAAAGGATTCTATGATACATGACGGTTTATGGGAACCGGGCATGAATCCTTTGAAAGGTTCTAAAGATGTTTTCTATATGTATATGAATGGCATGAAAGTTTATGTTATATATATATATATATTCATATACCTTCCGTTACTTGGATTATCTCCTCCGGGGAGGGTCGTTGGCCTAGGTGGACCCCGAAGTAGTCAAGGAGCACCGACTGAGTGGAGTCGCCCCCTAGTTGGGTTCCTTACTCTCAGGAAGGCTTGGATCATATCCTCAGGGCGGGTCATTGGTCTACGAACATTGACCTTGGACTCTGAGAGACTTGGATTTGAGACCCCAGGTAGCACGCGCGTAGCTTTGGAAACCGTGATAGGATTGGTTGTGTGAATTATATGTATATATGATATATGAGATGTGATATGTGACGTGTACAGGTTTTGGGCTGAGTCCCTTATGGATTTGGACAGTGGCCCGTGTGGTTGGTTCTTTATGGTTCTTTCGGCTATGGTATTGGGCTTAGCTCCCAAGTATGGTTCTTTTGGATAAATAGTTTTCGAATGCATGCATGTTTTTTAGTGAAGGGTACAAATGTCTTTCTTATGAAATATTTTTATAAACTCCTTGTTTTGTCCACTCACAGCTTTTAATGTTTTGACTGCCCTTCAGGTTGACAGCGGATGTGGACTGTAGCAGACACCAAGATATCACATACCTCATCCGGATCCTGGCCTACTCTGATAGCCCGAGAGGGCAAAGGTTGGAAATTTCCCTTGTCTGACACTTCGTGTGAGACGGGAGTAGGGTCGTCCCACGTTAATCCCGGGGGGATTAGGACAGGACCTGTCAGCGTGGTATCAGAGCATAGGATTGCTCGTAGGATGCCCAGAGAACTCTGATACTCAGGACGCTCTGATACTGTCAGAGTGGTATCAGAGCGGGGTTGTCTCTGTTCGAGCAACCGTGTAGCTCTTGGAGTGATGCGCAGGTCGAGGATGTGATGTCTCAATGGGCTACAGTTCATTATCAACTTGATAGTTAGGATGCTGGTACGATATTTAGTAGGATTGAATCGTGAATCGTCTTGGTTTGGCACTCGATGCTGGGGTTACCATAGTTCTGTCGAGGATGACAGAGTGGGACCCTATAGAGGGATGAAAGTAATAGAACTTCAGTGTTTTGATTGTGAGACAGTTAGTTGGGATCGTCTTTCACGTCGTTGTAGGATCGGTTTTGACGATTGGTTGGGAGTTGTGACCATTGGATGGTCAGATTTTGTCCAGTTAGGTGGCTATGCTGCTGGGAGTAGCCGGGTTCAAGGAACTCTAGTTGAACTTACGGTAGGATTGGATTGACGTCCATGCGATGTTAGGACCCCATGGTCGGTCAGATCATGGGTTATATTGCTTTCTGCAGTTGGGTTTAGGGAACCCTAGGTAGTGATCGTGGAATCCTAAGGTAGGATTTATGGTTTAGAAAGGTGAGTTGGCTAGTGGTTTGACTTTGACGACTTTTCGGAGTCGAGACCGACCTTCGGTCATGTCAAGTCATGTTCGATCTAGTCATGTCAGCTTTAGTGATGAGACTGCACTTTGCAGCCATGGTTGTACTTATCAGTTAGACCTAGTTGGTTTTCGTGCTACTGTAGTTGTGATGGATAATTTGTGCAACTAAGGTCATGGGTGACTTGGTAGACGGCATTGGTTGAGTCGAGTTATGACTGGTTAGAGATTGGTTGGACAGGTTACCAGGGTTTGGTACTTGTCGATGGAATCCCGGAGCGGGGATACGAAATAGTCAGTACGAGCGGTTGATTCCGTTGAATGCGGAGTCTCGATTGTGATGTCTAGTGGTTAGTTCTGTACGAGTCTGTGGCAGGCACTACTACCGAGAGTGGTTGTTGTTACGGTTGTTGGGAATTGGGGACGTTCGGGGAACGCTTCCTTTTCTCGTATGAGTTGTCGGGGTGACTGCACCCAGAGTTTTTGGGTACGAGGGAGGCAGAGTTTCTCTAAAACGAGCAGAGGTTCGGAGTCGTCGCTCGGTATGAGCGGAGATCAAGGGTTGTCAGTTTTGCACACGGTGTGCTGATACTGATGCTAGTGTTAGTGTGATGATGCGGAGGCTAGTGCTGATACTGATATAGGTGTTAGTATGATGATGCTGAGGTTAGTGCTAGTGTTGGGGATCGTGCTGAAACTAGTGTTGATGTTCGTGACGGTGCTGGTACTAGTGCTGGTGCTGGTGACAGGACCGCTCCCGAAGGGACATTGATAACCGTGCCCGGTCCTGCTCCCGTCTGTCAAGTCGACTGAAATTCCCAAATTACTCTCAGTACTTTCCAAACCAGGGATAGCCACACACGTACACACTCATGCCTCCGCCTCTCGATCAGCCTTGATCAGCGCGCCACGACCTGGAGGGTCAATAAAAACACAAAAGGTGTGAGTGGACAAAAATAAATCAGTTTATAAAATAGTTACAAAAATACATTTCTACCCTCCACGTAAAACCAATGCATGCATTCGAAAATCATTTCGCAATCTGTTACATTTTCATCATAAGAAAACCGTGTACAAAAATCAAAATCCTTTTCCTTTTCTTAACCCTCGGGTCATAGCCCGCAATCACAAACACAGGGCCTCAGCCCAAAACCATGAATCAAATCCAAGTACACAACATAATCCAAATCCATCAACCATATAAACCAGGCCACTACCCAACACATCTGAAACATCAGCAATCAACAGTAATTCACAAGTCAAACAATCTGCTGGATCTCAAGTGCGCCCGAGTCTTTAAACTCAAAACCATACGCATAATCAGGCCTTCCCGGGATATCAACGAGTCTTTAAACTCAGAACATAATCAATAGGCCTCGGGCGGTATTATACCGAGTCTTTAAACTCAAAACAGTAACCTAGTCTTTAAACTCATCAAGGGCCCTCCCCCGTCATCAATTAACCGAGTCTTTAAATTCAAAACATGATCCAGCCTTAGCACCAGGTCTTTAAACCCAAAACATACTCCAGCAATAATACTGGGTCTTTGAACCCAAAACCATTTGTAAATCACAACAATCCAGGATCCATCGTGATCCAAATTCCAAAATCAATCCGAAATCACTTTTCTTCATAACAAGACACATGTCCGAATTTCCACATTTCGTCATCATTAAAAACGAGACATGTATAATCATATCAAATCACCTTTTCAAACCATTATCCATTCCCGAATTCGAATTCGCAATAATGATTTCGTAAGCCGGCATCCGGAACCGTCATTCCGAACCCAAACTAGAAATTCACTTTCAAACTTCCGAAAACCGAAATCTCGTTCATCAAAATTACTTTTATGCCCTCGGCATCAATCCCGAAATCACCTTTTTCAAAATCTGTTTTAAATCCTTAAAATCACATCATATTTCAAATCCCAAGGTCAAAACATCAAAACCATAATCAAATCACCAAATTCACGGTCAAACCACAACATACTCGAAATCTCGTAAAACGTGCAAATCCGTGTCATTCTCGAAATACGTGTCAAAACCGTAAATCATACTCACAATCATAATCGAAACATCATTAAAACATGATACGCACAATTCATATAAAATCATTCATTAAACCATCATCGAAGCATAAGAGAAACCATAGTCTCGAAATACGTGCATTTCCGTATGCATATAAAAAATAAGTATAAATACGGAAATCAAAATTATCACAAGTCATAATCATAATCATAAAGATCATAGAAATATTTATGCATGCATTAAATTTTGAAAGCAAAGTCCATTCACACTCCGTCCATATCGCTCGTTTTCGCGCTGCACGCGTTTCTGTAATTTCCGACAATTTTCAGAAATCTCAAATCCTGTCCGAAAACATACTTGAGTGTCACTAAGGACTCAAATAACAACATACCATTTTCCCATAATTTTTCGAGAATTAAACGTTAATTAACAACGTAACATAAACCTTCGGACCCTCGAAACAACATCGAAACGGTGTCTAATTAACTCGAAATCAACGCTAAAATGTTCGTCACAATGTATAGGACAAAATTCGTGTTGGACTTACCTCAAGATTAGGGCTCACGCGCCCTCACGCGTCGCCGTGAGTGGCTGCGCGTGAAACTCACGTGCCTGCTACAGTGTTGCTACAGTACATCTTCTTCACCCGGCCACCTGGTAAACGGGCCATTTAACCCGCGTCATGACCCGTTTCGCTTCCTGCCATAATCAAGCTAATTTCTTCAATTGATCCATCAAGTAGAATTGCAATACCCTCAATTAAAGGTCTGTAGTAATCATTCTAAGCGACACAGCCTAAAACCCCTCAATTGAACTCAAGTTCAAAACGATGTTCATCATCCCAATTCCACTAAACATCCACTGTTTTCTTCAATTGAATAGTTAGGTAGCATTGTAGGCTTACCATAGAGAGGATTGTGTGACCAATTCTATCAGAACTTCCCTCCAAAACCAAGACTCCAAGCTCGATTTTTCTGAAACTCAGTCGTGTCTGCCCATGGCTTCCCAGGCTTCAAGCTTCGATCCCTTGATCTGGATCGACTAAGTGAGGTCCCAGAAGACTGAATTGAGCCTTAAATTGTCTTGGGTTGGCCTACATTTCGAAATGGAATTTTGAATTTGTTCAAACATGAACTTCGGGTTTCCAGAGTATTTTCTCACCCAGTCCACCCGTTTCTCCTCTCTAACTCCTCTCTAATTCTATGTCCCTCTCAAACGTCCCAGAAATGGATTAAACAATTCCATTAATCCCCCCAACCCGACCAGTGCTCTGTTCAAATTCTCAATGGAACAAAACAATTTTCCCGTGCTTTGCACTTCACCAGCCTCAACTGACCCAATGCCACTCACAAGCATAAACAATTCCCTCAATGCTCTGTGTTTGCTCCACTCAATCCATTAGCACTCAGCCCAAGCAAGGTTCTATAAACAATGCCTAACCCGTGCTCTGTTTTCTAAAAAGAACCCACAGAACCATACACTGCTGTCCCAAAATCAACAGCCAAATTACCATTTTGCCCTCACTTGCCAAATTACCAAAATGCCCCTCACGCATCAAGACCCGTAACTTGGTCATCCGAACTCTGATTGACGGGTGCCGACTGTCTACGGATTCAGGGCATCGAGACCTTCCTAACGGTCCTCGGTCCTCGACCATCGGACCTCCCGATCAAAAAGTCAACATTTCCCCTTTTTTGTTCAAATTACGAAAATGCCCTTGGACTTCCGAACGTCATAACTTTCACCTCGCACGTCGGAATCGAACGTGCCACCTGTCTATGAACTCGTGACGTCCCAAACTACGTCACAGTCATCGGTCAAAGTCCATTTGACCGCCCAAATTTAAAGTCAACGTTTTACCCACGACTAGGGGCAAAACAATCATTTTGTATCGTTCGTTCGATTTCGCCCAACTAATCACCGATTAACCCGCTAATCATGATTAGTTACTAATCTAATCCCAGAATTCGGGATGGGTCGTTACGGCTGGTGCAGGTGATTGTGATGACGATGAGTCACGAGTCGGGATGTGACTCCGTCTAGATGGGCATATGTTTGGTATCTATGGTCTCGGAGTGGATCACGAATAGTGAGGGACACGTGGTTGATGTCCGAGTGTGTTGGTTCCGATATGGTTGGAGCTTCGGAATCGAGAGAGGTTGCGATTGAGGTGACTAGTGGAGTGCAGGTTTTCCGCATTGGTAATGGGTATTTCGAAGTCATTTTGGGTGACTTCTCGGGTTCTGCAATGGCAGATGATGTTGGATTATGTCAGATCATGGCATATGATGCAGATGAGATAGATGACGGTTGTGTCACCATTACATTGGTCGTGTATTGGTTGGTGGACCCTGGATTTGTCTTAGGTCATCAGGAGGAGTTGAGTTTATCGAAGTTAGGTGACTGAGATTTCTCACTTTCTGCTTGGTGGCAGAAGATGTTGGGTTACATGACGTGGTGAATGCAATGAGTTTTGGTTGTATTCACTTAGGATGATATTTGATGTCATCGTCTTGGATCATCTTTGGTTTTTCCTAGGTGGAATGCCAAGGATCGATACGAGGTAATTGGAGAGAACCCACAGTCTCAGCGTGTCTCGTCATTGACTGATCTATTTAGATGTGGGAATTGGTTAAGGAGTGATGTGACTGAAGAAGAATTCGAGAGGGTGTAAGACCCTATGATCGAATTCTAGGTGGATTGTTAGCTGAGTGAGCTTGTGTGGATCCACCTAGGATCGCGATGTGGATATGGATTGTGATGTTGAAGACTTTGATCGTCGTGACGATCGAGGATCATGACATTTATGGTCGGGTGACGTGGTGATGGATCTGGATCGTGATCTCGATGGTCCAGATAGGTGGAAAGTTTATCGCTCTTACTTGGATGTTTGAGTTGAGGATGTTGGGACTGAACTTCTTTTCAAGGTAAATCCCATATGGTATATTACTCGGGCGAGTAAATGTCCGACGAGGTTGGATTTTGTCAGCCTTAGAGATGTGCGGATGTTGGGATTGGCTTCCCTATGAAGTCAATCAAATGTAATGTGTAATCGATTGAGCAAGTAACCGATAGGTTCGAATTTGGTGCGTCTCGGTAGACGAGAACGAGATTTCGGGTTTTGGAATCGGATTTTAGGATGATGATTCAGGATTCGATTTTGGAACTTGAAAGTGAATTTCTGGATTTGGGTTCGGAATGGCTATTCCGGGTACTAGCTTACGGAATGATGATTTCGAATTCGGATTTGGAAATGGATAATGGGTTAAAGTTTTGATCTGTCAAATACTGGATTGGACAAATGGACTCCAGAATAGAAACGTGTTTGGCTACGACCTAGGTTGTGGTTGTTGTTGTTGTTGTTGCCATCGTCGTTGTTGTTGTAGGCTGGTTGATGGATTTATGTACATACCTTGTACGTTGTTCAAGGTACGATACTGGGCAGACTGGTGGTGCCTAGTGGCGGTATATAGGATATACTAGTGGTATGTTGGCGAACGTGCTGGTAGTCGGCTTAGTTCCGATACCATTGGATTAGTGAAGGACGTGGACTGGACGTGGGATACCGTGCAATGGGTCATGGTATTTCTGATGGGTCCAGTCACACACAGGTTGAGCGTTTTGTTGGTAAGTGTATACTCAGGTTGAGTGAGTTGGTGGTTAGTGTAACCACAAGGGAGTATAGTGTCAGTTGGTGGTAAGTGTATTTCTGATGGGTCCAGTCCCAATCTTTACCTTTCGGTTCGTAAAGTCGTGGGAGATTACTATCTCTTCAACCTCTTCAATAGGCTGTGGATGTGGTGTTGCTGAATGGTCCCGAGGATCTTCAATTGGCTCATCCCGTATTCTCTGTGCTTCTTGAGGGTTGACGGAGTCAGCCTCGAACGCGGATTCTGTTACTGCCATGGTTTCCTTTGGTGGTTGGATTGGGGTGACAGAGTTGCATGCACTTGCAGCCATTTGGTCTCCTTTGACTTGGCCAATCCCTATAGGGGTTGGGAATTTTACCAGGAGTAGGTGGGTGGAGACAACTGCCTTCATTTGGTTAAGTATTCCCCGCCCGAGAATGGCATTGTAGGCTGCGGGGCAGTCCACCACTAAGAAAGGTGCTAGTACGGTTGCCTATCGCGGATGTGTTCCGAGGGAGAGGGGGAGGGTGACCGTTCCATGCGGGACGATGGAGTCCCTAGTGAAACCAAAAAGCGGCGTAGGTGAGCGGTCCAGAATTGCTTCTGGGATGCCCAATTGCTTGAAAGCTCGTATGAAAAGGACGTTGACCGAGCTTCCAGTGTCAACCATCACCCGATGTACGTTGAAATTGGAAATCTCAGCCATAACGAAAATGGGGTCGTCGTGAGGATAGACGATCCCGCGCTCCTCCTCCTCTGAAAAAGTGATGGGTTCCCACCCGAGTCGGTTTGCCTTCTTAGCTCTTTCCTCTTCGATGCTGAAGAGCTGGTGATTCTATTTGGTGGCCCGTAGAAAGTTCTTCTTCGCCCGGTTGGACGTGAGCGGACATGAAATGGATGGCCCTACGGAGATCGTGTTGATCTGTGGGTTGCGAGGGGGAGGTGGTGCGTGCTGGAGAAATTGGTTGATCTTCCCATCGCTGGCCATAGTTTCAACCGGATCCCGGAATGCAACGCATTGGTCAATGCTATGGTCATTGTACTTGTGGTACTGGCAGCAAATTCCGGTGTCCTTGTCGAGCTTACCCTTTGCTGGCTCCCAAGTAGATTTCCGGATCATGTGTTCAACATTGAGGAGCACATTCTCATAGGGAGTATTGAGGAT
Organism: Prinsepia uniflora; assembly: GCA_032719365.1. Lineage (NCBI taxonomy): Eukaryota > Viridiplantae > Streptophyta > Magnoliopsida > Rosales > Rosaceae > Prinsepia > Prinsepia uniflora. The sequence continues at coordinate 20,104,807 of CM064876.1, forward strand.
GGTGTAGGTCTCGTACTTAGAGCGAGGAACTCGCTTCTCCTCGTTGTTTGACCACTCCCCCTGCTGCCTTTCTTGGTTATTCGGGTGCTTGCCCTTCTTTCCGGGACTGTACAGGTTGTTGCTATGGGGGTAGTCTTTCCATTTTCCCCCATCGTTCTGTTGCCCCTGCTCCTGTGGGTGTTGCGCTGAGCCTTGCTGTTCTGGGACGCCCTGTGTGTATGTTTTCACCGAGTCGGCCCGGGGAGGTTGATACGTACTGGCAGCGTTGGACTTTAGGCTCAGCATTTCAGCCTTGGCGTGGACCGCCGCCTATTTCATAATTTCATTATAAGTTTTCCAGCCTTGGGTGTGAGTTGCGTACCTGAAGGGGGAGTCTCGGAGGCCGCCCTTGAAGGCCGTGAAAGCTGCTCGGTCGTCCGTCTCCACGCACCGGGAGTATTCGTGACTGAATCTTGCTGTGTACCTCTACAGCGACTCGTGTTCACTTTTTTTAAGCTGGAAAAGGTCCTCGGCCGAGGATAGACGGTCGGTCTGTATCATGAACTGGTTCATAGCCGAGGATAGACGGTCAGTCTGTATCATGAACTGGTTCATGAAGGTGGAGGTGAGCTGTTCGAAAGAGTCGATGGACCCCGATTCCAACTTGTAGAACCAATTAATCGCTACCTCGGTCAGTGTGGAACTGAAGATGAGGCACTGTTCCTCATCCGCGAGGTTTTTAAGGGCGATGGCCGAGTAGAAATTGTTTAGATGATTCCACGGGTCGTCCTTTCCGTTGTAAAGGGGGATTTTCAGGGGTTTTATCTTGTGATCGATCCTGAACTGGTTGATTCTTTATGTGAAAGGGCTCGGGCTGGTTTTTCACCAGGCTGGTCTTGCTACCCGAGCCGTCCCAGCTTCGAGTTTCCGGACTCGGTCCATGAGGTACTAGACGAGCGAGTCAGTCCTGGGTTGGTGCTTATCCCTGGGTGCCTGGCCGCGGTCGATCCTGCATGACCGATCGGCGCCCACTCTGCTCGACGGGCTCTGAGAGTCAATTCTTCCACGATCGACTTGTCTTGATCGATCGGTGTGCCCTGGTTTGGGGATGTTTAGGTAACCACTTCCCTTTTGATCGACCGGCCTTGACCACTCGGTGTCCCGCGAGCGGGGCAGTTCCAGAGACCTAACATTATGTCGTCCGTCTTGCCCTGGCCGCTCGGTGCTCCTTCGGTGGGTTGGTTCAGGGTGATGAGGGAGTGGAAGGCCGAGCGGGGTTGACTGCTCGGTGTCATCTGGAGAGGGCCTCGATGTTTGCCCTTCTCGGTGCAAGCGGTCGGTCCTGTAGCTTAGATGCCGAGCGAACTTGGATGTGCTCTCGGCCTCCAGGGACGAGTCGGTGACGGGGATGGGGTCTACCGTTGAAAAAGTCCCGCAACTGACACTTGGGCGGGACCACCGAGAGGTTATGTAACCTCGGTGGTGAGTTCCCTTTCCTATCTCTAGCCGAGGATCGGGTCGGCGTGACTGTTGTTCATTGACCGACCGGTTCCGTCCCCCTCCCTCGCTGAGGACGTTGCGGGCGTCTCGGTAGATCCTGGTGTCACCAGGTTGGCTGCTGGGGATGATCAACATCCGAGCCTGTTTCTTGCTTGGTTCGGCGTCCCCATGCCTGCCTTTATGTGGCTCGGCGGCCGTGTGTTCTTTCTCTTTTCCCGGCAGCCGGCGATTCTTTTCAGCACGCTCAGCACACTTGGCCACTACCTTGTTGGCCTCAACCTTACCGACGCGAGATCGATGGGTAGCGAGTTCTGCTTGTTCGGCCCTTAGCTGTTCGGCCACCTCAGTGTACCGATCGTCGAGTACCTGACATCTCGACTCGGCCTGGGTACCTTTAGCTTTAACCTCAGCCATGTCACTCTGGAGTCTCTCGATTATCTGTAAAAAGTTAGGAGAGGGGTCTCTCATTGTTCTGGGGCCCTGACCGGGTGTGATCTCACCGAGATCGTGCTTGGCCTGCATGTTCGGTGTCAACGAGTTGTTTCTCGGTGTAATGGGTGGATGAGTCGTAACTCGGTCTGGTTGAGCGTGGGCAACCTTAGTCAGATTTCCCACAGACGGCGCCAAACTGTTGAAGCGTTAAATGTTCCAACTGTCGATTACTCATTGCCCGATCACCAAATGACGCGTGTCCCTCTTGTGACCTGTCAACTCAAGTGGATCGCGGGTTTCCATTAGTACGGGCACCGGTGTGGTGTCGGCCTAAGGCTCTCCGACGATCAAGTCAGTTACTTTGTTCGTAAGAGAAATAGTAAATGGTAAGTTTGGTAGAGTAATAGTGAATAGTAAATCTTAGTTACCTTTATTGGGAAATGTGTACCCTTTACGTATGGGTAGGCAAGATGTTCAACTTCCAAAGTTTCGATGTGGGACAAAACGCTCCTCAATTTACGTGCTGACACGTGTTACGTAGATCGAGGGTGGATACGCTTCCACGTGGCATCCCGCATTGGGCCCGGTGTTAGGACTGTTGTAAGTACGGTAGTTTTGGGCCTTGAACGGAGTCTGGACTTTAAGTATACGGCCCAGTGGGTCTGGTCAGATATGGTGTCAACAATGCTGATTTTGGAATTTCTGATATCTAAATACAAGCAGCTTGTGTTGACCTAATGTATAGGGATTTGATATGGGCCAGTTTGGTTAAGAAATGTGTATGGTTGTTGTGGTCCAATGAGCTATAGTTATATAATTTGAAACACGAATGCATGTTCATATTCCATTATTTAGTAATATCTACCTTCCTGAAATTTGACAGATGAGAATTAGGGTACAAGTTCACATATAATTCTTCATTATAATGAGTACTTGAGTTAGTGATTAGTTTGTTCGGTCGGCAGAGACCATGCCTGAGAGATGCAATGGGAATTTTGGATAATTTTAGATTTAATAAGCGCAGTCCAAGTTTCGGGTTTGTTCATATGGGATAGTTAGATTACATGAAATCCTGAAATTTCTTAGATTCAATTGCCGATACATTTTAGTAATAACACAGTTTCCCAAATTGAGTATGGAGATAAGACTGAATTTATCTTCTAGAATTGATTCCCTACTAAGGAACAAGGTTGTGTTGGCTGTAACTGTTGTACAATACTAATAGTTTAAAATTTCAAGGACGAATTTTTTTTAGGGGGGTATATTATAACACCCGAAAAATTCAAGAAAACAAAAAATAACAATTTTGCTCCTGTAAGGTCAAAATGTTGACTTTTTGACCGGGAGACCTTCTGAAAGTTTCATGAGAACCGTTAAGAAGGTCTCGAATCCCTGAGTACATAGATAGGTGGTACACCGACAAAGGAGTTTAGATAAATACATTATGGGTTAAGAATGATTAGGGCACTTTTGGTAATTTTGTCCTGAAGGGTATTTTGGTCATTTTTAAAAGAGAAACCTAGTGTATTCTAGATCTCTCTTTATTTTTCCTCCCTCAAATCTCCCAATAAACCTACTACACTAATAAATAAGGGAGTGTGTGATTGTTGGTAAGTTTGGTGGGTTGGAGCCGAGCCGAATAGGAACAAAGTGGTCATGACAACCAAACCGTGAAGGAAAAACCAGAGAGATAAGGTGAGAGAACTAGGAGAACTGAAGGAAAGGAAAAGAAAAAGAAAAAGAGAACGAAAAAAGAAGGAGAAAAGAGAAGAAACTATGAGAGAATCGTGAGAAACGATGAGAAACCCGTGAGTTCCCTATGGTGTTTCTCGCTCTGGACTAGAAAACTCAAGAACATGTCATCTAGTACTCTTCTAAGAGTACTACGGTCATTTTGGGGCAAGAACTGACAAGTTAAACACGTGAGAAGCCTTCAAACAACTCAGGGAAGCCATGGTCGAAGTTCCAACAGCTGGGCTACGATTTCAGGTATGTTTTCTAAGTGTGCTTTCTAGGAATTATTTGGTAATAAGCATGATTAATGGTAAAGGATATGGTTAAAGGACTTCATTATCATACATTTGGATATTAATAAATGAATGACTTTATGAAAATGGTAGAAAGAAGGATTGGTTACAAGGATTGTTTGTGTAGATAATTTAAAGATTAAAGTGGTCATTTAAGTTGAGCGTAAGTAATTGGAAAGGTTATGATTTATATTTTAGAATGTGGACTTGATTATGTATTTTGAACTTATGACTATCTTAATAATATGTATATGTAATTGGGATGGTAAATAGTGTTAAATTTTAATGGAAATAGGACACCGAATAGGATCAAATTAGTAATTGTCACTACTTGTCGAAGTTAGTTGGTTGGACGTGGACAGTAATACCGCAAGGACAAAGTTAGTTTGGTTAACTTAATGACATGGACTTGGATAAAGTTGGTACTATCCCTTGTCTAACAAGAATGTTAGACGGGAGTAAGACCGGTCTAGTTTTCATAGAATTTAGGTACGGGTCCTATCACAAAGCCAGTGAACTCTCATAAGGCCTCGTATTAGGAAGAGAATGCCCACACATATATAAGGCACTTCACATTTCCCTCCTTGAGCGATGTGGGATTTCTCACCGTTCTTTCTTCTCAAGCTCACGAGTCTTACAATCCACCCACCTTGGGGGCCAATGTCCTCGTTGGTACACTTCCGATTAGGGTCCACCTTTGATACCAAATTTTCATGACCCGAATTTCCTAGCACAATATTAACCACTTAGAGTCCACACCATCATGGCTTTGTTTTTGGGAACTCACACGTAACTTCTCAATGGGTCACCCATCCTGAGATTGCTTGGCCCAACCTTGCTTAACTTTGGAGTTCCCAAGGAATCCAAATCCAGTGAGCTCCCAAAAGGTCTTGCACTAGGAAGAGAATGCCCACACATATAAGGAACTTCACATTTCCTTCCCCGAGCAATGTAGGATTGCTCACCATTCTTACTTCCCAAGCTCACGGGTCTTACAGAGTAAGCAGTAAGGAGTGTGTGAGTGACAATGTCACTATGTGATCACTCCTAATTGTTTCATGTAAAGTGTGTGAGTCTATATTCTTTGTAATGGCCTAAACAAAATCTAATGAGAATTATGCACATACAACATCGATAGTTTTAGTCTACATTGTGATTGAAATCTAGAAAAATCCCTAATCTCATTCAAGAAAAATATCAAACACTTAGAGTGCACAATCTGTCAATTCAAATCATCATCATTTTTATCTAGAATCTACCTCTATATTTAAGTATAGAAAGGAGAAGAATCTACCCTAATCCATTTAAGCTAATCTCGATTCATCAGCTAGGAAATAGAGTTGAGAGAGTTACGTTTGAGCTCTCAAAATTGCCTTTGTTGTGCGAGCTTGGAACCAATCCCGTACCACCGTTCTGTTGAACTTGGGGTCGATATCCACTCTAATTTTCAACATGCTATTTGTAACAACACGAACATTTGAGGAATGTAAACTTGGAAAAAATTGGGTTAAATGATGATTTTGCCCATATTAAGTCAAATAGTTGACTTTCTGAGATGGAAATCTTTTGGGTATTTTAAAAGTACCGTCACGTATATCTCAGTGTTTTGAGTCTGTTGACAGGCAGTACGCTGAAACCGAAGATCGTATAAGTTTGATATAGGCCAAAAAATGTCAAAGGGTATTTTGGTAATTTTGGCTCATATGGGCATTATGATAACTTCACATGAGGATTCTAGGTTAATCTAGAACCTTCCCTCTCCCTTATCTCTCAGCCCCCCACCGACCTCCCTTCATGTATTTATGTGTGTGTGTGTGTGTGTGTGTGTGTGTGTGTGTGTGTGTGTGTGTGTGTGTGTGTGTGTGTGTGTGTGTGTGTGTGTGTGTGTGTGTGTGTGTGTGTGTGTGTGTGTGTGTGTGTGTGTGTGTGTGTGTGTGTGTGTGTGTGTGTGTGTGTGTGTGTGTGTGTGTGTGTGTGTGTGTGTGTGTGTGTGTGTGTGTGTGTGTGTGTGTGTTGCTATATTTGGTGTTCGGTGAGGAGGAACCGAAACACACCAAACCTCTAACCGTGGAAGAAAACCAGAGATAAGAGAGGGAAAAACCAAGGACACAAGAAGGGGAGAATGAGAGAAAGTAGAAAAGGAAGGGTAGATGAAGAGAACTTAGTGAAAACTGTGAGGATAGAGGGAGGAAACATTGAACGAACCAAGAACCCGTGAGCATGAAATTGGGTTTTTGGTTCTAGGCCAGGAATGTCGGAGGTGAGCATTCCCATGTATTTCTGGAGTCCCTAATGTGGTCCTAAGCTCGAAAGATTGGAGGTTTGGACGCTGGATCATGGTGGAAAGAAACCATCAGCCATGGCTGAAGTGCAAACTATTGAACCGTGCTTGGAGGTGAGTTTTTCTTTAGTTTTAAGTTATAGATCTCTTTTTGGAAATCTAAAGAAGATCGTGGATGTTTAGAACGTGAAAAAATAGTGAAGCAACAGTGGAATTTTAACTGGGTAGGACTCGAGGGTCAGGCAACCCAGTTAGAAGGTAAACGAGTATGTTGTGAGGTAAGGGATGAACAATGTTGTGACGTGTGAGGACCATGCGTATCCACTTCTGGTGGCCCGTGAGGGCGCATTCCATATCATCTTGAAATGTGAACAACATCAAAATTTATGTTTTCGATGTTACGGGTCGAACTGTATAGTTTTCGAGGCGATTAGGTATTGTCTCAAGACAGTTTTGACAGTCTGAAGGTTTATAGGTTGTTTTAATTTCTTTAGAAATTTCTGAAAAATGAGGGATTAAAATATGAGTTATTGGCATGATTAGTAACCCCTAAAAGTGGTTTGTGACAAGCTGTTAAGGTTTCAGAAATGACGAAAATACGTGCAAGTTGGTATTGGACTTTCAGACCGTGTGTGAGTGGATTTTATTTTCCCTAAACTCCTATGCATGCATATTTACATGGTTTTACATGATTTATGATGTGATTTGCTTGACGGTGATTTTATAGGATTTTATATGATTTTGGTGATTTTACGAAAAATCTTATATTCCATGTTTTACGAGGAACTTGCTTATGTCGTGTTTTGGCTTTATAGTGGATTTTGGGAATGGATTTTAGACTCTAAATGAATTTCCCACATGGTTTTGGTAGTATTAGATTAATTGAGATTTATATATTTTTATGGATTATTTTGATGGCACGTTTTATGAGGTTTTGGTATGACTTGTGAATTGGGCCTAGCTTTCGAGATATGGTTTTGGTTAGATAATTGAGTATAAGTTATAAAAATGTGTTTTCTTGGTATATGTGACATGATTATGGATATATGTGGTTTTTGATGTGATTGGACAACCCTTATCGGTATGCGGTATGATTGATGCTCAGACGTCCAGAGACATGCTATATTTTCCTAAGCGATTGTTTAGTCTCAGATGTCTAGAGCAGGGCTCTGTTTTCCTAAGACAAGTTATTTGGACTAGGACCCAAACGTCAGAACTGGGCTCTATTTTCTCGGGTCGGTCCATACCCGGACGTCCAGAGTTGGGCTCTGTTTTCTCAGGTGACACTCGGACGTTCAGAGCTGGGCTCTGTTTCCAGTGTGGTTTGACCTACCGGTAGTGCAGTTGTGATGTGATGATTGGCATTCTAGCATCGAGGATGGGTTGGTTCAGCATGGTTGGTTCCATGTGATTATTGTTGGTAAATCACATGCATGCATAGTTTTATAAAACAGAGAGAACTACTTATGTTTTTAAAAATCTTTAATTTTGTCCACTCACATGTTTTCTTGATTTTGAAACCCTTCAGGACCGTTGCAAGGGAATCGTGGCTGCTTAAGAGGTGGGGGCATGAGTTGGCGAGAGTACAAGCATCCCTACTCTAACGAGTGTTAATGGCAGTTTTGGTATTTGAGTTACTTGTCAGACGGGAGCAGGGCCCATGTGTGACTTTCAAGGTGTTTTTAGGGTCGGGCCTTGCCAGTATCAGAGCTCTTTTGAGATCTTACTCTCTGGGCGGCTGTTTGTTACTAGAAGAAGAATTTGAGTTGCTTGCGGTCCAAGTCACTGATGGCTGGAGCTGGTGGAGATCCAAAGCTTCATGTATTCACATGAGTGAATTACGACTTCTGGAATATCAAAATGAAGATAACATTAAGGCTACTGATATATGGAGAATCATAGATCGAGATACACCTGATATTGAGTACGACAATGATGATGAAGAGGTGGAGACTACCCAGTCCAAGGCAGATCATATCAAAAATTCCAAGGCCCTAAATCTGGTTCAAAACTTTGTGTCTAAGGAGATTTTTCCATGGATTTCCAATGAGGAAAGTGAAAAGAAGGTCTGGGATGCCCTAAAACAAGAATTCAGAGGTGATCCTAAGGTGATTACTATTAAGCGACAATCTCTAAAGAGAGATTTGGAATATATACGTATGAAAAATTATGAATCCTTCTCTACTTATATGTCTAGACTACTTGGTGTTGTTAATCAAATGAAAATTTATGGTGAGGATATAACTGAAAGAAGACTTGCACAAAAAATCTGTATAAGTCAACCAAGTCCTATGACTCTATTGTATCTATTTTGGAAGAAATTAGAGATCTAAACAATATTAGTGTTAAGAGCATCACTACATCAATCAGAGCATTTGATCAGCGTCTATAAATACAAGGTGATAATCAAGTAGAGAAAGATTTTTCAAGCATGAATATGCAGGATCAATCACATAGTACTTCCAGTTTTAGTCATGGAAGTTTCAAGAAGAAGGCAAATGGTAAAATTGGAATAATGGAAAGTACAAGTATAATTCTAAAGATAATAAACAGTCTGAAAACCAGAAATTTACGTGAAAGCACTATCTCAAAACCTCCTTGTAAGTTATGTGATAGAAATCATTATGGGCAATGCTGCTCCAAGAGCAAACTTAAATGTTTGAAGTGTGGAAAACCTGGTCATATTGCCAAGGATTGTCGTTTCAAACAGAGTGCAAATGTTACATAACAGCTGGAGGAACCAGAGAAGAAGCTAGAAGGAAATATGTGCTATGCTTGTCATTTTACCTCAATTGAGAAGAATGTGGAGGTATGGTTTATGGAGAGTGGTTGGAGTAACCACATGACAGGACATGAGCCCTTGTTAACTAACATTGACAGAAGCTTAAATGTGAAAGTGAAAACAGGTACATGTGACCTTGTGCAAGCTGCTAGAAAGGGTTCACTACTTGTTCACACTAGTCAAGGTGACAAGTGCATCAAAGATGTAATGCTTGTACCTAGATTAGATCAAAACATACTGAGTGTAGGACATATGGTAGAGCATGGCTAGTGTCTAGTGTTTTGAGACCATTTTGTAGATGTGTATGAGGACAAGGATATGAAGCATAGATTTGCAAATGTCCCTATAACTGGTAGTATATTTTCAAGCTATCTTTGGACTATATAGTTCCAGTAGCAAGAAAGGCAGAAGCTAAGGAAAGCACTAAATTGCGGAACAGGATATTTGGGCACCTGAATTACACTAGTCTAAAGATGCTGAGACAAGATGACATGGTGGTTGAACTATCTAGTCTGATGGAGGACAAGAAAGTATGTGAAGGGTACATCTCAGAGAAGCACCATGGGAATCCATTTAACACTGAAGAAGCCTGGATGGCCTCTTTGCCTCTAGAACTTATAGATTCTAATGTATATGGTCCCATGTAGAAACATTTGGAGGTAAACTTCACTTTCTTACCTTCATTGATGATCATACAAGAATGTACTGGTTGTATTTTCTTAGACACAAATCAGGAGTGTTAAATATGTTCAATAATTCAATCCATGGTTGAGTTACAATGTGGTTTCTAGATTAAGAGGCTAAGAAGTGACAGAGGTGGAGAGTACACCTCAAATGCATTCCAAGAATTCTGTGATGAAGCTGGAATAGAAAGACAATTGATTATTGCTTACTCTCCTAAACAAAATGAGGTTGCTACAAGGAAGAACATGACTGTTGTGGAGATGGCTAAATCTACAATACATAGAAAGAAGTTACCCTATGAGTTTTGGGGTGAGATAATGAACACTGCAGTATACATTCTCAATAGAAGTCCTATCAAGGCAATGCAAGATAAGACTCCTTTTGAGAATTTTTCAAGAAGGAGACCATGTGTATCACACCTCAAAGTTTTTGGTTAAATCAAAACGAGGAAAAAGACAATCATAAAAGCTGGAGTTGAGTGTGAAGACACTTCGAATGAGTCCACATTCCAAATAGAAATTCTAGACCTATTTTTTTCCTGGAAAGACATCCCTCGCACTGGAAAGCTGACAGGACCCATCCCAATCCCCCTGGGATTACCGTGGAATGTGCCCTGCTCCCGTCCAACAAGGGGTGTCAGACAAGGGATAACCAAAAGCCATTGCCCAAACGGGGCATCCAGAGTGCGCAAGGACCGATGGAGGAGGTGTGCAATGTCCCAGTCTCTGTTGCAATCGCATCTATAATCAACCTGAAGGGCATTAAAACCAAAAGCTGTGAGTGGACAAAAATCAATAAGTTCATCAAATACATTTATAAGACATTTATGCCCTCCAATAAAAACGTATGCATGCCACGAAAACTAGTAACCAAAATGTTTGCTCAACCGAGCCATTAGGGCCTTAGCCCAAAAATCGTTAACCAAAAACCAAGTGTGGGAACTCAGCCCAAAACTATGGAATACCACAACCATACCTAAACAACCATGTGGGCCACCGCCCAAAGCCAAAAACATAAATCCATAAGTCCAAAACCATTTAGGGTCCCCGACCCGACATACCATTTCATAACCAATAATCCATTTTTACCATATAACACATATCCAACCAATAAGCCATTTTATAGGTTCATTAATCCATATTTACCATTACCATCACCAGCATCCCTGATGCTTAGCGTCCCAGACGCTTGACGTCCCTGACGTCATATCTCACGGTATTAAGCAACGCGTGCTGCCCGGGGTCTCACCGGGTCCATATCTCTGACATCCCCGATGTCTGACGTCCCTGACGTCAATCATAGCAATCCTGCTCCTGAGTCATCATACGGTCTGGCTGCTCCGTATAATGACCCCTCGCAGGCAATGCACCGTGACTTCCCTAGTGTCCCAGACACCTGGAGGAGACCATCATATATCCTCGTATCTAGATGGTATATGGAAACAGTTTTATTAATTCATTTCACAACATCACAATGGGCCCTGCCCGAAATTTCCATAAAACAACATAATTCCATTTAGGGTCCCTGACCCAAAATCACAATTATTAAACATAGGGTCCCTGACCCGAAATTACCATTATAATCCAACTGGGCCTCATGCCCGATTTTATGAACCACTGGGCCCACGACCCGATTTTATAAACCACTGGGCCCATGGCCCTAATTCGTAAATCAACTGGGCCCCTGGCCCGATAACATAACTCAAATGGGTCTTAACCCGTTTTCATAAACAACTGGGCCCCTGACCCGATTTCATAAAGCAACTGGGCCCCCGACCCGATTTCATTAGCATAAATGGACTCCAAGTCCGAGGTTTCCAAAATAATTGGGCCCCAAGCCCGAGTTCATCTTTCCAATTCCAAAAATCCTTTTTATCACATTATTTATTAAGCTATTAAGCCATAAGCACATAAAACCACGATAAAACCGTTAACCTCGATATACGTGAAATACGGAAAATACCTCGAAATACGTGCAACATACCCGAAATCAATGCTCACAATCACCATCATAGAAATCACGTATATAAAACATATAACACATTTAAGCATGCATAGGATTTATAAAACCAAAGTTCACTCACAGACCGTTTAACGGTATGCCTCGATACGCGTGCCATCGGCCCTCCCGGGCCTCACCACTATCACCGGGACTCCCAATCCTGTCCAAATCACATTAGAGGGTCACTAACCTCTTCATTAACATCCTATCAAAGTCCCGTAATTTTTCCGAATTTTTAATTATTTTTAAACTTGATTTAAAACCTTCGGACGTCCGGAACCATATCGAAACGGTGTCCGATCGACACGAAACCAATCCCAAAATGTTCGTTACATTAAATAGGACAGAAGTCATGTTGACCTCACCTTGAGATTCGTGCCCACGCGCCGTCACGCGGCGCCGTGAGTGGCTGCGCGTGAAACCCACGCGCCTGCTACAGTGCATCGTCCTAACCCGTATGTCTGGTAAACGGGTCCAATTTGCCCGCGAGACGACCCGGTTCCAATCCTATCAATTCAGCCTTAATTACATCAATTGATCATTCAATTAGTTTCGTTTTAAGTTCAATTTAAGTTCTGTAACAATAATTTCACCAAAACCTACCTCAAATCACACGACTCGAAGATGAACATCGAAGAACTCTCGAACACTGTTCATCTTCGAAAGTCGTCGATATCAAACGGTTTCCTTCAATTGATGCAACCAGAAGCTTCAAAGGACATAGGTAAACTCTTTCCACATCTCAATTGCATCAATCGAAGCCTCAAACTCCACGACTCAAACTCAATAGCCGTACACTGTGCAATGATGGAACTTCATCAATCTCCAACGTTTTCCTTCAATTGATCCTTCCAGAAGCATCATGAGATCCTTAGGAACATAATCCCCAGTTCAATTTCATCCATCGAAGCCTCAAATTCCTCGACTCAAGGTCGAATTTCCTCCTCTGTCACCAAGTGTGTTCAGAGCCAATACGTTGCCAATTTCCTTCGTTCTTTCGACGATTCTGATCGTTGTGATCCCAGGAAGCTCAAAGTGAGCTCAATTTCGATCCTCACCGCCCAATTCCCAGTATTTGAATTTCCCCTCCCCCCCTCCCCAATGTTCTAAAATTCAATTTTCGATTTCCCAGCATCCTCTCTGCCTCTCGTGTTTCCCAGCCAATTCAGTCTCTCTCAACCTTCAATTTTCTCTCAGGAACGGCTAAGGAAGGGAGCCAATTCTCCCAGCTCACACACTCTCTGTTTTTGCTCACGGTTGGAAGAAAATGCAAAGAAAATGAAAGGAAATGATGGAGAAGGAATGATGATGTTGTAATGATGGTGTTTGGAGGGAAACAAGGAGCTGGAAACAAGGGATGGGTGACACTTGTCACTCATCCGGATGTGCACTGTAACGACCCGTCCCAAATTCCTAGATTAGATTAGTGATTAATCACGATTAGTGAGGCTAATCCGTGATTAGTAGAGCGAAATCGGACGAACGGTGCGAAATGACCGTTTTGCCCCTGATGGTGGCAAAACGTTGACTTTTCGATCGGGCGGTCAAATGGACTTTGACCGATGACCGTGACGTAGTTCGTGACGTCACGAGTTCATAGACAGGTGGCACGTTCAATTCCGACGTTCGAGGAAGAAGTTATGACGTTCGGAAGTTTAGGGGCATTTTGGTAATTTGGGTGAATAGGAGGTCAAAAGTTGACTTTTTGACCGGGAGGTCCGATGGCCGAGGGCCGAAGACCGTTACGTAGATAAGGACGATACGAATCCATAGACAGGTGGCACACTGAAATCGGACTTCGAACGGGAGAGTTATGGGTCACGGAAGTTCGATTTCACTATGCACGAACTTCGAGACGGGGACGTTTTGGCGAAAGCTGATTGGGCAGATATTTTTAGTGGGTCCCATGGATGAGTGACAAGTGTCACTCATCCTATTGGTCAATACCCTTAATTTGTGGATCTAATTAATAAAATATTATTATTTTAATTATTTTATAATTAAACCTAACAACCATTAATCCTAACCATCCATTATCAATTAATCTCTCAATCCTCACCCTCCATTTCACTCCTCTCACCAGATCCACATCATCATCTTCATTTCTTTTCATTTTCTTCTTCTCCAAGCACAAAACCCGAACCCCCCCTTCACCATTTTCTTCATTTTCTCCAAGCAGCACACACACATACCACCAGTCCCTAGGAGATATTATGACCGTGAGGAGTGTGAGAGGCGGAGGGCTGAGAGGCTGGACGGTGGCAGGCGGCGGAGGACACGGCGGAGCCGAACCCGTGAGGTAAGAAAACTTCAAAAATTTGAAGTTGTGTTTTAATGGTTTTTAGCTGATTCCAAGGATTGGGTTAGGTTGCTGGTAGTCCTAGGAGCTCAGTAGGATTGGTTTTGGGGCTTGGGGTGGCCTGGAACGGCCGTGAATGGCGGGGGAAAACTCACCCGCCATAGCCAAGCTTGAAGGGTTAGTTTTAGTTGTTTTCCTTCCATGTTAATGTCATACAACCTTAGGTTAGATTGAGACGAGTAGAATGAGACAAACGGGAGGAGAAACGGTGGCCGGAGCAGGGAGAACCGGCCGGGTCAAGCCGCGGGTCACGGCGACCCGGTTGCAGACGTTCGGGTCGACCCGCGAGGAGGCAGGGATGACTGATGACGTCATCCTGATGACGTCATCATGTCAGGGATGACGTCATCATGTCAGATCTGACAATGTCAGACTGACATGTCAGACAGTGGGCCAATGGGAGCGTGACACAGGTCACTGTCAGGGGCTGTCAGTGATGACGTCATGCTGACGTCAGCGATGACGTCAGCAGGTACTGTAGCGGCGCGTGAAGCCCACGCGCAGCCACTTCAGGCGGCGCGTGAGGGCGCGTGGCAGGGAATCTGGGGAAGGTTCCAACATACGAAATCATCTATTCGATGTAACGAACATTTTGGGACTGGTTTCATGTCGATCGGACACCGTCTCGAGATGTTTCGGGGCATCGGGAGGTTTAGGTTCGGGATTAAAAATAGTTAAAAATACGGGAAAATTACGGGGCTTTGGTAGGAGGTTAATTAAGTAGTTAGTAACCTTCTATTACGATTTGGACAGGTTTGGGAGTCCCGGTGACGGTGATCGGCTCGGGGAGCCGTATGGCACGCAAATCGAGGCGGCAGCTCGGACGGTCTGTGAGTGGACCTTGTTTTCTAAATTGGTGCATGCATAAATGTTTATTATATGTTTTATTACTTGTTTGATGATGCCATGGGTGCATTTGTATGTGGTTACGTATAAGCACGTATTTCGAGGTTTCGGCCTTATACGGTGCTTATACGGGTCTGTATTTCTTTATTGATTTAAATGAACTGAATTTGGATTTCAAAATGATAAACTCGGGTATGAGACCCATTTGGTTTTGTCTCGGGCATATGACCTCAGATTCCGGGCACGGTGCCCAGTTGGTGTCCTATGTTCGGGTACGAGACCCAGTCACTTTACGGTTTTGATTTCAGGTCAAGGAACTTTAAATGGATTCCCAGGTTCATGACGGTTTATGGGAACCGGCATGAACCCTTGTTATGGTATCATGGTTCATGACGGTTTATGGGAACCGGCATGAACCCTTGTTGGTTATTACGGTACATGACGGTTTATGGGAACCGGCATGTTACCTGGTTATGTTATTACGGTACATGACGGTTTATGGGAACCGGCATGTTACCTGATTATGGATATTATGGATCATGACGGTTCAGGGGAACCGGTCATGAATGTTTATGTTATGTATATATATGTTCGTCTACCTTCCTTTACTTCTATTATCTCCTCCGGGGAGGGTCGTTGGCCTGGGTGGACCCCGGAGTAGTCACGGAGCACCGACTGAGTGAAGTCACCCCCCAGTTGGGTTCCTTACTCTCAGGAAGGCTATGATTACTATTACCTCGGGTAGGGTCAGTGGTCTGCGGACATTGATCTTGACTTTGAGATGACTCGGATTGAGACCCGGGTAGCGCGCGCGTGGCTTTGGATACCGTGACAGGATTGGTTGTGTGACTTATATATATGTATGTGATGGATATATGATATATGATATGTGGTGTGTACCGGTGTGCACAGGATTTGGGCAGTGGCCCGTATGGTCGTTTTTATTGTGGTCCTTTCGACCTTAGTTTATATCTGCTTTGGGCTTAGTCCCACATATGGTTGTTTTGGATAAATGGTTTTCGAATGCATGCATGCTTTTTAGTGGAGGGTACAAATGTCTTCCTTATTAAATGTTTTTATAAACTCTTGTTTTGTCCACTCACAGTTTTTAATGTTTTGACTGCCCTTCAGGTTGACATCGGATGTGGACTGTAGCAGAGACCGAGATATCACATACCTCCTCCGGATCCTGGCGTACTCTGATAGCCCGGGAGGGCAAAGGTCGGAAATATCCCTTGTCTGACACTTCGTGTCAGACGGGAGCAGGGTCATCCCGCACTAATCCCGGGGGGATTGGGATGGGTCCTGTCATGCACAGTCATCAGTTACTATTCATTATTATATTATTATTTTAATCGAAGCCTCGGTTCGTTAATTCGTTTCCTTGACCATAACTTCGTCGTCGAATCTCCGATTTCAGCATGCCGCCTGTCGTTGGATTCGTATCGACGATACCTACGTAACGGTCCTTGGCCCTCGTCCATCGGTCCTCCCGGTCAAAAAGTCAACATTTGACCCCAATTGACCAAAATTACCAAAATACCCCTCAACTTCCGAACATCATAACTTTCTCCTCGAATGTCGGAATCGAACGTGCCACCTGTCTATGAACTCGTGACGTCCCGAACTACGACACGGTCATCGGTCAAAGTCCTTTTGACCGCCCGATCAAAAAGTCAACATTTTGCCCACGACTAGGGGCAAAACGGTCATTTTGCACATTTTGTCCGATTTCGACCTACTAACCACCGATCAACCTCACTAATCAAGATTAGTCACTAATCTAGATTAGTCACTAATCTAATCCCGGAATTCGGGACGGGTCGTTACAAAAGCACAGTAGTTAACTACCTCTCCGCTTCCCCCATGATTTTACTTGCCACAACAAAGAAAGCAAACCCATTCTCAAAAAAGATAGAAACTAGATTATTCTAGTGAATAAAAAGGATATTTTTTGGTTATGGAAGTTGTGAAAAGGGATATAGGTTCTATAATCTGGAAAGAATGAGCTAAAAATAAGTAATACCTCTGTGAGAATAATGAGTCTTAGTGAAATCTATGCTAGATTTCACATTTGTATGATTGCACTAGAGAGTTTTCGAGAGGCTACTAAGGACACTGCATGGAAGAAAGTAATGGAAGTTGAGATACATATGATTGAAAAGACAATACATGGGAGCTTACATAATAACCTATTAACAAACCTGTTATTGGAGTCAAGTGGGTGTACAAAACTAAGCTAATAGATGGATCTGTTCAGAAACACAATGCTAGATTGGTAGCTAAAGCCTATGCATAGAAACCAAAGATTGATTTCAATGAGACTTTTACTCCTATGGCAAGACTTGATACTATCAAGACTTTTATTACCCTGGCATCACAGAAGGAGTG
Source organism: Prinsepia uniflora (assembly GCA_032719365.1). NCBI lineage: Eukaryota > Viridiplantae > Streptophyta > Magnoliopsida > Rosales > Rosaceae > Prinsepia > Prinsepia uniflora. The sequence goes on from CM064876.1 coordinate 20,122,089, forward strand.
GAAGCTTTTCCAATTAGATGTGAAGTTATCTTTTCTTAATGGTGTCCGATAAGAAGAAGTATATGTGGATCAGCCAGAAAGGTTTGAAGTTCAAGGAAGGGAAGAAAAGGTTTACAAGCAAAATAAGGCACTCTATGGTCTTAGGAAAGCACCACGGGCCTGGTATTGGGAAATTGATTCCTACCTTCTAAGTTTTGGATCTGAGAGCAATTCTAGTGAGGCCACCTTATACTTGAAAGTCAAGAAAGATGAAGGAACGCTCATAATGTCCATCTATGTAGATGATATTATCTACACATGGGACATTGATACTTTGATGTTTGATTTCAAGTAAAAAATGATGAGAAGGTATAAGATGATTGATCTCGGTTTGCTCCATCACTTTTTAGAGATGGAAGTACTACAATCCAACAGTGGAATTTACATACATCAAAGAAACTATGTTGCAACTCTTCTAGAGAAGTTTGGACTCAAAGGTTGCAAACTAGTAAGCATTCCCTTAGCTACACATGATAGGTTACAAAGGACTGATGACATTGAGGCACCTGATGAACAGTTTTACAGACAAATTGTGGGAAGTTTGTTGTATTTAACTACCACCAGGCCCAACGTTATGTATACGGCTAGTCTCTTATCTAGGTTCATGCACAATCCCACTAAGAAACACATTAGGACAATAAAGAAAGTGTTGAGGTATGTGCAAGGAACCCTAGACTATGGATTGGAGTACAAGAAAGGAAAGACAACAAACTTGGTAGATTTCTATGGCAATGATTAGGGAGGTTCAGAGGATGATAGCAAAAGCATATCAGGGTATGCATTACCCTTGGAAGTGGAATTTTCTCATGGGCATCTATCAAGCAGACTAGTGTGGCTCTTTCTACTGCAGAGATAGGAGTATGTTAGTGCCTCAGAGGCAACCACACAAGCTATATAGCTTAGGTTTCTATTACAAGATTTTGGAGAAGAGCAACTAAAGCCTATTGCTCTAATATGCGATAGTATATCAGCCATGGCAATGATAAGGAATCATGTGTTTCATCAGAGGACAAAACACATTAACAGGAAATTTTATTTCATTATGGAAGCAATACATAATGGAAAGATCTCCCTTCACTACTGAAAGTCTGAGGAGCAGCTTGCAAATATCTTTACCAAGGCTCTACTTAGGCACGATTATGCCATGTAAGTTGTCTACAGGGAGTAGTTCCAGTGATTGGCTTAGGACTGTTGGTGACTAAACTGCTTTATTGGAAGCTAATATGGCAGCATACTTGGCATTCTTCCAGTTGCCAAGTAAAGAGGGGCTATGGGATTAAATGAGTAAGGTATGAGTTGTCAAGTGTGTGAGACAGTTAAAGAATGCGTGCAACTATGAGTGTTGTTTGAGTAAGCAGCAAGAAGTGTGAGTGATGATGTCACTATGTGATCACTCCTAGCCATTTCATGTGAGGTGTGTGAGTCTATATTCATTGTAATGATTTACACAAAATCTAATGAGAATTATGCACACACAACAGTGGTAGTGTTAGTTTACACTGTGATTGAAATTTAGAAAAATCTCTAATCTCGTTCAGGAAAAATATCAAACACTTAGAGTGCACAATCTATCAATTCAATCATCATCAATTTCTATCTAGAATCTACCTTTGTATTTCGGTACAGAAAGGAGAAGAATCTATCCTAATCCATTCGAACAAATTTAGATTCATGAGTTAGGAGATAGAGTTGAGAGAGTTACCATTGAGCTCTCGGAAACGCCTTTGCTGTGCGAGCTTGGAACCATTCTCGCAACACTATTTTGCAGAATTTGTGGTCGATATCCACTCTGATTGTCAACGTGCATGCCTTGGCCTAGCACTAAAGTGTTGATATGTAAGCTATCCACGTTGAAGGAATGACAGTAGGGCAACTTATTCTAGAAGGATAGGTCAGTTAAGTGTGTGTGTGTGTGTGTGTGTGTGTGTGTGTGTGTGTGTGTGTGTGTGTGTGTGTGAGAGAGAGAGAGAGCTGGAAAGTGCAGCTTTAACCATGTAGAGAGAGATGAGGTTAGCTTGGTGATCAAGCAAGTTTGTAACTAACTAGTTAGGTGTCATTTTCTTATTGGATGCTGAGTGTGAGAGCATCTAAGGTGTGAGGAGTGTGTGAATGTACGAGTGAGGTGCATGTATACTCCGAGAATCAATTGAATGAAAATGGTGAAGATTCAGAGTGAACTCAAGGCTAAAAATCGTGTGAGGGCATTTTAGCAAACAGGTGGCGTGCATCAGTGAGGAGTGAACGCATTCATTATTCAATCATCATCATCTTCTTCCATTGATCAATAAAACAATAAAACAAACAATCAAAATCATCCTATTCTAGTCACGAGCTAATCCCGATACAATTCTCATTCAGCTAGTGTGTGCAAGTGGTGGGTGGTTGAGTGAGAACCTTACCTGAGCTTGCGGGTGCCTGCAACCACCTCTGAGTTTCAATATAAAGATAGAAACATTGAGAAGAAGCAGCAAATTAAATACATGCGGTTAGGTTAGGTAGACAGGTTGTATTTGGCATTAATTTTACACATTTATCCAAGTAAATTGATTTGACTTTTGATCATCTTCACTCCAAAACTTACCATCACGTTAAAAGCAAGCAAATACATTTCCTCACTATAACTGATGCAGGTGGAAGAGCTTCGGCACACATTTGATTCTCAACTATGGTATCTTTTTCCAGCGCGGAGGCTGATGGCCGGCCAACATTTTCCCCTACCACTCCCCATTTCTTCAAGCTCATTCAGGACACTTCAAGAGACACGAAAATACTTGTAAGTGTTACTTTTCTCTTTCGATCTGAATGTGAAAATGTTTGCAGCACATCATGTTCTTCAGTTTTTTATCAGTTACTTGATACATGCAATCTTTGTTTTGCAGAATATTCCGAAGAAATTTGTGATGCAAAATGGAGATGATCTATCAAATCCAGTGTTTCTTGAGCTCCCAAGTGGTTCAAAATGGAAAGTGGAACTCAGAAGATGGGATGATGAGGTTTGGTTTGACAAGGGTTGGCCTGAGCTCTCTGAGTTCTACTCTCTAGACTTCGGTCACTGGCTACTTTTTGGATACGAAGGGAATTCCAAATTCAGTGTTCTCATATTTGATAGAAGTTGTACAGAGATCGACTATCCATTGACAATGCCCAGGATGGAAGACAACAATGAAGATGATTGTTCTAGCGATGATTCTGATGAAAACCTACACAATGCTCCACCCTGCCAAAGAAAACCAAGGGAGAAATCTACACCACTACGTCCTCGGTCTCGCAAGAGAAGCATATGCAAGTCAAGAGGTTAACTTACAACATCAATATTTACTTTCAAAATCTGGCTACAAATCTTTATTTATTTCTTTATTTTTTGACTGGTAAACATGGTTTTCCAACTTAAAAAAGATGGTGGAGTCGGGTGTAGCACTCGAAATGTAGACGCGATAGTGTTGCAGAAAGCTAATGCATACAAATCTAAAAAGCCCTCTTCTTTTCTTGTTGTCATGAGGCCCAGTTACATCGCTAATGCTTTATTGGTAAGCTTTCTGCATGCGTCCATGCACATCACAGTTTTGTTGTTTGTTTAGCTACGTTATCAGCAGAAGAATTATTGGTATTCTTTATCTTCATATATTTTCTTACTTTCTCTTTCTGTCGTCTTCTCTTGTTGTTTTCAGAGGCTGCCATCCGAGGTCCGCAAGCTACGTCTTGATAGAACCCCTGAAGTCATCCTTAGAGTTTCGAATGGGAAAACTTGGCCTGTTAAAATGTGTTACGGAGAAAGAAAATTTCCATTGTTCTCGCGTGGTTGGAAGCAAGTTGTGCATCACAATAACTTGAAAGTTGGTGACGCAGTTGTTTTCGTGTTGATTAATAACAATCTCCCACCTCTGTTTGATGTTGTCATTTTCCGCTCTAGAGAAGCTTTAAAATTCTGCCTTTCTGGGGAAAAAATAGCACCTAAGATGGAGGTTACTGATCCTGAAGATGGTGATTTTAATTATGATTCTGCACCACCATGTCCGCATCGTCACAAGAAAAGCAGAACAAGTTCCAGAGGTATGGCCGTATAGCGTTAACTTAAAAAATCAACGTTTTTACAAAATTTTCTACATCTTAATTTGTTACCTTAATCGTTTGCAGGAAAACATGATATTCCAACCGAAGAAGGTGACGGAGTCAGGTTCCGCACTCAAAGTGGAGACGCGATAGCTTTGCAGAGAGCTAATGCTTACAAATCTGACAAGCCTTCTTCGTTCCTTGTTGTCATGAGGCATAGTTACATCAATAATTTTATTTTGGTAAGCTTTCTACATAATATCATGCCCGTCACAGTTCTTGTTGAATTCTTTTTAGTTTATATGATTAGTAGAAGAATCGTATATTGTCTATCTTCAAAGAAAAAATATAAAAAAGGGGGGGGAAGATCATACTTTCTCTTTCTTCCTTTCCTCTTGATCTCTTGTCCTTTTCAGAAGCTGCCATCTGAGTTTCGCAAGCATCATCTTGCTAAGGAATCCTGTGAAGTCATCCTCAGAGTTTCGAAAGGGAAAACTTGGCCTGTTTATATGAAATATGATGGAGAAAGAACGTCGTCATTCACAAATGGCTGGGTGAAAGTTGTCCGTGGCAATAATTTGAAAGTTGGTGATGTAGTTGTATTCATGTGGATTAACAGCAGCACTGAACCTTTATTTGATGCTGTCATTTTCCGTTCTAGAGAAGCTGCGAATGAGATGAAAAAGGAAGCTGATCATGAAGATGGTAATTCTAATGAAGATTCTACTGATGATTCTGACGACGATTTTAATGATGATTTTGGTAACGATTCTAGTGAGACTGAGATGAAAAAAGAAACTGAACAGGAAAATGGTAATTCTACTGATGATTCTGACGAAGATTTTGGTGATGATTCAGTGGAAATCTACGACAAATTTTTATCCTGCCCAATAAAAACAAGGGGGAAGTCTGCATTGCCACATCGTCAACCTCACAAGAAAAACAGAAGCTCAAGTGGTAAATAAGAAATTGGTGTCAGGAAATAAAATGAGCTGAAAAGAATTTTACGTTCTTCATTGTATCTCTTTTATTGTGTTTTCTTCCATTATGTTCCTTTTTAATACTCAACTGTAATGATCGTAACAGGAAAATATGATTCTCCAACAACAAAAGGCGATGCAGGCACGTCCAGCAGCCGAAGATTCCAAAAACGTATACCGGAGTTCCATAGGAGGATGGATGCATTGAATATCAGTAGAGACACTGCAGCTATGACGAGAGCTATGGATTTCAAAGCTCGGAACCCTTCTTCTTTTCTTGTTCCAATGAAGCCCACTTATGTCGGTGGACGTGGGAGTGGATGGTACTTGGTAAGTTTTTTTTAAGAATCAGTATTAGTATTCTCTATTTAAAGATTTTCTTAACTTTCCAGGCTTTCCTTCTTTTTTTTTTATTTGGCCCCTTTTTTTCAGTGGCTGCCCTCTGATTTTTCCGAGATATATGTTTCCGTGGACTCTTGTAAGGCTACCCTTCAAGTTTCAGACGGGAGATCTTGGCCTGTTGATTTGAAATGTTCACCCAGAAAAGGTAAAGCCAGTTTCACTTTCCAGTCTGGTTGGAAGAGATTTGTGCTCGACGATAATTTGAAAGTTGGAGATGTATGTGTGTTTGTGCGGAGAGACAAGGTTAAGCCTTTGTTTGATGTCGCCTTGTTTCGCACGGTAGAAGCCGCGAACTGCGCCATTGGTGGGGAACCAAATGTGTCTAGGATGATGGAAGATGATAATGATCATGAAGATGATGGGTCTGTTCAAGTTTTAGGAGACGATTTTCGAGCCTGCTAAAAAGCAGAGGACATGTCTCCAAAGTCAAAAGCAGCTCACAAGATATGGCTTAAAACCTGTGGAAGGGAACCTAAGACAAAATTCTAAAATGAGTTCCTTTTAAATTGTTTTTCAGGTATATTTTGGCATTATGTTTTTTTTTTAAATCTAAAGTCGACCAATCGTTTAACAACAGTCTGTTTTGGTTTCTTAAAGTCGACCTGTCATCTTCGATCATATAACGATGAATTTTCTTATGATTAGAGGATGAGGGTGGATTACTAGAATTTTATGTGTGCAAGTTTAATGCATTTGTGTTGATCCTAAAACTCTTGCAAAGTAGATGCATAGATTTCTTGTCTGCGTAGGGAGGGCCATTTTGATTGATCCCATACGATTTTTGAATGCGCCATTTCAATAAAGTTATAAGCAGTTTTTTAAGAAGCACTTGTTATGTGTTTCTTTAGGAACCACATCAAATTGCTTTTCTAGGAAGCTCTTGAAAATTTGCTTTTTGGGGAAGCTCTTGAAAATTTGCTTTTCTAGGAAGCTCTTGAATTTGCTATGACAATTTCTAATATGTTTAAAATAAAAGCAGTTTTACCGGAAACGCTTTCTACAGAAGCAGCTCCAAACAAGCACTTACTATAAACAAACCCAAAACACCTTCATTAAGAATCACAAATAAGCTTAAACAGTTAGTCAACCCACACGAAGAGATGGGAAACTATCAAACTAAACAGGAGGAAAACAAGAAACACTTCGAACCCCTCTTCATGTGACAAAACAGAACAAATTAAACTAGGCTGTTCTGTTAAACCTACCTACAATCTCCTTTACTGCATCCCAAATGCTCAACCCCCGACTGCATCGCCGTTTTCCTAATCCGCATAACTGCGTCAAGTTTAAGCCTGTCAACTGATAGCCATCTTCAGTAAAGCTACTGAAACGATGAGCATCTATCTATACACAGAAAACTCGTTACAGTCCCTCCATTCCTCCCGACTTTTCAGTCTTTTCGTCGAGCTAATTAAAACCACACGCGATATACACAGAAAACTGATTACTGTGCTGGTGATGTTCCTGATTTTGAATCTTTTCCCCTTACTGTAGTAACCTCTTAAGATCAAGCTCCTGATTTGCAGATTTGGCTTGGTTGTAGAGTGACTCGAATGCCTGCATACACACACTTGAAAACCCAACCATGGCCTCAAAGACATGAGGAAACCCCATTTGCAAGTTATTTATTGTCATAGCCCTTGTCACACTCACCAACTTTTCATGCTTGCTCTTCTCCTCTTCGGCTTTTGCTCTCAAAGTCTCCACCTTTACGTGCTTCTCAGCAAAGGGGTTCTTTGTAAAGCTAGTGGAATCAGATGTTGAATATGGACCATACTTGGACTCCAATGACCTAAGCGCAGTAGCCTTCTTCTCAAGCTCTTTGAATGTAGATTCTGACCTCCTCTTTTGCTTATATTCCACTGCTTGTTGAACTACAATGGCATGAACTACAGTCAAGAAGCTCTTGATTCCTTCAGATGCTACTTGATCTGGGATCCGGTCAACTGCATGGTGCCATTCTTCGCATAGCATGTAAATTCTTGACTCTCGACTAGACTTTGATATTGGATGTCTCCGGAACTGGAAGAGACTGAGCCGAAGCCATTCTGTAAGGGCCTGGATATACTCCAATTGAGCCTTGACCAGGTTGCAAAATGAGAGGTGCCATTGCTGGACTTGAAGCTCGAGCTGGAGTGTTGCTTGCCGGTGAATCTCAGTTGTGGGTTCGGTAGACGGTATGGTGTTGAGGTATTTGAGCTGTTGAACAATGTGCTTTTGGACCTGGTGGCACTCATACATGCTTCTCCACATGCACATCAACCTGTAAAGCAAGAAAAATATGTTTTCCAAACATCTGTAAATTGTCCTTTAGGGAAGCATTCTCGAATAACACAATTTCAAATATACAGAAACAAAAATCCATAACCATCTAGCTCGCCGACTTCACCCAACATCACAGAGCAGTGGTGTACTCTCTTGTAATCTAGGGTTGATGACATATAAATTGTGGACAACTTTTTTTATTCACAAGGACACCCTAGTCTAGAATCGGGTTAATTCATTTACAACTTAAGATTTAGCTCTCAATTTAACCTGGGGAGTGAGGACTAAACCCCAAACCATAAGCACTCGCACAACAGCACCCACCCAAAAAACCCTCCGCCTCCCAAATTTTACCCTAAATCCTAAACAAACCTCTTCAGCCACAATGTCTTTTACACTAGTACGCTACAAAACTCAAAAGGGGTTAACTTTGACAAAACGTTGTTGGGCCATACATTAACAAAGGTTACATACTATGCAGAAATCAATAAATCCTTTAAGCAAAGCAAAAACAAAGGACCGGAAACAAGCAAAAAAAAAAATTGCAGTCAAAAGCAAAGTTTTCAACACTACAGCTACCCCTTAGTTTGACTTTCACTATGCCAAGCAATAATTCAATATCTTATTTGTAATTGCGGGAAGGGGGATTAGTTAACCAATTGAATAATGGAATTAAAATGTAAGTCAAAGACTAACCCTTTGACAAGCTCAATAAGCTGAGGGTAAAGCTCAGTCTCTCTAAGTTTGATAATTTCAGCAGAAGTTGACTCAATAGCCACTGAAGAAACCATCATCTGTGACTCCAACTTTTCCACCTCTTTCTTGGTCTTCTCAGTCTTCACATAGTCGGCTCTCTTCATTTCCAGCTTCTTCAATGTTGCCACCCTCTTCTCATGCTCTATTTTTAACGTCTCCGCCTCCTAAAACCACCCGAAAATAGAAACATCAAGCCCCGTTTATAAACATTTCGTTTTCAGTACGTTTTAGTTTTCACTTCATGACTAGAGATTTCGAAAAAGTACATGAAGCCCACACAAAAGTTTACCTTGACTTCTTGGTATAGTTTCTTTTCCCAAGCATAAAGCCTCTCCACTGTGGAACAATGGCTGTTGTTGACTAAACCCTCATCGCCTAATTGACTGAGCACCATCTCATCACAACCCAACTTTCCAAACCCACCAAATTTGGGACTTGAACTGCCCCATGTCCACAGTGATGGGCTCAAATTACATACATGGTTATAAACTTTACCTGCATACATTAAAAATTAAAAATTAAAAACATTTCCCTTTCCGCGGATTTGCCCAATTTTCTCAGCAACCAAACAGAAGTAAAAATGACAACTTCACTTACCACCTTTAAATCCGGGTGTGGGGACTTCCAAGAGCAAAGAGAGAAGCCCACCAGCATCAACAGCCTTAAGAAAATACACATCAAGCTCCTTTATAATCTCAGCTAGATCCTTAGTATTTCTAGACACCACCATTGCCAGCTCGCTTGTCCCACCACTCTCTTTTGAAAACTCACTTACGATAGATGGCGGAGCCGCCGTGCTCGCCGCCGTTACGGTGACCACCGCTTCGGAGGCGGTGGTTGTAGCCTCCCACTCCTCTTCAGTCACTGCCCTTGAAGAGGAAGCTACAAATGGATCCCAGAAATCCCAGGTGGACGAGGGTGGCGGCGGCGGCGGCGGCGGAGGTGGGAGAGCTGTCGAGGCTGTGGTGGTTGATGTCCAGGTATCAGAGCTGGAGCTGAGCGGAGGGGGCGGCGGCGGTGGAGGCTGTGGGGTTAGAGGGCTGGGTGGGGTTTCTGATTCTGGCGGCGGCTGCGGCGGCGGGGAGTGGTGGTTGATGCGTTGATTGAAGTGTTGGTGGTGGTGGTGGAGGGTAGTTTCGGCATTTGAAAATTGAAGTAAGGCGGAGCCAGTGCTACGGAGAGAGCGGAGGTACATGGTGTGACCTGCGGACCAAGCTTGTCTTGCTTTCACCAGCTGCTTCATGTATCTCTTTCTAGATTTGCATCTCGACACCATCTCTTCCCTTCCAATTCTTGAATAGCAACAACCCATTTCGCAAACGATCTCGATCAGCTCTGTTCTTCAGCTTGATTCGCTATGCAAAGAAAAAAACTAGAGATAAAAATGTGAAGGGTTCTTCTATTTATTTTTTTGGAAGAAACTAAGAAAAGGAGAGTTATTTTGCTAGTGAATATGCTTGAGATGTCTCATCAATGGAGGGTTTTTCATGTTTTGGTGCCGGAAGTGCGGTCTAAAATGAAAATGGGATTGTTTTCTGTGCACATTATGATGGCAAAGTTTGCATCTTTTTGGGGTCTGAAATTTACCTCAAAAATTTACACTGTTTAAGCTGCTCAAATCTTCTTGTTGTTGGGTTTCTGGGTTGCAAAACAAAATTGCCCAATTTGATTTGATTTGATCTGATCTGATCTCTTTCTATGTGTGGAAAGATGTAGGTTAGGATGTGGTGGAGAAGGAAGTGTTGAACAACAAAGGACAGGGATTGAGATGCAGCAGGGACACCGGGCTTTGGGCAGAGAGCCAGTGACTGTACATAGTATTATTTAAATTTAGTGACCAAAATGCCCTCACTATGTATTTCTATTTACATGTGTTCAGTGTCAGTGAGGAACTCAAACAGTCAGCATCCAAAAGGTTGAGTTATGAGTAAAACCGTTCATCCTTCTTTTTCTTTTCTTTTTGTTTTTAACAGTCATAGTAAATCCGGCCCTTTCTGATCAATATAATTACTTCGCAATTTGTCAACTTTCAAAAGTGGAGTTTTCTTGTGCATAATTAATATAAGTTTGAAATTGGTTATAAGGAATTTGTGGCTAAATGTAATTACATTTCAATTGGGAATTATGAAGTTCCAAATCATCTAAAATTACTTTGTAATTAACAACCAATTTTTAAGTAGAATTTAACCTATTTTTTCGATTGTAGGGACACTTTGTGGTATTTAATAAAAAATATATAATTATAAGAGAAAATGAAATATATATATATATATATATATATTTCAGTGTTATTTTTGAAATATTGGTGAAGTTAATGATATTTTGTACCCGAAGTAATGTCCTTTGGTCTTTAATGTTAATTCATGCGATCAATGTGTCTTCTCATCAACATTTTGGATATTTGATGATTTGGCATTTGGGTCCCCCTAGCATAAAAGGATGCTTTTTAAATGGAAATTTTTTTACATGTATATGTTTTCAGTGGTTAATTACATAATAAATATTGTAATTACGTAATAATTTAACACGATAAATGTCTAAAATAATTCATGTAAATTCGTTGTACAATTACTATCAAGAAAAATGAAACTTTTGCATGGTGAGTCACCCTCCCATCCAACCCCATGTAGAATACAAAAAAATCAATTACTTGTAATATTTTAGAGAAATATAAATATGAAAGAAAGGCTTATGGCTCAAATTAAATAATGGGCTAATACTAAAAAGGCAACATTATTGATTATTCTTCCCAAAATAAAGAACTACGAAAAAATAAATTGTACTTTAAAGAATATTCTAATAGCTTATGAATTAAACAAAATTTTTGTTTGATTCGGATCATATTCATAGGTATTAAATAGTGGAGTTAATTTTTGTATTATTCTATATATTTGGTCCTTTTTGGGAATCGGAAATGCCAGAGAGGAGATTATTTCGGGGTTAAAATTACAGGTGAGTAAGGTACGGTTCGATACGGATATTAGCAATATTCAAATCCAAACCGTTAATATCTTAATTGTTTGATACGGTTTGAGTTTTGTAAAATTAGAAATAAAACCGTTTCAATCCAAATCGTTACTAACGGTTCGGTTTGGATCGAAACGGTTTAAAACTGTTAAGAAATAAAAAAAAATAAGGATATAGAAAAAACAATGATACAAAAAAAAAATCAATACTCAATATTCAAAATTTTACATATTAAGCTTGCTAAGTATTGAATTGCAAACATTATCATTATACTAAGATTTATCAAACACACAAACTATTTAATAATATTTTATTATACTCTTAGATAAGTATATATATATACTTATATGGGTATATCTAGGTATCCTTTTATTTTTATTATTTTTACTTTGTATTAATAATAGATTTACACATTAATAAAAATTAATATATTCCTTAACGATTCGCTTTGGATTTAACGGATTTCCAAAATGAAAATCTAAATGTAAACCGTTAATAATGGAATGGTTTGGATTCTCAAACTGTTTGACATTTATCCGGTCAAACCTATACCGTTGGATAAATAACGGTTTGAATCGAATCAGTTAGCGATTTTAACGGATTCGTGTTCACCCCTAATTAAAATAGCACCAACGTTACCTTTTACATTTATCAAATTTTATATTGTCAGGTTGATCCGGGGACACGTGCCCTACCGCTACATGCATTTCTCTTAATATAAAATGTTGGTAAGTCGGTTTAATTTAACGTCTGAATTATTTAATATTTATAAATAATAATTTTTTGTTAATATAATAATATAATTTTCTTTAATAATACTCTTTTAATTTTACTTTCCAGGCCGATTGAGAAGTTAACGTGACACACGCAGATGCAAATGCAATGCATGCAATAATATGCATCTTCTCTCTTCATTGTCAAACAATTCATATTGTAGTTATAATTATGAAGAAAAAAAAAATCAGAGAGCAGAGTTTTTTGAGTAAAAACTAAATATTTTATATAAATAAAATAAAATATATTATATTTTAAAAAGGGATAAATTTAAAAGTTTGATTTATAAAAATAAAAACAAACGTGGCAAAAAATTTGTGGAATACCAAAATTATTCAAAACTTTAAATTAGCAATGAAGATGAACAGGTAGATGAGATCATGACATATCATATAGGCCCAACATAATCTCAGACAGGCCCGATTTTGGCCCGATTATATTAATGAGAGAGATAATAGTCCCAACGTCAATTTCTGGACATTCCTCATCGTTGAAGTGCTTACCACAATTTTGTCATTTCTACTTAAAATATTTTGAAATTTTCAAGTCATTATATTAGCAAAAAGTGTGAGTAATAACTCATTATTTTTAAGTCATTTTTGAAATTTGTTTTACAATATGAACATTTCATTCTAGTCCATCATCATATCATTATAAATTATTTAAAGTTCGCACAAGACGTTTTTTTATGTATTTTTTAGCCATAAATTCATTTACGGATTCAGATATAAAATTTCATTAGTTAAATATTTTTTAATTATTTTATTGGGTGATATCTACTTTACTTTTTACAAGAATGAAACTTAAAATCTCCTATATAGTGACTGTGAAAAGAAATACTAATTTACCGTAATAGTGAGTGACAAGTCGTAGATCTATTTAGCTTAAGAAATTTAAAATGTTGGAGTATTGGGCTCAAGTATAACAGATCTCAAAGGATTTATAACACTTTTGTTTTGTTATAAGAGTTGAATTATTTTATGACAGGATTTCTCCTTAAAACACTTTGATAAATATGTGTGGTTCTGCTTTTATCTGACAAATCAATCGAAATTTCAAAAATACCCTTAACACTTACCAGACAAATCATACTGATTCCCACTCATGCCTCCGCCTTTCGATCAGTCCTGGACCTTCGTGCTACGACTTGGAGGGTCACCAAAAACATCAAAGGTGTGAGTAGACAAAAATAAACATTTGAAAATACGTTTCGATAAAAATACAACATTTACCCTCCAATATAAAATATGTGTGTATAGAATAAAATATGACCACTCGAACAACCGTGTTCTAAATCATATCATATCACAATTTTGGGACCCACCAATAATATCATGCATCAAAATATTGTGGCTAACATTTCCCGAAATCCATTTTCATTAAATCAAGTGAACCATCTTGATACAAAATAAATAATCAAACACAACCGATCATCTTCACTCAACCACCAATCACAATATCATTCCAGTACTACGCGTAGGGAATCTCAGGAACTACACTCATGTAACATCTTATCCATATTCGGGAACTGCACTCGCAACATTCAGACGTACAAGAAAACTCGGGAACTACACAAACTCAACAACTAAGTTGCGTCTGGGGACTGCACTCACATCATCCGGACATATACCAGTATCCATAAGTTATATAACCGCATCTGGTTGGGTCTTTGCACCCAATTTTTGTGTAGCAACTATATTTAGATTCATCTTTTTTTTTCCAAGGGTTTCATAATTGAACATTTAACCCATTTCATATGATGGGAGTTGCTAGGGTATTGGGTGCTGCTCTATTATGCGGTATTCATGGTGATACCGTAGAAAATATGTTATTTGAAGATGGTCATGGTGCAAATACATTTCGTTCTTTTAACCCAAATCAACCTGAAGAAACTTATTCAATGGTCACTGTGAACCACTATTGGTTCCAAATCTTTAGGGGCCCCTTACGCATGGGCTTCACGCGTTGCCACAGTCATCCCTAACCTTTGTTGGGTTGACCCTGGCTCTTCACACAATACCTGACCCGGCAAGGTGACCCAATTCTAAAAACATGAAATCTTGTTAGATTTCCACACTTTAAAAGTCAATTCGAACCAAAACAATTCTAGAAAAATATCTATGATCTCAAAACACCATAAATTCATCTCAATTTCCAAACCCAATTGCCCGCAACCAATTGTGACAAATTTCAACATTAATCTGATCTCCAGGAGTCAAGGGTCACTATAGAAACCTTAATGTCATTAATTAAACATCCAAAATCAAAATTCGAGTTCAAGGTCTCATGAGGGGTTTCAGGTTTCTGGGTTCAAGCTTTCATCTTCCTTTCCCTTATCTATTTTCTTCATTTGCTTCTTCATTTCTCTCTTCCTCCTTGATCCCTCTTTGTGTCTGTCCCAGTTCTCAGATGATAGACCAAAGGTGGATGGGTTTTTGGTTTGGTTTTCGGGTGCCCAGCATACAAACATACACGAACACATACATATGCGACCACATGTACACTGACAGGACCCGTCCCAACTGGACCCCGATAACCGTGCCCGGTCCTGTTCCCATCTGACAAGTCAACTGAAGTCCCGAAACTATCCTTCAGCACCTATCAGACAAGGGATTATCTCCGCGTATGCCTCCGCCTCTCGGGAGCCCCGAACATCGTGTCACGGCCTGGAGGGTCATCAAAAACAGAAAAGTGTGAGTGGACAAAAATATATTCGTTAAAACACATTTATCAAAACACATTATTTACCCTCCAGTTTATCAAACCTGCATGCATAGGGAAAAACATATGAAACACCAACACTGGCCTTCCAGCCAAATCATATAACAAGTTAAATCCCGGCTCTCAGGCCAAAACATACGAACACATAATCACCTGGCCAAATAGACCAGAACTCATACTCAATACCAGTACGCAATCATAATCATAATCAACATCAAACAGTACCATGCACAAGGTCACAATAAATTACTCAATCAATCAATCAATCAATCAAACCGCACTGTTCACAAGTGCACAAACCATTACACTGTCACACCGGCACTATGCGTTGGCCATAACCCGTGCCTCAGTCGTCTGGGAAGTCACCCTGAGCTCCGACTGCCCCGGCACGCATCACCCTGAGCATTAGCCGTCTGGGAACACCCTAAGTCTCGGCTATCTGGGAATATATCTCACCCCGAGTACCAGCCGTCTGGGAACACCCCTAGCCTCGGCTTCCTGGGACCAATCACAATCATATCCCCGAGCTCCGATCGTTTGGGAACACCCCTAGCTTCGACCGTCTGGGTATTCACAATCACAATCACAATGAAAATCATCCCGGAATCATATCCCAAAATATCTCAATCAAATCCTTGACTTCAAACCAAGTCAAAATCGTTACCAACCGGGACTCAAGCCCAAATAGCATTTATACGTAAATCCGCACATAGAAAACATTATAATAACCCAAAATCATCCTTGACTCCCCAATTAAGTCAAAATACTCTTTTGGAAACCTTTTTAACTCCGGGCCTAGCCCAAAATACCATTTGCACATTTCCTCGAAAAACGTGTCAAAACACCGATTAAAATAATATAATATTCCCCAAAATCCGGAATTCACCATATCAGAACATCAATCATACCAAATCATTTCAAATCATATTATAAGGCATTTAAAACATATATGCATGCATTTAGGGTAGAAAACAAAAGCCCACTCACACACCGTCCAAACCGCTCGCTTCCTGAGCTGTACGCGTTTCCGTAATTTCCGACACTTGCCAGGAATCCCGAATCCTGTCCAAAATCATTATACAGGGTTATAAATAACTCAATTTACATCATATTAATTTCCCATAATTTTCCGGGATTTAAATATTATTTTAAAATATAACTTAAACCGTCGGACCCTCGAAACATTATCGATCCGGTGTCCGATCGACTCGAAACCAATTTTAAAATGTCCGTTACATTACAGGGAGTAAAACATCTGTTGAAACCTTCCTCAGAAAACCCACCACGCGCCCTCAAGCGCCGCCGCAAGCGGCTGCGCGTGAGTCCACGCGCCGTGCTACAGTACCTGCACAGTCGTCCTCTTGACCCGTATCTCTGATAAACAGAGCCTACGACCCGCGATCAGACCCGATTAGTTCTTCACCAATTCGAGTTCAATTTTACCGTTTCTTTCACTCATTAGCATCAAGTCAATATGGATTAAGGGTCTGTAACTTAAATTTAAGAAATCAAAGCCACAAAGCCCTCGACTCAATAAGAACACCCGACGGGTCCCTAATCGGGTTCTACCCAAAATCAACCCGTATCGTTCAATTAAACACACAGGAAGCATCATATATTCATTCTAAACGTGAAACTGCAATCAATTTCAAGAATTTATACCTCTAGGTAATCCAACTCAAGCTCCAGTTTCCAGAACGGTTGCAGAGTCCGTTCGTCGTCAATTCACCGTCAATTAACCACCCAATCGACTTGGTTCGAGTCGTTTAGCTCCCAGAAGACTCAATATCACGTCAATTGCGATCGAAACAGTCTAAGAAATTAATTTCGAATTTTTGTTCTTAAATGGGTTTTCGGGTATTCTCAGTGTTTCCCAACCCCTTTCTTTTCGATTTTCCACTCAATTTCCCTCGCCTAAATCTCTCTGTTTAATCTCAGTTTGAAAATGGAATCATGATCAATTAATTTGGACGAATTTCACTACACAAGGTGGACGGATTTTTGGTTCTCTGTTTTGTTTTTCAATCCATTTAAACATTTGATTTGTTAATTAACTAATTCAATGTACAAACAAACATCATATGCCACTAATCTTTGTTAACAAGTGACACTTGTCACTTAGTGAAATACATGATTCATAAAAGAGCTGAATCAGCAATGGAAATCAAGTGATAATCATCTTTCCACCGTCACCTTAAAACTCACACAAAATTACCATTTTACCCTTGTTAAAACAAATTACCATATTGCTCCTAAACTTTCCAAACCCATAACTTTTTTGTTCGGACTCCGATTGACGCATGCCGCCTGTCTACGGAGTCAGCGTCTCGAGACCTATCCAACGGTACTCCCGGAAAGTCCAAACATGGTCCCGATCAAAAAGTCAACTTTCGGCCCCTTTGTGACCGATTTACCCAATTACCCTCAAACTTCCGTATGTCATAACCTTTTCCTCGGATGTCGAAATCGGGCGTGCCACCTGTCTATGAACTCGTGACGCCCCGAACTACGTCGGGTGGTCGGATGGACTTTGACCAGTGACCATGACGTAGGTTAGGATGTCACGAATCTGTAGGCAGGTGGCACGCCCGATTCCGACATCCGAGGAGGAAGTTATGATGTTCGGAAGGTTGAGGGCATAACCGTAATTTGGTTAAAAGAAGGGGAAACGTTGACTTTTTGGACGATCGGGTTTTGGTACGTTGACCTAGAATGATTACGTAGATCTCGTCGTCCTGAGTCCGATGACAGGCGGCACGTATTTATCGGACTTACGAGTTGTGAGTTACGGGTCTAGAAAGTTAGTGGTAAAACCGTAAAATTGGGATAAAAGGAGGGGCAGTTTGGTCTTTTTGCACATTGGGATTTGTGCAACATAGAAGGGAAACGGACGGCTGGGATTGGACCATGTGGGAGTGCAGGGATTGGATGGTGACATGTGGCAATTGTGTAGAGGGTTCTGGTTGAATCCTGTACATACACGGCCCAAATAATTGGGGTGCAACCGTGCTCGTGTTCTTCGACACAGAGAGAAACAGAGGGAGAGAATTGAGAGGCTTGAAGGTTGATCGAGGGAGCTGGTGAGTTTGTGACTGTGTGTGGGTGTTCAGAGATTGAGAGGGAAGCAGGGAGGAGGTGTGGACTTGTTGGCCGTGTGTGTGAGGGGAGTGAGGGCCACGGGAAAAAACCAGAGAAAACAGGGAAGAAGTGAGTGGTTGTGGGTGGTGTCGCGGCCGTGATCGACCAATCGAGGCCAGTAGAAGCGTCTAGAGGACGGGAGGAGCTACTGTTTCACGGCTGGGGTCGCGACGGCGATCGGAGGACAGATAATTTCTCATCTTCTTCTATTTGCTTTGTTTAGCCGTTGAGTTTCAAGTCGAGAGTCATGATTCTAGAGGTCGAATCGAGGTTCATAAGCAGGTCTAGGGGACTCAGTGGAGGTCTGGGATTCTATTAAGTATGTTGCCGTGACGGGGAGGTACTCGGCGGAGGATGGCACGGCAGAGGTGTTCTGATGCTCTGTTTTGGCCGTGAGTTTCAAACGGCGAGTCGTGACGTTTGGGAATTAGTCGACGGTTCTGGTTAGCTGGATTAGGCTTAGAGAGGTTCAAGGAAGAGTTTGGTGTAGCCACCGTGAAGGGAGGAGAACTGGGTGGCCGGGAAGGAAAACAGGGGAGTTGGGCTGTCTGGTTTCGAGCTTGAGTCGACGAGGATGGGGATGTGTCGAGGTGAACGGAGTACGGGAATGGTTAGGGTAGGACTGGACGATGAGAATGGTGAAGAAAGGGAGAGAAATAGTTCAGGCACGGCGGTGAACCGCTGACGCCGGTTCAAGCTGCAGACTACTGTGCTGAACCGGGTCTGCTCGAGGATGATGGTGCACTGTAGCAGGCACGTGAGGGCCACGCGCAGCCACTTTGGGCGGCGCGTGGGGGCGCGTGCGGCGGCGATGGGGAAAGTGGTCAACATGGTTTTTGGTCTAGGTGTTCTAACGAGTCTATTGGAATTGGTTTCGGGTTGTTCGGACGTCGTTTGAGGTTAGTTCCGCGAGGATGACGGTTTAGGGTCTCGGTTTATTTCGTTTAGGATTCGGGGATTTTGGAGGGAAATTAGGTGGTTACTCGTGGACGTGTTAGTGACGTATTTTTGGTGGTTGTTGACAGGATCGGGATTTCCCGAGGAAGCCGAGGAACGTGCAGGACGTTCGGGACGCAATTGAGGGCTCGGTACTGTGAGTGGACCCTTTCCTTAAAACTCGAACATGCATAACTGTTTTCTATACTTGTTTTTTTATATGTGATTTCATGATTTTTGGATTTATGATGTGATTTTACATAATTGAACGTTTTTTGAGGAAATACGGTATTTGGCACGTTTTACGATAAGAGGTTGATTTCATGATATAGTTTTGGGATTTCAAATGATAAATGATTTCAATGATTATAAAGGGATCTTGGAACATGCTTTTGAGAAAGGATTGGTTTTGAAATCAAAATTGACAATTGGACTTTGGTTTAAAGTTGAAAAGTTAATTTCCGGATTTGGGTTCGGAATGACGGTTCTGGACGCCAGAAGGGCTTCGGACCGGTGATTTCGGATTCGGGTTTGGATGAGAATTTAGGAATGGTTTTCAGATGGTTTTGGATTGGATTTGCTGGATCTGGTTATTGGGTTTAAAGACCCGGATACTGATTTGACGGGGGACGGGCCCGGATTGAGTTTAAAGACTCGGGAGTTTAAAGACTCGGATATGTTGATATTTCCCCCGTAGGCCTTTGAGTTTAAAGACTCGGGAGTTTAAAGACTCGGATATGATTAAGGCCTGGATTGAGTTTAAAGACTCGGGAGTTTAAAGACTCGGATAGGTCCAGTAGGTTTGATCAGAAATAATGATTTGATGTTCATGGTTCATGGTTCATGATATGGTCTTATGGTACATGTGCTATGATTTATATAACTGTTTTATAGTGTTTCTGTTTCTTATGATGTTTTCTGGTGATTGATTATAGCTGTTCTGATAACTAGGTTATGCATGTGGTTTTTAAAACGGAGGGTTAAACTCGGTTTTTCTGATAAATGGTTTAGAACTTTTCTTTTATTATGGTCCACTCACACCTTCTGTTTTAAATTGCCCTCCAGGTTGTGGAGATAGCGCGGGGTCTTGACGTCGAGGCAGCGTCTGAGGCATAGACATTTCGTGAGGGTTCCCGGAGTGTTTACATTTCTTCCGCGTGCGTGTAAAAATAATCGGTTTTTATTTGTTGTACTATGTACTATGCTCTGTAAACTTTAACTTCGGTTTTTATTGAGTGCTTTCTCCTGCGTCTGACTGCTTTGTGTCAAGGTGTCAGACGGGAGCAGGATTTACCTCGGGTTTTGGGGTGAAACCGGGGTGGGTCCTGACACTTCAGGTTGATCGCGGATGTGGCTGTAGCAGAGACGAGACATCGCATTCCTCCTTCGGATCCTAGCGTACTCTGATAGCCCCGGTTGGGCAAAAGACGAAAGTATCCCTGGTCTGACACTTCGTGTTAGACGGGAGCAGGCACGTCCCACGCTAATCCCGAGGGATTTGGGAAGGGTCCTGTCATGTCACAAGTCACCAATCCGGGTCACAAACACTTCATTTAAGCTTATCCTAATTCCCCCAATTTTCCTGGAATTTTAAAAGTAATTTAAACGGAACCCTAAACCTTCGAACACTTAAAACTAACCCAAGACGATGTCCGATTGTCTCGAAACTTGTCCCAAAATGTTCGTTACATCGATTAGAGTAAAAACCATGTTGGACACTTCCCCAAAACCTTCCCCATGCGCCCTCACGAGCCGCCCAAAGGGGTTGCGCGTGGGCTTCATGCGCCTGCTACAAGGTTGTCTTCAACCTCTGTCTAGCCGGTTTAGACCGGTCCGGTCGAACCGAACCGGCGTGACCGGTTCTCCCTCAAATCCAGTCCGTTTTCGATCCTTTTGATCCCAATAGTTTCGTCCTACTCTAAGTAATCGATTACACTAAAGAACACACAAAATTAGGGTCGAAATCTCACCTTCCAAAGTTCGAACAAAAGCCCAGAAAAAATCCAACATCGGATTCCGGCCGCCAGCTCCTCCTCCCGTCACGGTTTTGACTCCCTGAGCTCAAAACCAACACCCTAAAACTATTAGCATCACTAGAACGAGTCGACAACCGTCCAAAGGTCACAACTTCCGATTTGAACCAATCTGGAAAAACAGGGGAAACAGGGGAAAGCTTACCTGCTCTGTGAACCGCCGTGAGCTCCGCCGTGGCCCAGCCAGTCTAACATCTCTCCTCCGTCCTCTAAACACTCCCACAACGCCAAACTTGAATGGTTTGATCGAAACACGGCAGCACCACCACCCCGACTCTTCTTTGTTTTCTAAAATTCCTCACGGTCCCTAAGTCCCCTACGCTCTCAACACTCTCCTGGAACACTCACCAGCCTCTCACTTTTCTCTGCTCACACTCACTGAATCACAAGGCCTCACACACTCCCTGAAATCGATCGATCTCTCCTCTCTACTCAGCCTCTGTTTTTTCTCAAAAGCACAGATAACCGACTCATTCAATTTAAAATGAACGGTGAAAGTGGCTAAAAGCCACTGAAATCCAGCCAGGTGTCAAACACCTGGTGGTCCCATCCCAAAATATCCAATAAACCCTGTACACTTGTCCTTATCAGATTGGCACGTTTCCCAAGGTGCAAAAAGACCAAAATACCCCTACTTGTTCAAATTACGATTTTACCCTTCGCTTCCTAGACCCATATCTCATCCGTCCGATGTCCGATAACAGAGTGCCGCCTGTAGTTGTACTCAGGACGTCGAGATCTACCTAACGGTCCTTGGTTTGCGTAAAGAAACCTTGTCGTTCAAAAAGTCAACAAATGCCCCTATTTTAACCAAATTACAAAAGTACCCTCAACCTTCCGAACATCATAACTTCCTTCTCGGATGTTGGAATCGGGCATGCCACCTGTCTACGGACTCGTGACGTCCCGAACTACGTCACGGTGATCGATCAATGCCCAATTGACCGTCCGAACTAAAAGTCAACCTTTTGCCCATTCTAGGGGCAAAATCGTCATTCTACGCCAAACGTCCAAAAGTAACCAACTAATCACCGATTAACGTGTTAATCCATCACTAATCACTAAGCTAATCTCGACTCCCGGGACGGGTCGTTACAACAACTATACACAGCTAATCCACATCCAACCCAAGAAATAGTTCTTCCACATATGAACCTTTAGGCCACATGTTAGTTATTTTGCTTTGCTAACTCTCAAACTATTGGTCTCTTTTGTTAAGTCTTGCACATACCATTAGGCCACTTGTTAGTTATTTAGCAGCGTTGGCATTTTTTTTTGATAAATATCAAACTATTATCCTCTTTTGATATATAAAGCACTTTGGGACTGGTTTGATATATGGGATGATATATGGTGCTTCCATTCATACTAACTAGATGGAAAATTGTTTGCATCCAAAGCTTACATATTTCCACAATCCACCAAGCAAGCTTTCATATTACATTACAAAACCCTAAGTGCAGGATACAAAGTTTACCAAGCATACAAAGCTTACATATTCACAAATCATCATTGCTTGCATACAAAGCTTACATATTCCAAAATCATGATTGAAGATGATTATGAAGGATTGTTGAAAACCTAATACATAACCATAATCAAGGCTTGAATATGATTCCAACCACTAAGACCCAAGTTACCGAGAGTGCAATCTAAAGTTTAGTCACCTTCCTCTTTAATTTCAACACTAGCGCTTCTTCTTTATCAAGTTTCCTTAACAAACCTGGAATTATTGTCATTGATCTCTTGCACATTTTCAGATCAAACCACTCCCAAAAATCACAACTCATAGCTCTTCTTCTATCTCTACCTTTACCAACCTGAAAAACACATACAAATTCACAAAAAAGCACCAATCCAGAAAACATACGATAAATTCGCAAAATCCTGCAATAGGAACATAGCCGAAAACCTACAGAAACCTTAAATCCTTATGTAGGAACATAACCCATAACCGATAATCCATTACCCATACACAAAACCCATAGCCCATAACCTATTACCCATACATAAAAACCATAACCCCATAGAACGAACCTAGAAATCAAGCCGAAAATGAAGCAAGGAACAATGGGAGCACCATAGCAAAACCCATAAACAGATAAAGGATGACCAAAAATCCATAAACAAAATCCAGAAAACAATAAAAGGATGATCGAGAATTGAAACTCATTACTAATTGCCTTAGCATCTAGACAGGCGACAAACCTTCTTCCTGGGTTTTCATCCGTCCACAACGTTTTCATTCTCGTTAACTTCCCACAAAAATATCTTCACGGGTTGTACCTTCCACTCTCACTATCCTCCATAATTTATTCTAACTTCCACTCTTGCTGACAGGACCCACCCCGATCATCGCCTCGATAATCGGGAAGCATCCTGCTCCCGTCTGACAATCGAATCAAAAAGACCGGAAACTAGATAAAATTACAACACACCCATTGTCAGACCAGGGAGATTAAACAAATACATGCGGCTGGACGTCAAGTCCACAGTTTCACAGAGCAATATTACAAAACAAATTAAAGAACAAGTCCTACTCTGTGAACTAACTACTCCGCAACGGAAAACTTTATGCCTCCGCCTCTGCCTCGGCGCTTGCCCCCACGCTTGTTCCACGACCTGGAGGGAAATTTAAATCAACAAGGTGTGAGTGGACCGAAACATAAGTTTAACAGGAAAAACAGTTTTTCCGAAATCGGGTTCGCCCTCCAGTTTTGTAATCTGCATGCATAACCAAATATTCAAAATTGTGTATTAAACTTTTAAAAACTCCTTTTCCGAACACAAGGAAAACGTTACAGGGATCGTCATAACTCATGTAAAACCATATAATAATACCAGATTCCAGAAACCGTCATTTTGAAACATTATTTGCACAAATCAAGTGAAACATAAATCAAATAATCATGATTATGCCGTTGGATCCATCCGAGTCTTTAAACTCAACATTAGGCCTTCCCGGGATATCAACGAGTCTTTAAACTCAAAACACGATTAATAGGCGTCGGGGGTATCATAATAACCGAGTCTTTAAACTCACGAGTCTTTAAACTCAACTTTCGGGCCCGCCCCCAAAATCAACACACCGGGTCTTTAAACCCAAATCCAGATCCAACCATCAACCGGGTCTTTAAACCCAAAACCGTTTTTAAACATAATAAGTCAGGATTCATCACAAATCTTTTTCCAACATTATTCCAAAAACATTTCTCATCGTAACAGGACTCATGCCCGAATTCACATGTAAATTCCAACACATGCAATTACCAGAAAATTTCTTCACAATATGATCAAACATCATAAATCCGAAACATGCATATTCATAACCAGATACTTCATCAAAAATTATCACGCATGCATAGGCAAAAACCGAAACCTCGAAATGCGTGAAATACGATAATTATCTCGAAAAACATGAAAACAAATAAAACCGATATATCATCTCACCATCGTAAAATCATATGTAAAACCATGAGATAAATAAGCAAAATAGTCATGCATGCCCACTTTAAAAATCAAAGAGTCCACTCACAGTCTTAGGACACGTCAATCGCGTCCCGCGTGCTCCTCCGTAGCTTCGGAAGTGTCCGGGCCTGTGAAAACGTACAAGAAGGGTTACAAACATCCCAAAATAACTCGTAGGATTTTTCCTAATTTTCCCGGATTTTTCGGCAAAAATAAACTTGAAGACTTAATCTTCCGGACTCCCGAAATTATCCCGAATGACTCCCGATCGATTCGAACTCTAAAGATAAAATGTTATTTAAACTATAAGGATTAATTCTCATGTTGACCGTGATCGGAGTTGACGTCACACGCGCCGTCACGCGCCGCCCAAAGTGGCTGCGCGTGAAAGCCACGCGCCAAGCTACAGTACCTTCGTCCTTACCCGAATCAACTGATAAACGGGTCTAATACCCGCGACTCAACCCGACCAGTTCGTGCCCAATTCTCAATCAATTCCTCTCGTTTTTGATCCTATTATCTTCCCTAATCCTTTAATTTTAGGTCTGTAATGAAGGTTAACCTCGACTAGTACCCAAACGACCCAACTCAAACTCGAACAGTCGAACAAATCGACATTCTGGAACTCACCCAAACTAACCCCAATCTCAAATTAATTTCACCAGTAGGTTAAGGGGATTCATACGAACACAATGGTACCGTCAATTGGTCTCGCCGTTACCTGGAAGTCGTCGTCCTCAAGCTCGAAAATACTCAGAACCAGGGCACTCCGTTCCTGGCCAATTCGTGGATGTCGTCCTTCGAATTTGACGTGGTTGGTTTCCTCTTGCTCCCAGAAGACTAGAATGACCCCTAGTTTAGCTCGCGAGTCCCCACAATTTGATCTTCCATTTTTCCCTCCACTGGTTTTTCCTTCAAACTGGAACTTGGGTTCCCGGGCAACACGGCTCCAAACTCAACCACTTCAGCACCGTCGTGATCCTAACACTCCCAGAAGACTCCCAATGTGTTTAGTTTCGCCTCAGAGCCCGTAGGATTTGAACTCTGAGTTTTCCCCCCTGAAAACCCGAAACTGTTTTCTCCCGTCTCTCTCAACCTCAGCCCTCACAATGATGCCCAAAATGACCCAACCGAACCCCCCCTCACTCTCTTACTCAGACATTCGATTCAAACGGCCAGCACCCGTGGGAGACCAGCTGGGGTTCTCTGAAACCTACTTCCCACAAACACAGAAACCATGGCCATATTAAACTCAATCCCGTGCCTGCAACCTGCCCACTCCACTCAGTCATGCTCCCACTACCTCAATTCACATAAACAAACATCTGAACAATCCACTAAGCCATAAACAATTGATCGCACAAACCCACGGCCGCAGCACTCTGTTTTTCACGGTGGTGAACAGTAACCACCGTGAAATGACCAAAATGCCCCCAGGGCAAAAATTACCAAACTGCCCTCCAGCTTCCGTGACCCGTAACTCGGTCGTCCGACGTCCGTTTCAAGCGTGCCGCCTGTCGTTGTACTCGGGGCGTCGAGATGAACATAACGGTCTTCGAGTCAAATGGATATCAATTGTCAAACAAAAAGTCAACTTTTTCCCCTTATAACGCCCAAATTACGGTAATGCCCCTGAACTTCCGAACATCATAACTTTCAGTCCGAGCGTCCGAATCGGACGTGCCACCTGTCTATGAACTCGTGACATCCCGAACTACGTCACGGTCATCACTCAACATCCGTTCGACCTCCAGATCAAAAGTCAACAAATCGACCACACAAACACAGGGGTAAAAACGTCATTTTATTCAATATTTAATAATATTACATTTCCAGAACGTCCGGGGCGTGACAATCTCCCCCCCTTAAGAAATTTCGTCCCGAAATTTCAAGGAAACAAGTAAGGGAACTGTTCTCGCATCTGCGCCTCGGGTTCCCATGTGGCTTCCTCCACATTCTGGTTCCTCCAGAGAACCTTTACCAGAGGAACGGTCTTCCGACGTAGTACTTTATCCTTTCGATCCAAAATCTGTACCGGCTGTTCCTCGAAGCTCAAATCATCTCGAAGTTCAATGGGCTGATCCTCCAGTACATGAGATGCGTCAAACACATATTTCCGCAACATCGACACATGGAAAACATCGTGGACCTTCGAAAGCTCTGGCGGTAGTGCCAGCCGGTAGGCCACCGGGCCAATCCTCTCGGTAATCTCGTAAGGTCCAATATAACGAGGGCTCAACTTCCCTCGCCTGCCGAATCGCACTACACCCTTCCAAGGGGACAATTTCAGAAATACCCGATCTCCGACCGCAAACTCCAGATCTCGAATCCGATGGTCCACATAGCTCTTTTGTCTGTCCTGGGCTGCCTTGAGCCGATCCCTGATGAGTTTGACCTTCTCGGTCGTCAGTTCTACCAATTCGGATTTAGTCAGCCTCCTTTCACCCACGTCCGTCCAACACAACGGAGTTCTGCACTGCCGTCCGTACAAGGCTTCGTACGGAGCCATCCCAATGCTCGCTTGATAGCTGTTGTTGTAGGCAAATTCCATCAAGGCTAGATGTGACTCCCAAGTGTCTTGAAATTGCAAAACGCAAGCTCGCATCATATCCTCCAATGTCTGGATGGTCCGCTCAGACTGGCCGTCAGTCTGAGGATGAAATGCAGTACTGAAACGAAGTTTCGTCCCAAATGCTTCCTGCAGACTCTGCCAAAATCGAGAAGTAAATCTTGGGTCTCGGTCAGAAACTATTGATTCCGGAGTACCGTGCAAACGGATGATCTCGTCAATAAAAAACTGGGCCAACTGCGTCATCCTGAAGTTCTCTCGCACTGGCAAGAAGTGAGCTGATTTCGTAAGCCTGTCCACAATCACCCAAACTCCATCGTGACCCCTGGGTGTCCTAGGAAGTCCAAACACAAAATCCATCGTCAAGTGATCCCATTTCCATTCCGAAATAGGTAGTGGTTGCAAGGCTCCATAAGGTCGTTGTCTCTCAGCCTTCACTTGCTGGCAAATCAGACACCTGCTGACAAACTCGGCAATCTCCCGTTTCATTCCCGGCCACCAGTAGTGCTCTCGCAAGGTACGATACATCTTGGTCCCACCAGGATGCATCGCGTAGGCCGCACTATGAGCTTCGTCCAAGATCTCCTTCTTCAGTGCCTCCACGCCGGGCACACACAACCGTCCTTCTTTTAGCAAAGCTCCATCCTCCCTGACTGTAAAGTCTAGCCGTTCACCGGCTTCCACTTCAATTCGAAGTACACATGAGACGGGATCTTGAGATTGAGCCTCAACGATCCGATCGACCAGGAGTGGTCTCACATGAAAATTAGCCAGCAAGACACCTTGACCATCCAAACCCAAATCAATGCTATTCTTACGGAGTTCAACCAAAAGTGGCAAATGAACCGTCCGTAGGTGTGCTACAGAATGCGTTGACTTCCGGCTTAGAGCATCAGCCACCACATTGGCTTTTCCCGGGTGGTACTCAATCGTGCAATCATAATCCTTAATTAGCTCTAGCCACCGTCGCTGCCTCACATTCAACTCCTTCTGAGTGAACAAGTACTTCAGGCTCTTGTGGTCCGTAAATATTCTGCAAGTCGCACCGTACAGGTGATGTCTCCAAATCTTCAATGCATGCACAACAGCAGCTAACTCCAAATCGTGCGTCGGATAATTGCGCTCATGCGGTTTCAACTGGCGCGAAGCATAGGCGATCACTTTCCCATGCTGCATTAGTACACATCCCAAACCCTGTAAGGATGCATCACTGTACACCTCAAATTCTCCACTGCCGTCTGGAAGGGTCAGTATAGGAGCAGACGTCAACCTTCCTTTAGCTCCCGAAAACTACGCTCACAATCGTCATCCCACTCAAACTTGACTCCCTTCCGCGTCAGTCGCGTCAACGGGGCAGCAATGGTAGAGAAACCCTCTACAAACCTCCTGTAGTAACCAGCCAAGCCCAAGAAACTCCTGACTTCAGTGACGGTCCTCGGTTGTTCCCACTTCGCCACTGCCTCAATTTTTTGAGAATCCACACTGATCCCGTCAGTTGAGATCACATGCCCCAAGAAACTCACGCTCGTCAACCAAAACTGACATTTGCTGAGCTTCGCATACAACTGGTTTTCCCTCAAGGTACCCAGCACCATCCTTAGGTGCTCCTCGTGCGCTTTCGCACTC
Source organism: Prinsepia uniflora (assembly GCA_032719365.1). Taxonomy (NCBI): domain Eukaryota; kingdom Viridiplantae; phylum Streptophyta; class Magnoliopsida; order Rosales; family Rosaceae; genus Prinsepia; species Prinsepia uniflora. Next base: position 20,150,813 of record CM064876.1, read on the forward strand.
CTCGAGTAGACCAGGATATCGTCAATGAACACGATGACAAAGTGATCCAAGTAAGGCTGCAACACTCGGTTCATCAAATCCATAAACGCTGCGGGTGCGTTGGTCAAGCCAAACGGCATCACCAGGAACTCATAATGACCATAACGGGTCCTAAATGCTGTCTTGGGTACATCCTCATCCTTAACCCGCAATTGATGATACCCAGAACGTAGATCAATTTTGGAGAAGTACTGCGCTCCTCGCAGCTGATCGAACAAATCATCGATCTGAGGCAACGGGTATTTGTTCCTGACTGTTACTTTATTCAGTTGCCTGTAATCGATGCAAAGTCTCAAACTCCCATCCTTTTTCCTCACAAACAACACCGGAGCTCCCCAGGGGGATACACTCGGTCGAATAAATCCCATCTCAAGTAATTCTTGTAACTGCGCCTTCAGTTCTTTCAACTCGGCTGGCGCCATACGATACGGAGTCTGAGAAATAGGTTGCGTACCTGGGACCAGATCAATAGTGAACTCAACATCTCGATGCGGTGGCAATCCCGGTAGATCCTCCGGAAAGACATCCGGGAACTCCCGTACAATCGGTATATCCTCCACCCGCAATGGTGCAGCTCGTGAATCCATCACTCGGGCTAAGTATCCCTGGCACCCCTTCCTCAACATCTTACTTGCCTTCAGGGCAGAAATCACTCCGACAGGAGTTGCTCGCTGAATTCCCTGAAAAGTGGTTTCCGGTAGCCCCGGGCTCCGAAAAGTAACCCGCTTATCGACGCATTCGATAGAGGCGTGATGGAGCGTCAACCAATCCATACCCAAGATGACATCGAAGTCGTACAAGTCCAAGAGTATCAAATCTGCCACCAGACCAACATCACCTACCATTACGGGGCACTCCCGCAACACTTGGTTCACCACAAACACATCTCCGGTGGGCGTACTCACTCCCATGTCACAGTCCAGTGCGGACACCTCTCTACCCGCCAACAACTCACAGTCCCGTGAAATAAATGAATGAGTAGCTCCGAGATCAATTAAAGCACAAACATCAAGTCCAAAGATCGTGAGTGTACCTGTCACAACACCAGGCGCTGCCCTGGCCTCCTGCTGCGTAACAGCAAAAACTCGGGCCTGTGGTCCAGCTGCTCGCCCACGGCCCCGGCCCCTCTGTCCACTAGCCGCTCCGGTACCACCTCCTCGAGTGCTCCCAGTCCCAGAAACTGCAGCGGTGCTCCGTCCCTGCTCTGCTCCACCCCGACCTGCGCCACCACCATGTGGCAAGGATGGACAGTCCCTCCGATAGTGGCCCCTCTCGCCACAGAAGAAACAGATGACACTGGAAGCATCTCGAACAAAACCACCACTCTGCCGTCCCGTGGAAGCAACAGAAGTCGCGCTCGCCTGCGGAGCAGTCTGCGCCCTAGGCGCTCGGAATCCGGAACCCTGATAGTTACCAGGCCTGCCATAACGATCATTGCCTGCAGATGAGGCTCCACCATAACGTCCCTTCTTCGAGGCTCCCTGACCATACGATCCAGAATATGAACGCCCGCGACGTAATCCACCACCAGAATACTGTGGACGTGTCGGGAGACTAGCCTCAACCCGCACCGCGGCATCAGACAACTCCCTGAGAGTAGCAAAAGCTCCGGCCGTCACAATGGCCCGTATCTCACCCCGTAGACCAAGCTCGAACCTACGACATTTCTCAGCCTCAGTAGATACAAAGGTAGGAGCAAAACGAGCTAGCATCTGAAATTTCTGTTCATACTCAGCTACGGACATGCTCCCCTGCTGGAGCTGCAGAAACTCGGTCTCCCTAGCATCACGGAATGAACGGGGATAATACTGATCCAGAAACCGTTCACGAAAGGTCTCCCAAGTCTCTGTACGGGCATCCCAACCCGACAACTCCAGAGTGTACCACCACTCATAAGCAGATCCATCAAGTAGAAAGGTAGCCAACACCACACGCTCCTCAAGAGGACAGTGCATCACAGTAAAAATCCGCTCAATCCGAGAAATCCAACGGTGAGCATCCTCGGGATCCGCTCCACCACAGAATACCGTAGCCCCAAGACGCTGGGCTCGCTCGATCGAAGCACTCTCGGCATCGCCATTAGGTCGTGGAGGGGGTTCGCGTCGCGGAGGCATGGCCGGTCGTCCTTCTTCTGAAAGAGGCATAAGTTAGTACAATAATCAAGGCACACCCGAGTGCCGGACACGAATCGTAAACCTAGGCTCTGATACCAATTGACAGGACCCACCCCGATCATCGCCTCGATAATCGGGAAGCATCATGCTCCCTTCTGACAATCGAATCAAAAAGACCGGAAACTAGATAAAATTACAACACACCCATTGTCAGACCAGGGAGATTAAACAAATACATGCGGCTGGACGTCAAGTCCACAGTTTCACAGAGCAATATTACAAAACAAATTAAAGAACAAGTCCTACTCTGTGAACTAACTACTCCGCAACGGAAAACTTTATGCCTCCGCCTCTGCCTCGGCGCTTGCCCCCACGCTTGTTCCACGACCTGGAGGGAAATTTAAAACAACAAGGTGTGAGTGGACCGAAACATAAGTTTAACAGGAAAAACAGTTTTTCCGAAATCGGGTTCGCCCTCCAGTTTTGTAATCCGCATGCATAACCAAATATTCAAAATTGTGTATTAAACTTTTAAAAACTCCTTTTCCGAACACAAGGAAAACGTTACAGGGATCGTCATAACTCATGTAAAACCATATAATAATACCAGATTCCAGAAACCGTCATTTTGAAACATTATTTGCACAAATCAAGTGAAACATAAATCAAATAATCATGATTATGCCGTTGGATCCATCCGAGTCTTTAAACTCAACATTAGGCCTTCCCGGGATATCAACGAGTCTTTAAACTCAAAACACGATTAATAGGCCTCGTGGGTATCATAATAACCGAGTCTTTAAACTCACGAGTCTTTAAACTCAACTTTCGGGCCCGCCCCAAAATCAACACACCCGGGTCTTTAAACCCAAATCCAGATCCAACCATCAACCGGGTCTTTAAACCCCAAAACCGTTTTTAAACATAATAAGTCAGGATTCATCACAAATCTTTTTCCAACATTATTCCAAAAACATTTCTCATCGTAACAGGACTCATGCCCGAATTCACATGTAAATTCCAACACATGCAATTACCAGAAAATTTCTTCACAATATGATCAAACATCATAAATCCGAAACATGCATATTCATAACCAGATACTTCATCAAAAATTATCACGCATGCATAGGCAAAAACCGAAACCTCGAAATGCGTGAAATACGATAATTATCTCGAAAAACGTGAAAACAAGTAAAACCGATATATCATCTCACCATCGTAAAATCATATGTAAAACCATGAGATAAATAAGCAAAATAGTCATGCATGCCCACTTTAAAAATCAAAGAGTCCACTCACAGTCTTAGGACACGTCAATCGCGTCCCGCGTGCTCCTCCGTAGCTTCGGAAGTGTCCGGGCCTGTGAAAACGTACAAGAAGGGTTACAAACATCCCAAAATAACTCGTAGGATTTTTCCTAATTTTCCGGATTTTTCGGCAAAAATAAACTTGAAGACTTAATCTTCCGGACTCCCCGAAATTATCCCGAATGACTCCCGATCGATTCGAACTCTAAAGATAAAATGTTATTTAAACTGTAAGGATTAATTCTCATGTTGACCGTGATCGGAGTTGACGTCACACGCGCCGTCACGCGCCGCCCAAAGTGGCTGCGCGTGAAAGCCACGCGCCAAGCTACAGTACCTTCGTCCTTACCCGAATCAACTGATAAACGGGTCTAATACCCGCGACTCAACCCGACCAGTTCGTGCCCAATTCTCAATCAATTCCTCTCGTTTTTGATCCTATTATCTTCCCTAATCCTTTAATTTTAGGTCTGTAATGAAGGTTAACCTCGACTAGTACCCAAACGACCCAACTCAAACTCGAACAGTCGAACAAATCGACATTCTGGAACTCACCCAAACTAACCCCAATCTCAAATTAATTTCACCAGTAGGTTAAGGGGATTCATACGAACACAATGGTACCGTCAATTGGTCTCGCCGTTACCTGGAAGTCGTCGTCCTCAAGCTCGAAAATACTCAGAACCAGGGCACTCCGTTCCTGGCCAATTCGTGGATGTCGTCCTTCGAATTTGACGTGGTTGGTTTCCTCTTGCTCCCAGAAGACTAGAATGACCCCTAGTTTAGCTCGCGAGTCCCCACAATTTGATCTTCCATTTTTCCCTCCACTGGTTTTTCCTTCAAACTGGAACTTGGGTTCCCGGGCAACACGGCTCCAAACTCAACCACTTCAGCACCGTCGTGATCCTAACACTCCCAGAAGACTCTCCCAATGTGTTTAGTTTCGCCTCAGAGCCCGTAGGATTTGAACTCTAAGTTTTCCCCCCTGAAAACCCGAAACTGTTTTCTCCCGTCTCTCTCAACCTCAGCCCTCACAATGATGCCCAAAATGACCCAACCGAACCCCCCCTCACTCTCTTACTCAGACATTCGATTCAAACGGCCAGCACCCGTGGGAGACCAGCTGGGGTTCTCTGAAACCTGCTTCCCACAAACACAGAAACCATGGCCATATTAAACTCAATCCCGTGCCTGCAACCTGCCCACTCCACTCAGTCATGCTCCCACTACCTCAATTCACATAAACAAACATCTGAACAATCCACTAAGCCATAAACAATTGATCGCACAAACCCACGGCCGCAGCACTCTGTTTTTCACGGTGGTGAACAGTAACCACCGTGAAATGACCAAAATGCCCCCAGGGCAAAAATTACCAAACTGCCCTCCAGCTTCCGTGACCCGTAACTCGGTCGTCCGACGTCCGTTTCAAGCGTGCCGCTGTCGTTGTACTCGGGCGTCGAGATGAACATAACGGTCTTCGAGTCAAATGGATATCAATTGTCAAACAAAAAGTCAACTTTTTCCCCTTATAACGCCCAAATTACGGTAATGCCCCTGAACTTCCGAACATCATAACTTTCACTCCGAGCGTCCGAATCGGACGTGCCACCTGTCTATGAACTCGTGACATCCCGAACTACGTCACGGTCATCACTCAACGTCCGTTCGACCTCCAGATCAAAAGTCAACAAATCGACCACACAAACACAGGGGGTAAAAACGTCATTTTATTCAATATTTAATAATATTACATTTCCAGAACGTCCGGGGCGTGACACTTGCGGGCTGTAACTTTCTGGTTCACCAACGTTTATAGAACCCCATTTGGCACGATTTTGGTGGGATAAATGATGAATTTTCAAATTCCCCCCTTTAGGATTCTATTGCCGCCTCAATTGGGGCTAATTTTGCCACCAAATCCAACCCTAACTTCAACATATATCGTTTTCGTTTGAAGTATTGCCACATAGGTGCCACATAAACACCAATGACAACGTCACTAATAAGGAGTAACGTTTTGGAGCAATAGAGGTAATAAAAGTGCAGTCGTGATAGCACATTAAAACTAAATTCAATTCAGAGAGCAAAGTGATACTAATGTCCGATTAGAGGAACATTTTGAGTAATAAACCTAAATCTAAACTGATTGAATTGAACCAAAATTGAACTGAATTAATTTTTTTGTGCTCCAAATTTTAAAGTTAAAACGAGCAAGACCGAGCTGAACCGTATTTATACTCCTGGAGGCGACTGGCCCACAATTGCCGGTTTGACTCATGAAAAATAGTTGGTTAATCCAAGGTCCGAAGGCCAAGAAAGATAAGGGAATTCCAATTCCCAAATTTCAACACTGCCCTATCAGAAAATTTAATAAGAAAAAAATAAAAACAAAAACTAATAAAAATCCTCAACAAACGATAAATGACGCAACCTTCTTTCCTCTAATCCAATATCCACACACGCAGCGCTACGCAGCCAAATAAAAGCAAACCAATCGTTCTATTCCATTTCATTTCGCAAACCTCTTCCATATATAGATATAGAATCGGTTTCGTAATCGGATTGTGTACTGTTTCTTAAGTTCGTGATCGTACGCGCTCTTATGGCGGAACCAGTAGTAGACGCTCAGTACCTCAAAGAAATCGACAAGGCTCGTCGGGACCTTCGAGCTCTCATCTCCGTCAGGAACTGTGCTCCAATCATGCTTCGTCTTGCGTGAGTTTTCGGTTTTCTTTTTAAATTTCGTTGTTATTTCAACTCTCTCTGTTTTCTGTTTGGTTTCTGAGAAAAATATGGCTAAGGAAGGGAAATGAAAGTTTTATACTAATTTTTGGTTCTAGCTTTGGTTTTGGTTTTTGTGTGTGATCTATCTATAGACGAGTTTGAATTCTAGCCTTTTCATTTCTACAGCATTTTCCTTGTGAGCATACAGAGCACTAGTCAATAAAAAGAAGAAAGAAGAAAAGTTTTAATTTCTAATTTTCTTTCACTAATGCTATCCATTGTGGCAGCTGGCATGATGCTGGAACATACAACGCCGAAACGAAAACAGGAGGCGCGAATGGCTCGATCAGGAATGAACACGAGTTAAGCCATGGCGCAAATGGTGGTTTGAAAATTGCTGTTAATTTTGCCGGTGAGAGTTTTTAAAATTTAATTTGTACTGATTAAGTTTTAGTTCATACTGATTTTGATGAGGTTAGAGGCATATGCAAACTGATCTAATAGATTATACATTTCTATCATTTATACTTTGTTTGTTATTTGCTAGAGTTGAGGCCAATTTTGAGTTTATGCACTCTTTCATATGAGAAAAATCGGAAACCATTCTTTCTCCGGAGAAATTTAATGGTAGATGCCAAACAGTTAATTTTGTCCCTACTCATATTTTGTTCTTCTTTACTGATAACAGAGGAAGTGAAAGCCAAGTATCAGAAGATCACCTATGCTGATCTTTACCAGGTGACTATTGTTTATTAATCTCTCCTTATTTTGTTGTGAACCTTTGGCTTAATGTGCTACTTGTATTTTCTTCATGGTTATAAGCTAGCAAGGAAAATACGCGTGTATAAAATACAGAAGAGCTCAACGTACCATGGCAGATTTTAAGGGCCATTGTTTGATGAACCGTGCGTCCAATGTGATACTCTCTGAGGGAGGATCTCATGTTTATGGAAATTTTCTAATGTCTTTCAACTTTATGTTTCTCTTCAGTTAATTGCGTAAAAATAGTATTCATTTTAGACAGGTGAGTTTGTGTTTGGAATTAGGAGATTTGAATTTTAAGTTACTGATTTACTTACCAACAACATAGGTAAAAAAATTTGTTACTAATGAAATAAATTTGTTACTAATGAAATAAGTCATTTGACCATCTTCTATTTGATCAGATAAAAAATACACCTTCTAATTCCATTCACAAATTGGGCTTTTTATCTTTCTAGCTTCTAAATACTGGATTAGTACTTAATTCCTTATTTTATGTTCTTAGCTTGCTGGGGTTGTTGCTGTAGAGGTCACAGGAGGACCTACTATTGACTTTGTACCTGGTAGAAAGGTATGCTCAAGGCAGTTGTTAACGACATATTTAAATGGTATGTTGATGGCTATTGCTGAACCTTCTTTTTATCTCTAAATCAGGACTCATTGGAGTCGCCTGAAGAAGGACGGCTTCCAGATGCCAAACGAGGTATGCATAATGAGTCTCCCGAAGAAGGACGACTTCCATAATGTTGTCGTAATTTTTTATTTTTTTAAAATCAAAATTTCTGCAGGTGCATCACATTTGAAGGACATCTTTTACCGCATGGGTTTATCTGATAAAGACATTGTGGCACTGTCAGGAGCCCACACATTGGTAACTTTCTTACATGGACTCAACACAGTCTATAGTAGATTACTAAGCTTTGTGATGGACATTTATACATGTGCGGCTGTGCCTAATACTTCTTTGATTCTGTAGGGTAAAGCACATCCAGAAAGGTCAGGCTTCGATGGCCCTTGGACATATGAGCCTTTGAAGTTCGACAATTCATACTTCGTGTAAGAAATCAATATAATTCTAAACACTTTATTGAACAAATGCAGCTCATATTGATAAACATTAATGTTTAACCGATATTTTTTCAGTGAGCTACTGAAAGGGGAGTCAGATGAGCTGTTAAAACTTCCCACAGACAATGCTTTATTGGATGACCCTGCGTTTGCGTTTCGTCGTTATGTTGAACTCTATGCAAAGGTAATAAGTCCAATTCATCCATGGTACACTAGTAAAATTTCAGGATGATTAAGAGCTGGAGTGAAATGTAACAAATGTTTTCACCTTACTGCTGAATTGCTTTGCAGGACGAGGATGCGTTTTTCAAAGACTATGCAGTGTCACACAAGAAACTATCGGAGTTAGGGTTTAGTCCCTCTAGTGCCAAGGAAGCTGTCAAGACCAGTACAGTAATCGCACAAAGTGCTGTGGGAGTTGCTGTTGCTGCGGCTGTGGTGATCCTGAGTTACTTATACGAAGTTCGTAAAAAAGCCTAGTTAATTTTTTCCTTTTAGTATTGCCGGCCATGAGAAGTCAGTGAAGATATGAACATATTAGTATTTATTCTCGTTAAAACCTGAAATTATCTGTATTAAGTTCTACAATAATTCTCGAATTGAGCTTATAAAGAACGTTGGTTTAAATATATCTGATCACATTTGAAGATGCCTCTCTTGCCTTCTGAAAACAGCAAACCAATTTTTTTTTCTTGTTTGCTTGCTTGGCAAACACTCAATCAACAACTTCCCTTTATTCCGATTCTTCTTCCAATCCCCCTCCATATAAACTGCAACAAAATCATCTTCATTGTGAATTGTAACCTCATCCGTTGCAACACAATCATGGCTGCCCCGGTAGTAAACAAGGAGTACCTAAAGGAAATTGAGAAGGCTCGTCGTGACCTTCGTGCACTTATCTACAACGAGAAATGCGCCTCCCTAATGCTTCGTTTGGCGTAAATCTTCGTTTCCCTTAAATTGGTCTTCTCTAATCATTCGAAGGTACGGAAATGTAACCCTAATTTTGACAGGTGGCATGATGCTGGAACATACGACGCTAGAACAATGACTGGTGGGCCTAATGGCTCAATATGGAATGAGGAAGAGCTAAAACATAGTGCAAATAAGGGATTGGAATTTGCTGTTGATTTATGTGGTAATAAGCCTTTGCCTCTCATCTTCTTATTAATCTCATTTTACTGCCTCTGCATGTGTTCTGATTGTGTTTGACTTTCGATTTTCAGAAACAGTGAAGGAAAAACACCCGAAAATCACATACGCAGACCTCTACCAGGTTACCATGCACTTGAGGATTTGTTGATGTTGATGAAATTTTCAATTGGAATTGACTCCAGGCTTCTTCTTTTTTTTTTTCAGCTTGCTGGGGTTGTTGCTGTGGAGATCACCGGAGGTCCATCCATTAACTTTGTTCCCGGTAGAAAGGTAAATATGTACGTTGAATAAGTTTCAAATCTACCTGATTAAGTTGTTCGGTTGTTCCTATATATTTTGATTAATGCCTTTCTTTATCTCTCAAGCAGGACTCGCGTGAATCTCCCCCAGAAGGACGCCTGCCGGATGCCAAGCTTGGTACGTCCTCAACATGTTCGTAGAGTTTTGAATGGCAAAAGCTAGGGGTGTACCTCGGGAGGGTTGAAAGCTCAACGTAATCTTAAAAAAAAAAAAAAAAAAAAATGAAAAAAGGGTCACCTTAATCCCAATTCAAACTTCGTTATTTGGATTCGGATTCGGATTGGGTTTGGATCTACTTAGGATGACGTAGGTCGCATTAATTTGTTTTTTGAGTTGAGTTCATTCAAATTAAATTAATATGTTTAAATGCACGAGTTAAATGAAAGAAAAAAAGAAGTAAATATATCATTCTACTAGCTAAAAAATCTTATGCATTTTTTAATGATTAGAATCTCATATATTCTCATATAAAAATTTATAATGATTATCATCAATCAATATAGGGGGAAAGAGTACCAGAATTACATATTTTGTTTATGAATATGTATGTGGTGTCCAATATTAGAATTATATACATTTTAAATAAATTCTTGATATAAAATCGGGTTACGGTGGGTTAGAATTCGTGTGGAGTTGGGTATGGCTTACAGGCTTAGACAGGTAAGGACTTCAATCCAATCCAAACTTAGAAATATCGGGTTAAAATGGGATTGAGTTCAAATGACTTTTTCCAAATTTGAACTTATCCTATCAAATTAAAAGTCGAATTAGACATGAGCAGATTTGTTTTCGTCCAACCCAAATTGCAACTTCACTTATTTCATTTTTGTGTTGATAGGTGCATCACATTTGAGGGAAACTTTCTACCGGATGGGTTTAACTGACAAGGATATTGTGGTATTGTCCGGAGGCCATACATTGGTAAACTTTCTTCATCCAAATCAAGCAGAGACACTGAATGTTCTTCCTTAAGCTCAAACGTGATTTTTTTTTTTTTTTTTTTTTTTGTTCTTCGGATACATAGAACTTTCATCTCTGGTTTTGTTTGTGCAGGGGAAAGGCACATCAGGAGAGATCAGGCTTCGACGGAGCTTGGACAAAGGAACCAGCAAAGTTCGACAACTCATACTTTGTGTAAGACACTCATCAAAGTTTTCATCCTTTGCATCCAACATGTATTTTGATTAATAATCAACGATTATATGGTTACAATGAAAACTCCGGAAATTCGAATTCTGTGATCAGGGAACTGCTGAAAGGGGAATCAGAGGGGCTGCTGAAACTCCCCACAGACAAGGCTTTGGTGGAGGACCCTCGGTTCCATCGCTACGTTGAAATATACGCAAAGGTATATAAAAATTAGGTTTTTTTGGACCCAAAAAAAAAAGATGAACAACGTGTAACATGATTCATGCTTTGTATGATCAGGATAATGATGCATTCTTCAGAGACTATGCTGTTTCACACAAGAAACTATCAGAACTTGGATTTGCTCCGCCGTCTTCGGCTCCCAAAGTTGTAGTTACTTTCAGCATTGCTGCTGCCATTGTCGCCGCCTTGGTCTATGATAGATGGAGACGTTTCATCCATGATATGAAGGCCCTTAATTACAATTAAAACACCAACAAATAATTGGAAACTTAAATTTATGCAAGTGTGATAAGTTTGTGATGTATTAAATGAAGAAGATGACCCATTATAATTATTCTGGCGAAATTATACCCGTTTAACCAGGCATACATGAGTGTTCAATCAAAAGCTTCCCCCTTTCTCTCTAACAGAAGATAATAGTTTTCAAGGAGAACAAGTTCATCTCCCAAAACTAAATGAGTTAATAATAATATTCAATTATAGAACCCTAATTAGATTCATATTCAATTAGTTGCTGTTTCTTCAGGCCCTTGGGCTCAGAGACAGAGTAATATCTTGAAAAACCCTCAGTCTCTTCTCAATCTTCTTCGGAAACATCCCGGTGCTGCTGTTGCCGCCACCAACCGCCTTCCCACCACCATTTTCGGAGTCAATAACAGCCGCAATGATCGCCTCCTCAAAGTCCTTGTTGTCCGGCAACAACTTTGTCAATTCATCTCCTGTTTCCTCCAGAGACAACCTTCTTCTTGTTTTGTTCTCTGGCACACCAGATTCCACCGCAGGCTTCGTGGTCTCAGCATTGTCGGTCACCCTCATCGAATTCGCTGCATTTCCAGACCTTGTCCTCTTTAGGGTTTCAGAGATTTGATTGGCGGTTGGGACAGTTGGGGCAGTTGGGATGAACTTAGAATAGTAAGGCTGTGCAGCAACATTTAGTGAGTTTCCAATTGGAGCTTGAGGAACTTGGTTCAAAATTTTGTTCTTGGGAAGTCCCAATCCGATTTGGGTTGTTAACAAATTTGAATTGATATTCTCATCAGCAAACTCAGCATGATGATGGGTTTTGAGAGAATCTGTTGTGGCGGCTGCCGCTGGCTGGCTGCTGCCATGGTGGTGGTCTCTGCAAGGCTGAGGCTGCCAGATGGAGGAAGATCCGAGAAACGCTTCGAAAAGCCGGCTTTGTTCGACTCTGTCCCCGCCCTTGTTCATCATCTCAGACTCGAGATCCTTGAGCATCTGCTGAGCCCTTTCATACGCCTTCAGATGGGAATCTGTTCCTCTTGGCCCATCGGCAACCGCTGGCTTCACCCGCCGGAGATTCTCTTTAGCCTCGGAGATTCTTCCTTGCTTCATCAAGCAGATTCCAAGGTTGCACATTTTGTTGTTGTCTGGTGCAATTGTTAGTGCTCTTCTGTAAGCATCTTCTGCTTCAATGTAGTTGTTCTGCTGCATCAAAGCCCACCCTAAGTTCCCCTGTGCCACAAAAAATCGGAATTTTTAGTCTTAGTTTCCTTAATTCTGAAAAAAGATGTTTGATTTTGGGTTGAACTGGAATATTACCAGCAATCTAGTGGCTTCTTGTTCTACAGAGACTTGAAATTTCTTCCCTTGAGATCTTGCGGTTTTCGTTCGCTTTCCATTGAAAGCCATCCCTTGTTGAATCAAGAACAATTTGTACCTCAAAAGTGAAATTTGATCATCCAGTCTCCCACATCTCTGCAACCGAAAAAAGGTCACTATATTTATGAGCATTGAGCAACTAGAATCTGCAAAAAATAAAATAAAAAATGAAAGTGGGGGTTTTCGAGTATACCTTGTAAAGGTCTAGAAGAATGTTGTCAAGGGACTCTTGGGCTTGATCGGAACACACGTGTCTCAATGATTTAATGGCTTCTATGGCTTCTTCAGCCCGGTTCTGTTGCTTCATCACAATCGCCATGTCCTTCAAAGCAGAGTCCACTCTGTCCCCAGAATTAATGGCGGCCCAGAATAAAGGTATCGCCTTTTCTGGATCCTTATCCACCAGCTATCGAATTCCGAAAAATAAATCGAACACATCAGTCAAATACCCGAATTTCCAGATTTATGAACAGAATTTGAAAATTGACACAAAAATTTAATTACCTGAACATTCTTGGCTCTGACATAAGGGGTGTCGCCTACGGGGACTTTGTGAGCCACATGAAAGGACTCGGAACGGGTCCGGGAAACGCCGAGAGGCTTGGCCGGCGAGGAAGGAGCAGACTTGGTTGGTCTGAAACCAGGCGGAGCGTTCCACGTATCTTTCATCATTTTTTTAATTTAAATGGTTTTGATCTCTGAAGAAGATGAGGATATGTGGAAAGGGCTTGGATGAGAAAGTGAGAGAAGTGCCTCTCTGAGGAGAAGAAGACGGAGAGAGAGTGAGAGGCAAGAGAATGAGAGGAAGCGGTGTGATTTTGTGGGGGATAATATGAGAAAATATAGAGATTTGAAAATTTTGACCGTTGAGGGTGACCGTTAGACAAAACTAGCCGTTGCAGGTGTTCCTATTCTATAATGTGCATAGAAAATGAAATATATACGCGTATCTGAAAGACGGTATCTGCCCCAATTGTCCAAAGTTACATATGTAATTAATTTATTAATTTCGAATTTCTTATTGGGATCTACTTACCATACATATACATGAATACATGTATAACGGAATTAAAATTGTTTAAATCGACAAGTTATTTTATGATACATTCAAATTACGAGTATTCAGGATTAAAAAAAAAACTAGTTAAAAAAATAATAATATTATAAATTTCATCATATTTGCAGGCAAGATTGTAAGAATTCATAAATAGAAAAAAATCAATTATTTCTTTTGTATTATTTATTTTCATATGTAAATTTATGCTTTTTTACAATCCTTTTTTATTTTGTCTTTGGTGGAAAGATTTCAATTGAACTGGTAGTTTATGTCTGTTGTGTGTGAGGATGTGGTATTGGACTTCTAAGTACAAATGCTTATCGAGAATGACACGTCTAGAGTGATAATGATTCCATCAAATATAGCCTATTTGTGTAGATTACAGACTTTCATTTGACAATTTTTTTTTTTTTTTTTTAACAAAGCAATGGTCCACACGCACCATCAGATCATTACATTAAGCTCACGCCTTCTTCGCCTTTAATTACATATTGCTCAATGAAAAAAAAAAATATTACATCTCATTATGGATTTGACAAGGGCATAGTGTCATAACTTTATGATTTTGATTTTTTATGTAATATTTTAAGAGTATTATATATTATGGTGAGTTAATATAGTCTCGGTTTCACATTTAAAAAAAACGACATTATATTCAAGTATAAAAATATCGATATCGACAGATATATCACTAATCAAAATTACGGATATTTCGCCTCAAATATCGGTATCGATAACAATATCATTTACGGTCAACAAAAATGACGGAAATTCGGTCTAAAAGTTGGAAATTTGAAATGAAACTTTGGGAAAAACTTAAGTACCAAATAATGGTTATATAGGACTAATAAAAACTATAAAATGACTTTGATATAATAAATATATGATGAATAATATGATGTAATATGATTTTGACAATGACTAATATTATAAAATCTTAAATATAAACATAAATTGAAGTGAGTTACTATAATTGAATGTTAAAATAGTTAAAAATATAACAATAAACATACAAAAATTCAATGTAGGAAAAATGATAAAATAAGTTTAAATATATTTAAGATTGGAAAAAAATAATCGAGACCCCCAAATGAGATCCAAAACCCAACCCAACTCTGCTAGCCAACATTTTGTAAGTTTAAATAACATCAAATATATAAGTATACATATTCCTTTGCTAGCTAACAGTCACCCCTACCTCCAGTGGGGTCTGCAACTAGGGTTTTCCGACCCGGCGGCATGACCTGACTAAATATTCTTCGATTTACTTCCGATTTTCACGAATTAATAGTGCATCTTCATCGTTTTAAGCTCAGGAAATTTTGATCCCAGGAAAGGATTTGTGGGCTCAAAATAAGACAATTGTTCGATATTTCGGCGAATTTCCTTCCCCCATTCTTATGTGCCGCCGACACAAAATACCGAAATTTCGGCGACATTTACCTATATTTTCATCCATGATTGTATCTAATGTATGTATCTAATTTCTCAATAACTTTTTATATATACAATGAAAAAAAAACCATTATCGAAAAACCAAAAGTAGTTTTGTAACAAACATCTAGTTGTAACCTTTTCTCACTTTAAGTGTTTGATAATTAGTTGTTAACTTCAGGCACGAACATAAAAATTAAAAATGAGGTGGGTTAAATTTTAATTAGAGTAATTTTCTTTTATCAAAATTTAATGATATTAAGTGAATTTCATTGATTTTAAAAATACATCTGAAAAAAATACATATTTTATGTAAAGAAACAACAAATAATTATACAAATAAAATATAATAACACGTAAAATTGCAACAAACACCTCTTTTACTTGGATATGACATCATATAATCTTCAAAAACATCACTATCTCGCCTATTTAGGTGTAAAATAAATTAATAAGTGGGTTATATAAATTAACTTTACACAAAATTTTACATTGGGCCATTAATTTCGGGTGTGCTAGAGCACACCCTAGCCATTAGGGGCAACCCGTGCGTTAACCCTGTTAATCGTTTTTTTGGTTTAATTTTTTTCCGAAACTGAAACCCAATCGGGTTGAGAATCGATTTTGGTTCGGTCCGGCTCCGGCCTCAAAGCCAATTAAACTAAAAATCGATTAAATCGGTTTGATTCGATTTTGAACCTGTTTAATCGATTTTCGTCTGCGACGGAGAGAACAAGGGAGAGGCTGAGACCGTGAGTTTCGAAGTTCGACGAAAACAAATGGGGCTACAAAGACAGAGATGAGAACTTAGAGGGAGATGGAGAGATAGTGGGAGATGGAGAGATAGTGGGAGAAGGAGAAATCGCGGGAGGGAAGCAAGGCCGTGAGCTTCGACGAAGCTGAAAAGTATGAGGTCGAACTCGAAAATGGGCTTCGACGAAGACGAAGAGGTTGAGGGAGAAGGATATGGAGAGGTTGAATGTTAGGACCCACCCCGGTTTCACCCCGAAACCCGAGGTAAATCCTGCTCCCATCTGACACCCCGACAGTACACAGTCAGACGCAGGAGAAAGTACTCAATAAAATACCCGAAGTTAACGTTTACAGAGCATAGTACAACAAATAAAAACTGACTATATTTACAAGCACGTGGAAGAAATGTAAACACTCCGGAAACCTTCACGAAAAGTCTCTGCCTCAGACGCTGCCTCGACGTCAAGACCCCGCGCTATCTCCACAACCTGGAGGGCAATTTAAAACAGAAGATGTGAGTGGACCGTAAAATAAAAGTTATAAAACCATTTATCCGAAACCACTGGTCCGAAGCCCTTCCGGCGTTCAGAACCGTCATTCCGAACCCAAATCCGGAAATCCCACGTTTCAACTTTAAAACCAAATTCCGCTTGTCAATTTCGATTTCAAAATCAACCCTTTCTCAAAATCATGTTCCAAAATCCACTTACAATCCTTAGCAATCATTTAACGTTTGAAATCTCAAAAACCATAGCTTTATTTTTCCAAAATCACCCTTTTTCCCGTAAAACGTGCAACATACGTTATTTCTCGGAAAACGTGCAACCATGTAGAAATCAACATAAATCCAACATTCATGTAATCATAGATAGATATTTATATAACATTTATAGAAAAACAGTTATGCATGTTCGAGTTTACAGAAGGGGTCCACTCACAGTACTGAGCCCTACTCGCGTCCCGAACGTCCTGCACGTTCCTCAGCTTCCTCGGGAAATCTCGATCCTGCCAACAACCGTCAAATTCCGTCACTAACACGTCTACTAAGGTTCACCTAAAGTCCCTCAAAATCCCCCGACTCCTAATCGAAACGAACCGGAACCCTAAACCGTCACCCTCGCGAAACTATACTCTAACGACATCCGATGGACCCGAAACCACTTCCATTAGACTCGTCATAACAGTTAGAACAAAAACCCTGTTGACACCTTCGCCGGAAATTGCTCCACGCGCCGCCCAAAGTGGCTGCGCGTGGGCCTCACGCGCCAGCTACAGTGTCACCCCCAACCTCGAGTGCACTGTGCTGAACCGGCCGCTGCAACTGGACCGGCGAGAACCTTTCTCCGCTGTCCGGCCACCATCTCACCTCCTTCCCTCACCATTCTCTTCGTCCAGACCTGCCCTAATCAGTCCCCAACTCCATTCACCTCGATCCATCCCCTACATCGTCGACTCAAGCTCGAACCAGACGGCCCGACAGCCCCTGTTTCACGATTCAACCATTCCGATCACCCCCCGTCACGGTGACTGTCCCAGACTCTTCCTAGGGCCTCACTGAACCTAAAACAACCCTCCTAGACCTTCGACTCAGCCCCAACCTTCACGACTTGCCGTTTGAAACTCACGGCAAAACAGAGCATACAGAGGCCCTCTGTCGTGCCATCCACCACCGTGCACTTCCCGTCACGACAGCACAACCAATAGAATCCCAGACCTCCACTGAGTCCCCTAGACCTGCCTATGAACTTCGATTCGACCTCTAGACTCACGACTCTCGATTTGAACTCGACAGCTAAATAGAGCAAACAGAAGAGGATGAAAAATTACATGTCCTCCGATCGCCGTCGCGAGCTCAGCCGTGAGGCAGTAGCTCCTCCTGTCCACCTCCAACCCCTGGACACCTCCTCTGGCCTTGCTTGATCGATCACAGCCACAACACCACCCACAAACACTCACGTCTCCCCTGTGCACTCTGGTTTTTCCCGTGGCCCTCACTCCTCTCACACACACGGCCAACACTTCCAAACCTCTTCCCTGTAACCTTCCCACTTCTCTGATCACCCTCGCACATTCAAACACTCACCAGCACCCATGAGCAACCCTCAATCCTCTCAATTCTCTCCCTCTGTTTCTCTCTGTGTCGAAGAACACTCACACGGGCACTGCACGGTTGCACCCCAATTATTGGAACCGTGCACACACACGAGAACTCCCCAGAACCCACTACACTCTTGCCACATGTCACCATCTCTCAACTCCTCTCCCACCTGGTTCAATCTCAGCCTTCCATCTTCTCTCTGCACAAATCCCCAGGTGCAAAACAAAAAGACCAAAATACCCTCCTTTTTAACTCATATTTACGGTTTTGCCACAACATTTCTTGACCCATATCTCTCGCCTCGTAAGTCCGATGACTACGTGCCGCCTGTCATCGACCTCAGGATGACGAGAGCTACGTAACCATCCTAGGTCAACGTACCAAAATCCGATCGTTCAAAAAGTCAACTTTTTCCCTTCTTTTAACCAAATTACAAGTATGCCCCCAACCTTCCGAACATCACAACTTCCTCCTCGGATGTCGGAATCGGGTGTGCCACCTGCATATGGATTCGTGACGTCCTAAACTACGTCCTGGTCACCGGTATTGACCACCCGAACGAAAAGTCAACTTTTTTCCCTAACTAGGGGCAAAATCGTCATTCTAGGCTAATGACCTTATCGATACCGACTAACCACCGATTAGCCTCACTAAGCCCACCTTAAACACACTACTACTCCCGGCTCTCGGGACGGGTTGTTACAATCTACCCACCTAAAAAGAATTTTGTCCCCGAAATTCCACCGCTAGTTCCCGACACCTAGGGTCTCCTACCCGGTACTCAACACTGGGTCAACAACAACCTCTCCTGGGTTTCCACGGCCAACCCTTTCCCTGTAACAACTGTATGGCGTACGCAAGGGAAACTCTGTGAATAGAAAACAAAGGTATTATACAATACCTCATATAGAGTACCCAATAGAAGTCACAGAGCACCTCCTCACGTACTACCACCTCACCATTCTAAACCAACTCGGCTACTCTCCCAGACCAACGAACACCTATCTTCCTCGGCTGCTACTTCGGCCACTATCGGACTAAATCTACAAAGTCCTAAAGGCAAACACTAGCTTGTGGGTTCTCTCCTGCAATAACCTCATATCGATCAGTTATAATCACTCCTTCCTATTCCCTCCATTATCCTTCCACTGTAACACTCCCCAGATCACCTAGGGACAATCCTAGACTCACTCCCAGAATCCAACAACAAAACTGGGTACACATAAACAAGGCTAAGTAAGTACCTGTCCCCGCATCTGGTGCCGACTGAACTTCCTGCTGAGTCATCGAGAACACTCGGGCCTGAGATCCCGACGCTCTACCACGTCCCCTCGAACTACTAGTGGCAATGCCACCTCCTCTAGTGCCCGCTGTCCCTGACGTTGTACTCTGTCCAGGCTCCGCTGCTCCTCGACCTACACCACCTTCCTGTGGCAACTGTGGACACTCACGTCGAAAATGACCTCACTCCCCACAGTAGAAACACACATTCCAACCTGGTCCACTACTCGGTCTCCCTGTAGACGCTACAGAAGTCGCACTCGCTTGCGGAGTCGGCTGTGCTCGGTAACCCCGAAATCCTGAACTCTGGACACTACCAGGCCTTCCGAAACGATCATCGCCCGACGATGACGCTCCACCGAAGTTACCCCTTTTCGGTGTCCGCTGACTCGAAGCTCCAGAAAAAGATGGCTCCCGGCGCCGCACCGGCAAACTAGCCTCAACCCTCACCGCAGCATCCGACAAGTCTCGGAGGGTAGCAAACGATCCAGCCGTCACAATGGCCCGAATCTCACCTCGCAGGCCCAACTCAAACCTACGACACTTTTCGGCTTCAGTGGCCACAAAAGCAGGAGCAAACCGAGACAACATCTGGAACTTTCGTTCATACTCAGCCACTGTCAAATTCCCCTGTTGGAGCTGCAGAAACTCCGCCTCCTTGGCATCCCGAAAAGAACGAGGGTAATACTGTTCCAGGAACCGTTCCCTGAACGTCTCCCAAGTCACACTATGGGCATCCCAACCGGACAACTCGAGGGTATACCACCACTCGTACGCCGCACCATCCAGTAAAAACGTAGCCAACAACACGCGCTCCTCCGGTGGACAATGCATCACCGCAAAAATCCGCTCAAGTCTGGTAATCCACCTCTGGGCTTCCTCAAGATCAGCCCTACCACTAAACGTAGTCTCCCCGAGCCGCTGGGCTCTCTCAATCGTAGTACTCTCAGTTCCCCTCGCCATTTCTTCTTCTGGTCGTGGAGAGGGTCTACGTCTCGGAGGCATCGTCAACCGCACACTGAAAGAGGCATAGAAGCAGTTAAACAACTAAAACACAACCTCAAAAACCAACAAACCCCAAACCTATGCTCTGATACCAATTGTCAGGACCCACCCCGGTTTCACCCCGAAACCCGAGGTAAATCCTGCTCCCATCTGACACCCCGACAGTACACAGTCAGACGCAGGAGAAAGTACTCAATAAAATACCCGAAGTTAAAGTTTACAGAGCATAGTACAACAAATAAAAACCGACTATATCTACACGCACGCGGAAGAAATGTAAACACTCCGGAAACCCTCACGAAAAGTCTCTGCCTCAGACGCTGCCTCGACGTCAAGACCCCGCGCTATCTCCACAACCTGGAGGGCAATTTAAAACAGAAGATGTGAGTGGACCGTAAAATAAAAGTTCTAAAACCATTTATCCGAAACCACTGGTCCGAAGCCCTTCCGGCGTTCAGAACCGTTATTCTGAACCCAAATCCGGAAATCCCACGTTTCAACTGTAAAACCAAATTCTGCTTGTCAATTTCGATTTCAAAATCAACCCTTTCTCAAAATCATGTTCCAAAATTCACTTACAATCCTTAGCAATCATTTAACGTTTGAAATCTTAAAAACCATAGCTTTATTTTTCCAAAATCACCCTTTTTCCCGTGAAACGTGCAACATACGTTATTTCTCGGAAAACGTGCAACCATGTAGAAATCATCATAAATCCAACATTCATGTAATCATAGATAGATATTTATATAACATTTATAGAAAAACAGTTATGCATGTTCGAGTTTAGAGAAGGGGTCCACTCACAGTACTGAGCCCTACTCGCGTCCCGAACGTCCTGCACGTTCCTCAGCTTCCTCGGGAAATCCCGATCCTGCCAACAACCGTCAAATTCCGTCACTAACACGTCTACTAAGGTTCACCTAAAGTCCCTCAAAATCCCCCGACTCCGAATCGAAACGAACCGGAACCCTAAACCGTCACCCTCGCGAAACTATACTCTAACGACGTCCGATGGACCCGAAACCACTTCCATTAGACTCGTCATAACAGTTAGAACAAAAACCTTGTTAACACCTTCGCCGGAAATTGCTCCACGCGCCTCCACGCGCCGCCCAAAGTGGCTGCGCGTGGACCTCACGCGCCAGCTACAGTGTCACCCCACCTCGAGTGCACTGTGCTGAACCGGCCGCTGCAACTGGACCGGCGAGAACCTTTCTCCGCTGTCCGGCCACCATCTCACCTCCTTCCCTCACCATTCTCTTTGTCCAGACCTGCCCTAATCAGTCCCCAACTCCATTCACCTCGATTCATCCCCTACATCGTCGACTCAAGCTCGAACCAGACGGCCCGACAGCCCCTGTTTCACGATTCAACCATTCCGATCACCCCCCGTCACGGTGACTGTCCCAGACTCTTCCTAGGGCCTCACTGAACCTAAACCAACCCTCCTAGACCTTCGACTCAGCCCCAACCTTCACGACTCGCCGTTTGAAACTCACGGCAAAACAGAGCATACAGAGGCCCTCTGTCGTGCCATCCACCACCGTGCACCTCCCGTCACGACAGCACAACCAATAGAATCCCAGACCTCCACTGAGTCCCCTAGACCTGCCTATGAACTTCGATTCGACCTCTAGACTCACGACTCTCGATTTGAACTCGACGGCTAAACAGAGCAAACAGAAGAGGATGAAAAATTACATGTCCTCCGATCGCCGTCGCGAGCTCAGCCGTGAGGCAGTAGCTCCTCCTGTCCACCTCCAGCCCCTGGACACCTCCTCTGGCCTTGCTTGATCGATCACAGCCACAACACCACCCACAAACACTCACGTCTCCCCTGTACACTCTGGTTTTTCCCGTGGCCCTCACTCCTCTCACACACACGGCCAACACTTCCAAACCTCCTCCCTGTAACCTTCCCACTTCTCTGATCACCCTCGCACATTCACACACTCACCAGCACCCATGAGCAACCCTCAATCCTCTCAATTCTCTCCCTCTGTTTCTCTCTGTGTCAAAGATCACTCACACGGGCACTGCACGGTTGCACCCCAATTATTGGAACCGTGCACACACACGAGAACTCCCCAGAACCCACTACACTCTTGCCACATGTCACCATCTCTCAACTCCTCTCCCACTTGGTTCAATCTCAGCCTTCCATCTTCTCTCTGCACAAATCCCCAGGTGCAAAACAAAAAGACCAAAATACCCTCCTTTTTAACTCATATTTACGGTTTTGCCACAACCTTTCTTGACCCATATCTCTCGCCTCGTAAGTCCGATGACTACGTGCCGCCTGTCATCGACCTCAGGATGACGAGAGCTACGTAACCATCCTAGGTCAACGTACCAAAACCCGATCGTTCAAAAAGTCAACTTTTTTCCCTCTTTTAACCAAATTACAAGTATGCCCCCAACCTTCCGAACATCACAACTTCCTCCTCGGATGTCGGAATCGGGTGTGCCACCTGCCTATGGATTCGTGACGTCCTTAACTACGTCCTGGTCACCGGTATTGACCACCCGAACGAAAAGTCAACTTTTTGCCCTAACTAGGGGCAAAATCGTCATTCTAGGCTAATGACCTTATCAATACCGACTAACCACCGATTAGCCTCACTAAGCCCACCTTAATTTGAGTCAATGTCGATGAGAGTCGAGAGGGAGATATTGGGTGAGATGAGAAAGGGGTCGTGCTGCTCGCCTACTCCGTCTGGAATTTGAGTCTTCGAGTCGAGAGAGGCGAGACTGCGAGAAAGATAGGGCTTTGGGAATTGGGATTGGGGATATTGGTGAACGACGTCGTTTTGGAGGGAGATAGAAAGATTGGGCATTGGGACGTTGGGGACTTGGGGGGTTGGACTGGACTTCCATTGTTTTTGACTTTCTGGGCGGGGTTAGGGACTTGAGGTTGGGCTGGTCTTCTATTAAAATCCAAAAACAGAAGCTCGTTTCATCAAAACCCAAAAACAGAAGCCCGCTCCATCAAAACCCAAAAACAAAAGCCCATTTCTTTTAGTTTAGATATTCGGTTTGGTTTCGTCAAATCGAAAACCAAAATTGAACCGGGTTAGACTCAGTTCAGTTCGATTTTTATTATACGGTTTCAGTTTTTGTTTGGCGGTTTTGTAGGTTCAATTCTGGTTCAGTCCAATTTTCAGTCCGATTTTTATGAACCGATTAACAGGTCTAGTGTGCGTGGTTAACTTATTATGTAACTTAGTCCAAATCCTATACGTTGCTATCTTCTAATTAAAAGAAAAATTATAATCTATCTTAATCTGGCTTTTCAGTTGCTTCGGTTTTTCGTGGAGACTAAATCCAGTTGCATAGTAAACCTATTTATTTAGAAGATGCAGGACCCATATTTTTTCCCCAAAAAATTCAAGATGCATTTGAATTTAATGAAACATATGTTATGCTTCTAAAACCAGCAATTACGAACAGTTAGTGTTCTCTAGATATCCATTCTTAATTAGCCATAACAATAGGCCCAAAAGGCATCAGCATTTGCCAGAAGAATATGGGCCCCCCAGCATATTGGTCCAGAGCATTACCGGATCCCATTTTAGTTACCTTTGTAAGCCCAAATCAAGGTTAACCCAGTCCTCACAATCCGTCAGGAAAACCATGCAATTATTCAGTACAACGAGAGAAACAAAGGCTCACCTCAATTTATGATCGCCACACCCAACTCTAAGTTCTGAATTTTTTTATTTTACAAATAAATATATAGAATAAAAGATTACATAAATACAAAGACTGATCACACCCTTAGACTCCCATACTCATAGTGCATCTCCTCCAAAAGGGAAAAAGTGCAATGACAGTAAACTTCTGTTAAGTCACATTGCAAGTGTCCCAATAACAGGATGAAGAACACTGCAAAGACAACCAGAAACGAGGCCGTGGTAGACAAATACCCCGAATATAAAAGGAAAAAACAGCAGCCACTACTTCAAACTATTGCGCCCTCTCCCGGAAACTGTCTGTCTTATCAAGTCTAGCGGTACCTGAGCTTGATGATTCCCCCATTGTGTCAGGAGAAGCTGCTCTCTGGGATGAATCTTTCTTCAGAGAACTAGGTATACCCGCAATCTCCTGAAGAATGAAAGACGCAAGAAATCACCAAAAACCAAACATATAACTCGTCGCCACATTAAGGAAGAATCCTACAAGCTAGGTCTATCTGTCATCTGAAAAACTCCATATGATACATTGATACTGCTTGCCACCAAATTTTGTATGCTTTCCTCATCACATATTTGTTAAAACAATATAAGAAATACTGGTAATATTTTCAAATGAGTAACTTCTAACAAAATCAATTCCGATTACCTTCATCAGATGCAACCTTAAATCAGAAGGTCGAACTTGATTTCCAATGCATGCCATCACAAATTTTGAATAGTTAGACAACACATCGGCTGCAGCTTGCTTTTTCTCATCAATCTGTATAAACCAAACCAATGGGGAAAAAATTAAAGCCATTTCAGTAATTAAGGAGTATTTCATTAACCTTGCAACATCAAGAACCACTTGAACTAAAGCATCAACAAAAGTAAGAAATTTAAGCATTGAACGACTTCTGCCTGAGATGCATAAATTACTTAAGTCATACGAGCTTGAAACTGTACCAACTGTTCAGACACCTAACTTAGTATCTCTATCAACAAACAATGAGATGTTAAATCTATCACAGACGAGAACACATAATGATGCTGCCAAATTCCATCACTAAAACAGGTGTTGAATTTCGATATGTTTCTCCTGCCATTCACCTTATCCCTCCTGTTCCATAGTCAATCGTGCAAACGAAGAGCCTTCACAACCCTAGAATCAGGTTTGGAGAACTTCCATTCCCCAATAGCTCAAATGATTGTTACCCAAATACAACCCTAATTTTGGATTTTTCACAACATTTACATATGGGGATCAGGTAATTTATCTTCGAAGACAGGGTTTTGATATAGGACTTGCGTGCCCAGAAATTCCAAGTGGGGACGGTCCCATCTTTCAACATGTAAATTAGTCCGCATAGAGGCATATATTTTTTAACCCTCTAAATAGAAAGACACCACAACTTTCAATTTACGAAATTCAGCTATAGTTTTCCCTACACAATCAACGGTCTCAATGATTCAAAATTCGATACCCGCAGAGTGCCTACCATCCTCAAGATCTCCGACAACCAACAAAACGAAAAACTAAATAGACACCAAGTACTAACATGTACATTTATGAAATCAAAGGCGGTAGGGTTTGAGGGTCGGTTGAAAGAGAGATTAGATGAAGGTATCCTGTTTTTGGTTAGAGATGGTGCTGTTGATGATAGTATTACAAATCTACACAGAAACTAGAAAAAGGAAGAGAAATCAATCAAAATTTTGAAGACTGTACCTCGTAATCTTCTTTCATGGCGAATAATATCGTCTTTCTTTCTTTTCACCAATGTTGGGGAAGCGGGGAAGAGAAAAGTAAACTCCGAAGTAGGTACGACCACAGAATAGCTATAGAAAGCAATTATATTTCATTTGGAAATTATTCGTGAAAAGCAAATGGCCTATTAGCTCAGTTGGTTAGAGCGTCGTGCTAATAACGCGAAGGTCACAGGTTCGAGACCTGTATAGGCCATTTGCTATTTTAACTTATATTTATTTTCATTTTTTGGATATCTGTACTGCTTTCAAAGGGCCAGATGTGGGACGATTTTTTTATTTATCAAAGAGCCATCTTTTGGGTATCTGTACTACTTTCAAAGAGCCAAATGTGGGCCGTGGCTGACATAATTCTCCAGCATATGGCACCAAAAATACGGAGTCAACAAAAGCCTAGCATCCATGTTACAATGCCAAAATAAACATACTTTCCAATTTATCCATGATTTTATGTCTCTGCAGTTACTAGGGTTACTAGGGAGGCAGTAGGCAATTTCGGCTGCTTGAGTAACTAGACGAGCAAATCTCTCATAAAATCCCCAAATTAACCACCATATATTAAAACGATCGTAGCAGTCTCACTTAAATAAGAAAATTTGAATCCATTTGAAGGAATAACTTGTAATGACTAGCAGTTTTGAAGCTTAAGAGCATACAAAATGCGAATGAAAGTGATCAGTTTAAGCCACAGCAAGTGCAAAGAACTCCTCTGAACTAACAGTATAAAGTGGAGAACATCAACCAGAACTGGTAGACAAAGAAGATCAAGTTTCCCTGGGAGGGCCCTTCTTTGCAGCCTCAGCAGCCGCTTTCTCTTCTTCTATCTCAGCAACAATAGCATCAATCTCAGCTTCTTCAAGTTGACGAAGGCCATGATCCTTTGTCATCACAGCTACTTCTATGTTTTTGCCTCCACTTTCGACAACCTACAAATGAGATTTCGGAAAAAAAAAAGGGGGGGACATGTTACAATAACACAAGAACAAATGTTGCGTATGTATGAAAATATTATGCCTTAATAGCACCTAGATAGTGTCTTTGGGTATTTAGGTCTGCAAGCACTTTGAGTAGAAAATATGACACAGTTTCAATTGGTCATAACTTCAAATTTCACACACCAAGCAACTCTGTAC
Source organism: Prinsepia uniflora (assembly GCA_032719365.1). Taxonomy (NCBI): domain Eukaryota; kingdom Viridiplantae; phylum Streptophyta; class Magnoliopsida; order Rosales; family Rosaceae; genus Prinsepia; species Prinsepia uniflora. The sequence goes on from CM064876.1 coordinate 20,177,484, forward strand.
TTTCTAATGGTAGCAATAAACTAGTCGTGGCATTCTGATATGACCAATCTTTAAGGTTTATGACAAATTTCACCAATCCAGTACATTATAAGTAGTATACATTTATGGCTAAGCAATTAAGCATTGTACTACAAGGGCCTACAGATTGGCTATACATTTTGATTTACATCCATGTCATATTTTCCATTTACCAAATTATGACACCATTCAGTGGCCTCACATTGCCAAAGATTTAGTGTTCCCCTTATCATGATTTAGTAAGGTTCCAATTTGCATGAAGTCTGATTCACTTAACTGATCTTAGCTAAATCAAGTGCATTAAATTGAACATGGAATCACTGAACTGATGGTATGCTAATTGCTAAAGTAAGTGCAATGAATTGAACATGGGTTTGGGTCATAAACAATGTTGAACAAGCAGAAATAAAGAACAGAAAGCTATATGCGACGAATTAAACAGGCCCGGATGGCATACCTCAAGCAAAGCACGGATTGCAAGCTTTATAGTTTCTTGCCCAGAAGTTTCTTTGTAGTTCTTCTCTAGAAATTCCCTTATCGAATTGGAGTTTCTTCCAGTTGCATTAGCTTTCCATGCTGAAAATGTCCCAGAAGGATCTGTCTGGTATAGTGATGGTGAAGCAGTATATGGATCAAATCCAACAATCAAAGTTGAAAGACCAAACGGTCTAACACCACCACTTTGTGTGTACTTTTGCTGAAGACCAGCAATGTAGCGCGTTATATACTCAACTGTTACTGGATCCTCGACAGTAAGCCTGTGGCTTTGACATTCGATCCGGGCCTTGTTTATCAAGACGCGAGCATCCGCTTTAAGCCCAGCACAGGCTAGAGCAATGTGATTATCCAAGTTAACAATCTTCCTCACCGATCTGCACAAAAGAAGCAACAAAAGGGCTAGAAGACAATCAACAGCAGGATCTCTCTTTCTATTCCCTAAGAGACACTAGGATCTATTATGAATTAAAAGATTATAAAGCTAAAAAGGAAATTGATTACAGCATCCTAAATGATCAACTCATATACGGTAGCATCTTCCTCTCAAAGGGTAAAACTATAGGGGTAGCATTTACAATATGCAATCAGCCCAAAATAAAAAAGGGCCTATATTCATAGTTGAAGCATGCATCATAAATTCATACAAGCATAAAAAAACCAATTTACATATTTTTATGTGCATAACCAAGGAAATATTTTGATAACTTCTTCAGTGACTATCTTAATTCATATCACAGCAGAGAATGCAGACGGCCAAAGCAAATATCACAAATTTACAGGGCCTTAATAAGCGCAGTTTCCCGAATTTTTAACAAAAGAGGTTTCAAAGAGTGCACAACACAAGTAAAGAAGAGCACTTTTCACACTGGTTAAAGTGTAATTTCTAACGTAATATTAACGACCCATTTAAGATTTTGCATTCCATTACATCAATTTCAAACCAACTATTATTCCATTCAAATTATTCAATCGATTCAGAAATTGAAAGCATAATTAGGCATCGATGTCATACAAAAGCCCTAACCCTAAACCCAACCTCATATTTCCTCAGTTAGACCAAATAAAGGGAAAAGCATTTGGTGTGTGAGAGGAAGAGGGAGGGACCTGGAGTCTTGGAGCTTAGCAGTGGACTTCTTTTCGACGCCAAGAACGATGGTGTCGGTGCCACGGACGCCGACGGCGGCGTTACCCTTGCGCACCGCTTCGAGCGCGTATTCGACTTGAAATAGATGACCATCTGGTGAGAACACCGTTATAGCTCTGTCGTACCTCGCCATGTTTGTACTGCCTTCTTCTTCTTCCTCCTTGCGATCTGGCGTTCTTGGGGGAGCTGTTCTTTTACTTTCGAGCTTCGCAGTGACAAATATATTGTGCAATTCTCAACTTAAGCAACAAGTCATTAAGTTTCTTTCCGCATGGACAAAACGGTCATTTAAGTTTTTTTTAGTAATTTGTAATTTGGCCCCTGGAGGCTGGATTTGTACTTCCCAGCAACTTTCCTGCCAATTTTATTTTTGCAAATTTCTCTTTAAAATAATCATTAATAATAACCAAAATTTTCTTTGTCATTGTATTTACTCAAATTTTACTCAACTTTTCGTCCAAAAAATTTAACTATCGGCCTTTAAATATTATTTATTATAAGTAATTTTTTATTAATGTTATTTTTTTTGGAAAATTGACAAAGTTAGGGAGTTTGTCAAAATATTTGCAAAAATAGAGACCCCTAAAATACACCTATAAATCTAGATACTATATATATATATATATATCATATCTTATAATAACCTCATAGTCAAAAAAATGCAATTGAACACTAAATAACAAAAAAATCCTAACTCCAAATCTCTCATTTCTCGAGCCCTCTTGGTTTTTTGATATCTTAATTAAAGATGTACACGTTTCGATTCGTCTTTATTAATAGCATTCTTACTATTTAGCAAAAAAAATCTCTCATTTCTCTGTTCTTCACATTCCCAGAAACTTGTAAAGCCTTCAGGAAAAAAAATCAAACCTCTTCTTCTCCAAATTAAACAAACCTTCTTCTCTTCTAGGAAAAAAGACATTCTTACTCAATAATTATATCTCCCACCCAAACTCTCCTCTTTTCTCACTCTCGGTCTCTCTCACTCTCAGTCTTTCTCAGCTTCCTCAACGAATCAATAGCAGTCGCCGCTGACGGCAACCTCGGTACAACAGTAGTTCATAGTGCCTTCTTTGGGGCTTCTATTTGGATGCCTGGTTTTGTTGGCTCTGAATTCCTTCCAAGTAAATTCCCCTTATTCTTCACTTTGATTCCCCTTTGGGTTTTGGATTCTGGGTTTGATTCAGACTGGAAAAAAACTGTAAACATTTATTTCCTTTTTGAGGGTTTAAGTGCTGATTGCTGGGTTTGGATAGAAGTTTGGAGTTTGGGTTTTTTTTCCCTGATGATTTTGAGTGAAACACGTTGGAAGGAAATAGTAAGGTGACTACTTGCTCATAGGTGAGCTACAAATTAGCTTGCTTTGAGTATGATTTTGGTATTTTTTGTTTTCAAGATTTCATTATTTGTGTATGTTCGTTCATAGGATTTGCTTTCTTTAAGTTTTGGATTGTTAATTTCTTGGTTTATTGAAATGGGTCTCTTTTACTGGCTCAAGCCAATAATAGCTAGTTCCTAGATTAGTTTTTGTACAATGGACTATATGGTCAGCAAGTGTAATTTCCTTTGTTGGGAACTAATTGTTTCAATGGGTTTGTTATGCCTTGGATTGATGGAATAGTATCACATTTTAGGTATGTCAAAAGAAGTCGAAAGTACAGATCAACAAAGAATGGTTCTTGTTTGAAATCTTACAAGATGCATGCATGTATGCTTGCTTATTTTTTAGTTTGAAGTTTTTTGTTTAGTAGAAGGTTTGAGAGAAAGAAATCGAAAAATGTATTGATGTCTTATGATGCCCTGTAATGTGAACTTGATTATGCTTGTACGTAGTTGGTAGTAATTAGATTTTATTGGTGGAGTTTGTTAGGAGAGTGATATGATATGACTATGATCTTGCTAGTGATTGTTAGGAAGCTAGGTGTTAATATTTGATTTTTCATCAAGACCCATCTTCTTCAAGAACTTCCTCTCTAGGTAGAAATTTCTGAATGTATAAAGGAATGAGATAAATTGATTCATTGGTTGTTAAAAGGGGTTCCCTAAAAGAAGACGAAAGGTTGCAAATTGGAATGCTATTTTGGTTCCTTTACTTCAAGGTTGTGAATGATCTTGGAGTTGACATTATGTCATGATGAAAATGAAAATGATAAGGGTGGGTTCTCATTCTGGAAAGCTGGACAGAACTGATTGAACCAGTTCCTTGAAATATGCAGAGTGCTTTAAGATAGAAACAATTAATAAAATATTCACAATTCAATTAATGAGGAAGTGTTCAAAAAATTTTGAGTTGACCATTGGGTGGTTATTGATTCATGCTTATTTTGTTTATTTTTCATTGTTTATATATGCCCAATTTATTGGAGTTTGTTCAATGTTCTCAAAGTATGTAAGACATAGATGAAATGATTTGTCTACTGTTTTGTTGCATGGAATGAAATTGCGAAGACCATTTCTTCCTGTCTTTTGGAGAATGCCCTGATTTCTTCATTTCATATGGTTTTAAAAATTGTTTTTTTTTAACATGAATTCTCAATTTGATGTGATTTATCTTCCAATTTTTGGTTGAAAATTAGAGGAAAAATATCCATCATTGTTATTGTGTTGTAATAGTTGATTTCTCTAATTTTTGAAATTTGTTTTATGTTTAGCATGATGGATCATATTGTCAATAACTTAAGAGTAGTGAACTTATAGTCTCATAGGCCCTAGTAGGCCGATAGTGCCCTCATAGCACCCTTGTAGTCCGATAGTACCCTCATAGTGTCCTATCATTTCTTTACTCTAAAATTCAAATCAAACCTCGATTCAATGGGCTCGAATCAAACCTAAATTGAATGGATCCATGCTACTAATATACATCTTTTTTTAGTGCTCTCATAGTCTTTTTTTAGCGCTCTCATAGTGTCTTCTGTATTGATTATGTGGTAGTGAACTCATTTGTTGATTGATTGACTATGCAGGTCAAGTATGAATTATAATCTACTCATACCAAATGAGCAGATTTTCACAACAAAGGTACAATGGCTTTGTCATACTAGGAGATGCATACAACTGATAAAAGATGAACTTGGGGTCGATGGATTGGTGCAGTTTCAGTTGAGTTTTTTGGTAATCTTGTGGGTATATATGCCCTAGATTGGAGCCATGCCATAGTGCATGGATTGTTGGTGCGTAAGATAGCGGACACTCGATTCCAACAAGCTAATGGGGTTTCTTTTTTACTTGGTGGATGTGTGAAGCAGTTCACAAGTGGGGATTTTTGTTGCATAATGGGGCTTGAGGAGGGAAAACCTTCAGAACCAAGATCCTTTGATGGATAATCTTGAGGAGTGGAACAAATATCCTTGGGGTAGAGTTTCATTCTAAAAAACTAGCGACTCGCTAGCAAGAACACTACTTGATTATTATAAGAAGAAGAAAAATGTAGCTGAGGAGGAAGATGATGAAGAAAACGATGAAGATGATGAAAGAGAAAGTGAAGGAAATGAGAGGAGGACAAAAAAGAAGAGTAAAACTGACTAGCGAAGATACAAGCTGCATGAGCTTGCATATGCGTTTCAGGTTTGTGTGCTACATTTCACGCATGTTTTAAATTTTGTTAGTTAGTTTGTGAAAAAGTATGTAAGTGCCATTTTAACTTTGAAAAACTGTTTTTTGGGTGTTCAGACCTGGGCATTCAAAAATTTACCTGTTTTCACTGAGTTGGGGTATGTTAAAGTGACAAGAAATGCCAACGCTCCCCGATTACTGCACTGGAAGCAAGTCAAAGGTGTCTAATTTTACCAGCTACATAATTTGATATTACAGTCACAAGTGGTAAGTGTCAAAGTTGATTATCTTTCTTTCATTGATGGAAGTTTTCCTAGCAACATTGTATGCGCATTAATATATGAATGTTGATGTTGATGCATGTGGAAGTGAGGAGTTTATTTCCAACGGTGGAAGCCGAGAGCACTAGGCCTGCTAATGTGGTTTTTGGGGAGCCATCCCAAAGAAAGTTTGCTACAAATGACGATGATAGCTTCCCGGATATGACAGTTCCAACATGGAATGATATCGCAACATGGCAGTAACTTGTTGAAAAGCTTGTGAGTACAGTTCAGAAAATTGCAAGTGACAATACGGAGTTTAAGAAGATTGGCAGCATTGAGTCAAACAAGGACGTGCACAATCTTCAGCTTATGCATGCTGCATTCGAGAACAAGATGCAACTGAAGCTTTCCGAAATGAATGAACAAATTAGTTCGTTGGGCCAGTCTAATTGGGGTTTGAGGATGGACGAACCAAGAAATAAGGAAGGTCAAGATGAAGGCTTTACGAGTATTCCTTAACCCTAAGCAAAGCAACCTACAGTTGAGGCTCAGACTAGCAGCCCCCAAGCAAAGCATAATCTTGTTGTTGAAATTCTTGAAGATTTAAAAAGTGTAGATCAGTATTCCCTAGTTTGCCAACAAATAGATGCTTTCTTGGAGGGATATGTGGGATAGCAAAAAAGATGAAAATACAAGAGACTCCCCGGTTGTTGGTGAAGGAAGTCCGACCGTCGTCCTAAGCTCTCCAGCGACCCCGATATGCACCAGATGTAGGTTGAAGCATAAGGCAGCAGTCTTACTTTCTCCTTTCACTGAGTTTGGAAGGAACAAGCAACGATCATGAGATGAGAGTTTTTTGGGGGGGGGGGGGGGGGGGGGGGGGGGGGGACTGAAGTTGACAAATACAACCCTTGTGCCCTAGTACGCCGGGAGGATGTTGTGATCCTTGTTGAATTCATGAAAAAATGGGCCAATACACCTCAGTAAGTATTTTCCTTCATATGTCAGTTATCATGTAGTAAATATTGACATTGGTAAAGCTTATGGTTCAATTATGTTTGTGTTACATTAAGGTGCTACTTGAGGTTGATTAGTTCAACATAAAGTCCTAGCATTTAGGTTGAAGTTGGCAGTTAAAGCTTTGCAGAGGCTTATTGGTAAGATGATGGGATGATTTACATGTTATTTAGGGCACCATTAGGTTCTGCAATCTACCATTATCAAATGGGCACCTATTTTCATGCTTCTAAATATGGGTACATGTCTCGTTGAGTTACTATCATTAATGTCAGATTTAGTTTTCCTTCGTTCTTATCCTTAAATTAATGTGTAATGTTGTTGAAAAATATAGCCTTGTGTGAGTGAGAAAACATAGAAATAACACTTACTGGACTTTGGGGACACTATAAAACTATAAGGACAACGAGTATCATTCTCTGATGACGATAGCAATGAGAAAACATAGACATAGCACTTACAGGACCATGGGGCACTATGAGGGTACTACTGGACTATGAAGACAACAAGTTTCATTCTTTGACTAAAATCCAGGAGAAAATGTAGACATGACGCTTACTGGAATATGGGGCACTATAGGGGCAATTCTGGTCTGTGAGGACAAGAAGTTTCATTCTTTGACTAAAATCCAGGAGAAAATATAGACATAACACTTATTGGACTATGGGGCACTATGGGGCCACTACTGAACTATAAGGACATCAAGTTTCATTCTTTGACTAAAATTTAGGAGAAAACATACATACCACTTACTAGACTATGAGGCACTATGGGTGACAGGACCCATCCCAATCCCCTTGGATTATCGTGGGACGTGCCTGCTCCCGTCTGACACCGCGTGTCAGACCAGGGATAAACTCGTCACCCGCTCGAGATCCATCAGAGTACGCTAGGATTGGTGGTGGCATGTGATGTCTCGATCTATCTCTACTACAACCCGCATTCGAGATCGACCTGAAGGGTATTAAAACCATAAAAGCTGTGAGTGGACAAAACAACATTTATAAAACAGTTTATCGAAAAAACATTTATAACTTCACGTAAAAGAATGCATGCAGCATAAAACAGTTATTTCAAATACTTTCTTGGAAGTAGGACGTATTGCTTCTCAAATCAAAACACAGTGAAAAATGTTTCTTAATCGAAGCTAGTACCTCAGTAGGGTCTCAGCCCAAAACCAGATCATAGAAAATAGGTACGGGTCTCAGTCCAAGCAGAAAACACATACAGAACCTCAGCCCAAATCATAGAACACGTGGGGACATATCCCATCATCAATGTCAGTCATGATTCTAATCCTAGCACATGTGCATATAGCTCAGGACCGCTCACAATCCTAGCATGTCGCCGTGAACACATCACTCACCGCGATCGTCTCTAGATCATTGCGAACACATCGCCGATCGATCTCAGAGGATAACATTAGCGTTCCTAAGTCCAGCCTCCCTCAGTCATTGCTTTCCGCGGCTGCTCGACAACATGCAGTGCATGGTGACCTCTCCGGAATGAACACATCTGCAGTTTGGAGGCGAGCGTCATATCATCCGGGACTCACCCGAATACCATCATCAATAGGGCCTCAAGCACGGAACATCACCAAATGGGTCACAACCCAAAAATCTAGTATCCAACGTTACAGGACCCATCCCAATCCCCCCGGGATTAGTGCGGGATGACCCTACTCCCGTCTAACACGAAGTGTTAGACAAGGGATATTTCTGACCTTTGCCCTCCCGGGCCATCAGAGTACGCCAGGATCCGGAGGAGGTATGTGATATCTCGGTCTCTTCTATAGTCCACATCCGATGTCAACCTGAAGGGCAGTCAAAACATTAAAAACTGTGAGTGGACAAAACAAGAGTTTATAAAAACATTTTAACGAGAAGACATTTGTACCCTTCACTAAAAAGCATGCATGCATTCGAAAACCATTTAACCGAAAGAAACCATATGTGGGAGCTAGGCCCAAAACCAATATTAAAACCACGTACATGGGCCACTGCCCAAAACCTGTGCATATCACATATCATATATCTCATATAGCATACATCATATATACATATAATCCACACAACCAATCTTGTCACGGTTTCCAAAGCTACGCGCGTGCTACCCAGGTCTCAATCCGAGTCTTCTCAAAGTCAAGATCAATGTCCGCAGACCACTGACCCTACCCGAGGTAATAGTAATCATAGCCTTCGTGAGAGTAAGAAACCCAACTGGGGGGTGACTCCACTCAGTCGGTGCTCCGTGACTACTCCGGGGTCCACCCAGGCCAACGACCCTCCCCGGAGGAGATAATAGAAGTAAAGGAAGGTATATGAACATATATATACATAACACAATATCCATGCCCGGTTCCCCTGAACCGTCATGATCCATAATAACATAACCGAGATAACATGCCGGTTCCCACAAACCGTCATGTACCGTAATAACATAACCAGGGTAACATGCCGGTTCCCATAAACCGTCATGTACCATAATGACCAACAAGGGTTCATGCCGGTTCCCATAAACCGTCAAGAACCTGGAAATCCATTTAAGGTTCCCTGACCTGAAATCAAAACCGTAAAGTAACCTGGGTCTCGTGCCCGAACATAGGACATCAGCTGGGCACCGTGCCCGATATCTGAGGTCATATGCCCGAGACAAAACCAAATGGGTCTCATACCCGAGTTTATCCTTTTGAAATCCAAAACCTTTTCATTAAAACCAAATAAGAAATACAGACCCGTATAAGCACCGTATAAGGCCGAAACCTCGAAATACGTGCTTATACGTAACCACATACAAATGCACCCATGGCATCATCAAACAAGCAATAAAACATACAATAAACATTTATGCATGTACCAATTTAGAAAAAAAGGTCCACTCACAGACCGTCCGAGTTGTCGCCTCGATTTGCGTGCCATACGGCTCCCTGAGCCGATCACCGTCACCGGGACTCCCAAACCTGTCCAAATTTTCATAGAAGGTTACTAACTACTTAATTAACCTCCTACCAAAGCCCCGTAATTTTCCCGATTTTGTAACTATTTTTAAAACCGAACCTAAACCTTCGGACATCCCGAAACCTATCGAAACGATGTCCGATTGACACGAAACCAGTCCCAAAATGTTCGTTACATCGAATAGATGATTTCACATGTTGGAACCTTCCCCAGATTCCTTGCCACGCGCCCTCACGCGCCCTGGGAGTGCACTGCGCGTGGGCTTCACGCGCCTGCTACATTACCCGTCTTCTTCCTCGCGCAGCCGGTCCGGGCCGGCCGGTCCGGTCCAACCCTTGCAACTGGACCGGCGTAACCGGTCCAGGCTTCCTTCTCCCTCAATTTTGGTCCGTTTTCCTCCATTTCAATTCCTAAATTCCTATTTCTTCATTTCCTATCTAACCCAATCAATTAAACAACCTAAAACCCTAAAAAATCCACGGTTCAATTTTGAACCTCATGGTTCAATTTTCCAAAACCTCCCCAGAGGTCTCTCATCGTCTAATCTCCCTCAAAACCGTCCTAATAGCTTCCTAACAACCTATTTACTTCATTAGAATCATTAAAAACGGTCCATAATAACTAGAATTCAAAAATGGGGAAAATCGGTTAAAACCGATTACCTTGCACGGTCCTTTCCTCCGCCGTCCACGACGGCGCTCCCTTGGCCGGCCACCAAGCTCCATAGGTCCTCCTCTCACTCCCTGGTCTCTCACCAATGGTTTACAGGGTCAAGGGTTTGGATTGGATTTGAAAATGGGATCGGGTAATGGTTTGGGAAAAATGGGAAATGATCGATGATGAAGGAATGGGAGATGCATGTATGTGGAATGGTAGCCAGTGGATGGGTGACACTTGTCACTCATCCATTGGTTGCTGAAAAGTAACTGGGCCCACTAAAGACAAACTGTCCTCGTAAAACGTGTCGTCGTGAATAGTAACTTGGAACTTCCGTGAACCGTAACTTCGCCGTCGAACGTCCGAATTCGAAGTGCCGCCTGTCTACGGATTCGTATCGTCCTTATCTACGTAGTAGTCCTCGGCCCTCGGACATCGGACATCCGGGGGTCAAAAAGTCAACTATTTGGCCTTTTTAACCAAAATTACCAAAATGCCCATAAACTTCCGAACGTCATAACTTCCTCCTTGGATGTCGGAACTGAACGTGCCACCTGTCTATAAACTCGTGACGTCACGAACTACGTCACGGTCATCGGTCAAAGTCCATTTGACCGCCCGATCAAAAAGTCAACATTTTGCCCACGCCTAGGGGCAAAACAGTCATTTCGCATCGTTCGCCCAACTTCGCTCTACTAATCACGGATTAGCCTCACTAATCGTGATTAGTCACTAATCTAATCATGGAATTTAGGACGGGTCGTTACAACCTTCCCTCCTTAATTAATTTCGTCCTCGAAATTCCAGCCGACCTAATTCTAACCGTTCTTCCCTCCTTAATTTAGTTTCGCTCTCGAAACTCCAACTTTTCTGATTCCACATCCTCCTCGTGGAAAGTAGAATCGACCTCGAAACTCGTGTACACTCATACACCAACTAACCAACATAATACTTACTCGTCTGCACCCAGACGTACCACTAACACTCTCGTTACATCGACTACATTTGACCACGTCGAATGATAGTAGTCACCCGTTTCGAATTGACACCATTTGTCAAATCTACCCTTTCGCTGACATAAACAACTAGCCGGTTCCTTGCTCAATCTCTAACTCTCCTGATGTCTACTTCCACCCGGAGTCATCAGACCTCACTAATCGATCCACGCTGACACCTCTGACAATCTGTCACCACTTGACAGTCGTCAGTCAGAAACTAACACCATACTTACCTGTGGTTATACTAACCACCAAATTACTCAACCTGTGTGTAACTAGACCCATCAGAAACACTATGACCCAACACACAGTATCCAATGTCTAGTTCACGACCTCGATTAATCCGATGGTATCAGAACCAATCCGACTACCAACTCGCTCACCAACGTATCACTGGTATATCCAGAATACCGCTACCAGACACCATAAGCTTATCTAGTATCGTACCTCGAACAACGTACAAGATACATACAACTACCCATCAATCAGCCTACAACCACCTAGGTTGTAGCCAATCATGTTTCTATAATGGAGTCCATCTGTCCAATCCAGTACCAGACAGATCAAAACTCCGACCCATTATCAATTTCCAAATCCGGATCCGAATCCGCAATTTCGTAAGAAATCCCGAATTCAAACCCAGAAATCATATCCAATACCATGTTCAAATCCGAATCCGAAATCATCATTACGTAAGCTAGCATTTGGAATAACCATTCCGAACCCAAATCCATAAAAGAAAATCCATAGTCAAGCTCCAAAATCAAATCCTGAATCGTCACCCAGAATCCGATTCCAAAACCCAAATACAGAAATCTTCTTTCAAGTTCCAAAATAAAATCCTGAATCGTCATCCAGAAATCTGATTCCAAAACTTGAAATCTCGTTCTCGTCTACCGAGACGCACCATATCCGAACCTATCGGATACCTGCTCCACCGATTACCACATTACCATCGATTGACTTCATAGGGAAGCCAATCCCAATATCGACACAGCTCTAAGACTGACCATATCCGACCATGTCGGAAAACTACTCACCTGAGTAATATACCACACGGGATTCACTTCGAAAAGAAGTTCAGTCCCAACATGCTCCACTCAAACATCCAAGTAAGAGCGATAAACACTCCACCTATCTGGATCCTCAAGATCACAATCCAGATTCAACACTACGTCAAACGACCATAGACGTCACGATCCCCGATCGTCACGACGTCCAAAGTCCTCAACCATTTCCCACATCTAAACAGATTAGTCAACGACGAGCCACGCCGAGACTGTGGGTTCTCACTGACTACCTCGTATCGATCCTTGGCATTCCATCTAGAAAAACCAAGGATGATCGAATCCAAGGACATCAAAATCCAACCTACGTGAATGCAAACAAAACTCGCTGCACTCACCACGCCACGTAATCCAACATCTTCTGCCACCAAGCAGAAAATGAGAAATCTCAGTCACCTAACTTCGATATACTCAATTCTCCGGATTGCCCAAGATAAATCACAGGTCCACCAACCAATACACGATTGGTGTACTAGTGGCAACCAACAACATCTACATCATCAACATCATCTACCATCATCAATTATGATAGAACCTGAGAAGTCACCCAAAATGACTTCGAAACACCCAATACCAATACTGAAAACCCGCATTCCACGTGTCACCTCAATTACAACCTCTCGCGATTCCGAAGTTCCATCCAGATTGGAAACAACATACTTGGACATCATCTACGTGTCCCCCTTTTTGACTATTTACGGACACATGCCCATTTACGACCGTATATGTACCTCTCGACTAGAGAGTCACAACAGACACCTGCTCTGATCTGCAGTCAAATCTCTGCGAACCACCATATCTAACCAATTCGGACCAACTCTGGCCAACACTGACCAACTGGTCGCTAGTCCCCCATGACAGTACTCGATCCTCACGTCTAAACTACCGTTGGATCCTATCCAGTCCATCACTATCCGTGATTCACTCCCGAACCACAGATACCAATCATAAGCCCATCACGTCGGAGTCACATCCCGACTCGTAACTCACCGTCATCACAATCACCGGCACCAGCACCAGCACTAGTACCAGTACACCACCTGTCTGCATCAGCACAAAGTGTGCCAATCAGACAACTCTGGATCTCTGCTCATACCGAGCGACGATCCCGTACCTCTGCTCGAATAGGAGAAACTCTGCCTCCGTCGTACCCAACAACCCTGGGTACAGTCATCCTGACATCTCATACGAGTAAAGGAAACGTCCCCTGAACGTCCCAGATTCCCAACAACCGTAACTACAACCACTCTCGGTAGTAGTACCTGCCCCACACTCGTGCAGACCTAATTACCAGACATCGCTATCGAGATTCGCGTCCAACGGAATCAATCGATCGTACCAACTACTATGTATCCCCGCTCCGGGATTCCATCGACAAGTACCAACCTTGATAACTTGTCCAACCAAACTCTAATCAGTCATAACTCGACTCAACCAATGTCGTCTATTAGGTCACCCACGACCTTAGTTGCGTCAAACCACAACTGAGTAGCACGACAACCAACTAGGTTTAACCGGTAAGTACAGCCCCGACTGCGAAGTGCAGTCCCAACACAAACTGACATGACTAGACCGACTAACGAACCCAAATCCGAATAGTCGTCAAAGTCACACCACTCGTCAACTCACATTTCTGAACCATACACCCAAGGTAGGGTTCCACGATCACACCTAGAGTTCCTCGGAACCCAACTGCGAAAAGCAGTGAAATCAACAATCTGACCGACTCCGCGGTCCCGACATCGTAAAGACGTCAATCCAATCCTGCCGATAATCCAACTAGGATTCCCCGAATCCGGCTACTAACTACCAACTGCAGTAAATCCATCTAACTCTACCAAATCCGATCATCGGATAGTCACAACTCCAAAACCAGTCGTCAGAACTGATCCTACGACATCGCAAAGACGATCCCAACTAACCGTCTCACGATCCAATCTAACGTACGAATACGTTCATCCTTCCGTAGGGTCCCACACTGTCAACCACGACAGAACTATGGCAACCCCGGCATCTAGTGCCGAACCAAAACGATCCACGATTTAATCCTACTAACTACCGTACCGGCACCCCAACATCAGGTTGACCACGAGCTGTAGCCACTTGAGATATCACATCCTCGACCGGCGTACATTCCAAGAGCTCCACGGTTGCTCGAATAGAGACAACCACTCTCTGATAAGCAATCCTATGCTCTGATACCACGCTGACAGGACCCATCCCAATCCCCCCGGGATTAGTGCGGGATGACCCTGCTCCCGTCTGACACGAAGTGTCAGACAAGGGATATTTCTGACCTTTGCCCTCCCGGGCCATCAGAGTACGCCATGATCCAGAGGAGGTATGTGATATCTCGGTCTCTGCTATAGTCCACATCCGATGTCAACCTGAAGGGCAGTCAAAACATTAAAAACTGTGAGTGGACAAAACAAGAGTTTATAAAAACATTTTAACGAGAAGACATTTGTACCCTTCACTAAAAAGCATGCATGCATTCGAAAACCATTTAACCGAAAGAAACCATATGTGGGTGCTAGGCCCAAAACCAATATTAAAACCACGTACATGGGCCACTGCCCAAAACCTGTGCATATCACATATCATATATCTCATATAGCATACATCATATATACATATAATCCACACAACCAATCCTGTCACGGTTTCCAAAGCTACGCGCGTACTACCCAGGTCTCAATCCGAGTCTTCTCAAAGTCAAGATCAATGTCCGCAGACCACTGACCCTACCCGAGGTAATAGTAAGCATAGCCTTCCCGAGAGTAAGGAACCCAACTGGGGGGTGACTCCACTCAGTCGGTGCTCCGTGACTACTCCGGGGTCCACCCAGGCCAACGACCCTCCCCGGAGGAGATAATAGAAGTAAAGGAAGGTATATTAACATATATATATATATATATACATAACACAATATCCATGCCCGGTTCCCCTGAACCGTCATGATCCATAATAACATAACCGAGATAACATGCCGGTTCCCATAAACCGTCATGTACCGTAATAACATACCAGGGTAACATGCTGGTTCCCATAAACCGTCATGTACTATAATGACTAACAAGGGTTCATGCCGGTTCCCATAAATCGTCATGAACCACGATACCATAACAAGGTTTCATTCCGGTTCCCATAAACCGTCATGAACCTGGAAATCCATTTAAGGTTCCCTGACCTGAAATCAAAACCGTAAAGTAACCCGGGTCTCGTGCCCGAACATAGGACATCAGCTGGGCACCGTGCCAGATATCTGAGGTCATATGCCCGAGAAAAAAACAAATGGGTCTCATACCCGAGTTTATCGTTTTGAAATCCAAAACCTTTTCATTAAAACCAAATAAGAAATACAGACCCGTATAAGGCCGAAACCTCGAAATACGTGCTTATACGTAACCACATACAAATGCACCCATGGCATCATCAAAAAAGTAATAAAACATATAATAAACATTTATGCATGCACCAATTTAGAAAACAAGGTCCACTCACAGACCGTCCGAGTTGCCGCCTCGATTTGCGTGCCATACGACTCCCTGAGCCGATCACCGTCACCAGGACTCCCAAACCTGTCCAAATTTTCATAGAAGGTTACTAACTACTTAATTAACCTCCTACCAAAGCCCCGTAATTTTCCCGATTTTGTAACTATTTTTAAAACTGAACCTAAACCTTTGGACAGCCCGAAACCTATTGAAACGATGTCCGATTGACATGAAACCAGTCCCAAAATGTTCGTTACATCGAATAGATGATTTCACATGTTGGAACTTTCCCCAGATTCCTTGCCACGCGCCCTGGGAGTGCACTGCGCGTGGGCTTCACGCGTCTGCTACAGTACCCGTCATCTTCCTCGCGCAACCGGTCCTGGCCGGCCGGTCCGGTCCAACCCCTGCAACTGGACCGGCGTAACCGGTCTAGGCCTCCTTCTCCCTCAATTTTGGTCCGTTTGCCTCCATTTCAATTCCTAAATTCCTATTTCTTCATTTCCTATCTAACCCAATCAATTAAACAACCTAAAACCCTAAAAAATCCACGGTTCAATTTTGAACCTCATGGTTCAATTTTCCAAAACCTCCCCAGAGGTCTCTCATCGTCCAATCTCCCTCAAAACCGTCCTAATAGCTTCCTAACAACCTATTTACTTCATTAGAATCATTAAAAAAGGTCCATAATAACTAGAATTCAAAAATGGGGAAAATCGGTTAAAACCGATTACCTTGCACGGTCCTTTCCTCCGCCGTCCACGGCGGCGCTCCCTTGGCTGGCCACCAAGCTCCACAGGTCCTCCTCTCACTCCCTGGTCTCTCACCAATGGTTTATAGGGTCAAGGGTTTGGATTGGATTTGAAAATGGGATCGGGTAATGGTTTTGGGAAAAATGGGAAATGATCGATGATGAAGGAATGGGAGATGCATGTATGTGGAATGGTAGCCAGTGGATGGGTGACACTTGTCACTCATCCATTGGTTGCTGAAAAGTAACTGGGCCCACTAAAGACAAACTGTCCTCGTAAAACGTGTCGTTGTGAATAGTAACTTGGAACTTCCGTGAACCGTAACTTTGCCGTCGAACGTCCGAATTCGACGTGCCGCCTGTCTACGGATTCGTATCGTCCTTATCTACGTAGTAGTCCTCGGTCCTCGGCCCTCGGCCATCGGACATCAGGGGTCAAAAAGTCAACTATTTGGCCTTTTTAACCAAAATTACCAAAATGCCCCTAAACTTCCGAACATCATAACTTCCTCCTTGGATGTCGGAACTGAACGTGCCACCTGTCTATGAACTCGTGACGTCACGAACTACGTCACGGTCATCGGTCAAAGTCCATTTGACCGCCCGATCAAAAAGTCAACGTTTTGCCCATGCCTAGGGGCAAAACGGTCATTTCGCATCGTTCGCCCAACTTCGCTCTACTAATCACGGATTAGCCTCACTAATCATGATTAGTCACTAATCTAATCATGGAATTTGGGACGGATCGTTACACAACGACACTTCATATCCCAGGATTCCTCGAATCCTATAAAACCCACAACTGTGTCTCATGCCCAAAATGTCTTTTGTAAAACTCATAACTGGGTCACCACCCGACTTATCTCACGTTTAACTATACTCTAAGTCAAACCTCAAATCAACTAGGTTATACGCCCAAAAGATATTTCCAAATCTGAAACCCATTTCTCATTTCCAAAATACTTTCAAATCATCGTTCAACTGGGACTCATGCCTGAATCTTGATTTCACGGATCTCCGTGAAATCTACCAAAATAGTAAATTAGTTCCTCGGTTTCACGCCTCTCCATGAAACCTTCCGAATCACATAAAACACAAGCACGTAGTACACTGGGCTGAAGCCCAAACATCATATAAAACAAAAATCTTGAACTACGTGCAATAACGCATTTTCCTCCGAAAATGCCAAACAATTCATATTTAAATCACATGCACTCATGGAATCTCAAAACATGTTCATAAACACATATAAAATATTTGTGCATGCATCATATTCATAAAACAAAGTCCACTAACAGACCGTCCAAGTTGTGCCTCGATACACGTGACATAAGCCTCTTCGGGCTAATCCAACCTCTCCGAGTCATTTGGACCTATCCAAAACATACTCAAAGGTTACTAACAACCTAAACAAGTCATAATCAAGAATCCCCAACATTCCCAAAAAAGTCAACATGTCTCATACACACTTTCCTAGGCTTTAAACCTCAATTTGATCAGCCTAACGATCTCTGATCGACTCGAAACCACCACCATTGGATTCGTATCATCGAAGCCTTTCACATGGTCCTGGTTCTACCTTGAAATACGTGCCCATGTGCCCCCACACGCGGGTCAAAGTGGCTGGTCAACGTTGACCAAAAAAGTTGACGTTGACGTTAGTAAAGTGAACGCTGACGTCAGTTATCAACGGTTAAAGTCAACGCTGACGTCAGCTGGTATAACGTCATCTCTGACAGTCTGACATCTGACACATGTATGCTGATAGTGCCACGTGTCAGCAGTTCACAGGTCCACGTGTCTGACATGTCAATGACACGTGGCACCATCTGATTAGTCCACTTCACTGACATGTCAAGCTGACTATGCACTGACAACTGCCACGTGGTAGCCTCCCATTGGCCACACGGCCTGACACCTGATAGATGATGACGTTACTCTGGAAGCCCATTGGCTTACTCTGGAAGCCCCGGTGAGGGCTAAAGATGGAATTTTCCCTAGTCTGACACTTCGTGTCAGACGGGATCAGGCGCGTCCTACGTTAATCCCGAGAGATTTGGGACGGGTCTTGACAAGTTGGTATCAGAGCGTGGAGTACGCGTAGGTCGAGGATGTGATGTCTCTGAGGTCGTAACAGCCTGTCATCAACCTGATAGTTTGGGTATTAGTACGAGGATTTGGTAGAATCGAACCTTAGTTAGATTGTGTTTGGCACGTGATACGATAGGAGGTTCGATTGGCATCCAACGCCACGTGTTTCGATGTTTAATCCCGAGGAGGATCAGTATTCATGTGAATTCGACGGCTTAGAACCGTAGAGTTACTGGTGAGTAAGATCCAGTGGATCAGTAGAGACCGTAGAACGACTTGAGAATTCTGACCACTCGACGGTAGGGTCGTGTCGGATAGAGGATGTACAGATTAGTACCAGTGGTGGTCAGAGGTCAGGGTCACCCACTATACGATGACCCTGTATGACTACAGTCACGACGGTTAGGAATAGGAACGTATGACCCTAATTGGGCCATGTTTCAGTGTGTCGAATCCCTAAGGGACGTCGACTGGCAGGAGATGCCCGAAGTAATTGTTGTGTGACGCGATAGGAAGTGATTGCGCGCGTATTGCTTAAGCAGTGTTAGCCACGAAGTTTGGCCAAGTTCTGGTGGAGGCCAACGGCTGGGAGCCGTAGAGTTACGAGAGGACGAGGTCCTCAGGTTGTGGTTACTGGTTGGTTGGGCACCAGTATCGGAGTACGACAATCCTTTGGAGTCGAGGCGAGGTTTCGGTCAGGCTAGTTGTGCTGTAGCGAGTAGCCAGGTTGTGGTAACCCTAGTTGGCGATTGATCGAACAAGTTACCAGGAGTGTGGTACATGTCTATCGGATCTTGAGGTGGACCGATCAGTGGATGTTGTGTGTTGAGCAGTTGGTACCAGTGGTGAGTGGACCGCACAGTGTTGGAGTCTCGATAGTATAGTGTTTTCTGAGTTGGTTTGCACGAGGTTGTGGCAGACGCCGCTATCGATGGACGTATTTGAGTCATATCGAGTTGGATAGACTCAGGTTGTCGTGACCAGGATACGAGGGTGCGTGGGTAACGTATGGTACGAGCAGTGGTTTAGGAAGTTGGTTCGGTGACGACCGAGTGCGATTATAGAAAAAGTTGAGCTTCGGGCATTGGCTAGTATGCCACGCTACCTTGGTAAGGTAACTGAGATGTGTGGTGTTTGCTCGGCAGGAGCGAGGTCTTAGGATTGGTTTGATTCGCACTCCGTGTGGCGGTGATACAATGACGTTAACGAGAGGAGACGACGTGCCACGAGCTAAGGGTAGCTCAGTCGTGATGTGCTCATGATTGAACTACCACTAAGCGACGAGTAGGATTCGTCGGCTAGTGTAGATTCTCGGGAATCGTGATGTAGATGGTTTGGTTGACTGCGGTTGACCATACTTCCTGAGTTCGTGTACGTTGTTTGAGGAGAACCTGATAGTGGGAAGTAGAATGGGTCACTACAATAGTTATCGACAGTTGTCGTTGGTCGGACAAATTGGACGACGTAAGGATGTCGTGAGGATTAGAGACCCCGTATTCTATGTTTTGGTATTTCACTGAGATCGGTTTTGGGCTGAGTTCCCACATGTATTGTTTTATGGTTTTAAGGTTGTGATTTCGGATCGAGGACCCAAATGGATGTATAGGTCATGACGGTTTATGGGAATCGGGCATGAACCCTTGAAAGGTTTTGAGAATTTTTGACAAATGGTTTTATGAACGTTTTGATAAATGGATTTTGAATGCATGCATATGCTTTTAGTGAAGGGCATAAACGTCTTTATGTGAAAATATTTTTATTAAAATGATTGTTTTTGTCCACTCACGACTTTTGATGTTTTAATGCCCTTCAGGTTGATCGCGGATATGGGCTGTAGCAGAGACGAGACATCACACTCCTCCTCCTACGATCCTGGCGTACTCTGGAAGCCCCGGTGAGGGCTAGAGATGGAATTTTCCTTGGTCTGACACTTCGTGTCAGACGGGATCAGGCGCATCCCACGTTAATCCCGGGGGATTTGGGACAGGTCTTGACATATGACTCACATCTATGGCATATCTTTTGGTTCAGTGAAAGATGTTTTCTAACTCTAGTTCCTATTAGCTTGTTAATGCATTATTTATAGCTTGTTAGTTATCGAAGTAAAACGTTTGTGGGTATCGTGCAGAGATAACCCTCCAGAGACAAAGCTCGTCCTACTAGGTGAACTTAGAGGTTTAATTGTTTTATCTTAATTAGATTGAGTATTTTTTTTTCCTGTTTTTCTAGAGGACTAGCAAAATTAGGTTTGGAGGTATTTGATAAGCCATTATTTATCCATCATTTTGATGTCATCTACTGCCCTTTACTTGTCTTTTGAGTTAATTCATCCTATCAATTGGATAAAAATGATATTTCTTGTGAGACTTGTGCATAATTGAAAACAAAGGTTAATTCTGAGAAGAATGGAAAATGAATGGCTCAATTCGGAGTTAGAATGAAGAAGATGTCTCAAAATGAAATTTGAGCCCTAAGCCTAGTGCTTGTCTAAGGCGATGCAAACATTCAGGGCTGGGCCAGCTGTGCCAATTCTTTTTTCAATTCCTGTTCCAAGTCCGTGCTACGGACAACGGTACCCGAGCCAGGTCCTATGCCTAGATTTGGCCCCATAATTGGGATTGGCGTATCTACCCTTTTCTAGCTTATCTCTGAGTCTAAAACCTTTTAGTAATGAAATAACTAAGCCCAAGGAATGGTTTGGCTCAATGGTTAAGGCATGTGACTTGTAAATTCCAAAATGTGCTAAGTTAGGCCTAATTAGCATTGATTTTTGGGCCCAGAGGTATTTCAACTTGTTCCCAGTGTCTAAGGAATTTTCCAGCCACCCAAATGTGTTTCAGGGTCTCTATCACACTTTCGAAGAAATCTTGGGGTACAAGAAACTCCAAGAAATGTTTATCCTATTTTCTTGCCACAAAAGTAGCACTACATCAACTAGGGAACGTTTAGATGTCCAAATCCAGCTTTGAATAACTGGCTATTCTGATTTTCAAGGTAATTCTATCAGAATGTTCTTCTAAACTCTAGATGAGTGATCTCTTATAAAAAGAAGTCCAAAAGGCATTGCCAATGGTTCGAACTTTTGACCTAGATCATACCTTAGCCCCAAACAGTTTTAAAGTTAAGTTTTGGGTTTGTGATCTTGGAGATTTTTGGATGTGGAAGCTTTGAAGGAGCAGCTTGTTGCATCTGCCATGACTTGTCACTTTGATCTTGATTCAGTTCATTGTGTAACTTTTTAACTTTATATTTTGATTTAAGTTTCCATTAATCACGTGTAACTAAACTCTTGTTAGTTAAGGGCTATTTTGAATCCCTAAAAATGTGTAAAAGTTGATTGCTTTCTATTCCTAATTTCATTGTATGCTTTTGATTAGTTGGATTGATTTGTTTTACCAAAACTCTTACGCATTGATATGCTATAGTTTGAAATGTATTGTGCAAACATATAAGTGTTGCTAGAACTTAGGGGTTAATTCCTATGCCATGTTTTAACCACTATGATTCATAAGTAGAAAGAATTGTCTTAGTCCAATCAATTCAACTTAGGGTACTGTTCCATAATCTGATTAACTTAATTATCAATCAAACTTTCTAAGAATTTAATGATCCTTTGCATGACTTGAATAAGCATGCTTTTCATATTTTGAGATTACTTGTTTAGGAATTATTTAGATTTAGTGTGCTACCGAGTTAAAAGACTTTAGGAAAGTAATAAGACCCTACTTGTGCGCTACAATTTGTTCTTGGTGGATATATTTCACGGTATAGTAAAGGAATTCAGAGTAATAGTTGGCTTGGCATGTGTTTAGTCGTGGATTAATGTGCTCTTAACTATCCCGTCTCATTCATACTTTACAACTTTCAATCGTTTTATTTTCTGCAATAAAAAATGTAAAGATCTCCCTTTGTTTAAGTGTTAAATTTAGGTTTAATTTTATATTTGTGTTTTCGTGTGAAAGTATGTACCCTCAATCCTTGGCGTAAACGATACCTTGCTTATCCTATATTGCTAATGACTACAACTTTCAGGGTTTAGGTTATAGGTCTTTTCTAGGCCTATCAATCACTAGATCACAATGTTAGTGGTCCTCTTTTATCAAATCAAAACAATTTTTTTTGAAAGATTTGAATAGAAGAAATTTTATTATGAGATTGTCATGCCATCTATATTGCGATAACCCATAAGATAGGGGCTTGATTTGTTTGTAGTACCTTTATTTTTGGTTTTTATTGCCTTCAGTTGACTGAATACCCTAGTGTTGCCGCCTTTTTTGTTTTTTTTAATCAAGAAACAACCATATCATTAACTAGAAATAGAAACATTACACATTTGGTGAGGATAGACTCCATAAGAAGTGATGTAAGCTTTGTGTGCTTAAACCTCAAAAGGCTTTATCCCACGTGTTTGCATGCTCCCTAAGCCAACTTTGAAGCCAAGCACTCAACCTTTTCTTTCATCGTCTACATTACAACCTACCAAGTACTCAACCATTCAATATGGCCATACCTATAATATGAGTTTCTATTAAGGTTGCATCAAATGAGAGTCATGGTGAGAATAAAAGATGTGAAAGTAAGTGTTGCCCTATTCAAAGACATTGGCATTCAATGATCACAAGTTCAATGAGTGACAAGCCGTTTAGATGTAAGGACATTCATTGCATGATCTTGGTTCAATTAAGAAAAAAAAGTATATACCAAGAAACCGAAAAGGAAAAGAAAGAAAGAAAAAAGTGAAGAACGAACTAATTGAACAACGTGCGCCAAGAACTTGGACTCTACCATCAATAAAGAAAGATGATATGGGCTTTAAGAAAGGATTCAGTTCAGAATTTCAAAGTTGAAGTCATGACTTCTCATGCCTTGGCACAACTTAGGTTCTTTGAATCCTACCCTTATTTTCTAAACCCCAAAAGCTTAGCCCCATTACAACCATTGATGGAAGACCTAACTGATCTTATGGACAATCATGCTAAGGACTAAAATACATATCTATGTTCTTAAATTTAATTCCTTGCATGAGAACTTATTTCTATCAAGCGTTGTTTTTCATTCATATTCGTATGTGATTAATCTTGAATTCATAATATAAACTCATCACATATGCTTGAACAAGTATAAGCTTAGGATTCTTGTGTGTATTGAGAGATGCCTAGTGAGGATTAAAGTCGAGGTGAAATCTTTCTAGGGTGTTTAGATGTGGTTGTTTTCAAGCAAGATTACTTTAATTGCTAGCATTAACACCTAACACATATGATTCATATCTATGGCATATCTTTTGGTTCCGTGAAGCATGTTTACTAACTCTAGTTCCTGTTGGCTTGTTAATGCATTATTTCTAGCTTGTTAGTTATCTAAGTAAAGCGTTTGTGGGTATCATTCTAAGATAACCCTTAGGAAACAAAACTTTTCCTACTAGGTGAACCTAGAGGTTTAAATGTTTTATCCTAACTAGATCGAGTATTTTGTTTTTTTGTTTTGCTAAGGGACTAGCAAAAAGTCGGTTTGAGAGTATTTCTGTTTTATCTAATGCCCTTTTTACTTGTCTTTTGAGTTGAGTCGTGCTATCAATAGGAGAAAATGATATTTCTTATGAGTCTTGTACATAATTGAAAAGAGAGTTAGTTTCGAGAAGAATGCCAAAAGAATGGCTAAATTCGGAGTTAGAATGAAGTAGATATCGCAAAATGATCCTTTGCATGACTTAAATAAACATGCTTTTCATGTTTTGAGATTACTTGTTTAGGTTCTTTGGCTTTGGTACACTATCGAATTAAAGGACTTTAGGAAAGTAATAAGAACCTACTTGTGCACTACAATTTGTTCTTGGTTGATATATTTCACGACATTCTAAAGGAATCCAAACTAACAATTGGCTTGGCATGTGTTTAGTGGTGGATTAACGTGCTCTTAACTATCTCGTCTCATTCATACTTTACAACTTTCAATCGTTTTATTTTCTTTAATAAAAGGCATAAAGATTCCCCTTTGTTTTCGTTTACGTGTTATCTAGGTTTAATTTATATTTGTCTTTTTGTGTGAAAGTATGTACTCTTAATCCTTTGCGTAAACGATGTCTTGCTTATCCTATATTACTAACGACTACAACTTGCAGAGTTCAAATTATAGGTCCGTTCTGGGCCTATCAATCACTAGATCACAGTATTAGTGGTCTTATTTTATCAGATCAAAATAAATTTGTTTGAAAGATTTGAATAGAAGAAATTTTATTATGAGACTGTTACACCTTCTGTATTGCGATAACCCATAAGATAGGGGCTTGATTTGTTTGTAGTATCTTTATTTTCTTGTTTTTATGACCTTTAGTTGAATGAATACCTAGGTGCTAAAGTTTTTTTGTTATTATTATCAAGAAACAATCATAGCATTAACTAGAAATAGAAACGGCTGTACTTTTGGTGAGGATAGATTTCATCAAGAGTGGATTGTCCTCTCTCCAAACAACAACAACAATAACATTCAAACACTTTACAGGACTAAATAGAGGTTTAGTTTGCCTAGGATCAAGACGCTGATTGAAGGAAGATGATTTCTACCAAAATCTTCCTCTAAGTGGACTCTTCCCCATACAAGAATAACAAAACTCCGCATCGAGCTACACCCACAAAAAGGACTACACATAATACTCATAGAGTTATTATATTTTTAGGGAAACTAAACCCAATGGAAAAATTAAGTAGCAAATAAATCTAAATGTGTTGTAAATATACTAAATTGTATGGTTATTTCTATGTAAGGTCATTTTCGTCCATGTATTATATCCTAACCCTAGCACTATATAATGGGGTTTAGCGGAATGAATATAGAACGATTTGATCGTGTTCACAACACGTTATCAACACGATTCCCTAATCAACTGAGAAAAATCCCTTATTCTCATTCTCCCAAAATTTCTCTTTGCCGACCACCTACTTACCACCATCATTTCTTTTTTCCTCAAATTGCCGCAGCCAGGGGATATCTATTCCCAAATCCATCCATCCCTTATCAATCTCAACTTGGATTCAAACTAGCGATGAAAGTCATTCTCCTAAATTCACCCTCATGCTGCAGACCCCAACAGAATCCCAAAAACCAGTGAGTGAAAAAGCAATTTGATTCTTACCTGCTTAATCTCCGATGTCGATCTTAGAGATTTCGTTCGCTCGACCCAAACAGCAACCAAATCCTTCGACGCCCAGGACTGAGGCCAGTCTCCTCGCTGGTCTGAACCTCACCAAATCCTTGCTACTTAGAATGAGATAAAGCGGAAGCACTTTACGCAGGCCTGATGCATATCCTCCCTAACTCTACATGTTCCACGATGTTATCGTGCTCAAATCGAACGACAAAGAGACAATTGCAACCTGTCATGTCATGTATCCCCCTATGGATATCGACAACATGGGCATCCCAATAGACAGCTTGGTATTCTCTTTCCTGGAAGAAAATCACTAGGTCCCCGACCTCCACCCTGTGACACTCGGAGGCTTCTAAAGGAATAGATCGCTCACGCACTCCTCTTAACACAATTACCCACTCATCCTCCACCATGTGACACTTGGTGTCGAACCCATCAAAACTGCCCAAGTGAAACTACAGGGCTCTCACCAGCAAACATGGCTCCTCTCTGTTAACAGAGAGCTTCGAGGCGTAGAGCTCTCGAAGAAGAAGGTACTGCTTTTGATGGATAAAACAAAAACGACATGTCACTTTATGGTGCCATAAACAACGACACGTCGTTTTTCGTTATGTCGTTTTCAAAAACGACATGTCGTTTCTGACATTTCCCTATGCAAAGTTTGTTTCGGCGTTGACTCTTCGAAAACCCAGATTTCAACTCAAAAAGATAAGTTCTTTTATCCTCTAAATTCATTATATACATGATGGTAATTCATGGATTGATGATAAAATCATGTGGATTATTTGTGTGAATAATATTTGATCATAAATGCATGATGGTATAATATGATAATATATGATGATTTGATATTTATATGATATATATGGTATTGTAATGCTATGATAAATACATAATGATAATCATATGATACATACGATGATATGTTGGTAATATGTGATATGATTTTGAAATGATATGAGATGAATATGATGATGACATGATGGCAATGTTATGATATGACAAGATATGAATATGATGTTATACCTATGATGCTAATATGACATGATATGATATAGGGATACCATGCTATGTTTTTTTATAGGATGATATGATGATCTACTAATGTTATGATATGTTGATGATGTCATGATACTAAATGATATAAACGGATATACGATGATGATGTGATGACGCGATGATAATAATGATGCATATATGATATAAATGATGTACCATGCCATGGTGATGAGTATATGAATTAATGATGGGATGAAGATGACCCATGATCATAAGCTCGAAATGTACCTGGTAGCTAACCAGCAGCAAAAATGAAAAAAATTGAATAAAGGCCCAGAAGGCCACAACCCACAACCCAAAAGGCTAGACGAGAAGAAGGCCCAGCAGGCTGAGAGAAAAGGGGCCCGGCCCAGAAGGCCCTATTTTCGCATAAGCCCACGACTCAAATTAGCCCGACCTCGTCGGCTTCGACCAAATCGGTCCAGCCAAAATCAGTCTAGACGAATTGCACTGGTCTAATCATATCGAACCGGTTCAGTCGTATAGAATTGGTCTAATCAAACCGAACTGATCTATTTGAATCGAACGGTTCTAATCGAACGGTCCAGTCGAACCAAATCATATGAATCGGACCATCACATTCTGAAAAGAAATGAAAACATTTTATTTTTCTTTCTTTTCTTATTTTTCACTTATGTGCTTGAAACCCGAATCTTAATGCCCGAAGCATTATGTCAATTTATTTGAACTTTATGGCCGAAACATTTATTTAACGTATGAAATCATCTTATACCAGAAGCATTCATTCATACTATTATTGCATCCTATTTAATTACATTGTTTAATATTTTTAAATTTATATATTTATTTTATTTAGAAAATGTTTGTGTTTAAATGAACCAGATGTTCATCAATAAACTAGAGATTTATAAATAAACTCATAGTTTATACTAATCACTGAACCCGTAGTTTCGGAAAAACTATGAAAAAGGGACCTGCAAATTCCTTCATAAATTCACTGGACATGATAAAACAAGTAAATTTTATATTTTAAATCTGATTTATCATACCATTTGTTAGAACCTGAAGTTCTTATTTGCTGCTTATGGATGAGTTACTCTCAAAGCATTAAATGTAATGACTTGTCCCCTATATAGACTCTATAAGAGCGGTTTAATTATCATAGGGACGGCTTTTGTCCTGGAGCAAAAAATGAATGACAAATAATTCATTTTTGCAGGATTTAAAATCCATGTGTGAATGTAATTTGAAAAATGTGATTTTTCGCTCGAATATGATTTAATTCAATTCAAACACTTATTTTCATGCATGTGACCTATTGAATTAAATCTATCAATATGTATGTTTTGTGGGGATGTTTATTGTTTAGCTGCCATTGTTATCATACACATTATACTCTGAGAGATATGACAAAAGAACATCGTTGAATGGTACTGCATTACCATCAATAATATCTTTTACTCTTCCAAGTTCCAGAAGAACATTGTTAAGATTTACGGATATTCGAGCCAACAGTTATCATATTAAAACCACTAATGACAAGAAACTGGACATAGCTTTGCATAACCTCCAATCAGTATAGCCAGAAGCATACACTGGAGAAACTAGCCAGAAGCTAGCCAAAAGTTAGTTAGAAGCTAACTAGTACGAGCAATTGCTCATACCGGTTGTGACACCCAGGTCAGGGTAATGATGCACTGTATCCTCAATATATTATACATGCATCCTCTTACTCATAGACACCTTTTGTGTTTATTGAAACATTATGCCAAGTTTGCTAGTTAGCAGAAACCAAATATTAGACCATTATATGCAAATATGAGTTAAGACTCCACCCTTTTCTTGTACAGAATACAAGGGAAATTTTGTGGACTTTCCAACCACCATGCGGACCTTTTTGAAAAAACTTTCATGGTTCAAGTTGAGATACCAATAAAGTGGTCACATGCTACACTTTTGTCCACACGCATACTGCGTTTGCTAAACTCTTAGCCCAAATCATTACGTTGAGGGCCACACCACCTGGATTCTCTTATATAGTCTACAAGACTCAATAATACCGGAGATTTTACATCGAAATCATTCGATGACTATTGCATGCCCCTTGGGATTGATGCTGAACATTTGGTTCCCATGTTCATACCCCTAATGGTCTTGTAGAAACATTAATTATTTTTGGTAATACACACCAAGCTTCTCATTTCTACGTAGGGGCTATGCAATTTTGCATGCAATAATATTAGTCCAGTTGAGGTCAACGCCACCCAACGATGTTATGCGTTACAGTTGGTGACTGAGTATGACCCAGCTGTTTCGTACTTACGTAATTATAGGTGTGCAGTTACGTGCCAATTGTGCCGCCATAAAGTACACATATGGGACCTCAATAAATGAAGGGCATACATGTCGGTTATGAATCCCTCTCTACCATAGGCTATTTAGAGCCCTTGACAAGCGATCTCATTCCCGCAATATTGCGGATATCACTTTGATGAGACAGTCTTCCCGTCGTTAGGGGGAGATAAGAAAGTAAAACGTTCCTGAAGAACGACGTGAATTGACGTGGAATGTCCCCACTATGTCTCATCTTGATCCTGAACGCACAAAGTAAGAACATAGTGTGGAGAATTCTAGATTTACAGAGTGTAGCTAATAATCTGTCAGATGCTTCCTATAATCTAGCTAAAGTGACGAGATCACATATACATGCTGCAAACTTGCTTGTAAGGATAGACGTTCCAGTAGGATGTGTCGTCCCAGACGGACGAGGTACGACCATGGCGGCTAACCAGTCATATGTCCCTGCCCAGAAGCGAGGTAGACTAATAGGTTCGAAGGATTCTCATCCCTGGAAGAGGGTAAATTTGGCACAATAGAATCCCTTATAAATATCAACTAATCCATCTCATGAGATAATTCTGGATTATGGGTATGTGATGGTGCTGGGGGACGCTCCAACGTCAGAACCCACTCCCGATAATAAAGAGATCTCAGTGAATCATGCATTCTTATGTGAGATAGGGAATCAGAATGATATTACCATCGATGATTTATATGTATTCACAGTAGCTACTGAAATAGTAACAAGAAATGAAATCGAACCTTATTAATTTCAATGTAGAGAAGACTGACCAAAAATATGGAAATAACTAATCCAGGTCAAATTAGATTCCTTGACAAAAAAAAAGGTGTTTGGACCTGTAGTTCCCACACCTCCCCATGTTAAACCTGCAGGATTTAATGAGTAGCCACAAGGAAGCGTAATGAGAAAGATGAGATTGTGAGATGTACAACTCATTTAATGGCGCATAGTTTTCTCAATGCCCTGAGATTGATTACGAGGAGACGCATTCTCTCGTAATGAACGTCATAACGTTCCCCTACCTTATCAGTTTGGTAGTTTCCAGAAAACTG
This sequence comes from Prinsepia uniflora, assembly GCA_032719365.1. Classification (NCBI taxonomy): domain Eukaryota; kingdom Viridiplantae; phylum Streptophyta; class Magnoliopsida; order Rosales; family Rosaceae; genus Prinsepia; species Prinsepia uniflora. The sequence continues at coordinate 20,207,572 of CM064876.1, forward strand.
AAGATGCAACTTATGGACGTGGTTACTATTTATCTCTATGGGATCTGAATACAAAGATATGTTTGAAAGTTCTTGAAGAACTTAAAATACCTATTGCAAATAGTTTCATGCCATGAAACACTCTCTATTAGTTTGAGGCAATCACTTTACGGATTGAAACAATCCGGACATATGTGGTATAACCATCTAAGTGAATATTTGATCAGACTAGGATATGTGAATAATGAATTATTCCCATGCGTATTTATTAAGAAAACAAGTTTCGGGTTCGCTATAGTGGCAGTTTATGTCGATGACATGAATCTGATTGGTACCCCTGAAGAGATCCAAGAAATCGCTAAGCACCTGAAGTTAGAATTTGAAATGAAGGATCTTGAGAGAACATACTTCTGTCTCGGCCTGGAGCTCGAGCACCGTGCAGATGGGATTTTAATCCATCAATCGAATTACATCTAGAAGTTGTTGAGGCGCTTTAATGAGGATAAAGCGAAACCTTTAAGCACACCCATGATCGTTCGACGTCTAGATCCTAAGAAGGACCCGTTTCGTCCAGCAGATGATAACGAAGAGATATTGACACCAGAAGTGCCATATCTAAGTGCAATATGCACATTATTGTACTTGGCTCAATGCACTAGACCAGACATTTTTATAAGCACATATTTCAAGTAAATTAAGGAGAAGAATTTCAACTTTTTAATTAGGATTTGTTTTCCCTTTTTAAATTAGGAGTTTTTATTACCTTTTTAATTAAGTTTTGTATTTATTCTTTCATTAGGATTTAGAATACCTTTTACCTTTAGGACTTTAATTTAATTAGTTTAATCCTTTTCCTTTTAGAATTAAATTGTGAACTCCTATTTATTTGGGGATTAATTTTATCCTATAAATATAGAGGCTTAGGTTATTTGTAAGGGTCGCTCATTCTTTGTACCGAAGCTCTGGTTAACCAAATTTCCCTTTTCAATAAATTCAAGACTTCTCATGCAAGGTTAATTATACCATACTTCATCCTATACACCTTCATCTGACAGGACCCGTCCAAACTGGACCTCGATAACTGTGCCTGGTCCTGCTCCCGTCTGACAAGTCCACTGAAGTCCCGAAACTATCCTTCAGCACCTATCAGACTCCGCTTATGCCTCCACCTCTCAGTTAGCCCCGAACGTCGTGTCACGGCCTGGAGGGTCATCAAAAACAGAAAAGTGTGAGTGGACAAAAATATATTTGTTAAAACACATTTTAAAAGACATCATTTACCCTCCAGTTTATCAAACCTGCATGAATAGGGAAAAACACGTGGACACCAATCACTGGCCTTCCAACCAAACCACATAACAAATCAAATTCCTGGTTCTCAGGCCAAACATACGAAAACATAATCATCTGGCCACACATACCAGAACTCGTACACAATACCAATACGTAATCACAACCAATCGATCACACAATTTATCAAGCAATCCGTACCATTCACAAGTGCACAAACCACCATATAATCACATCCTCACTACGCGTAGGCCATAACCCCGAGCATTAGCCGTCTGGGAACACCCCGAGCTTCGGCTATCTGGGAACACATATCACCCCGAGTATCAGCCGTCTGGGAACACCCCTAGCTTCGACTGCCTGGGAACACTCACAATCATATCCCCGAGCTTTGGTCGTCTGGGAATTCCCCTAGCTTAGACCGTCTGGGTATTGACAATCACAATGCAATTCATCCCGGGATCATATCCCAAAACATCTCAATCAAATCCTTGACTTCAAACCAAGTCAAAAGCCTTACCAACCGGGACTCAAGCCCAAATATCATTTATATGTAAATCCGTAAAATCAATTGAAAACATTATAATAATTTAGAAATCATCCTTGACTTACCAATTCATCAAAATATCCATTTTGAAACCATTTTGACTCCGGGATTGGCCCAAAATACCATTTACGCATTTCCTCATAAAACGTGCTCGAAATACCGATTAAAATAGTCATTAAATCATAAATAATCATCCAAAAAAATCATAACATCATGACAAACCAAATCATGCAATCAACCATGTAAAACATTTAACTATGCATGCATATCAATTTATGAAACAAACGTCCATTCACACACCGTCCAAACCCCTCGCTTCCCGAGCTGCACGCGTTTCCGCAATTTCCGACACTTGCCAGGAATCTCGAAGCCTGTCCAAAATCATTATGTAAGGTTACTAACAAGTCAATTTACATCATATCAATTCCCCATAATTTTTCGGGAATTTAATATTATTTTAAAATATAACATTAACCTTTGGACACTCGAAATATAATCGAGACGGTGTCCGATTGACTCGAAACCAACGCCAAAATAATCGTTACACTGTATAGAATAAAACACCTATTGGACACTTTTCCATAAACCCCACCACGTGCCCTCACGCGCCGCCGCAAGTGGTTGCGCGTGAGTCCACTCGCCGTGAACAGCAACTATGAACAATCGTCGTTGTCACCCGTTTAGCTGGTAAACGAAGCCTACGACCCGCGATGTAACCCGTTTCAGTCTAAGCCAATTCGACCACAATTTCTCCAGTTCTTTCACTCATTACCATCTATTCCATGTTTAACGCCCCGAAAAATCCACAAAATGTAAAATATTAAAATAATATGAAAATGACGTTTTTACCCTTGGAGGAATATGGCTAAAAGTTGACTTTTTGTTTAAAATATTTTTTGTACATTTTTCGAGGACGGTTATGTAGGTCCCGAGACGCTGAATCCGTAGACAGGTGGCACGTCGAAAACGGAGCTCGTATGAAAAAGTTATGGGTCTGGAAAGTGCATGGGCAAAATGGTAATTTGTGACCTCAAGGGTAAAATGGTAATTTTATATGGGCCTTAATTAGACGGTGAATAGGATTACTATGATCTGGTTTCAACTGCTGAGTCAATTCACTTAACTTCAGCCAATGACACATGTTATATTAGGAACCCTCTTAGTGGCACTTGGTTGCATTACTCACCTTAAACTACATTAATTAATCAATCAATTCACTGTAGCAGTATTATATGGTTTGTCTTCGACTAAGCACACAGATAACACACCTTCCCTTCCTTGAATCAATTCTCAGTCAATCAAAGAACCAGAGAAGCAGTGCAGCAATTAAGTAAGTGATTAGGGTCAGTTTGGAGAGAAAAATCGAAACAGAAACCAAGAAACTTCAAATCGAATGGGACTGGGAATACCCGAAACAACCATTGAAGGACACAAATTGGATTTTGATTTTTAAGACGATTTTGATCGCAATTGAGGTGATATTAAGCTGTCTGGGAGCTAAACGCGTCAAACCGAATCGATTGGGAAGGAAATTGGTGGAGAAATCGTGATGAACAGACCCTCGACTTCCTTGAAACTTTGAGCTTGAGCTCGATTACTTGAAGGTAAGGAATTGTAAAATTGACTTCATAACTATGTTTATCATGAACCTAGGGTGCTTCTGGTGTGATTAATTGAAGGAAACAGGTTGGTTTTGGGTAGAACCCGAATTAGAACCCGTCGGGTGTTCATCTTGAGTCGAGGAGTTTTAGGGTTTAATTGATTAAATTGAAGTTACAGAACTGTAAGTTAGATTGAACTGATATTAATGAGTGAAAGAATGGACACAATTGAGCTTGAATCGTAGAAGATTGCACTGGGTCTGGTCGCGGGTTGCAGACCCGTTTATCAGAGAAACGGGCGAGTGAGGAGCACTGTAGCAGTGCACTATTCACGGCGCGTGGCTGTCACGCGCAGCCGCTTGCGGCTGCGCGTGAGGGCTCGTGACCAGGAATCTGAAAGTGGGTTCAACACACTTTTTGATACTCTCGATGATACGGACCTATTAGCGTTGGTTTCGGGTCAATCGAAAGTAGTTTTGCGTACCCGATGCGTATAGGTTACGTTTAAATAATATTATTTATTCCGATAATTTGGGAATTCGTACATAGGATTTTGTAATCCTCTGGTGATGTTGTATTACTTGTTTAGCAGGCCGGAATAGTCCCGGGGCATCGGAAGGAAGTAAACAACTTGAAACGGAACAATCTGGACGGTGTGTGAGTGGACTTTTGTTTTCAGCCCTGAATGCATGCATATATGTTTTAAATGCTTTATAATATGATTTGACATGATTTGGTATGATTGATGTTTCGATATGATGATTTCCGGATTTTGGGGAATATTATATTATTTTATATGTCTTGTGGCACATTTTTCTAGAAAACTATAAAAGTGATGTTTTGGGCGAAGGCCCGGGATTTGTAATGAGTTTTGACTTCGATTATGAGTCGGGAAATGATTTGAGGGATTTATAGTGGTTTTGGCTATTTTATGGAAAAACGTGAAATGGGCAACTGAGGTTGCAATTGCACGGAATTGCGTGAAATTGATGTTTTGGGCTTGAGACCCAATTGGATAGTGATTTTGACTCGGATTTGGAATCACATTGTGAATATGATGAAATTGATGATTTTGATTTAGAAAGTGAATTCTGAACACTGTTTTGATGGATTTGTGGAACGTGCTTTGTGAGAGCTATATTTCGGGCAAAGGCCCTATTGAAATGTTTTTCTTTGATTTGAGAAAAATGGTTTTAAACAATGAGATTTTGGATTTGGTGACTGTTCCATCCTTTGTGATATAATAGTCTCCTCCAGACGTCGTAGATCCTGGAGTAGTCACGATCCACTGCTTGGAGATGAGTAGCTCTGAGGGAGGCTCACTCGCAGGAGTGTGAGATTATGATGATATCCTCCAGACGTCGTTGATCTTGGAGATGATATCACCCCAGACGTCGTGGATCCTGGGGAGGTACTCGGACATGAGACACCCGATTTTGAACGCGTTGCATTGATATCGTGACAGGTTATTTGGATATGAGGATTATTGGTATGAAGAGGATGGATTGATCTTGATGCCTGATTTAATAAACATATTTTTATTGGTCCACTATTCCTACTTGTTGTATATGACACTATGACTCATGTTTTTGTGATATGCATGCATGTTTGTGAAACTGGAGGGTAAGATGTATTTTACTAAATGTATTTCTAAAACTTTGTTTTGTCCACTCACACCTTTGATGTTTTATTTGCCCTCCAGGCCAGTGCACAGGTACTGAGGCTAATATCGAGGCTGAGGAATAAACAGACCGTTGCGTACTCAGACACTTTGCAGCGGAGAATTTTGATCCCTACATGTAAATATTTCCTATGCTCTGTAAACCTGTTGACTAGGTCAACGGTCTCGAAACACTGAACTATCCCTTGTCTGACAATGTTTATCGTTTGTATGTGCTATATGTGTATTATATTTGGAACTACTTTTGGTACTTTTGAGTCATTGTCAGACGGGAGCAGGATCTTTCACGGTTATCTAGGTATAATCGGGATGGGTCTTGTCACCATGTCTATAATCGATCTGTGACTTCAATTTCATACATTAGACCCTAGAATCTCTCGACTCAAGATGAACACCCGACGGGTCTGAAATCGCTTAGACCCGTCGGGTGTTCATCTTGAGTCGAGAGATTCTAGGGTCTAATGTATGAAATTGAAGTCATAGATCGATTATAGACATGGAATAGATGGTAATGAGTGAAAGAACTGGAGAAATTGTGGTCGAATTGGCTTAGACTGAAACGGGTTACATCGCGGGTCGTAGGCTCGGTTTACCAGCTAAACGGGTGGCAACGACGACTGTTCATAGATACTGTTCACGGCGCGTGAGGGCGCGTGGTGGGGTTTCTGGAAAAGTGTCCAACAGGTGTTTTATTCTATACAGTGTAACGATCATTTTGACGTTGGTTTCTAGTCAATCGGACATCGTCTCGATTATATTTCGAGGGTCCGAAGGTTAATGTTATATTTTAAAATAATATAAAATTCCCGAAAAATTATGGGGAATTGATATGATATAAATTGACTTGTTAGTAACCTTACATAATGATTTTGGACAGGCTTCGAGATTCCTGGCAAGTGTCGGAAATTACGGAAATGCGTGCATCTCGGGAAGCGAGCGGTTTGGACGGTGTGTGAGTGGACGTTTGTTTCATAAATTGATATGCATGCATAGTTAAATGTTTTACATGGTTGATTGCATGATTTGGTTTGCCATGATGTTATGATTTATAATTTAATGATTATTTTAATCGGTATTTCGAGCACGTTTTATGAGGAAATGCGTAAATGGTATTTTGGGCCAGTCCCGGAGTCAAAATGGTTTCAAAATGGATATTTTGATGAATTGGTAAGTCAAGGATGATTTCTGAATTATTATAATGTTTTCAATTGATTTTACGGATTTACATATAAATGATATTTGGGCTTGAGTCCCGGTTGGTAAGGCTTTTGACTTGGTTTGAAGTCAAGGATTTGATTGAGATGTTTTGGGATATGATCCCGGGATGAATTGCATTGTGATTGTCAATACCCAGACGGTCGAAGCTAGGGGAATTCCCAGACGACCAAAGCTCGGGGATATGATTGTGAGTGTTCCCAGGCAGCCGAAGCTAGGGGTGTTCCCAGACGGCTGATACTCGGGGTGATATGTGTTCCCAGATAGCCAAAGCTCGGGGTGTTCCCAGACGGCTAATGCTCGGGGTTATGGCCTACGCGTAGTGAGGATGTGATTATATGGTGGTTTGTGCACTTGTGAATGGTACAGATTGCTTGATAAATTGTGTGATCGATTGGTTGTGATTACGTACTGGTATTGTGTACGAGTTCAGGTATGTGTGGCCAGATGACTATGTTTTGGGATATGATCCCGGGATGAATTGCATTGTGATTGTGAATACCCAGACGGTTGAAGCTAGGGGAATTCTCAGACGACCAAAGCTCGGGGATATGATTGTGAGTGTTCCGAGGCAGCCGAAGCTAGGGGTGTTCCCAGATGGCTGATACTCGGGGTGATATGTGTTCCCAGATAGCCGAAGCTTGGGGTGTTCCCAGACGGCTAATGCTCGGGGTTATGGCCTACGCGTAGTACGAATGTGATTATATGGTGGTTTGTGAACTTGTGAATGGTATGGATTGCTTGATAAATTGTGTGCTCGATTGGTTGTGATTACGTACTAGTATTGTGTACGAGTTCTGGTATGTGTGGCCAGATGACTATGTTTTCGTATGTTTGGCCTGAGAACCAGGAATTTGATTTGTTATGTGGTTTGGCTGGAAGGCCAGTGATTGTTGTCCACGTGTTTTTCCCTATGCATGCAGGTTTGATAAACTGGAGGGTAAATGATGTCTTTTAAAATGTGTTTTAACGAATATATTTTTGTCCACTCACACTTTTCTGTTTTTGATGACCCTCCAGGCCGTGACACGACGTTCGGGGCTAACCGAGAAGCGGAGGCATAAGCGGAGATAATCCCTTGTCTGATAGGTGCTGAAGGATAGTTTCGAGAGTTCAGTGGACTTGTCAGACGGGAGCAGGACCGGGCATGGTTATCGAGGTCCAGTTGGGACGGGTCCTGTCATCATCCGTGGCATAGTCAGGCTGTCCCTGAGTGTCTCACCAAAGAGTGTCCAATCACTTCGTATCCATATGGTGTCCTGAAGAGAAAAAGTGCAACACGGCCTCTTTACCTTATAATTATCTTTTATGCTTGAATATCTTGGTTTATGAACTGATTTATAATATTATTCTTGGTTTTATGATTTGTATTGCTTCAATATTCTATGTATTTTATGACTCTAGTTTTAGTTATGATTGTATGTTTGTGCTTAATGCTTGATTAGACATATCGGGCTGTCCCCGAGTCTAATTCATTGAAAATGTATGTCAGGCTATCCCCGAGCACGTACCTAAGATAATATGCAAGTAACTCGTAAGGCTAGAATTAGAGGATTTCATAGGTTGAAATTAATAGAATTCATGAGTGATTTAGGTTAAAGATGAGTTGACCATGTAAATAATAGATTAGGTTAGTTTAGATTAGTTAATCACTTAGGATAATCGAAACAATCAACTACCCCCCCAATTAACTAATCAAACGATAATCATGCTTAGGTACCCTCAATCCATAGTTAAGAACGATCCCTATTTACCAATGCTACAATCTACAAAAAATGGTTTTTAATTGCGTACGTTTCCTTAAGTGTTGAGTGTGACTTTGTGTTTACTTTAATGCTTAGTTTTTGCGTATCAATTTTTGGCGCCGTTGCTGGGGATTGAAAAATCTTTTGTGTGATTTCTTTTGTGTAAATATGTTAATAATGTAAATATCTTACTTTTGCATAAATACCATACGTACTTCTAAATATTCTTAGTTTGTTATGTATATTCTTTTCTATATCTCGTCTTCTTTTCATGTAAATACCATACCTTACTTTTGGCGTCGTTTCTTGGGATTGAAAAATCTTTTGTGTGATTTCGTTTGTGTAAATATGTTCATATTGTAAATATCATACTTGTGCATAACTTTCACACTTGTAAATTGTGGAAACACCGTCTTAGTTCTATATGTATATTCTAAGAAATTAACTTGTAAAGTTGAGTGCTAACTTAATTTATGAAGAAACGGGAAAAGAGTTCAAGACAAATGGCTATCAATTGAAGCTGTACCTCGAGGAAATTGGTGTGCACGATGTGGAGTTCGAAAGAGTGCATAGACCCTGCATCGAATGAGTTGATTGAAGCACTTTATCTAGGCTGAAGACGTTAAACTTAAGCGCTTGTTGGGAGGCAACCCAATGGAGGAGTCTACAATAGATTTGCATTCTCTTCTCTTCTCTTTTATTTTCGTTTGTTTTTATTTTTGTTTTATTTTCGTAAACTCTATCTCATACTTGATTCTATGCTTAGGCTTTTACTTTAATATATCGAGAATAATGTCGGAATTAAGTATGGGGGAAAGGTTTACAACTTTATTGAGTCTTATTTAAAAAATCAAAGAAAAAAAATAAACAAACACCCAAAAATATTTTATGTGTTTTAAATTTTTAGTTTTGAATCTTTTGTTTAACTTAGTATTTTTAAAGGAGTCATAGGATGCCCTTTAACCTGTCGATGATAAGAATGACGGCCAAATGAAAACAACATGGCTAAAAGATGATCAATACAACAAGAATTCATTTGTTAATACTTTATGATTAAGTGTTTATGACTTGTAGTAGATGATGCATGTTAAACTGGTACATAACAAACATGTTAAGATCTGTATGAATCATATGAACCCTATGTGAGCTTTAGAGCCTTATATACTTCTTTGTTGAGTGAGTCATAGGAGTTCTTTGTTTAAATTGATATACGTATGCCTCATAACTGCTTGCCATAGCTTTTAATGAACTCTAGAGTACTAGAACTTATTCTATGTGATTTTCAAAGCTTTTAAGTCAATAAACTCTTTGATTTTGGACGTGATTAAAGCAATAGGGTTAACACCACTTATCCAAATATTCTAGCCCTACTTGATCACACACGTGTGATCCCCCTAGTTTAACTCATTTGTGCCTACATTGAGCCTTTCTTTCATCACCATAAATATCTATTCCCAGTAGCCTAGTATAGACATCATTTACCCTTGTTCCAAAGACTTGGTTAAAGACTTCAAGATGGCGTGAAAAAAGAGATATGATGATTGAAGACTTGTATTTACGTATAGGAAAGGACTTGCTCAAACTACATTGTAAACATAGAATTACCATGAATATATATATATATATATATATATATATATATATATACGAGAGAAAAAAAAGTGAAACAAAAAAACAGAAAAAAGAACAAAGAAAAAAAAAAGAATACAAAAAAAAAAAAACAAAGAAACAAAACAATATTTTGAATCTCTCGAATGGTAAATAAGTTTTGAGTTTGAGTTAAGTCTTTTATACTTGTGAATTTGGAAACATTGAAGATTTCGGTCTTTGTCCTAATTATAATGCTAAAGCGTGTTTCAAGTATTTGCTAGGGACTAACAAAATCTAAGTGTGGGGGTATTCGAAACACTGATGCCTATGTAATGAAGTATTTGGTTGAGTCCTGGAACAAAATTTAGCACCACTATCCTAAAAATTCTTTGCCTCTACACCTAACCCCATTACAACCTTTAAATAAAGATCTTATGATCCTTAAGATGAGTAAAATTTGATTAGTTGAGTCTATCGCTTGGGTAAGCTAATGGTTTTGGTTCATTTGTGCAAGTATGTTCATATTCTTATGGTTTATGTTTGAAATTTTTATGAAGTAACTTAATTTCTATTATGTGAGCATATTTATCACATATCTTGAGTGCAAACACAAACCCTATACACATTGAGTGAAATTATGAGTGCATATCCATGTGAGTTGATTCATACTTGTGTTTTATTCATGTTGAGATACATTTCACCAAGTTTACTCATTTTCTTACGTGTCAAAGCATTTTGTTATGATGTATTAACTTTTAAATTCCTTTTGCTATATAGTTCTTTAGTGTAAATCTTTGATGTCATACTTATGTTGATACAATTTAAGACAAATGGTTAAGGGTTAAGTAGTTTTTGTTTTTAAGAAAAAGTAAAATAAAAAAGAGTGTCAAAGCCTTAGTTTGTTTTGGTATTTGCTAGGGGCTAGCAAGGTTTAAGTACGGGGGAATTTGATAAGCACATATTTCATCACCTTTTCATCTCAATTTCCTTTTCATTTTATTTTGTTATATCCTTAATCTTACAATTTCTAACTAGTTTTAATGTTTTTAGGTACCAACCAAAAAATGTGGAGTAAAGAGGTTAAATTGGAGCAAAACTACACAAGCTATCAAGAATGGGTCAAAAATTATAAAGATTGGATCAAGATTCATCAAGATGGGTCAACACTATATCCATATGTGCAAGAAGGCTCAAGATTACGCTAAGATTCGTTCTTGAAGAAGCCCAAAAGAGAAAGTGGATTAAAAGTTACAAAGTAGAAATCTGCCTGTGCAGATTATCCCACTTCCACGGACCATTGTGAATGCCTCAGATAGAATCAGAATGTGAGTAAGGTATGGTTGGAAAGCTCTAGAAGTCTAGTTTCCATTGGTTTAAGAATTACTCAAATCGGAGTCTTACAGCCACGGGAATTCGTGTTTTGGTGAGGCATAGTCAGTCTGCGCGGGAATGATTACTTGTTCTACTAGGAATTGAAGCCTTGCACATTTTCCAGCTGTTTCATCTTCTAAAATTCCAGCAAGCAACCCAAATTCCAAGTAAATTAAGGAGAATAATTTCCCCTTTTTAATTAGGATTTGTTTTCCCTTTTTAAATTAGGAGTTTTTATTACCTTTTTAATTAAGTTTTGTATTTATTCTTTCATTAAGATTTAGAATACCTTTTACCTTTAGGACTTTAATTTAATTAGCTTAATCCTTTTCCTTAAGAATTAAATTGTGAACTCCTATTTATTTGGGGATTAATTTTTCTCCTATAAATAGAGAGGCTTAGGTTATTTGTAAGGGTCGCTCATTCTTTGTACCGAAGCTCTGGTTAACCAAATTTCTCTTTTCAATAAATTCAAGATTTCTTGTGCAAGGTTAATTATACCATACTTCATCCTCTACACCTTCATCCGTGGCATAGTCAGGCTGTCCCTGAGTGTCTCACCAAAGAGTGCCCAATCACTTCGTATCCATAGGGTGTCCCGAAGAGAAAAAGTGTAACACGACCTCTTTACCTTAAAATTATCTTTGTGCTTGAATATCTTGGTTTATGAACTGATTTCTAACATTATTCTGGGTTTTATGATTTGTATTGCTTCAATATTCTATGTGTTTTATGATTCTAGTTTTAGTTATGATTGTATGTTTTTGCTTAATGCTTGATTAGATATATCGGGCTGTCCCCGAGTCTAATTTATTGAAAGTGTATGTCAGGCTATCCCCGAGCACGTACCTAAGATAATATGCAAGTAACTCGTAAGCTAGAATTAGAGGATTTCATAGGTTGAAATTATAGAATTCATGAGTGAGTTAGGTTAAAGATGAGTTGACCATGTAAATAATAGATTAGGTTAGTTTAGATTAGTTAATCACTTAGGATAATCAAAATAATCAACTACCCCCCCCCCCCCCCCCCCCCCCACCAAAAAAAAATTAACTAATAAAATGATAATCATGCTTAGGTACCCTTAATCCCCCGTTAAGAACAATCCCTATTTACCAATACTACAATCTACTAAAAAGGGTTTTTAATTGCGTACGTTTCCTAAGTGTTGAGTGTGACTTTGTGTTTACTTTAATTCTTATTTTTTGCGTATCACATTTCATTCGATGTGAACTTGTTAGCTAGATTGAGCTCTGCGCCAACACGCCGCCACTAGAATGACATAAAAGACATCTTTCGATACCTTAGAGGTACAATGGATATGGGCTTATTCTATCTCTATGCACCGAGGAATGAATCAAAGCCCCTTAGTCCTCGGAATGATGCACGCCTTGTTGGGTATGCTGATGTAGGTTATCTATCATACCCACATAAGACACGTTCCCAATCAGGTTATGTTTTTACCATTGGGAACACAACAATATCTTAGAGGTCTACGAAATAGACCCTTGTTGCTACGTCTTCGAATCATATAGTGATTTTAGCCCTGCACGAAGCAGTTCGTGAATGCATATGGCTAAGAGCCATTACTGGTCGTATTCAAAATACTTATGGACTAAATTCCACCCATAATAAACCGACAGTTATCTACGAAGATAATGCTGCCTGCATAGAGCAAATGAATACCGGTTTCATTAAGAGAGACAACACCAAGCATATTGCACCGAAGTTTTTCTTTAACCAACAACAGCAAGAACATCGGAAGATTGAGATCAAGGCAATACGATCTCAAGATAATCATGCAGACTTGTTCACCAAGTCATTACCAAAAGCCACATTCCAGAAGCATGTGCGAGGTATTGGTTTACGTAGACTGGCTGATCTACCTAATCTGTAGTTTTCAGAGGGAGTCAAGAACAGAGGGAGTATCCTGAAGTATACCAAGTATCCGGAAGTATACTGAGTATCCCCGAATTATACTCACATGATCATCGTGTACTCTTTTGTCTTACGACCAGGGTTATTTTGTCCCATTGGATTTTGTTATCTGGCTAGGTTTTAATGAGGCACATTTGGTATGATCACCCCGTCTAACATGCATCTTGAAGATGCTATGATTTGACTCATATGCATTTGCACATCTTTTTTCCTTCGACCACGGGTTTTTCCCACTGGGTTTACCGGGAAAAGTTTTGGTGGAGCAACACTAATGCATTTTATCTCAAAGGCGTACTATCTACCTGTATTTCAGAAGAGGCCACATCAACTACCTCAGAAGATTTCGATGTGATCATTTACATGCGTGTTGCACTCTTTTTCCTTCGATCAGGGTTATTTTTGTCCCATAGGATTTTTGTCACCTAGCAAGGTTTTAACGAGGCAACACATAAGCGCGTAGCCCAGCAACACCATTACATGAAATATCCAAGGGCGAGTGTTGTAATATACTAAATTGTATGGCTATTTCTATGTAAGGTAATTTTCGTCCATGTATTATATCCTAACCCTAACACTATATAATGAGGTTTAGCTGAATGAATATAGAACGATTTGATCGTCACTACACCAAAATTGGGCTTTTTAGACGTGCAATGTGCGCCTTAAAAGGCTTTTTAGAGCGCACAAACGCGCGCTTTAAAAGGCCATGTCGTAAAATACTCATTTTTTTCAAGGCACACATTATGCGACGTAAATGTTGATGTTTAAGGCGCACAAATGCATGCCTTAAATACTTTTTTAGTGCGCACAAACATACACCCTAAATAATCTTTTAAGGCGCGCAATACACGCCCTAAATAATCTATTTAAGGTACGCAATGCACGCCCTAAATAATCTATTTAAGGCGTGCAATGAACGCCCTAAATGATATTTTAAGGCGCACAATGCACACCCTAAATAATCTATTTAAGGCGCGCAATGCACGTCTCGTTGTAATTTTTTTTTTTTAACATCCATTTGGTAATTATTTTTAATTTCCATTTATAAACTCAATACCTGTTACATATATTGTATAATATATTCAATAAGAAATAAAGAACCAATTTACACATGGTTATTCCATAGAAAATAAAATATATCAAAACTTAAAGAGTAAACCATAGATATCAACTTGACAAAGAAAATTAGCAAAAATTATACTTATCACGTTATCTCAATGTACACTTACTCAAATTTCCAAATCCCAAAAAATCCATATCGAAATTTTTTCTAATAAACATTGAAGATGGTTAGAAAGAAAATACTAAATTCTTCCATAAACATATATCAAGCCGCTAGTTGCAAGTTTTTCCTCTTAATCTTCATGCGTATTCTGCATCAGCTTCCCCTTTTCATACAAATCCTTCCATAAACATATGCCAACTCCTACAACATTATTATGAATAAACATAAGCATCATCTCATAAGCATGATCTCATCCTAACAACTTGCAAAAAGGGGTTTGAAGTGATGCATGATATTGAAGATGAAAGCATGTTGACAGTAAAACATATATATAAATACAACTCTTAGAATATTACAAGAGCAAAATCCATTGTTGAATCAAGCTAGAGATCATTGAAAATTTGTAAAGGTAGTCTTTTTTTTATTATTATATATAAATAGGATCAACATAGTTTTCAAGGTATTCCTCGCCAGGTACATTTAGTGCATAGATATATCACAAGGTAGCAAAATAATAAAAGTACCATAAGACCACTCAAATTATATGTATAATGAGTCAAAAATGCATTAGTGTACTCTTTTGCTTTCAAATATATGGGACTCTGCATAAAAGTGTAAGGATTTCATTTGTGCATGCAGACAAGGAACACCCAAACAGAGTGTTAGAAGAAGAAACAATAAGCATTTGCATTCTTTTTCTTATTCGACCAATTGTGGGGCATATATATAGCACTAGCTGCTTTTCCAATTTGTCGGTCCCTGATTATAGTTCTCGTTGACCACTGCCTATAGGAACCAGGCGTATCTACCACTTTTAACCCTGTTTGCATAGGCTCGTGTACAGATTTACGTTCAATAATCCCACATATATATAATACATACATACATATATATATATATATATATTTTATGGATGTAACCCAAAGTATTTGGCTGATTTTCAAATATAAATATGGAAGACACGTTTAACTTAGAATCCAATGTTTAATAGAACCAAAGTCCAAGCAGTGAAGACTTATTTTTTTTTTTTCAAAATGAGTCATAATAATCAATGGCAAGACTAACCAATCCACTATGTGTTTGATGGACAATCAAAGTTACCAAGAATAATTAAAAGCACAAGATTATAATATTCTAAGAGATTATAAGTTTTTTTTTTTCAAGATTATAAGTTTTTTTTTTCAAGATTATAAGTTATAAGTTATAAGTTATAAGTATTATAAGTTAAGATTATAAGTCATTTTTTTTTGCATGAGTTAAGATTATAATTTGGGTATCATCTCCTCCACTGTCGCACTAACCTTATATGAGTATTTGGTATCATGTCCTCCACTGTTGCACTAACCCTATATGTCCTCCACAAATCTACAACCCTAAACTTTATATCATTATCCCCATTAAAGAAAAATTTGGAAAAGAAGTCTTAAAATAAGAAGACAAATCTGCACTAACATATTATCCCCTTGCACTAACATATTATCCCCTTGCACTTACAGATTTTTGCATCAGCATACTTGTGCCCAGATTACTGCAGAGATTTCAACGAGAAGGAAGAAGAAAAATTTTCACGAAGAACATTTTGTATTGAAGCAGAAGCATAAGAATCGGGATCATTCATGAATGGGTGTTAACCATGGATCATGAATATGGCTGAGATACCATGAAAGGAGTCTTGAAGAAAGAAAGAAAAACTTGTATTATTATAGAAAATCAAGACTTAATACTAAAAACCTTACATAAGAGCTTATATATGAATTGCAATGAAGCTTAATCACTACGTAATCCGGGTTGGTCTAGAAAATGATTGCAGTGAAGTTATATAAACTTAAGTCTTTATCCAATTAGTTGGGCTGAGTTTATGAAAAAAAGACTAATAGCAAGATAAATGTCAAAAGACTCAAAACTGTGATTATAAATTCGGATTGATCTAGAAAATACCTGAGCTATGGCAATCCGGAACTGTACCAGGGTGTCTACAGAGAACTGCTTATCATCCCGAAGATTTACAAGACGAGATATACATGAGTATTAAGGGACAAGTGATGGCCAAGATAAGATTACATGTCAGGACCGGGTCCGACAGGACCCATCCCAATCCCCCCGGGATTAGTGCGGGATGACCCTGCTCCCGTCTGACACGAAAGTGTCAGACAAGGGATATTTCCGACCTTTGCCCTCCCGGGCTATCAGAGTACGCCAGGATCCGGAGGAGGTATGTGATATCTCCGTCTCTGCTACAGTCCACATCCGATGTCAACCTGAAGGGCAGTCAAAACATTAAAAACTGTGAGTGGACAAAACAAAAGTTTATAAAAACATTTTAACGAGAAGACCTTTGTACCCTCCACTAAAAAGCATGCATGCATTCGAAAACCATTTATCCAAAACAAACCATATGTGGGACTAAAGCCCAAAGCAGATATAAACCAAGGTCGAAAGGACCACAATGGAAAACGACCATACGGGCCACTGCCCAAATCCTGTGCACACCTGTACACACCACATATCATATATCATATATCCATCACATACATATATATAAGTCACACAACCAATCCTGTCACGGTATCCAAAGCCACGCGCGCGCTACCCGGGTCTCAATCCGAGTCATCTCAAAGTCAAGGTCAATGTCCGCAGACCACTGACCCTACCCGAGGTAATAGTAACCATAGCCTTCCTGAGAGTAAGGAACCCAACTGGGGGGTGACTCCACTCAGTCGGTGCTCCGTGACTACTCCGGGGTCCACCCAGGCCAACGACCCTCCCCCGGAGGAGAGTAGAACATGTAAAGGAAGGAGACGAACATATATATATACATAACATAAACATTCATGACCGGTTCCCCTGAACCGTCATGAATCCATAATACCCATAATCAGGTAACATGCCGGTTCCCATAAACCGTCATGTACCGTAATAACCAACAAGGGTTCATGCCGGTTCCCATAAACCGTCATGAACTATAATACCATAACAAGGGTTCATGCCGGTTCCCATAAACCGTCATGAACCTGGGAATCCATTTAAGGTTCCCTGACCTGAAATCAAAACCGTAAAGTGACTGGGTCTCGTACCCGAACATAGGACACCATCTGGGCACCGTGCCCGGAATCTGAGGTCATATGCCCGAGACAAAACCAAATGGGTCTCATACCCGAGTTTATCATTTTGAAATCCAAATTCAGTTCATTTAAATCAATAAAGAAATACAGACCCGTATAAGCACCGTATAAGGCCGAAACATCGAAATACGTGCTTATACGTAACCACATACAAATGCACCCATGGCATCATCAAACAAGTAATAAAACATTTAATAAAAATTTATGCATGCACCAATTTAGAAAACAAGGTCCACTCACAGAACGTCCGAGCTGCCGCCTCGATTTGCGTGCCATACGGCTCCCCGAGCCGATCACCGTCACCGGGACTCCCGAACCTATCCAAATCGTAATATAAGGTTACTAACTACGTAATTAACCTCCCACTAAAGCCCCGTAATTTTTCCCGTATTTTTAACTATTTTTAATCCCGAACCTAAACCTTCTGATGCCCCGAAACATATCGAGACGGTGTCCGATCGACTCGAAACCAGTCCCAAAATGTTCATTACATCGAATAGATGATTTCGTATGTTGGAACCCTTCCCCAGATTCCCTGCCACGCGCCCTCACGCGTCGCCTGAAGTGGCTGCGCGTGGGCTTCACGCGCCTGCTACAGTACCTGCTGACGTCATCACTGACAGCCCCTGACAGTGACACGTGTCACGCTCCCATTGGCCCACTGTCTGACATGTCAGTCTGACATTGTCAGATCTGACATGATGACGTCATCCCTGACATGATGACGTCAGCATGATGACGTCACCTGTCATCTCTGTCCTCACCGCGGGTCGACCCGAATACCAGTAACCGGGTCGCCGTGACCCGCGGCTTGACCCGGCCAGTTCTCCCTGCTCCGGCCACCATTTTTCCTCCCCGTTTGTCTCATTCTACTCCTCTCAACCTAACCTAAAGATCCATGGCCCTAACAACTAAGAACACCCTCAAAAACTATACCTTCCAAGTTCATCAATGGCGGTCGTGACTACCTCCGCCCTTCACTGGCCGTTACAGACCACCTCAGCCCTCGAAAACAATCCTAATAGACTCCTAGGGTCCCTAGAAACCATTCTAATCTTTAGAAATCATCGAAAACTCCTAAAACTAAAAATCCCAAATTTTGAGGAAATCGTACCTCACGGGTTCTCTCTCCCCGCCGTGTCCTCCGCCGTGGCTGGCCGTGGCCTGCCATCCTAAACATCTTTCCACCACTTCACGATCATGTTCAGCTCATCCAAGCAAGGAATGGTGATGGTGTGTGGTTGTTTCGGTTTTGTGAAGGAAAAGGGAGAAAATGAAGAAAAAGATGAAGTGATGAAGGTGATGCCGTGGAAGAGAAGAGAGAGGGAGATAGTGTGATCAGATGAGGGAAAGAGAGATGGAGGGTGAGGATTGATAGTTAGGATTGAATTGGATGGCTAGGATTGAATTAGTGTGGGTTTGGTTTATAAAAATAATTAAATAATATTAATTAATTCTATAGATCCACATTTTGGGGGATCAAAGCAATGGGGATGAGTGACACTTGTCACTCATCCATGGGGCCCACCAAAATATCCACCCAATCAGATTTCGCCGAAACGTCCCCGTCTCGAAGTTCGTGCATAGTGAAATCGAACTTCCGTGACCCATAACTCTCCCGTTCGAAGTCCGATTTCAGTGTGCCGCCTGCCTATGGATTCGTATCGTCCTTATCTACGTAACGGTCTTCGGCCCTCGGCCATCGGACCTCCCGGTCAAAAAGTCAACATTTGACCCCATTTAACCAAAATTACCAAAATGCCCCTAAACTTCCGAACGTCATAACTTCCTCCTCGAACGTCGGAATTGAACGTGCCACCTGTCTATGAACTCGGGACGTCACGAACTACGTCACGGTCATCGGTCAAAGTCCATTTGACTGCCCGATTAAAAAGTCAACATTTTGCCACCATCAGGGGCAAAACGGTCATTTCGCATCGTTCGTACCGATTTCGCTCTACTAATCACGGATTAGCCTCACTAATCGTGATTAGTCACTAATTTAATCTAGGAATTTGGGACGGGTCGTTACAGGTCCCAAATCCCCGAGATTAACGTGGGACCTGCCTGATCTCGTCTGACACGAAGTGTCAGACCAGGGAAAATTCCATCTTTAGCCCTCGCCGGGGCTATCAGAGTGCGCCAGGATCGTAGGAGGAGGGGAGTGATGTTTCGTCTCTACTACAGCCCGCATCCCGCTATCAACCTAACGGGCAGTAAAACATTAAAAGTCGTGAGTGAACAAAACAATAATATTTTAATAAAACATTTTCATACCAAGACATTTATGCCCTTCATAAATACATATGCATTATAAATAAAAGCAAACATTCATAAATTCATTTGTCAAACATATCAAAACCTTTCAAGGGTTCGTGTCGGGTCCCCATAAACCGTCATGACCCATAAATCCAATTGGGTCCTCGACCCGAAATCACAAACTTACAAATCATAACATGTGGGAACTCAGCCCAAAACCATTCTCAACATATCACAAACGGGGTCTCTGCCCCAAATCACTTTCTAAAACATCGAATACGGGGGTCTCCGCCCCAAATCACTTTCTGAAACACAAAACACAGGGTCTCCGCCCTCAAATCTCGTATACGGGGTCGCAGGCCCAAATCACTTTCTAATCATAAAACATAGGGTCTCCGCCCTCAAATCACTTTTCCATAAAATCTCATACGTATCGTCATACGTATAACCCATCCGCGGCACTTCCGAGAAGATGCCAACTCGGGGCACACAACCCCTAGGGAACACATCCCCGATATAGTCACGATATCGAATCTATAACCTAGTGTGCACACTACTCGGGGTCTCACTCCGAGTGTTCTCCTAGGAATCTCCATCTGGGAGGCTCAATCACTGGATCTAGTCCGAGCTCTCTCTCTAGATCTAGTCCACACATCTCTCCGGAATCTGGTCCGGGACCACATCATAATAAGTAACCACCACTCTTAGAACGGGATCCCTATGGGGATACCCACTCTGGTCTATGGATCGTGACTCTCCAGGTCGACGCTGGAGGAGACCATATAAACATATGGAGGGTTCATTCATTTCAAGTACTTTCTTTCTTTTCTTAAAATCATATTTCAACTGGGTCTCAAACCCGATTCATCTCAACGGGATTCCTCGAATCCGATTCAAATCCATTTCACAGGCCTCAGCCTAAATCCTCAGTTCAACAGGGTCTCATGCCCGATTCTCATTTCATAAACCGAACTGGGACTCAAGCCCGATGTTACAATCAACGGGGCCTCAAGCCCGATACCATGACTAACTGGGCCTTAAGCCCGAAACCATAACCCAACAGGACCTCACGTCCGATTTCACAACCAACAGGGCCTTAAGCCCGATATCTCAACCAAATGGGTCTCAGGCCCGATATTATAAATCAACGGGGCATCAATCCCGATATTACCACTAACTGGGCCTCAAACCCGAATCATAAACAAACTGGACCCTCGGTCCGATCGTATAGCTCAAATGGACCCTAGGTCCGATTCCTCGTCAAATAAAAGGGACTCCAAGTCCAAGAGTTTGTAAATCAATTGGGTCTCATGCCCAAGTTCATGTTTCTAAATCCAAAATCCATTCATTAAACCCTCGTTAAAAACCTAGAACGTATATGCATCGTATAAAACCGAAAACCTCGAAATACGTGCATATACGTAAATCCTAGGTTACCACAAATAATTTCACTCATGGTAACACAAAACATATATTAAAATACTTATAAAACATTTATGCATGCATCAATTTCGAAAGAAGGGTCCACTCACAGACCGTCCGAAGCCGCTCCTCAATACACGCGCCATAACCGTCTCCCGGGTTAAACATCGCCTCCGGGATTCCCGAACCTGTCCAAATTAATTTAGAGGGTTACTAACTACTTATATAACCCCTCACTAAAGTCCCGTAATTTTCCAGAATTTCTAACTATTTTTAATGCGAACATAAACCTTCGGATGTCCCGAACTATATAGAAACGATGTCCGATTTACACGAAACCAGTCCCAAAATGTTCGTTACATCGAATAGATGATTTCGTGTGTTGAACACATCCCAAAAGGACACGTCACGCGCCCATACGCGTCCCTAGAAGAGGCTGCGCGTGGGCTTCACGCGCCCTACACAGTCTTCTTCTTCCTTGGTCGAACCGGCCGGTTCACTGGTTGGCCGGTTCAGTTGGACCGGCGTGACCGGTTCAGGCTGTTTCCTCCTCCAAATCTCGTCCATTTTGTCCCAATTTAATCCTAAAAATCCTACTTTCTTGTTTTCTATCAATTCCAATTAACTATCAAAACCTCCTAAATCGATCCATAAAAATCACCCCCCCCCCCCCCCCCCACGGTCCCTGTTTTTCCCAGCCACCCTCACGGCTGTCCCGCCGTGAACCAACCTCCAAACCGTCCTAAAAACATCCTAGCAACCCCCTAGTCCTATCCCAAACATCCAAAACAACCTATAACTTCAAAATCGAAATAAGGGGAAAAATGGACCTTACCGGGCAATCAGTTCCTCCCATGCTTTCACCGCTGTGTACGCCGGTCCAAACACTCCCAGCCACCGTCCATAGCTCCCTTAGTCTCTCTCTTTCTCTCTGAGTCTCACAGATGATGGTTTGGGGTGCAGGTTTGGATGTGGGTGGAAGTGAGATCGGGTGGGTTGTTTGGATGAAAGGAAAACAGAAGATGATCGATGCATGTATGTAAGAGAAGGGCCAGTGGATGGGTGACACTTTTCACTCATCCATTGGGCCTTGGGATGGAAATCTGGGCCCCACTTAAGTCCAAAGGTATTCCGTTTTGTAGTTCGTGCAATAGTACTTTCGTACTTCCGTGAACCGTAACTTCTCCGTCGAACGTCCGAATTTGACGTGCCGCCTGTCTACGAATTCGTATCGTGCCGATCTATGTAACGGTCTTCGGCCCTCGGCCATTGGACCTTCCGGGTCAAAAGTCAACTTTTGGCCCAATTTACCAAAATGCCCTTGAACTTCCGAACGTCATAACTTCCTCCTCGAACGTCGGAATCAAGCGTGCCACATGTCTATGAACTCGTGATGTCACTAACTACGTCACAGTCATCGACCAAAGTCCATTTGATCGCCCGAATGAAAAGGCAGCGATTTGCACATTCTAGGGGCAAAATCGTCATTTCGTCCGAATGTCCTCTAATTCTCGTCTAATCTCCGATTAATCTCGTTAATTAATCCGTCATTAATCCTTAATTAATCTCGTTAATTCGGGACGGGTCGTCACATTACATCGAGTAGCTACAGCAGCATATCGTGTTCTGAACTAGGGCTACATGTGATCAGTACTGCACCAACATAACAATTAGTTATGGTTCAGCGAAACAATATTGGTTAATGATTATGTATAAGTTAATTATCTATATTAAAGGGATCTCTTTATTTCAAACTACCCATAAAAAAAACTTGCAACAATTCCTAAGATTTTAGCTTAAAAATCCATGAGATTCGATTTATAAGAGCTAATAGGTACAAATGGAACACATGAGAAAGCAACGGAGACAACATATGGAAATTGACCATTCGTTTCTATCTTGACACATGCAATCATACTTAATAAGATCCAACCAAGAATGCATAGGTAAGAAAAACCCTAGGAAAGAATTTCATAGGGAAATATGGAAATTAACTGATTGATAAAAATCACCAAGTAGCATAATGGGGGAAAATAGAGTATAGAGATCTAACCAAGCTTAGTTCCAACAAGAATAATTGGCACCAGGTGCCTAATGCCTAAATTCAGGAACCACTATACATAAAAAAGGGAAAAATAAGCATCATCAGCAAGCTTAGCAATCAATGGAAGGAGGAAGGCAGGGAGGGAGGAAAGAGTCAACTCCGTGGCTAGTTGGAGTCTTACTTTCTGGGCAACATTTTCATAGTTGGCCTTGCTTATCAGAGAGAATGCAACGAGGAACACATCTTCCCTCCGATAGATCAATGGACTTAATCTATTGTATTCTTCTTGCCCTGTTCCATAAATCTAAAACCTTAGGCCCATGCTATGGAATAGGACATAACTATGTGGAGGAATATTTTTGGAGTTCTAAACTTACCAGCAGTATCCACAACCCCACATTAACAGTGCTCCCATTCACAACCACGTTTGCGTTGAAATTGTCAAACAAAGTAGGCACATAATCTTGCTTCCCCAACAATTGCAATGAATGACATCACATGATAATCATCATCTAGAAAAGTTAATCTCATACAGAAAGAGTAAAAACACACAAAATAGAAGTTTTGAAATCTTAAAAATCACATCAACGCCATAGTTAAGCCATTCTATACTTCTTGAAATCACAACAGTATCTTACATACACCAATATTCAGGAAGAGTAAAAACATACAAAACAACAGTTTTGAAATGACATAACCCATCCCAATCCCCCCGGGATTAACGTGGGATGTGTCATGCTCCCGTGGGATAATATGTAACGACCCGTCCCGAATTATCAAGATTAATTAAGAATTAATGACGGATTAATTAGGCTAATGGGGGATTAGGCGAGGATTAACGGACGTTAGGGCGAAATGACGATTTTGCCCATAGAATGGGCAAATCGTTGACTTTTCGTTCAGGCGGTCAAATGGACTTTGACCAATGACAGTGACATAATTTGGGACGTCACGATTTCATAGACAGGTGCCACGTTTGATTCCGATGTTCGAGGAAGAAGTTATGATTTTCGGAAGTTCGGGGGCATTTTGGTAAATTGGTTGAATATGAGTAAATAGATGACTTTTGACTCGAGAGGTACGATGGCCGAGAGCCGAGGATCGTTACGTCGATTGGGATGATACGAATCCGTAGACAGGCGGCACATCGAATTCGGACATTCGACGAAGAAGTTACGGTTCACTGAAGTTCGAGGGAACTATTGCACGAATTACGAAACGGATTCCTTTTGGAATTATGTGGGCCTAGATCTTTTTAAACAGGCCCAATGGATGAGTGACAAGTGTCACTCATCCATTGCCCATTCCCTTACATTCATGCACCCCTCTCCCTTATCTGTTCCATTCATCCAAACCAACCCAAAACTCCTAACCCGTGCAACCCACCCCTCACAAACATCCCTCAACCTCCTCTATTGAGCATGAACCAGGAAGGATGTAGGGAGAGAAGATTGAACTGATGATGGTGGTGGCAGGATCGCAGGCCCCCGTGCACGGTGGCCATGGACCCTAGTAAGGTACTCGATTAGACCCAATTTCCCTTTTTATTTTGATTTCGATGTTATGGATAGCTTAGGATGATTATTAGGTTGCTAGGAAGGTTTTAAGATGATTTTGATGGTGGTTTAATGGCTGAGAAACCGTGGGAGGAAAATGGAAAAATGGGCCTTGAAGGAAAGTTGTAGGGATCGGGTTTTAGGGCGTTTTTGTTAGTTCTTTTTATAGGAATAGATAGGAATTGAGGAACTAGGAAGAATAGAATTGAAATGGAAGAAAAAGGACTGAAAATGAGGGAGGAAAGTGGCTGAACCGGCCATGCCAGTTCGGCTGGATCGGCTGCACAGGACCGGCCGCTGGAGGTTGAAGAAGCTGAACAGTGCAGGGCGCGTGAGCCCCACACGCAGCCCTTTTGGGAAGCGCGTGGAACATAATTTGGGGAAGGTTCCAACATGCAATTTTATCTATTCGATGTAACGAACATTTTGGGACTGGTTTCGGGTCAATCGAATATCGTTTCGATATAGTTCGGGTTGTCCGAAAGGTTTAGGTTCGCGTTTAAAAGTAGTTTAAAATTCCGGAAAATTACGAGGCTTTAGTGATGGGTTATTTAAGTAGTTAATAACCCTCTATTACAATTTGGACAGGTTTGGGAATCTCGGAGGCGACGATTGGCCCGGGAGCGGCTTATGGCACGAGTATCGAGGCACGACTTCAGCCGGTCTGTGAGTGGACTTGTTTCATGAATTCGATGCATGCATAAATATTTATAAATGTTTTAAATACATGTTTTGTGATGCCATGAGTGCATTTTTTTGTGGTAGCCTAGGATTTACGTATTTGCACGTATTTGGAGATTTCCGGTTTTATACGATGCTTATACATGCTAGGTTTTCAATGAGGATTTAATGAATCAGTTTTGGATTTAGAAATATGAAATCGGGCACGAGGCCCATTTGATTTATGAACTCTCGGACTTGAAGTCCATTTGATTTGACAAGGTATCGAACCGAGGGTCCATTTGAGTTATACGATCGGGCTGAGTGCCCCGTTGGTTTACGAATTCGGGTTTGTGGCCCAGTTGGCTGTAACGTCGGGCTTAAGGCCCCTTTGACTGTAGTATCAGGCTTGAGGCCCTATTGGTTGTGAAATCGGGCTTGAGGCCCCGTTCCTTTATGGTTTCGGGCTTGAGGCCCAGTTAGTCGTGATATCAAGCTAGAGGACCAGTTGATTGTAACATCGGGCTTGAGTCCCAGTTCGGATTATGAAATGAGAATTCAGGCATGAGACCCTATTGAATTGTGGATTTATGCCGATGCCTGTGAAATGGATTTCGAGGGATTCTATTGAGATGAATTGGGTATGAGACCCAGTTGGAAATATGTTTTGAGAAAGAAAGAAAGTGTTTGGAAATATATGAAACCCTCCATATGATTATATGGTCTTTTCCTGACGTCGACTTGGAGAGTCAGGATCCACAGATCAAAATAGGTATCCCCATAGGGATCCCTTTCCAAGAGTGGGAGTTATGATTTATGATGTGGTCCCTGGACCAGATTTCGGAGAGATGATCGGATTAGATCGAGAGATAGAGCTCGGACTAGATCCAGAGATAGAGTCTCCCAGATGGAGAATTCCTAGGGGAAGACTCGGAGTGAGACCCCGAGTAGTGTGCACACTAGTATAGATATGATTAATCGTGACATATATCGGGGATGTGTTCTCTAGGGATGTGTGCCCCAAGTTGGCATTTTCTCGGAAGTGCCACGGATGGGTTAGACGTATGAGTACGTATGAGATTTACGGAAAGTGATTTGAGGCGGAGACCCCGTATTCGATGTTTTGGAAATGGTTTGGGGCGGAGACCCCGTATTGTATGTTTTGGTATTTCACTGAGAATGGTTTTGGGCTGAGACCCACGTATGTTGATTTGGGCTGAGTTCCCACATGTATGGATTTACGGGTTTTTGTGATTTCGGGCCGGGGACCCATAAATGGATTTATAGTTCATAACGGTTTATGGGACCGGCATGAACCCTTGAAAGGTTTTGAGAATGTTTTCCAATGGTTTTATAAACGTGTTGATAAATGGTTTTCGAATGCATGCATATGCTTTTAGTGAAGGGCATAAATGTCTTTTATAAAATGTGTTTTTATGAACTTATTACTTTTTGTCCACTAACAGTTTTCCTGGTTTTAATGCCCTTTAGGTTGATCACGGATGTGGGCTGTAGTAGAGACGAGACATCACACTCCCCCTCCTACGATTCTGGCGTACTCTAGAAGCCCGGTGAGGGCTAGAGACCGAATTTTCCTTGGTTTGACACTTCGTGTCAGACGGGATCAGGCGTGTCCCACTTTAATCCCGGGGGATTTGGGACGGGTCCTGACATAATACATACCTCAGCCCATACGGGGCTCCCAGAGCGCGCCAGGATCGGTGGAGGAGTGTGATGTCTCAGTTTCTGCTACATCCCCCATCCGTGATCAACCTGAAGGGCAATAAAACCATTCAAAACTGTGAGTGGACGAAAATAAATAAGTTCATAAATACAAATTTCATAAGGATATTTATGCCCTTCACTAAAAAGTATGCATGCATCGTAAAATCAGTAATCAAAACATTTACTAAATAGACCATTAGGGCCTTAGCCCAAAAATCGTAACTCAAAACCAAGTGTCGGAACTCAGCCCAAAACTATAGTATACCAAATCATTA
The DNA here is from genome assembly GCA_032719365.1 of Prinsepia uniflora. NCBI lineage: Eukaryota > Viridiplantae > Streptophyta > Magnoliopsida > Rosales > Rosaceae > Prinsepia > Prinsepia uniflora. The sequence continues at coordinate 20,234,817 of CM064876.1, forward strand.
AATTCAAAACCAAGTGGACCACTGACCAAATCCATAAACACAAATCCAACGAAAAACCATTTCATAGATCCAATAGTCCATATTTACCACATAACCATCATCGGCATCCCAGATGCGAACGTCCAAGACGCTTGACGTACCAGACTTCATATCTCACAGTAATAAGCAACGCATGCTACCCGGGGTCTCTCCGGGTCAATATCTCTGACATCCCAGATGTCTGACGTCCCAGACGTCTAATCATAACATTCCTGCTCCGGAGTCACTACACGGTCCGGTAGCTCCGTATAATGACCCCTCGCAGGCAATGCACCGTGACTTCCCCAGTGTCCCAGAAACCTGGAGGAGACCATCACAATCCTCGTATCAAGATGATATATGGAAAACAGTTTTACAAAGTTATTTCAAAATATCTCAATGGGCCTTGCTCGAAATCTCCATAAAACATCACAAATTCATTTAGGGTCCCTGACCCGAACTCACGTTTATGAAACATAGGGTCCCAAAACCAAAATCACATTTATAAAACTCAACTGGGCCTAAGGCCCGATTTTGTAAATCACTGGGCCCCCGACCCGATCACATAACTCAAAAGGGTCTCAACCCGATTTCATAAACCAACTGGGCCCTTGACCCGATCACATAATTAAAATGGGTCTCATGCCTGAGTTCATCTTTCCAAAACCAAAACCATTCCATAGAACAATTATCAAACTCACAATCACATAGCCATAGCATAAACTCGTAAATCTCAAAATACGTATAAATACGACATTACCTCGAAATTCGTGCAATCACATAAACCACCAGTGCCACAATCATCATCATAGAAATGACGTATGTAAAACATATAAAATAGTTATGCATGCATCACAGTTTAGAAAACGAAGTCCACTCACAGACTGTCCTACGCTGCCGCCTCGATACGCATGCCATAAGCCTTCCCGGGCCCCATCACTATCACCGGAACTTCTAAACCTGTCTAAACCACACTAGAGGGTTACTAACCTCTTCACTAACCTCCCATTAAAGCCCCGTAATTTTCCCGAATTTTTAACTATTTTTAAACTCGATTCTAAACCTTCGGACGCCCCGAAACATATCAAGACTGTGTTCGATCGACACGAAATCAATCCCAAAATGTTCGTTACATTGAATAGATTATTTCAAATGTTGAAAGTTTCCCCAAAAAGCTACTCACGTGCCCTCACGCGCTGCTTTAACTCCCCGCGCGTGAAACCACGCGCCGAGCACTATTCATCATCCCTAACCTCTGTCCAAACCGGCGATCCTGGTTTAATGTTATATTTCGGTCAATCTTCGTCCAATTTCAATCCTTTCAAGTCCTATAGCTTCATCTTGTTAATTCCTATTGATCTACACGGTCAAAACATGAACTTTAGGTCGAGATCGTACCTCCTGATTCGAAGAACACACGGTCCTTCATCGACCTTAGTCTCCGGCCACCACAGACTGCCACTGGTCACAATTTCGGTCCCAAACGACTCCTGGAAACCCTCAGATGTTCATCCAATCCACCAAAATGAACAACAATTAACATAATGTGATTTGCCATTTTTAAATAGTAATAAAACACTCTCGGGTTTCTCACTCACCTCGCCGTCGTGGGCCACCATCGTGACCACCACTACGTTTATCTTGACCTCAAGAACTTCAACCACCCCTCCAACATTATCAACAACCAGCTAACTCGATTTCCCAATTTTTGAATGCAAACACTCTGTTCTCCTCCGCCGTGGCCACCGCCGTGGCTTAAGCCGTCCCTCGGCCTCACTATCCTACATTCACGGCTCCCTCAGCTGGCCAGTGGCATATAGTGGTGATGATGTGTGGTTGCTAGTTTGAGGGTGTGAGTTAGGTCACGGTTTGAGAGTATAGAATGGAGAAGAACCAGTATCATGCATGGGCATAGAAGAAAATGGGTTTGTATCAGTGGTGTTGATTAAATGGACAGGGGGATGACAATTCAAATGAGATCAAGAGAATGGATGGTGGGGATTGTGAGATGAGAGATAAGTGGATTAATTAATTAATTAAAAAGGACCAATGAGCCCAAGATCCCCTTTTTAGGGAAAGCCCCCAATGGGACTTGTCACTCATCCAAGGGCCCCACACAAATATCTGCCCAAATAGTTTTAAATAATATTTTATTCGGTTCCCGAGACGCTAAATCCCCGATTTGGCTCCCGTGATCATAACTTTTCCGTCCGACGTCCAATTTCGGCGTGCCGCCTATCAATGGATTCGTATCGACCCGATCTACGTAACGGTCCTCTGCCCTCAGCCATCAGACCTCCCTGGTCAAAAGTCAACATTTTGCCCACGACTAGGGGCAAAACGGTCATTTTGCACATTCTACCCGGTTTCTCTCAACTAATCCCCGATTAGTCATTCTAAACCATAATTACTTAGTATATAATCCCGATATTCGGGACGGGTCGTTACATGAAATCTTAACAGTCACATCAAAGCGAAAGCAAGATAAGACCATTCTGTAATTTAAGACATTCTATACTTCTTGAAATCACAACACCTTATACAGACCAATCTTATGATCTATAAAACAACTATATATAACACGAAGATTTTTATTAATCGTTTATGATCATTCGAGGAGGTTTGTATAGCATTCCAGCAGATTCCTTCATAAAAGAAAGAAAATGAAATAGAAAATAAGAGAAATCTGAGCCTTGATTTTCAACTTAGTTACTAGGCTTAATTCAGCAATACCATTCGACACAAATCAGGCTCCATTCTATACCAGGCTCAGTCAGGACGTCAAGTAAATCCAAATGAAGACACACATCAAAGACTTAAAAATTTCAATTCATTTTCTCTTCCATTTTATTTTCCACAATTTTCTCAGCAACCAAACAAAATAAAAGGAAAGAGCCACTTCCCGTATGGAAGGTGTTGTCGGTGTAGAAGATGAGCATAGCAATCTTCCTCGCCACTCCAAGCCTTCCCCACTAGTACTCCATCCCCAACTATGACACACTTATGAACCTAGGGGCACCCACTTTGACCAAGGAAAAGACTCCACATACGGAAATCTAACTAGAAAACCCCTAAACCAAAAAAAAAACCTTACATATAAATAATTAAAAAAGTGAAAAAAATAAAGAACAAAAAGATAATTGGATCAAAGAGCTTATCTTTTGGGTCTAGCCGTCGAGACGAGAGGTTGAGTTCAAGTGTGATGGCCTTGGCTGTCAGATATAGGTCAGCCTCCATTCTTATATTTTCTACCAACAAAACACTAACAACTAATGCTCATGTTTTCTACTAACAAAACACTAACAGGAAATGTTTATGCTTTCTACCAACAAAACACTAACACCAAATTGAAACAGAGAGAGATGCAGTTTGGTTTTAGAGCGGATAGATTCAGTTTCGAGGTTACATGCCAAAACTAAGTCCCGATTATCCGCTCCCTAAAAAACAAAGGTTGAAATCAATAGTAGTTAAATGAATAAATATAATGTGACCAAAAACAAAAATAGAGGATTTTCCACCTACCAAGGAAGATAAGATCCAAAGAATTGTTGTTTTAGCAATATCTGATCTGACCTGACCTGCTTCAGATGCTAAAATAACAGATTAGGTGTCATCTAACCAACAAAAGCACTAAGCGGAATCTCCACTACCCAAAGGTTTTCTTTGGTAACTGAGAGAGAGAGAGAGAGAGAGAGTTTTTCTTACGAAGGAGAAGGTAAATGGAAACTATCAGTCTAATGAGTCGACTATCCAAATTTGAAACCAATCAACCAACAAGTGTCCTCTGCCCTCAATTAACATACAAAACTCTCTTGTGGTTTTCAAGTTATCCACAATAACCATTTTCTTTTCCATCTAGCACAGGGCAAGCCGAGCGTCGCAGCGAGCAGCTTCAATTTCTATTTCTCTAAAGCTTTCAATCATTTCAGGGGTAGCTTCATATCACTGTGCTTTAACAATCTATTCAAGTCATAGTAATATCCTGCAAACATAGTACTCTCCCGACATGTCCATTGAATACAAGATTGGAAATGAATACACAATTCCTTGAATTAAGAGAAGCACGATTTGATTGCAAATTGGAAATGTAAGGACAGATGAATAAGAAATGGAATAGAATCATAGAATTTTAAAATAGGGAAAGAAGGGAACCTTAGTGGCGACGATGGAGCGGAGGTGAGAGGGTGACTCGTTGCTTGGCTTTGTCCAGAGAAGCGGAGGTTAGAGGCACCTTCGCGGTGCAGGAGGGAAGAGAAGGGGGAGGGTTCACTTTGGTGGTAGGGTTCCCAAATCCATATTCAATTCAGCAGGAATGGCAGATTTTGGGCAATTTCTGAGCTTTGGAGAACACGGGCGAGGGAGGCTGAGGGCAATTTCTGAGTGGCTGATTTTGGGTTTTCTAAGAATACAACATTTGGGGGTTTTTTTTTGAGAAACAACTCAAGTGCAAACGAGAGAAAAGGTTGAGCGTTGGCGCCTTTAGAACTTTAAGTGCGGGAACTGAAAATTTTGGGTTAGCAAAAATTTCTTCGTTTTAAGGGCGTGCAAATGTGTACCTTAAAAGGTTATTCGTTTATGGCACACAATGCACGCCTTAAAAATCATATTTTTAGGGCACACATTCAAAGTATGCCCTGAATAGCTATAAACAAAGGCACGCACATAATGTGCGCTCTAAATAGTCTAAGAATACCCTCTTTTATGGCATAAAAAAATACACGCCCTAAAAAGTATATTTTTAAAGCACGCCCTAATTTGCGCGCCCTTAAAACACTCTTTTGTTGTAGTGCGTGTTCACAACAAAATGATTAAAATACCCAAAACCCCTCGTCCCCCACACCCAACTGCTACATGACCCAATCGGAAGCACAATTGACTCAGATCGGATTTAGACCCAACCATATCTCTCTCGATTGCATCACTGTTGTTAGGAAATTAATCCTCAACCACGCAAGTGCTAACAATAAAGATGAAAAAAAGGAAATAAAGAAATCAAGAACACAAAAGATTTAACGAGGTTCGGCCAATTAACTTGCCTACGTCCTCGGAGAGTTTTCTCCTTCACTATGAGAGAATACAAAATACAAGATTACACTACTCAAGTTTATACCCAACTCGAGCCCTTGTATCCAATAGGATACCCCTTGTACACCCTCTCTCAACCCGAGAAAATCACTCTACCCCAAAGAGCTATACACACTCTTTCACCTTCTCTTAACCGAGAAGATCACTCTACTCCAAGAGCTATACACACTCTTGAAGTGCTCAAGAAGATCACTCTAGCTCAAGAGCTATACACACTCTTGAAGCACTCACTCACTTGTGAGGTGTTCTCCTTGATGTTGAAATGTGACCAAGCTCTCCACCTTATATAGTGCTTAAGGCACAAGTTTTATTTGTGCTTTTCCAATGTGGGACAATTTCCTCACATTTCAACATCCTTCATTGAAAGTCCATTCATGCACCTTCTTCAATTAATGCTCTTCTTCATGAAGCTTCCACATCAATCTTTTCCTACAAGGTTGAATGAACAACATCATGTATTTATTCCCAATACATAATCAAATTCAATGCATTAATAATCCACTAAGGAGGCATTAACTCAACAATCTCCCCCTGCCGACTTAGGTGGATAATGTTGCATCACCACTTCAATCCCTGAAGTTCATCTAAAATTGAGATACCGCTTGATATACCCACAAGCATTCCATTGGCCTTATTCTTGTACCAACTACACATACCCCGAATCAGTTGCATACGGTCCTAGCTCCCCCTGATTCAAAATGGCCAATGCTATGTGCAGCTGCTCCGAGTCAACAATTACCAGTTGGCTCCGAAGAGGGACCTCGACTTTGCCTCTTCCTTAGCAGGATTATCCTTCTCACCATCGTCTGAAACTTGGAAACATGTAGATAGCGTCTCTGCTGTGCCCGCAAACGAGACCCGCTTCAGGTACCTATTCTCCTGTGCACCCTGTTTCCCAACAACCTTCGAGGTCTGAGTTTTTCCTATCAGACGGAACATACTTTTACATTTTTCTCCCTTCATTAGGACCATGCAGCCACGTGACACTTTCATAACTCCCCCTGCTGACGAAACCTTGCAGCCTTTGGAGTCTAGTTGGCTCAAGGATATTAGATTTCTCCGGAACTTTGGGACATACACCACATCACCCAATGTTCGAACTGCTCCATCGAACATTTTGATCTTCACAGTTCCCGTACCCATGACACGACGTCTTGTGCCATCACCCCAAGTCACAAATCCTTGGACTTCTTGGAACGTATCAAAATATTCTCTCCTGGAGCAAAGGTGATGAGAACAACCACTATCTAATATCCAATAATCTTGAGAAAAAATGTAATTACCTTTGGAGACTGTGAGAAGTTCTCCAAAATCTCTAGACATCTCTGCTACACCAGCCAAGGAACAATCTGAGCCCTTATCGTCCTTCTCTTTCATCAATGGACAATCCGGCTTTATGTGTCCCCACTCCTTGCACTTGTAGCATTGCTTGCCCTTTCCTCTGCCTCTGGATTTAGACCTGCTATGCTCATTAAATCCCCTCGCAGTTGACCTTCCCTTACGATTCTGTTCATGAGCAATGAAGACGGAACCTTGAGAATCATCGGCTTTCCTTCTCTTCTCATGTGATAAGAGAGTAGATTCTACATCCTCCATCTTCAGTGTATCCTTACCATACACAATTGTAGTAACAATATTCTCATATGAATCGGGAAGCGAGGTAAGAAGTAAAAGGGCTTGATCTTCTTCCTCAATTTTAACCTCAACTCTTGATAGTTGATTTATCAATCCCTTGAACACATTCATGTGCTCCATGAGATTCGCACCTTCTCCCATCTTGAGCTTGTAGAGATCCCGCTTTAAATTCAGCTTCGTTTGCAAGCCTTTCCCAAGATAAAGCTTCTCCATTTTTTCCCAAAGCTCAGGTGCAGAATCTACATCATTAACATTATTTATAATATTGTCAGCAATATAAAGCCTAATAGTGCTGACACACCTGGACTCCAACTCGTCCCAATCTTCATCTGACATCTTCTCTGGCTTCGCATCCTTCCCCTTCAACGGTCTTGCAAGGCCTTGTTGAACTAGGATGTCCTTCACCCTCCTTTGCCATAGAGTGAAATTTCCTTTTCCATCAAACTGCTCCACCTTGAAATGTGAACTGCTAGAACTTGCCATGGCAAACCGCTCACGATCGATAAACCGAAGCTCTGATACCATTTGTTAGGAAATTAATCCTCCACCACGCAAGTGCTAACAATAAAGATGAAAAAAAGGAAATAAAGAAATCAAGAACACAAGATTTAACGAGGTTCGGCCAATTAACTTGCCTACGTCCTCGGAGAGTTTTCTCCTTCACTATGAGAGAATACAAAATACAAGATTACACTACTCAAGTTTATACCCAACTCGAGCCCTTGTATCCAATAGGATACCCCTTGTACACCCTCTCTCAACCCGAGAAAATCACTCTACCCCAAAGAGCTATACACACTCTTTCACCTTCTCTTAACCGAGAAGATCACTCTACTCCAAGAGCTATACACACTCTTGAAGTGCTCAAGAAGATCACTCTAGCCCAAGAGCTATACACACTCTTGAAGCACTCACTCACTTGTGAGGTGTTCTCCTTGATGTTGAAATGTGACCAAGCTCTCCACCTTATATAGTGCTTAAGGCACAAGTTGTATTTGTGCTTTTCCAATGTGGGACAATTTCCTCACATTTCAACATCCTTCATTGAAGTCCATTCATGCACCTTCTTCAATTAATGCTCTTCTTCATGAAGCTTCCACATCAATCTTTTCCTACAAGGTTGAATGAACAACATCATGTATTTATTCCCAATACATAATCAAATTCAATGCATTAATAATCCACTAAGGAGACATTAACTCAACAACTGTCACCACCAAGAGCTCTAGCCAGAGCCTTTGCAGCATATAACAGCAGAGAAGATGCCACCACTATGCCTATGCCGTCGTCCAACAAACCCACGAAGGAGAAGGGAGAAATAGTGAGAACTAAAAGTAAAATGGGATAAGGGAATCAAGAGGAAAACAAGAAAGAACTTAGAGAGATATGAAGGCGGAGGTAACTCCAGAGCCATCACCAGGCGGTAGAAATCCAGAGCACCCCCAACCCAAAAAAATTCTAGGGTCAGCTTTGTCTTCTTTTAGAAAGATGGTAGAGAGAAACCGGTTAGAGAGAGAAGCTTTCTAGCTTTTTCCTTATGTTGGCTTCCACAATAAGAACTACAAAAGCATAAAACAGCAAAAGAATTGGGGCAAGAGACCTTTTTGTTTGCATAAATTCATTTGAAAATTGGATATACATTTCTAATGTACATGTTATATTGTATTTCCCAAGTGCCGTTAATTTATATTAATTTTACAACAGATAGTAACCCCTTTTAACCAAATTGCTTGATCTTTTTGAAAATTATTTGGGTGCTGGTATTTTTGTGAGTGAAAGAATGGTAGACACCATGAGCTTGTAGTCAATTGGCTTTGTTAGATAAGCATCCATGCCAACCTCCAGGCACTTCGCTTCATCCGATGACATTGCATGTGCTGTCAAGGCCACAATCGGAATGTGCGAACCGGTCCTCTCTTCCGATTTCCTTATTGCTCTTGTTGCTTCATAGCCATCCATCTTTGGCATCTGATTTACACAATTAAAAAAATAAGCACACATAGGAATTTAGAATGTGCCAAATTTATATGATCCTAGGGTTTCTTAAGTCTCAAGTAAGTTCATCTTTATGGTTGGCCTTTCGAACCCAAAAACATAACCAAACAGACACCCGATCTGGTTGGACTGGTTTTTATTTATTTTTAATATTATTATTTTACAAAATTGAACTGAGTCTAATTGGTTCAATTTCGGTTATATAGTTTGTAATCTGTAATTTCGTGAACTGACCAAACTAACTCTACGAGTTTAAAAATTTATTAAGAAGATATGAAATTCTCATTTTAGTTGAAGTTGGATGGCACTTTTGCTATCAGTGCAACAACTCATGTTGTGTAATAATCCAAAACTGAAACCGAACCAATCTGAACCGATCAGGTTCGATTTCAGTTTGAACTTTTACCAAACCGATTCAATTCAATATGTACCTACCCCTATAATGATGAAAGACAGAACTTCTGAGGGGTGATTCTTACCTGACAATCCATTAGAACCAAGTCAAAGGGCCGGGCAACCCAAATTCCATTTTCCGAATTCGTATCTCCCTCAGTAAGGACAGAGCTCAGAGCATCTACAGCTTGAACTCCATCAGCCACAGCAATCACAGTAGCTCCCATTTTCTCCAACATTATACTCGCAACTCTCTGCAGCACCGGTGTATCTTCCGCCAGCAATATCCGCAACCCATCAAGAGATTTCTGCTGATTATTCAAACCTTTATAACAACCCCCATTCTCTCTTCCACCCCCGATGATCGAACTCTGTTCTTGAGATCTACGCCCTGTGTTTACATTCGTTGAAGAGGAATTGTTTTCAGAGTTCAAATTCGTAAGCTCAACTAAGCAGCCGCTACCTGTCTGATAAAGTGAAGAAGAGCTTGGTTTTGTGTTCTTCTCACAGATATCAGAATCATCAGAGCTTCCAATCTCAAAATGAGTAGAATCAATCTCAAGACATTCATGCAAGTCCCCTTCTTTTGTGTCACTTTTCAAATTCAAACCATTTGGATTTTTCCTTTGTAGTTCTTCGAAGTTTCTCTCTTTCACCACAGCCTCCAAAACCTGAACCATTCTTGCCTTGTACAGAGGCTTATTAACCATCAAGCCATACCCTTTTTTTCTGAGCTCCATCTTCACGGCGTTGGATGTGTCATGATTCAGCATCCACGCAAACTTCACTTTGTCGGAGTACTTGTCAAGGAAGTTGAGCTGCTCCTTCCATATATCTGTGCTCAAATCCAGCAACCCTATATCCACAATCATGACAAATGCCGGGTTCCTTATGTCGTGCACACTTCGAATTTCACCTCCCAAAGACTCACTCAGCGAATATTGAGTTGTTTCGAAGCTGTTGCTTCGTGCTGAGTTCCTTTGAAAGAGTTCCCGGAGAATCTGTGTTAGCTCATTCCACTCGGATGTTGCCAACGTGAAGACTCCATTTTTTCGCAACCATTGGGATGTGATCATTCTGCTCATGCTGCCATGTAATGCAAGCAACACCTGCATTCGCATTCGAAAATCATAAGCAACACAAGACTTAACTCTAACCGCTGATGACCTGAACCTGGAAAGAAAGAAATTGAAATAACTTACCACTACATTATGGTTTGCAAAATCTACTTGGAAATGTTGCTCTGTGCCATCTGCAGGGGTATTGAGAAGTAAGTACAGTCGCATTAAAGTCCCCGGTCCATCTTTCTTCACAACCTTAATCTCTCCACCCATCTTGTTAACCTGTCACACCAGTTCAAATTTTTTGTTTTATGTGTAAAGACCGTGATTTCCACTGACGAATAGTTTCATACTGAACTGATTACAAAATTGAGCTGCTCTTTATGCATAAGATGTGATCATGCATGACGAATTTCTGGTTTTCCACATAGTGAAGAGAAACTCACCAATGTCCGTACGATGCAGAGTCCAAGGCCAGTGCCACCATTCCTGAAAAGGGTCATATAGTTAAGCATGCACAAAAAAACAAATTTCCTCCTTGTATGAAACTTTCTTAATCTGCTTACGTTCTAGTTGTTGAAGGATCAGCTTGCTCAAAGCTTTCAAACACAGATTCCCATTTTCCAGGATCAATTCCTGCAGAACATTGGACAATAAATGGGACAAAATTTTCCATTTAGCTTATAAAGTTGTTAAGGGATTTAGGCTTACCACAGCCGGTGTCATCAACTTCAAACCAAATAACCATTTTGTTGTCTTTCTTAGGGGCCTTCTTGACATGGCTCCCTTGCTTCATCTTCGCCTTATGAGAAAGCCGGGCATTTTTCTCATCAGTGAGGTTTTTCTTGGGATCACTACAAATGTTCAAGTTCTCACATGATCCTCGAAGTATAACATGGCCCGCTGCACAAAATTATAACACAAAGTTGTTTACATGACATGGAGCTAGAGAAGTTTGTTGCCAGTCTGGAAGTTTTACTCACATGTCGTGAACTTGATGGAGTTGCTGATGAGATTCGCGAATATTTGAACAACTCTTGCAGAGTCTCCTTGAACTAACTTTGGCATATCATCTGAGAAAAAAAATGATTAACAAAAATCTGCAAGACGGAAAATAGAAAGATGATCAAGTAAAGTCATACCGGAGAGATCTAAGACAGTCTCCACATTGTGGTTAATGCATTGCACAGAGAACATATCAAAGAGCCCTTCAAGTTCTCTTCCCAAGTCAAACTCGGCTTCTTCCAGCACCAGCTTTCCAGATTCAACCTGTTAAAACTTATTTGTTAATCGATTTTTCTTACCCCCAGATTTTCATAACATTATGTTATAACTAAAAATGAAGTAGTCTAACTTTTCTTTATATATATACCTTGCTGAGATCCAATATGTTGTTAAGAAGCCGAAGCAGCGCAGTTGAGCATTTCCTAATCTGAGTGACAGTGGAATATTGTTCGTTTGTAAGACAATCATCACTGATGAGAATGTCCAGCAGCCCGATCACTGCTGCCATTGGTGTCCTTAGCTCATGACTGCAATGCAACAAAGTGACATGAGCACTTGGCTAGCAATGGGGCGGGTGGAGTGGGTCGCGTGGGGTTCATGTTGTATTATAAACTCTTTTATCCAAATATATATAACCCGAACTCAATCTGTTTAATAACTATGTCAAGAAATAGGTCGTGACAACCCAAAACTAACCTATTAATGAACAAACCCATTTAATAAACATGTCGTATTTGACAACATATTAACTTTTGATTTGTTTAGCTTATTAAACTATTTGACATTCTAACTTTATAAATTTAGGTAATATACCATTCAAATTCAATATTTACTATGAAAGGCTACCAATACATTATGAATTTATAAGCTCATGACTCAAATGATCTTCAAATAAGATTTAATAGATGTATAGTTAGGCTAAGGTGTACCTAAGGGACATATATAGGGGTTAGTGACTAACATATTATTAACAGGTTATTAAGTCATTACACGGATTAGCGGGTTGAAGGAGACCCACAAGTTTAACGTTTAATAAATGAATCACAGTGGAATTAACCAAAAAGTATCCGAAAAATTTTAATTGTGCGAACTGACTAGTAGATTTTTTTGAGTGGTGTTGGAAATTGTTACCCTTAAAATTAAAGATCATCAGCAAAACACAAACAGAATTCAAGTTTTTGATGGGTTGGTAGCTAAGAACGCCGAGTTTTTTTTACCTCATATTTGCTAGAAATTGGCTTTTGTAGTTGCTAGATGCCTCTGCTCTTCTTCTGGCGTCAAGATGACTTATCAGCTCAGCCCGTAGTTTCATCTCCTTCGATACTCCATTCGTCAGGATGAAAATGCAAACACATCCAGTGATCAGGATGCAAAACGATGCTGATATCAGAATCATTAATGTTTTGAATGCCCTTTCATCTACCTTCCCCATAATATACTTTCTCGGAATTATAATAACCCCTACCTGCACAAATCAGACCTCAATTTAATTTTAGAAAATATTTTTGAATAAAAAACTCAGTCACAAAAAATAATAGGACTTACTAGAGGGAGTCTCTTCAGTTTTAGGAAAAACGAGTCAATGTAATACTGCTGATTCCCAAGCATGGCATTATCAACATGCACCTCATGACTCGAAGGAAACTCATTCCCATAAGCTCCCTGCAACCACTCGGCCCCGGACCGAATTATGTGATCGTCGGAGTTGACAGCCATCATCAGCCTCTGCCCTTTCGTCGAATTCCTCAGGAGAGGGGCATTTGTGGAAGTAGCAAGCAAGTAGCCTTCCTGAGAAGTCAAGTAAATGTGGCCACTGTGAAACTCAACAAGCTCCTTCATCAGCTGCCCCACACTATACAGAGCCGTAGTGACACCCACAACGGCCACTATGCTTTTGTTGGAAGGGTCGGAGACCGCAAGTGCAGCCGAAAGCAATGGGGAATCGGAGTACTTGCTCACCGCTACGTGCCACGTGGCAACGCCATCTGGCACCTGTGACAGCCCCGCGATGTGGATGAGGTCATCCGGTTGGATTTGGGTCGCCTTCCCTGTCTTGTCGCCGGTGACAGGATCGAGTGGCTCGCGGAACCATTTGGCAGAAATGTTGCCGTGGATGGATTGGTCGTTCCATTGAGGTGCTAACGTCATGCTGGCGTCGTAGTTGGCCCCATCGGCGCTGATTGAGTAGTTTGAAAGATCAGAGTAGATGTAGTACGTGTTGTTGCTTCTGTGGTCTCTGTGGAATGCCTGGACAAAGCCATTTCTGTAGTTAATTGTGATTGCATTCAGAGCTTTTCGACTTGCGAACATTGCCCATGTCACGGCCCTCATCGATTCATATAGCTGCTAAGAGCATCAAAAAACAAAATCGAATGATAAGTTAAAGCACGTTGTTGATCAAATCATATAATCAAATTTTGTATCAAATTTGTCCGAAAACCAGATACGGGGAATCTGCTGAAGATGTTTTAATTAAAGAGCAAAGAAATTGACCTCAACTTGTTCTGCTTGTGTGGTAGGGTTTCTGTAACGCTTGATCACATATTCCGACAATTTAACCTGTGCTGCTGTTATTTCTGCTGTGGAATTTAAGATGTTCCACATACGTAAAACGGGGCGTTGCAGAAGTTCATAACGGAGCCCGTATGCTAAGTTGCTCAATGACTTGGCTGTGTAGATTCTTGTGAAATGCCAGGTTAGTATAGTCAATAATCCTATTAAGATAGCTAGCATAACCTGCAAGCGCAAGACCAATTTACACATGTCACATGTTCATGTTATTGTTCATCATCTTGTTCAAAATTTCTTTAAAGTGTTTGATTAAATTTTGGACTTACCATGATTGCAAGGCGAGCCACGAAGACGCTGTAGTATGAGGAGAGGCAATGAGCATTGGAGTACTGGAACTGGTCTCTTTCAACATCTCTATGAAAGATTCTTCTCCCCTGAGGAGCTGTAGGGTTCCTGCTGCACCGGGCGACGAAACCCGTAATTCTATCAAACACCTTTCTTATTGGAGTTGTTGTGGCCATTGGTTTGTTTCTAGTTGGTGAAGACTCAGAAGGAACACAAAGGCCTTCCTCTGCAGCCTTTTCTTCCATAACAAGTCATCCCACAAGTAAGACTATGCATTATTATTAGCACTAATTGAGAGCGAGGGGTAGGGGGTTGGGTGGGTGTGTGTTTATAAATTGTATACTGGTTTCTTGTGTCATTTCCCACTTTTTGAAGGCAAGAGGCACATTGAATTGTGCTGCTGGTTATTGCAATTGCTGTGAGTGGGGGGTTGTGGAGGTGTTTTTATTCTTCATCATCCATAGCATCAATGCCACATATCTCTAAACACCACTTTTTTTTTCCCTCTTTCTTTCCTAAATTGTTTGTGTCTGGTGGTTTTTAGATTTTGGCACAGTTTGAAGTGAGCATTTGGTACTTCCATTACAGCTGTTTGAGGACTACACCATGTGGGGTGTACTTGGGCCCACATGCGTTAACACGAGTTCGTTTTGTTTTTTCTACTATTAATAAGATTTGAACTCATAATCTATTCTGATAAAATAGAAAATAAAGATCTATAAGTTAAATTGTGGTACTGTTCATATGACCTAATTTAATTTTAAGTGGTTGGATGTGTAGCAATAAATTTACCAAAGGTACGTAAGAAAATAAAGGCAAAGAAAGGTCCCTTCTTTTTAGGTCACCTAGGATTTGTGCCATTGGCTGAAAGTTGGAAAACTAAGGACATATTTCACTGAGGATGGAAGTGGTCCAAGATTAATGCATGATCTTCTAGATTCCATAGTGAGTGAGAGTGAGAGTGAGGATTCTCCTAATAAACCCCAAAGATCTTTCTATTTGTCAACTCTCATGATGTTTTTTACTCAATACTTGGTCGGTGGCAGGCTGCAACGATCCAGAATAAAGCATATGGACTATTAGTTGTAAGGGTCAAATTCCTAATTAAAGTTACACTAGACATCTTGTCATTAATGTCTTTATATCATTCTTGTTAAGGGCTTAACAAAGTTGATTGAAAGTCGAATTAAGATCAACTGTAAATTCAGTTATTAGTTATTCGATCCTCTCGTGTCTCACAAGTTCCTGATTTACCACGATATACACTATGAAGTTGAAAATGTAAATGGAACAATTACCATACCTTCAAGAAAATTACCCAGTGATAAAAAAATATAAAAAAAATGTTTCAACATCATAGTCGTCCAAAATAGCCTTTGGACGGTCAAAAAATTCGAAGGAGCTAGGAAGCTAACTTTTTAGGACAAGCTAGTGGGTGTTAGCTGCTGCTGCTGATAATAATGTTTTATGTATTAAGAGTAATTAATGAAGATTAAGGTGCTGATGGCGGCTTTATTATATCAACAAATGGAAGTAATACAAACATAATATGGGCGTGCAAATATGAGCCACCTCATTTCCCATCATCTCAAGTCTTTTAACCATTATACTTCGAGTATAAGATGTTAGATTTACTTTGAAAATTTACCCCTTTTATTTCGGCTAAAGAGATAACTAATAGAAGATCTTAAGTTATCTTAAATAGTAAAGTGAAATAATGAGTTAAAATTAGGGTAAGTTCATAATTCTATTCATTTAGGTGAAAAAAAATACCAATAAAAAGTTAGTGGGAAATGATATTGTTATCTACACTATCTTTTGCCTTTGTAGTTTGTTTACACTAAACAAACCAGCTAGTGCCTCATCCTCCTTCTCTACAGATGTTGATGAACAATTTGTATATTGGAGGGAAAATTTCAGCAACTGCCCTTGAATTTTAGGTCATGTTCCACTTTGTCTTATGTACTTTTAATTTAATTTTAAAATTCTCTTAAAGTTTAATTCTTAGTAATGTGCTTTAACTCTTTAATTCGTTATGTCAATTATTCCATTAATTAAATTAAACTTATTTTTACACATAAATTAGAATTTTCATTAACGAACCTTTACTCTGTTTGACATACACAAGCCCTTTACACTAAAAACTTGCATTGCAAATGATTAAAATTATCGAAAAATGTAATATAATGATGTTTGGTGGGACATTGAGACGAATTGAAAGTTTACGTAAATCAAATTGAAAATTAGAAAGTTTGGAACTTTAATTATGTGACGTTGTTATAATTGTCAATATATTGGAGTTAGCAGCTAGTTACTTTTGAAATGCAAATAACAATTACCTTTCGATATTTTACTTATCATTATCTTGTTCATTATAACTTCTAAACAAAGCAAAGATAAAAACTTTGAAGTTTGACGTGCACAAGTAGGTGTGTCTGGACTAGTGAGCATGAATGTGACTTCCAGCAAAATTGCCATTTGCTATACAAAATTACAAATGGATCTATCTAGTTGGAAAAACATGCAGGCAAAAAGTTGAAAAGGCTAGAAGTAATTTGAACATATCAGCATTTTTTAAATATCAATGACATCTACTATGAGTCATGAGATTTGATATCAGAGCAAGTTGAGATCTAGAGATACATACATATGGGAGACAAGGACAACCTCTAGTTGAATTAAAATGTATTGCCATTATAAGATGTCTATGAGTAGTACCATCATACAACAACACCAGAAATACATCGTGTTAACACTCGTATTATAACACATGCATCTATTATGAAATTTCTAATCGTGAAATATTAATATTATATATTGTTATATTATGACACGTAAATTAATAATTTCACGTGAAATTATAAAAGTACGATAAAAAAAACCCTTTTATAAAAGGGAAGTTCTATATATAGCACGAATGATGACATGGTGATTCACCAACTTGGTGTTTTTTTTTTCAAGCTCCTTCAAGTAACAATGACGACAAATCTTAGGTAAGATTGTTTTTGTGAATGGGAATAAGAAAAACAAAATCTTAGATATGGATGGGATTTTTTCTTTACTTTTTTTAATTGGAGAGATAACCACCATGAACAAAATTACTGATAAAGATTAGAGGGAGGTAAGGATAATTGTGATCTCAGAATCAGACAAGCAAATCAAGTGGAGAAGGCCTTTGATGTAGAAAGTTGGGGTTTGAGCAAAGAAGAATATCATGTGTGGGAGGATTTACACTGAAGAGGGATTTGATTCGTTACCTATGAGGCTATGACTTGAAAAAGACCAGCAGGACCAGAATGAAGAGCTCTTGGCCTAGAATTAAAGCAACGGAGTACCTTTTAACTTCTAAGAAAATTGTTATATTGTAACGACTCGAATTTTTAATTACGTTTTTTTTTTTTTCAGGATTTTACGGAGAATTTTTCAGAATTTTATTGTATTTGGACAATTTTGCCCTTAAACTTTAGCCTGGGTTTCCTTTTTGGGGAAGAGTAGTTTGGTTAACTTGGTAGGTGGGATATTTTTGGGGGTAAGTAGTTAGGAACCACATGTTCCGTGGATCATTATCATCACTCATCTCTCATTTCTCTCTCCCGTGCAACCAAACCAACCCATACAACCATATGTTCCAACCTTGATTTTCAAAGGTTTTCAGTTGAAATCAAGGCTAGGATCACGTTCATTGGACTCTTAGGATCAAGAATAACACAGGTTTAAGGGTAGAACGACATGGACACGGTCAGTGTGCAAGGAGGAAGGAACCCGCAGCTCTCGAGGCTCATATCTTGGAATCCAAGTATTTTATCTAAATTCTAGGCTTGGATTTGGATTTCTGGAATTGAGTAGATAAGTTTTGATATAAAGTTTGTCCAATTTGGTTGAGAAATGAGGGAGTTATGGAGGTTTGAAAATTGGGTAAAAAATGAAGGTGTCCATCCGGCGAACGGCGGCGACCACCTTCATCTCCATCGAGAGGTGACGTCATCATGACATCATGATGATGTCACTAGGTGACATTGTGATGATGGCAGCATGCCACATGGTAGGGTCCCACGTCAACATACCACATGGCAGGGTGCTACGTCAGCATGCCACATCGCAGGGTGATGTTAGCAGGGTGCCACGTCACGTCAGTAGGGGCTTACGTCAGTATGTGTCGTCAACGACTAACGTCAGTAGCACGTGGCGGTTCATGGGCGATATTTTTGAGGCACATCCAGATTTTTTCGAAAGGATTCAACGAGCTTAATCCAATGGTGGTGGTTTCAAGCCGATCAGAGTACATATATGGGTAGTTTTAGTCATTTTTAGTCATGAGTTATGTGTTTGGGATGCGTGTACTATCCCAGGGTCTAGGGAGTTTATGTATGATGATATATGTGTTACGGGAGACCCCCGATTGTTATTTTTGACATGCGAGGAAACTCTGGGGACTTCTGAGGAGCGCAATACTCAAAAGTGAGCTACCGACTTGGTTGTGAGTGGACCTTAACTTTCAAAACTATCTTGCATGCGTATAGAACTATTTTAAATGATTGGGAACGTATTCTGGATATGATTGCATTGATATGCAGATTTATGGAATTTGATTAACCATTTGTTTACTATTCTAGACACATGTTTTATGGATTTGGGTGGAAATAGTGTTCTAGGCTTAAGCCCCGGTTTAACTGTTTTGACTTGGAGTCGGAGTCAAAGTTATATTTTGAAGGGGTGTTTTGGGTTTTATTACCTTGACTGTTTCCACAATTGACCATCCTTGGGAGATTTGACCAGCTCCATTATGAGTTCCAAGATGATTGGACTCTTTGTGTCAGGACCCGTCCCAAATATCACCTTGATACCCGGGACGAACCCTGCTCCCGTCTGACAATCACGCCTAAAGTACCAAAATAACCTCGAAACCACAATAAGCATAACTATCAGACGAAGGAGTAAATATATACAACTGTCAGTCAGAGCATAGTTCTACAAAATGGGCACAAAATCCTACTATGCTAGTGTGGCAACGGAAGAACGTCAGAAGCTCTATGCCTCGATATCTGCCTCAACGTTCACCCCAGCGTTATCACCACGACCTGGAGGGGAAATTTAAAACCAAACGATGTGAGTGGACTAAAAGAAAATGAAAGTTTGAAAACTGTTTATTATCAAATCAAAGCTAAGAAACTAGAACTCTTTGTTCCCTCCGTTTTGAAATCACATGCCTAACTCAGTGATTAAAATAATTATAAACCAAGAAACATCATAAGAAACAGAAACACTATAAAATATCATAAGAAACAGAAACACTATAACAACACCATTTTCTGATCGAACCTGCTGGGTCTATCCGAGTCTTTAAACTCAACCAGGCTTTAAATGTAATCCGAGTCTTTAAACTCCCGAGTCTTTAAACTCAAAGGCCTACGGGGAAAATCAATATATCCGAGTCTTTAAACTCCCGAGTCTTTAAAGTCAATCCGGGCCCGTCCCCCGTTAATCCATATCCGGGTCTTTAAACCCATATCCAGATCCAGCAAATCCAATCCCAATCCAGTGTAAAACCAATTCGAATCCATCGCCAAACTCGAATTCGAAATCCCCGGTTCGAAGCCCTTCCGGCATTCAGAACCGACGTTTCGAACCCAAATCCGGAAATCTAATTTTATACCAAAACCCACATTTAATCACAAATCATGTTTCATAGTCCATTCCTCATCCTCAGAAAATAGTTATAGATTGAAATCCCTCAATATGGCATCAAAATCCGAAAACCATCTTTTTCTCGAAAAACGTGCAAAATCCCGAAAATGTCTCGAAAAACGTACAAACATCTCAACCACATATGAGCATCATCAACAAACATAAAAACATGCTTAAAACCATAAAACATCAATGAAAACAGTTAGGCATGCTCGAAAGAAAAGAAGAAGTCCACTCACAGATCGAAACGAGTCAATTGCGCTCCGTGCGCTCCTCGACTGTCTCGGGCGTCTCTCGTCCTGTCAATATGCACCAAAAAGGGTCACAATTACATCAAGGATACTCACCCTAGTTCCCCATTTTTTCGGAAATTTAAATAATATTTTATTCATAAACCTTAAACCATCCGGATTCCCGAACCATCCCATAACTTTGTCCGATTAACCCGAAACTTATACCATTGAATTCCTTAGAACATTTAGAACTAAAACCATGTTGGAAGCTTGGCCGGATTCCTCCTCACGCGCCTCCACGCACCGCCCAAAGTGGCTGCGCGTGGGCCTCACGCGCCTGCTACAGTGCCACCGTCTTCCTCGATCGAACCCGGTTCGCACCAGGCTGCAACCCGGACCGGCGAGAGCCATTCTCCACCGTCTGGCCACCGTTTCCCCTCCTTTCTTCACCTAAAGCTTCGTCCAATCTCAAAGAACTCATCCCCCTCACTGTCTTGGTTCGACTCGACCCACAGCTTCACGACTGAAGCTCGAAAGAAAAACCAAACAACCCTCTGTTTTCCTTCCCGGCCACCCAGTGCTTCCCCCTTCACGGTGGTCATTCGAAACTCCTCCCACAACTTCACTGAAACACACACAACTCACAGGAACCCTCGACTCACTCTCTAAATCCACGATTTCCAGCTCGAAATTCACGGCCAAACAGGGTACCGAGTACCCGCCGTCGCACCACTCCCACCGTGAACTTCCCCGTCACGGCAACCATCACAAACTACTCCTAGGACTTCCCTAAACCTCACTTCACTCACCAATCCCTTCGACTCTAGCTCCAAGCCCACGATTTTCAATTTGAAACTCACGGTAAAAACAGGGGAATAGAACTTACCTTTCGATTCCGTCTCCGCCGTGCGCACCGCCGCGTGCCACGGTGCTCGTTGGGTCTCTTGCAACCTCCTAAGCCTCCCACTACCTGGGTTTGAGCCACCTCACGGCGTAGCCACCGCTACAGGCCACCTTCTCTCTATTTTCCCAAAAACTGCAAACGACCTCCGCCGTATCCCTGTGCACGATTTCCGTCCAACAGCACGACCACCAGCTCACTCTTATCTCCCTGTCACTCTCACGAATCACTCTTCACTCTCCCTTGCACAGAATCGATCAATCCTCCCCAATTTCTCACCCTCTGTTTTCTGAGTTCAAACCCAATTGCACGGTTTGTTTTGTGCAAAGTGTGGCCGTGTATACGATACACACTTGTAGAACCCTCTGGTGCCCAGCCACGTGTCCACAATCCCATGGACAACAGCACAAAATATCCTCTCCCACTCAGCCACTTGTCCTCATCTAATTGGCTAAAGAAAATGACCAAAATACCCCTCATTCTAATAATTACCGTTTTGCCCTCGAACGTTCTAGACCCGTAACAATTCCGTACGACGTCCGATGACAGCGTGCCGCCTGTCGTTATACTCAGAACGTCGAGACCTATCTAACGGTCCTCGGTCTACGTGAAAATCACCAGTCCTCCAAAAAGTCAACATTTTCCTCATTTAGTCAACTTTACGGTAACGCCCTCAATCTTCCGAACGTCATAACTTTTTCTCCGATTGTCCGAATCGAACTTGCCACCTGTCAACGAACTCGTGACGTCCTAAACTACGTCACGGTCAATGGTCAACACTCATCCAACTGGTAAATCGAAAAGTCAACTTTTGGCCTACTATACACAAGGGTAAAATCGTCCTTTTATACAAAACTTTTCACAAAATTACATTTTTACCCTTCCCGAAGGTACGGGTTGTTACACTTTGCTCCATGGAACTGATAACAAGTGGCTTCTACTTTCCAACTATTTGTAAGGTATCAAATCTATCTAAGCGAAGTGCTACCTTTGTTGTTAAAGAGTGGTACCCTTTAGACGAAGTGGTACCTTTGCTTGTGATGAGCAATACCTTCAGGTGAAGCGCTACCTTCAAGTTAGGAGTGGTACCTTTAGGTGATGCGACACCTTCTGGTGAAGCGCTACTTTCAGGTGAGGAGCGACACCACTATCTTTGCTCTTGGATTCATTTGGAGTATGGGCCCTGAAGTACCTTATCTGACTTTCGGCTGGTTGGGAGTCGTGAACCTTGTGGGTCCTAGGGTTTGTCCTTTAGTGGTGTTGGACTAGCATCTATCTATCAAATTTGGCTCGTCTAATGTCGGCTATCAACAGAAGTCCTCCAAGTTCTTAGTTAAGAGTCAAAACTTGGGTGGATAGTTGAATTTTTTGTCTTTTTGACAGCTACAATGATGTTGGTGCCTCTACATGAATGCTACCATACGAGTAGTCCCCTAGTTTCTAGTATCATAATGTTAGTGCTACAACTTAGTCTCTAGATCCTTCAGTTTCCCAACCAGTTAGACGCATGGACTGGTTTGAGATGGCGCTTTTTATGGTTGCAGCCTTTTGGGGTAGTGGAATAGTGGGTTTTAAGTGAATCATTTATGTGAAGGGTGGGGTGTGCTAACGATTGGGTTTCTCACTGATAGATCATAATTTATGCATGTTTTATCCATGATTTAATGTCGTTTTACTTATATTTTGTTAATATTTTGTTCTATGGAATTGGAGAAAATAATATATTTTTTGAGAAATGTGTAGATCAAATAGAGCTTGGAATTACGAGAATTTGAGCGAAAGAATCACCTAAATCGGAGTTAAAATGGAGAAGTTATGAAGGAAAGAAAATGGCACAGGAATTCGGTGGATACCCACCGAAAAAAACGTCAGAGATTCCTTCCGTGTCACTGTAGCGCGCCTCCTATTTCGGTAAGCGCCTTGATTATGATTGTTATGCATACTTGGATTTGTTGTTTTATTCAATAATGTTTAAGTAGTGTGATTAGGGCTAGGGGTACTTGAAGCCCTAGCCATGTTAGTTCTTGTTTGATTTCTGGCTCTTGATTAAGATTGTTATGCATGTCTAGATTTGTTGGATTACTGCGCTTCATGAACTCAATTTATACTTATAAGCTTAGCTACCTTATTTTTGTATAATTGTTGATGTAATTGTTTGACGGATCACCTCGATGTTTGTGTCCACCCTGCAATTTGTAGCATCACGTTTCAGAGGGGGAATCCTATTTGTAATCTAAACTCATGACTCCTTAGGATTGCACATCACTTTTCTAGGGACATTGTAGTGTCATTAAATCTTCTTCATGTTCCATGCATTATCACGCAACATCGGTAATAGATGTTTAAGGGCGGGTACATCACTCTTAAACATGCAATCTAAGAGAATATAATATATGTAGGGTGAGCCTTAGCCGGATTTCTGCACGGGCATGTAATTCAGAAACATCCATATTAATCTAATCAAGGAAATCTAACGGAACTATAATTGATAAAGGTGGATAGAAACCCTAGCTCGACTTAGTTAGTTATTATTAGTTAATTTACTTCATTCATAAAACGTAAAAAAACCCTCATTGCATTTTAATTACTCCACTTAAGTCAATTGAGTTAAATGAAATTGGATATCATTGAGCAAGTCTTCTTGGGATCGACCTTTGCTTACATCTATACTATCTACACGTCGTGTGCGCTTGCAAAGTTTATTACATGTAGAGTGTAACGACCCGTCCCGAATTCCAGGATTAGATTAGTAACTAATCATGATTAGTGGGGTTAATCGGTGATTAGTTAGGCGAAATCGGACGAACAATGCAAAATGACCGTTTTACCCCTAGTCGTGGGTAAAACGTTGACTTTTAATTCGGGTAGTCAAATGGACTTTGACTGATGACCGTGACGTAGTTTGGGACGTCATGAGTTCATAGACAAGTGGCACGTTCGATTCCGACGATCGAGGTGAAAGTTATAATGTTCGGAAGTTCAAGGGCAATTTCGTAATTTGAACAAAAATGGGGAAAATGTTGACTTTTTGACCGGGAGGTCCGATGGCCAAGGGCCGAGGACTGTTAGGAAGGTCTCGATGCCCTGAGTCCGTAGACAGGCGGCACGCGTCAATTAGAGTTCGAATGACCAAGTTACGGGTCTAGATGCGTGGAGGGCATTTTGGTAAATTGTCAAGGAAGGGCAAAATAGTAATTTTGTAGGAGGGTTACTGTTTGGAAACCGTGGAAAACACAGACTGCACATCCATGCCGTGAGTGCTCTGATCAAGCTATTGTTTAAACTGTTAGTGGCTGGGCTAAGTGATTTGTTTATTGGGTTTGAGGCAGTGGTAAACACTGGTTGTGGGTTGAATCAGACCACAGGCACGGGCACCATTTTATACTGAGTTTGGGACGGTTGTGGGAAACAGTTTTCAGAGAAGCCAGAAGGATTCCCACGAGTTGCTGGCTACATGGTTCGGTTAACAGAGTAATGGAGAGTGAGAGGAGGTCATTTCTATGAAGTAAAGGTTGAGAACTGGAGAGAAAAACAGAGAACTGGAAATCTGAAAAATTGGAGGGAAAAATCGAGTTTGATTTGTGAGGCTAGTTGGACGAAACCAAGGACCTAAACGGCTTTCTGGGACCATTTGGAGATCAACCATACCGTCCCTGAAGTGTTTCGACCACGGCTTGGCCAGGAACCAAAGCTCAATTTTCGAAGAAATTTCAGAGTTGTGGACGACGACTCCCAAGTGAGTGTTCGTTTAATTGTTTGTGTGTTTTGGTTCGTATTGGTCCTAGTAAGCTTCCTGTTAAGTTAATTTAAAAATGGGATTAAAACCAGTGAGTTATGATGATCGACCCGTTTGGTTGATCACGGGTCGAAGGGTCGATTTAGGGCTTGTTGACATAAACTAATGGATCAGAGCTTAAATTAAAAGGCTAAGGAAGGTCTTAGGTGGAAAAACGAAGGAAATCGAGTGAGAATTGATGTGGATTTAACCAGGTTGTGTCGCGGGTTGAACAACCCATTTTGCAGGCTAGTCGGGTGAAGAAGGTGACACTGTAGCAGGCGCGTGGGTTTCAGGCACAGCCACTCACAGTGGTGCGTGACGGCGCGTGGGCACGAATCTCAAGGTGAGTTCAACACGACTTTTATCCTATACAATGTAACGAACATTTTGGGATTGGTTTCGTGTCAATCAGACACCGTTTCGATATTGTTCGGGACGTCCAAAGGTTTTGAATCGAGTTAAAAATTTGGGAAAATTACGGGACTTTGATAGGAGGTTAATGAAGAGGTTAGTGACCCTCTAATGTGATTTGGACAGGTTTGGAAGTCCCGGTGATAGTGACGAGGACCGGGAAGGCTTATGTCACGCGTATCGAGGCGCATCGTAGGACGGTCTGTGAGTGGACTTTGGTTTTATAAAATTTATGCATGCATAACTATTTTATATGGATTATGATTGTAATTATATGATGTTGATTTGGATATTGGTGAATTATATGGTTTCACGTATTTCGAGGTGATTTACGTGCTTGCACGTAAATCGAGGTTTTTTTCCGGTTTTACACTGAGTTTCCATACTTATGGTTTTGGATATGATTTCATGAAATGGTTTTGAAATTGGAAAGATAAACTCGGGCATGAGGCCCAATTGTTTTGGAAACCTCGGACTTGGAGTCCAATTGAGTTACGTAATCGGGCTGGGGTCCAATTGCTTTATGAAATCGGGCCATGGGCCCAGTTGATTTACGAAATCGAGCATGAGGCCCAGTTGGTTATAAATGTGATTTAGGGCCTTGGACCCTAAATGGATTTAAATAAATGGTTTTGGATTTGATAAATCAGATGTTTGGACTTGTGATGGTTTTATGAAAATTCCGGGCAGGGCCCTTGAGATGTTTGAAATGATTGATAAACTGTTTTCCATAAACCATCTTGATACGAGGATATGTGATGGTCTCCTCCAGGTGTCTGGGACACTGGGGAAGTCACGGTGTATTGCCTGCGAGGGGTCATTTACGGAGCTACCGGGCCGTATAGTGACTCAGGAGCAGGATTGCTATGACTAGACGTCTGGGACGTCAGACATCTGGGATTTCAGAGATATTGACCCAGAGAGACCCCGGGCAGCACGCGTTTCTTATTATTATACCGTGAGATATGACGTCTGTGAAGTCGAGCGTCTGGGACACTAGGCATCTGGGATGCCCAGGATGGTTTAAACATGTTTCCCTGGAAATGGTATTTATGGTTATTGTTTTGGGCGGCGGCCCACTTGGAATTTGAAATTGGTATTCTAGATGTCGGATTTAAATAATATATGTTGGTTTCGGTATTCATGGTTTTGGGTAGAGACCCACATGATTTGGTTTTACGGTTCTGGGCTAAGGCCCTAATGGTTGTTTTTGTAAATAGTTTACTTACTGGTTTTCGATGCATGCATACGTTTTAATGAATGGCATAAATATCTTTGTGAAATACGTTTTATGAACTTGTTTATTTTCGTCCACTCACAGGCTTTATTATTTTTAATGCCCTTCAGGTTGATCACGGATGCGACTGCAGCTGAGACTGGGACATTGCATGCCTCCTCCATCGATCCTTGCGCACTCTGGACGCCCGTCGGGGCAGTGACTTTCGATTATCCCTTGGCTGACACTTCGTGTCAGACGGGAGCATGACACATCCCACGGTAATCCCGGGGGGATTGGGATGGGTCGTGTCATAGAGGTTTTTCCTAGTACATCTTTTGTGCTTGGTAAAATCTCTATCAAGTTTTTGGCGCCGTTGTCGGGGAATTGTCCCTCAACGGTGTCCATATAGTTTGGAATTATTTAACTTGGTTGGTTTATTTGTTTTTCAGGTACTAGTTCATGTCACGCAGCTCCTCAGTGGAGGGAACAGCTCACGGCCCTACTTGTTCCTCTCAGAACTCTTCAATTCACGGCAACCCCCCACCAAGCCCTCGTGCCATGGACAACCCACAAGATCGTGCTCTTGTCCCTCCTCATTCCCTTAGGCTCTTTTGGAAGTTCGCAGCCCCTCATGTGCCCAAAGATCTCTTCCCCATTGTCTTTCCTGCAACCATGGTTGAGAACTTTGAGCTTAAGTCCGGGACCATTCACATGTTGCCTACGTTTGATGGACTCTTTGGAGCAGACCCTCACCTTCATATCAAGGACTTTCTTGAGGTTTGTTCTACTCTTTGTATCAATGGAATGACTGAGAATGAAATTAGGTTGATGTTGTTTAACTTTTCACTTAAGGATAACGCTAAAGCTTGGTTTTATTCACTTGCACCCGCCTATATCCATACATGGGAAGAATTGTCTACTTTATTTCTCACCCAATACTACCCTATTGAGAAGACTAAAGAGTTTAAGGCTAATATTATGAACCCTAGACAAGTCCAAGATGAAGCCTTTTATGAGTATTGGGAAAGGTTTAATGAGATGCTTCGTGCTTGTCCCCATAACAACATTGAGGATCACCTTATGATGTGGTTTTATGGAGGTCTTAGTTATGGGGATCGTACTATGGCGACTTTTCTATCTCAAGGTATCTTAGATGGCATGGCAACCGAGGCCCGAATTGTATTTGAGAAGATAGCTCAAAGAGAGAAACAGTTTAGTTACCGAGGCCACTCATCTAGGTCCATGGTCGAGACTAGGGACAAAGATGGATCCATTGTTGAACTCACGGCTTTGTTAAAGCAATTGTGCAGGGATAAGGTTAAGAATACCCTGGTTTGTGAGATATGTTCAGTCCAAGGACACTCTTCGAATAAGTGCACACAAGTGGGGGAAGCCATCTATGTTGGCGGGTACAATGCTTCAAGGCCCCTGAATGATCCTTTTTCGAACTCTTACAATCCGGGATGGAAGAACCATCCGAATTTCAGGTGTAACAACAACCAATCTGTGGCTAACCCCTTGCCACCCCTTGGATTCCAGAAACCTCACGTTGCTGCCCCTTCTATGCAGCCCCAAGGTACATCCTCAACTCAAGGTCCAACCGGTAAGTCATGGGAGGATGCACTTGCAACTATGGTACAACACACTAATGCCGTCATGAATGAATCTCGGACTGACCAAGATGAAACCAATTCCTTCATGAATGACACTAAACATGCCATTACTAACTTGGAGAGGCAACTTGGGCAGATTTCCAATCAACTCAACAAAGAGAGCCAGGTAAGTTCCCTAGTCAAGTTATAGTGAATCCGAAGGGTCCCCATGGCCAACAGCGAATTCCATCACCTTCTGGAGTGGCCCCCAGGTCTCTTCTAGCCCAGAGTACACCCCAAGGAATCATACCTCAAGACCCCAGGTCTCTTCTGTCCAAAACTCACAGCCATACACTCAAAATCCAGCAAGGTACCCGAGTACTCAAGGCTGGAACCATCAGGAAATTCCAGCACCCTATGGCGTGCAATCTGTCCCCTCTTTGACCTCGGATGAGCCCACCCACGTGGCACCACCTCAAGCTCACTTTCAAGATGAAGAACCACAGGTTAAGGTCCCTGGAACCCAAGGCCCAAGCACCCAACACTGGCCCTTGAACTCAAAGGACAACGCATTGGAACATGATGCATCCATTTTGGCTACCCCTGCAGTACCCCAGCAACATGCTGGACTTTCTAACCCTAAAAATCCTTCTAATTCCAATAAAATTTTTAAGAAGGTGTCTTTTGAGTTATCTAATAATGTCTCATATCCATTACCTCGCAGGTTTCAAAATCAAAACAAAAATAAGGAAGCATTCGAGGATGAGATCATCAAGATGCTGCAGAAACTTCAAATCACACTTCCTTTTTCCAAAATCCGGGAGCACATGCCCATCTTTGCCAAGCTTATCAAGGATTTAGTTTCTGGAAAAATAGGATTTGAAGTCCCAAATGTCGTGGACCTGCCCCAAGCTTGCAAGGCAGCCCTTATTTCCATGCCCCCGAAAGTCAATGATCCCAGAGCTCCTTCACTTCCTTGTGTCATTCAATCTAAACGTTTTGAACATTGTTTATGTGATACGGGAGATTCAATTAACATTATTCCTTTCTATATTTACAATTCTTTGAACTTAGGAGATCTTCAACCTACTCATCTTTGTGTTCGATTGGCTAATGCGTCGGTTTCTAACCTTGTAGGTGTGCTGGAGGATGTTGTGGTTCAGATTGGTGATACGTATATCCCTGCTGATTTCTATGTCTTGAAAATGGATAGAATCGACAAGAATGGGGAGCCCCCATTGATCTTTGGATGTCCTTTGTTGGCCACAGCCGAATGCCTTATTGATGTGAAGAATGGACAGGTATCTATTCGGGTTTTAGGCAAGCTTCGTACTTTCTCTATACATGATACCATGCAATATCCAGCAGAACCTATTGTTGATTTCCCTTTGAATACTATGGATATGCTTCTTAATGAAAATCTTAAGCTATCATATGTGGAAGATGACCTAGAAAAATCCCTCACCTTCCCTAAACCCGAAACCACCATGGACCCAAACACTATGGCCAAATTGTTATACCTTAACGCTATGCCTTAAATGCACTTGTCCATGGCCCCATATGAAGCGTTGCCCTTCACCACCGCAGAGACCTTGCCCTCTCATATCTCTCCTCCTATCATTGAGCTTAAACCCCTTCCGGAAAATCTCTTACTTAGGCAGCAACCAAACTCCCCCAGTCATCATTGCACCTTACTCCATCAGAGGAAGACTTGCTTTGTCACGTCCTTCGCACCCATCAAAAGGCCATTGGGTGGACTATTTCTGAAATTAAGGGCATTAGTCTAGCCAAGTGCATGCATAGGATTCTTCTTGAAGAAAATTTGAAGCCCTCCCGAGAGGCACAAAGAAGGTTGAACCCACCAATGAAGGAAGTTTTCAAAAAAGATGTGCTGAAATTTTTGGATGTGGGAATCATCTATCCACTAAGTGATTCTAAGTGGGTAAGTCCAGTGCAAGTAGTGCCTAAAAAGAGTGGAATCACTGTGGTTAAGAATGAAAAGGATGAGCTTGTACCCCAAAGGATACACACGGGTTGGAGAGTATGCTTTAATTACCGAAGGCTCAACACCACCACTCATAAGGATCACTTTCCATTGCCTTTTATTGATCAAATGTTGGAACGATTGGCAGGGCATTCTCATTATTGTTTCCTAGATGGATATTCTGGGTATAATCAGATTCCAATTTCCCCGGAAGATCAAGAGAAAATGACATTCATATGCCTATATGGAACATTTGCTTACCGGCGCATGCCCTTTGGTCTATGCAATGCATCGGCCACTTTTCAAAGGTGTATGATGAGTAAGTATATTTTCGGATATTGTTGAGGATATCATTGAGGTATTTATGGATGATTTCTCTGTGTTTGGGTATTCATTTGAGTTGTGTTTGGTTAATCTTTCCCGGGTACTTGAACGCTACGAAGAAATCAACCTAGTGCTGAATTGGGAAAAGTGTCACTTCATGGTTCAACAAGGTATTGTCTTGGGCCACATGATTTCTAGCAAGGGTATTGTGGTGGAAAAGGATAAGTTGGATTTTTTTTTGAGAGATTACCATACCCAACCATGGTAAAAGAGGTTAGAACTTTCTTGGGACACGCTGGATTTTACAGGAGGTTCATTAAGAATTTCAGCAAGGTATCTCGGCCTATGTGCTTTTCTTGCTAAGGATGCTGTGTTTAACTTTGATAGGGAATGTAGGGAGGCTTTTGACATTTTAAAGGAGAAGCTCACGAGCTCCCCTATCATTATGCCCCCCAATTGGGACCTTCCATTCATACTTATGTGTGATGCTTCGAATTTCGCGTTAGGTGTTGTTTTCGGACAGAGACGCGATAAACTTCCTCATGTCATATTCTATGCAAGCCGAACCCTTAATGATACCAATTGGACTATTCTACAACTGAAAAAGATATTATTGTTGTCATCTTTTCCCTAGAAAAATTTCGGAGTTACTTGATTCAAACAAAGGTCATAGTTTACATCGATCACGCAGCGTTAAAATATTTGTTGAGCAAAAAGGATGCAAAGCCTAGATTGTTGCGATGGATGCTCCTCCTTCAAGAGTTTGACTTGAAAATTCAGGACAAGAAGGGAAGTGAGAATGTAGTTGCTGATCATATGAGTCGTCTCATCCATGGCTCGAATGAAGAAGAGGATCACTTGCCTTTGCACGAGACATTCCCCGACGAACAACTTTTCAGCAATGATGCAATCAATCCATGGTACGCTGATTTGATTAACTTTATTGTAACCAAGCAATTCCCTTCATTTTTGAACAGGTTCCAAAGGAATAAGCAAGCTAGGTATTACATTTGGGACGAACCCTACCTATAGAAACATTGCTCGGATCAAATCATTAGACGATGCATTCTCGATTGTGAGGTACGTTCTATCCTTGAATTTTGTCATTCTTTTGCGTGTGGATGTCACTTTGGGGCCAAGAAAACAGCATATAAAGTCCTTGAAAGTGGTTTTTATTGGCCCAAACTCTTCATGGATGCTCATGAATTCGTGCTCACATGTGATAGATGCCAAAGGCAAGGTAACATAGGTCCTAGGAATCAAATGCCTTTGAACCCGATTTTAGTTGTTGAGATCTTTGATATTTGGGGCATTGATTTAATGGGGTCTTTCCCTAATTCTTTTGGTAATGTTTACATATTGCTTGCTGTGGATTATGTATCTAAATGGGTTGAGGCAATTGCCACTAAAACTAATGATGCTAAGATTGTTGTGAGTTTCATTCAAAACCATATTCTAGCTAGGTTGGGTGCACCAAGGGCCATCATAAGCGATGGAGGCTCCCACTTTTGCAATCATTTTTTTGAGGCTTTGATGAGGAAGTATGGTGTAAATAATAGAGTATTCACCCCTACCATCCTCAAACAAGTTGCCAAGCTGAAGTGTCCAATAGGGAGATCAAAGCGATACTTGAAAAGACAGTTCATCCTACCCACAAGGATTGGTCCTTAAGGTTGAAGGATGCAATTTGGACTTATAGGACGGATTTCAAGACACCTTTAGATATGTCCCCTTTTCGATTAGTCTTTGGTAAAGGTTGTCATCTACCTATAGAGCTCGAACACAAGGCTTTTTGGGCGGTTAAGCGCATGAACATGGACCTAGACGCTGCTGGAATTTACCTAAATTTGCAACTGAATGAGCTCGATAAACTTCGCAATGAGGCATATGAAAGCTCACGAATTTACAAGGAGAAGAACAAGGACTTTCATGACAAGAAAATTCAAAGGAAGGTCCTTCAAGTTGGCTAACAAGTCCTGCTCTTCAACTCCTGACTCAATTTGTTTCCCGGTAAGTTACGTTCTCGTTGGTCTGGTCCATTCATTATCACTAATGTTTTCCCTGGTGCAATTGAAATTCAACATCCGGTTAAGCAAGAACCATTCAAGCTGAATGGCCATAAACTCAAGCCCTACTTTGGGACGTCTCCCATCCCCCTTGAGGACCCCAAGGCCCCTGCACCTGCCCTACCATGAGCTGCTGTCCTCGTCTCACCTAGACGTTAAATCAAGCGCTTCCTAGGAGGCAACCTAGCCCTGGTTTGTTCCTTTTTTCTTATGGACGTTTTTCACCTTCTAACTCATAACTTTGTCTTCCTTTTAAGCTCAAAACATTGAGGACAATGTTTCATTTAGGTTTGGGGGTATTGGACTTAAGTTTAGGGGTACACAACTCAGTTTCTGTATTGATTTCCTTGCTGTTTTTTATTTTCTGCTCTTATTTCCTTGCTATTTTTCGTTTTTTGTTTTGAATTTTTTTTCTTCTGTTTTTTTGTGTTGTGATGCTAGTTTTTATGCCTAAAAATGTTAATATGAAAGTATAGAACATGAGAATTGCTTGTACTTACTAAGAATCATTGACATTACTATTGAACTCACACTTGCACTTCACGATACCATAATCAAGTGATTAAGCAACCAAAATAATTGAATTTGAGCATACTTAGAAAATTAGTGGAGACTACCATTGTGAGATCTTTGAGCTTAATTTCCTTTCTTTCTGAGTGATCTACTTGTTTCTACTCTTAAACACTCATCACTTTGTTCTTAATTGCATAATCTCTTTCTATTTGCATTGATATTTAAAGAACTATATTTATTGGATGCTCTTGATTTATTGTGTAATTGTTTATGAGATGTGATATAGGCTGTGTGTTTTAGCTCCTAAAGGCCCTTCTTTTCCCCGTCCAAATTGCATGCTCCCTAAGCCCCTTTGAAGCCAAACACTTAGCCGTTTTGTTCTTCACCTACAATATGACCTAACCAAGGTTTGAACTGTTCATTATGGCCATACCCTATTATCTAAGCTTGGGTCAAGGTTGCATCAAATGAGATTCATGGTGAGGAGGAAATATGTTGATGTTTTGTACTACTTATACTCATGTGATGGGAGTATGCTTGAATGGAAGGGATTGTTCGTTTAGTTGTAAATTGAGGAAGTTATTCCATGATCTTGGCTCAGCTCATATAAATAAAATTGTATCAAGTTCATTAGTGGAAAGAAAAGAATAGAATGCAAAAGAAAAAAAATTGCTATTAAAGAAAAAAAAAACAAAACCAAAAAGTAATGAACTTTGAGTTGAGTCAAGTGAGCCAAGAACCTCAATTAGAGCATTGTTGTGAGCTTAAGCACTGTTTCATCTAATACTCAAGGTCTGAGTCATGACTTCTCTTGCATTGATGCGGTTTAGGTTCTTTGAGAATGAAGACCTATTGATCTTGTGAATGGTTTTGCAAAGGATTAAGGTACGTATCTCTGTTCTTTAACTTCAATTCCTTCATGAGATCATATTTTCAGATAAAATGTTGTTCTTCATTGAAATTTATATGTGATTAACTTGATTGTCTTTACATAAACTCATCACATATGCTTGTTGAGTGAATGCCTTAGAATTCGTGTGTTTATTGAGTAATGCCTAGTGAGGATTAGAGTCGAGGCGAAATCTTTCTAGGGTGTTTAGATGACGTTTTTTTCTAGTTTGATCATTTGAGATATTGGTATAAACATTCGACACATTGAGTTCATGGTTATGACATGTTCCTTGGTTTTTGTGAGTTTGTTTTCAGTTCTTGGTTCTTATTAACCTGTTCTCTCAGTCTGTTCTCTCACCTCCCCGTTCATACCAACAATAGAAGATGAAGGTTTATGGAGGTTGGGGTGGGTTATGTTGTTTGGGTTTCGGGTGAGATGGATTGAAACATAGAAACGGGGTGGATGTATGTATGAAAAAAGGTTGGGCAATGGATGAGTGACACTTGTCACCTATCCATTGGGCCTGAACAAATATCTAGGCCCCACTCAAGACAAAAGTCCACTCATCTGGTAATTCGCGCAATAGTACCTCGAACCTTTCGTGACCCGTAACTTTCCCGTACAATGTCCGATTTCGACGTGTAGCCTGTCTACAGGCTCGTAACGTCCCAATCTACAACGGTCCTCGGTCCTCATGCATAGGACCTCCTGGGTCAAAAGTCAATTTTTTAGCCTCGTCTATGGGCAAAATCGTAATTTCACCCCAAATGTCCGATAATCCTCAACTAATTTGCGATTATTCTAGCTAATTCTCTATTAATTCTTAATTAATCCTAAAAATTTGGGACGGTTCGTTACAATCTTCCTTCCTTAATGAATTTCGTCCTCAAAATTCAAACTAACCCAAGTCCACAGCTAAACAGTGGAAATCCAATCATGTCTCCCACTCTGGGCACTCTCGTGTAATCGTACATGTGATACACAATCCATAGTACACGTCGGTACTCTTTGTCACTTGAAATGAACCATAATCCATCGGTTAGTGCTGAGACCTAGCTCAACCCTCCATGACCGTATTCAACCTCCTCGTGACCAACCGTCACCGGAGCTTTCAAAGCTCTAACTCAACTCTCGAGAATCCACCATCGATCTCACTTGTCACTCACTCTGACAGGTCTTCTATACTAAGCTGACATGATAGTCAACTTTTGAGCCTGACGACTCTTCTCATCTGACAATCGAAGCTGATATCCTGCTCAGCATCTGATCCGACAAACATCCTCTAGATATTGCTGTCACAATGGCATGAATCTCACATCGCAGGCCATACTCAAATCTACAGCATTTATCGGCCTCGGTACTCTCACATCAGCCAACTCCCTCGTTTTCCTATACTCATGCTGACTCTCACTAGAGTCTCATCACTACATACCAATCCGAACATGTCGGATACCTATTTATTCAATTACCACAATATGCCAGATTGACTTCGTAACCAAGTCAATCCCATTGACAACTATCGTGACCAGCCAGCTACTCCCAGCTCTACTGTGCTTTCATTGCGCCACTCTGATCTCGACTTGTTCTCGAGTCCCTACATCGTATCTCATGTCACTCAGCAATCTATGCTGAAATCCCGACTGGTCTCGAATTTCAAACTGATACATCGACATTGCACTCGTCCTCCTGATACCTCCAGGACGTATCTGGACCCCATCGAATACTTGCTAGCATAGGTAAGCATATGCATAATCACTAGGGTTCCTCTAGCCCACATGGCCCTAAGCTCTTGGCTCATAAAATCTTTGAACCTTCTCAATCCACTCTACTCTAGCACAAAGTATTCGACGTCCAGTCAACATATCATTATATCGGACAATGTCCGATCATAGTCCTCGTCGAACTGTCCCCATCGGATCTAGTCTGATTACTATCTCATGTCTATCTAGGACTCCATCCATTAGACAAAACATTCATCCTCTTTGGTAACTCCAAACCCAAACATACCGATTAACTATGGTCAATCTCATCGTCCAACATGCACTACTCATAGTGTAACGCCCCGAAAATCCAAAACATGTAAAATATTAAAATAATGTGAAAATGACGTTTTTACCCTTGATGACATATGGCGAAAAGTTGACTTTTTGTTTAAAATACTTTTTGCACATTTCTCGAGTACCGTTGTGTAGGTCTCGGAACGCGGAATCCATAGACAGGTGGCACGTCGAAAATGGAGTTCGTATGAAAAAGTTATGGGTCTGGGAAGTTCAGGGGCAAAATGGTCATTTGTGACCTCAAGGGTAAAATGGTAATTTTATGTGGATTGTGATTAAACGGTGAATGAGATGATTATCACCTCACCTTAAATGCTGATTCAGCCACTATATGAATCATATACCTTATCAAGTGACACATGTCACTTGTTGTTGAAGATTAGTGGCACTTTGTGCTAATTAAGAGAATTAATTTACTATAGCTATAGTTTGCCTTCGACTAAGAACACAGAGAACAAAAACCTCCTCTACAGCTTGTGATCGATTTGCAGCCAAACAAAGGAGAACCAGTGTAATTGAATGAGAAATTAGGGACAAATTGAAGAGAAAAATCGAAAGAGAAGCAAAAGTAACCCAGATAAACCCGTACAACACATACCCGAAAAACCACCCAAAAACCTTGATCTCGATTTTAATTTTTGAGACAGTTTGGTGAGAAATTGAGGTGAGAATAATCTTTCTAGGAACAGGACGAACCAAACTGAATCAATTGGGAAGGAAATTGGTGGAGAAACCGTGACGAACAGACGCTGCAACTAGTTCGGAAAATCGAGCTTGAGTTCAGTGACTTAGAGGTAATAACTCATGAAATTGATCTCGATTTCGTGTTTATAATAGTCCTATGATGCTTCTGGTATGAACAATTGAAGGAAAAAGGTGATATTTGGGTAGAACCCGAATTCAAACCCGACGGGTATTCATCTTGAGTCGAGACGTTCTAGGGCTTATTTGATTAAATTGAACCTATAGACTTGTAAATTAGATTGAACTGATAGTAATGAATGAAAGAACAGACAAAATTGAGTTGAAATTGAAGGAAGGCGAGTCGGGTCTGATCGCGGGTTGCAGAACGGGCGAGGAAGGTGCACTGTAGCAGGCACTGTTCACGGCGCGTGAGGGCGCGTGGCCGGGAATCTGAGGAAGGGTCCAACAACAATTTTGATACTCTCGATGATACGGACCTATTAGGGTTGGTTTCGGGTCAATCAGATATGAATTGAGAGTAGTTTTGTGTACCCGAAGCGTATAGATTACGTTTAAAATAATATTATTTTATTCTGACGATTAGAAAATTCGTACAGGGGATTATGTGATAAGCTAGTAATATTATATTACTTGTTTGACAGGCCCGAATAATTTCAGGACGTCGGAAGAATACGAACAGCTCGAAACGGAACAATCTGGATGGTGTGTGAGTGGACTTTTGTTTTCTACCTTAAATGCATGCATATATGTTTTAAATGCTTTATAATATGATTTGCAATGATTTGGTATGATTGATACTTCGATATGATGATTTTCGGATTTTTGGGAATATTATATTATTTTATGTGCTTTTGGGCAAGATTTTCGAGAAAACTGTGAAACTGATATTTCGAGCTAAGGCTCGGGGTTTGAACTTGATTTTGACTCGGATTATAAGTCTGGTATTAGATTTGATGAATTATATTATGAATAAGATTGTGATTGCGCAGGTTTGCGTGGATTGATTTATGGATTTGAGAAAAGCATTTTTGGGCTTAAAGCCCAGTTCAAAAATGGTTTTGATATTACATGAAACTGTTTTCACTGGTTTTCGTGATGATGATATATGAGGGCTTTCGGTGTGGAATATGTTTCCCCCGAAATGCACCCTGGAGATAACGCTCGCCTTCGGGATGGAAGTGTTTACCCCGAAGAGGTCACCTAGCACGATCTTTGTCGAGCAGCCGAGGGAGGCTTGACTCAGATCAGATGTGCTGAGTTATATATGGATCGGTAAGTGATGTGTTCACGAGATCCGGATTGCCGGCTGGTGATGTGTTCACAGCGGCGGATGCTCCGGATTTGAGCGGTCATTGAGCCTATTAATTTGCACGCGTTGCAGGGATAACGTGACTCTATATTGGACCTGGATCCTGTGTTTTTATTGATGTTTGAAATTTATATTCATATCTTGATTATTTGATTTATAAGTTATGATATGCATGCATGTTTGTGAAAATTGGAGGGTAAGACTATATTTTGATAAATGTATTTCTAAACTTGATTTTTGTCCACTCACACCTTTGATGTTTTATTTACCCTCCAGGCCAGTGCACTGGTACTGAGGCTAATATCGAGGCTGAGGAATAAACGGACCGTTGAGTACTCAGACACTTTGCAGCGTAGGATTTTGCTCCCTACATGTAAATATTTCCTATGCTCTATAAACCTGTTGACTAGGTCAACGGTCTCGGAATACTGAACAATCCCTTGTCTGACAATGTTATCGTTTATATGTGTTATATGTATATATTTGAAACTACTTTTGGTACTTTCGAGTTGTTGTCAGACGGGAGCAGGATCTGTCACGGTTATCGAGGGATAATCGGGATGGGTCTTGTCCTTTGGTATCAGAGCACTAGGTTGCGGTCTGAGTCTTGCACATTGTGTGCATGTCTGGTTAACTGATTTGTTTTACGTACAAATACCTCTTATGCCTCCGCGACGCGAGCCTCGTGCACGGCCTGGCGAAGAAATGGAGGGTCCAGACGTAGAGAGAGCTCAACGTTTGGGGGCCACGAGTTTTACGGGTCAGACTAACCCAGATGAGGCTTATGATTGGGTTACACAGTTGGAACGGATTTTCGAGATCATGCGATGTCCACCAGGAGACATGGTCCCTTTAGCCACGTTTATGCTGAGTAGTCAAGCGTATCGATGGTGGTGTAGATTACAGTTGACGGGATTGGATGCCAACACCCTGAGTTGGGAGGACTTCAGGCATCGTTTCTTAGATCAGTTTTATCCTCGTTCTTTCCGTAATGCCAAGGAAGTGGAGTTTCTTCAACTGAAACAAGCATATCTATCTGTGGCTGATTATGAGCAAAAGTTCTTGAACCTAGAAAATTTTGCCCCTTTGTATGTGTCTATCGAGGAGGACAAGTGCAGGAGGTTTGAGCAGGGGTTAAAGAATGAGATCCGTGGTGCCGTGACAGTGGGATCATATGCTTCTCTGAGGGAGTTGTCCGATGCAGCTGCCAGAGTTGAGGTGACTTTACCAGCACCACAGCAGTTTTCAGGCTATGGTCAGCGTCGAGAGCGACAGTATCAAGGAGCGCCGAGTCAGAGATGGCCAAAAAGGGGTGGTTCTAGTTCTGGATCATCTGGTGGTACTAGTTCGAGTTATGGTCGTGGGAATGCACCGAGATTTGGGTCTCAATCTTCGGCAACAATGCAGTCTAGTGAAGCATCAGTGGGATCAGCCAACCGACAAAACAGCGGGCCCAATCGGGGTAATGTGCTTGTTTGCTTTTACTGTCGGGAGCCGGGCCATTTCAAGAAGGATTGCCCACGTTTGGTTGGTAGTGGTACCGGTTGGGGCACTGCCGAGCAGAGTCGGAGTACGGCATCGACTTCTGATATGACTGGGGGGAGAGGAGCTGGTCGAGGACGTGGTAACTCACGAGGACGTGGTCAGACTTCAAGACCACAGGCTAGAGTATTTGCTGTTACTCAACAGGAGGCTCGATCTACCCCAGGAGTGGTGACAGGTATGCTTCCTATTTTTGGTCATGATGCCCGTACCTTAATATACCCGGGAGCTACTCATTCATTTGTTTCTCGCACTTATGAAACCTTAGCTGATAGAGAGATTTCTGCACTTAGTTATAATATGGGAGTCGGTACACCGACTGGTGATATTTATGTAGTCAACCAAGTGATACGAGAGTATCCTGTTTTGATCGGGAGTGAGCATCTCATGGTTGACTTAATTGTGTTAGATTTATGCGATTTTGATGTTATCCTTGGGATGGATTGGCTGACAACTCATCATGCCTCTATCGAATGTTTCGATAAGAGGGTGATACTCCAGAGTCCAGGATTACCGGAAGTCATATTCCAGGGAGAGCGGCAAATGTTACCCGCCAAAGTCATATCGGCTCTTACAGCAGAAAGATTGTTGCGAAAGGGTTGCCAGGGTTATCTAGCACATGTGGTTGATGTACGGGATACCCCAGTTAGGGTCGAGGACATCCCTATCGTATGTGAGTTCCCAGATGTGTTTCCTGAGGACTTACCAGGAGTGCCACCGCATAGGGAGATGGAGTTCACCATTGACTTGATTCCTGGTACACGACCTATTTCTTTGCCTCCTTATCGTATGACA
Source organism: Prinsepia uniflora (assembly GCA_032719365.1). Lineage (NCBI taxonomy): Eukaryota > Viridiplantae > Streptophyta > Magnoliopsida > Rosales > Rosaceae > Prinsepia > Prinsepia uniflora. Next base: position 20,274,871 of record CM064876.1, read on the forward strand.
CCAGCTGAGTTAAGGGAATTAAAGGTGCAATTACAGGATCTAGTCGATATGGGATTCATTCGACCGAGTGTATCACCGTGGGGAGCCCCCGTACTGTTTGTGAAAAAGAAAGAAGACAGCTTGAGAATGTGTATGGATTACAGACAACTAAACAAGATGACGATCAAGAACAAGTATCCTTTGCCTCGAATTGACAATTTGTTTGATCAGTTAAGGGGAGCTACATATTTTTCGAAGATTGATCTTCGTTCTGGTTATCATCAGTTGAGGATTCGAGAAGTGGATATTCTGAAAACAGCCTTTCGGACCCGGTATGGTCATTATGAGTTTCTCGTGATGCCCTTTGGGTTAACCAATGCTCCGGCAGCATTTATGGACTTGATGAACCGAGTATTCCGGGAATATTTTGATCAGTTTGTCATTGTGTTTATTGATGATATTTTAGTATATTCAAAGACTGAGAAGGCGCAAGAGAAGCACTTGAGACTTGTGCTTGGAACTCTGAGGGAGAATCAACTGTTTGCTAAACTGAGTAAATGCCAATTTTGGTTGACGAGTGTGGGATTTCTGGGGCATGTGATTTCTGCAGAAGGAATTTGTGTTGATCCCCAGAAAATTGAAGCAGTGGCAAATTGGGAACAACCCACAACAGTGACTGAAGTGAGGAGCTTTCTGGGGTTAGCTGGTTATTACAGGCGTTTCGTAGAAGGATTCTCTACGATTGCTGCTCCTTTGACTCGTTTGACCAGGAAGGGAGTTAGGTTCATTTGGGATGAGATTTGTGAGAAGAGTTTTCAGGAATTGAAGAAACGATTGACATCCGCTCCAGTATTGGCTCTTCCAGATGACAGTGGAGAATTTGAAGTGTATACTGATGCATCCTTACACGGCTTAGGGTGTGTGTTGATGCAGCATGGGAAAGTGATTGCTTATGCCTCGCGATAATTAAAACCGCACGAGTGCAACTATCCTTCCCATGATTTGGAATTGGCTGCAGTAGTGCATGCGCTGAAGATCTGGAGACACTATCTATATGGTGAAACTTGCCGATTGTTTACGGACCATAAAAGTTTGAAATACTTTTTCACCCAGAAGGAGCTAAATGTGAGGCAGCGAAGATGGTTGGAATTACTTAAGGATTATGATTGCACAATCGAATACCATCCTGGAAAGGCAAACGTAGTGGCTGATGCATTGAGCCGGAAATCAGCACATTCGGTAGCTCATTTACGGACGATACACTTGCCTCTATTAGTTGAACTGCGTAAGACTGGTGTTGTGTTGGGACTTGATAGTCAAGATGGGTTGGTAGCGAGTTTCCAAGTGCGACCAATCCTGATTGATCAGATCATTGATGCTCAATTTCAAGACGCGACTTTATGTATTCTTCGCATTGAAGTGGAAGCAGGAGAACGACAGGATTATGCAGTGAATGAGGAAGGAGCCTTAACCACATAAGGGAGATTATGTGTACCTGCAGATGAAGCATTGAAAAAGGAGATTCTGGCTGAAGCTCATAGTTCTGCATACGCTATGCACCCAGGAGGAACAAAAATGTACCGTACGCTCCGAGAGCATTACTGGTGGCCTGGCATGAAACGAGAAATTGCTGAGTATGTGAGTAAATGTTTGATATGTCAGCAGGTAAAGGCGAAGAGACAGAGACCTTACGGAGCACTGCAACCGCTTCCTATCCCCGAATGGAAATGGGATCATATAACCATGGATTTTGTGTTTAAACTTCCGAGGATGCCCAGAGGCCACGATGGCGTTTGGGTGATTGTAGACAGACTTACCAAGTCAGCACATTTCTTACCTGTGAAGGAAGACTTTCAGATGATTCAGTATGCTAACTTGTTTATCAGTGAGATCATCCGGTTATATGGTACACCTGCCTCTATTATCTCAGATCGAGATCCGCGATTTACATCTAGATTCTGGCAAAGTTTACAGGAAGCTTTTGGGACGAGATTGCATTTTAGTACGGTGTTCCACCCTCAGACGGATGGACAGTCGGAACGGACCATCCAGACCTTGGAAGATATGATGAGAGCATGTGTTCTGGAATTCTAGGGTACTTGGGAGTCATATTTGCCATTGATGGAATTCGCCTATAATAACAGTTATCAAGCAAGTATTGGAATGGCACCTTATGAAGCCCTATATGGACGCCAGTGCCGAACCCCTTTGTGTTGGACTGAAGTGGGTGAAAGAAAATTATCTAAGTCCGAATTGATTGATCTGATGACAGAGAAAGTTAAGCTCATCCGAGATAGACTCAAGGCAGCCCAGGACAGGCAAAAGAGCTACGTGGATCGGCGAGTCAGAGATCTTGAATTTACAGTGGGAGATTAGGTTTTTCTGAAGTTGTCCCCTTGGAAAGGTATAGTACGATTTGGCAGCCGCAGGAAATTAAGTCCTCGTTTCATCGGACCTTATGAGATTATTGAGCGGGTTGGTCGAGTTGCTTATCGACTAGCATTACCATCGGAGCTTTCCAGAGTTCACAATGTCTTCCATGTATCAATGCTACGGAAATATGTATATGATGAGTCCCATGTATTAGAAGAGCAGCCTATTGAGCTCAGGGAAGACCTAAGCTTTGAAGAACAACCTGTGCAAATCTTGGATCGAAAGGATAAGGTACTCCGCCGAAAGACAATTCCTTTGGTGAAAGTGCTTTGGCGAAATCAGAATGTAGAAGAGGCTAATTGGGAACCCGAAGCTCAGATGCGGGAGTAGTACCCGTATTTATTTCCATGAAATTTCGGGGACGAAATTCCCTAAGGGGGGAAGGTTGTAACTCCCCGAAAATCCAAAACTTGTAAAATATTAAAATAATGTGAAAATGACGTTTTTACCCTTGATGACATATGGCTAAAAGTTGACTTTTTGTTTAAAATACTTTTTACACATTTCTCGAGTACTGTTGTGTAGGTCTCGGAACGCTGAATCCATAGACAGGTGGCATGTCGAAAACGGAGTTCGTATGAAAAAGTTATGGGTCTGGGAAGTTCAGGGGCAAAATGGTCATTTGTGACCTCAAGGGTAAAATGGTAATTTTATGTGGATTGTGATTAAACGGTGAATGAGATGATTATCACTTCACCTTAAATGTTGATTCAGCCACTATATGAATCATATACCTTATCAAGTGACACATGTCACTTGTTGTTGAAGATTAGTGGCACTTTGTGCTAATTAAGAGAATTAATTTACTGTAGCTATAGTTTGCCTTCGACTAAGAACACAGAGAACAAAAACATCCTCTAGAGCTTGTGATCGATTTGCAGCCAAACAAAGGAGAACCAGTGTAATTGAATGAGAAATTAGGGACAAATTGAAGAGAAAAAACGAAAGAGAAGCAAAAGTAACCCAGATAAACCCGTACTGCACATACCCGAAAAACCACCCAAAAACCTTGATCTCAATTTTAATTTTTGAGACAGTTTGGTGTGAAATTGAGGTGGGATTAAGCTTTCTAGGAACAGGATGAACCAAACTGAATCAATTGGGAAGGAAATTGGTGGAGAAACCGTGACGAACAGACGCTGCAACTAGTTCGGAAAATCGAGCTTGAGTTCAGTGACTTAGAGGTAATAACTCATGAAATTGATCTCAATTTCGTGTTTATAATAGTCCTATGATGCTTGTGGTATGAACAATTGAAGGAAACAGATGATATTTGGGTAGAACCCGAATTCAAACCCGACGGGTATTCATCTTGAGTCGAGACGTTCTAGGGCTTATTTGATTAAATTGAACCTATAGACTTGTAAATTAGATTGAACTGATAGTAATGAATGAAAGAACGGACGAAATTGAGTGGAAATTGAAGGAAGGCGAGTCGGGTCTGATCGCGGGTTGTAGAACGGGCGAGGAAGGTGCACTGTAGCAGGCACTGTTCACGGCACGTGGCTGTCACGCGCAGCCGCTTGCGGCGGCGCGTGAGGGCACGTGGCCGGGAATCTGAGGAAGGGTCCAACAACAATTTTGATACTCTCGATGATACGGACCTATTAGCGTTGGTTTCGGGTCAATCAGATATGAACTGAGAGTAGTTTTGTATACCCGAAGCGTATAGATTACGTTTAAAATAATATTATTTTATTCCGACGATTAGAAAATTCGTACAGGGGATTATGTGATAAGCTAGTAATATTATATTACTTGTTTGACAGGCCCGAATACTTTCAGGACGTCGGAAGAATACGAACAGCTCGAAACGGAACAATCTGGACGGTGTGTGAGTGGACTTTTTTTTCTACCCTAAATGCATGCATATATGTTTTAAATGCTTTATAATATGATTTGCAATGATTTGGTATGATTGATACTTCGATATGATGATTTTCGGATTTTTGGGAATATTATATTATTTTATGTGCTTTTGGGCACGATTTTCGAGAAAACTATGAAACTGATATTTCGAGCTAAGGCTCGGGGTTTGAACTTGATTTTGACTCAGATTATAAGTCTGGTATTAGATTTGATGAATTATATTATGAATAAGATTGTGATTGCGCAGGTTTGCGTGGATTGATTTATGGATTTGAGAAAAGCATTTTTGGGCTTAAAGCCCAGTTCAAAAATGGTTTTGATATTACATGCAACTGTTTTCACTGGTTTTCGTGATGATGATATATGAGGGCTTTCGGTGTGGAATATGTTTCCCCCGAAATGCACCCTGGAGATAACGCTCGCCTTCGGGATGAAAGTGTTTACCCCGAAGAGGTCACCTAGCACGATCTTTGTCGTGCAGCCGAGGGAGGCTTGACTCAGATCAGATGTGGTGAGTTATATATGGATCGGTAAGTGATGTGTTCACGAGATCCGGATTGCCGGCTGGTGATGTGTTCACAGCGGCGGATGCTCGGGATTTGAGCGGTCCTTGAGCCTATTAATTTGCACGCGCTGCAGGGATAACGTGACTCTATATTGGACCTGGATCCTGTGTTTTTATTGATGTTTGAAATTTATATTCATATCTTGATTATTTTATTTATAAGTTATGATATGCATGCATGTTTGTGAAAACTGAAGGGTAAGACTATATTTTGATAAATGTATTTCTAAACTTGATTTTTGTCCACTCACACCTTTGATGTTTTATTTGCCCTCCAGGCCAGTGCACAGGTACTGAGGCTAATATCGAGGCTGAGGAATAAACGGACCGTTGCGTACTCAGACACTTTGCAACGTAGGATTTTGCTCCCTACATGTAAATATTTCCTATGCTCTGTAAACCTGTTGACTAGGTCAACGGTCTCGGAATACTGAACTATCCCTTGTCTGACAATGTTATCGTTTATATGTGTTATATGTATATATTTGAAACTACTTTTGGTACTTTCGAGTTGTTGTCAGACGGGAGAAGGATCTGTCACGGTTATCAAGGGATAATCGGGATGGGTCTTGTCACATAGGTTCACCCACATCATATCAATCATAAAGGCATTACCCAGACCTGCTCAAAGACTGCACTCTAGCAACGTCCAACCGCATACTATTGTTCACGCTCCAATCATCTGTCTTGGCCAAACCTCACTATACTCAACGTCCTCTCGGAGTTATCATGGTCACCTGACCAACTCCAGGGATGATACAACATGTTCTTCTCACTGGCACACTGTTCAATAATGCTTCGTGGTCATCTACCATCAGCATAATCTCTATATCCGCAGTGATATCGAGTCTGCTAACATCCTACTCGAGGCATCGCCTATTCATCTTTTCCTGATCGATACCCACGTATCGTCCTCGTCTCACACTCATTCACATATCCAACCTTTGTCTTGTATTCTTAACCTCATTATCCCTGCGATTCTTGATCGCTTTGATCTACTCGATCTACGGCCAACCCGATTTTCTCCATCATCTAGATCCTCAGGTAGGTACACATTAGCCATCTCTCAGCTAATGACCCGAAGTATGAGAATAGGGTCTTACATCCTCTTTGAACCCTTTAACTATCATATCACTCCTTGTCATCCCACATAGGGAAGAATCAAGGATGATCCAAGATGATGACAACAAAATTCATCCTACGTCATTATGCGGGAGCGTAAACACCAAGTATTGCCTGCTAAAGAGTAGAAAATGAGAAGTCTCGTTCATCAACTTCGAAATCAAGAGAAGTTGCAACCATGTTGAAAGCATCCTCTAACACTATATCCAATCGGGTGTCAAGTCCAACCGCTAGACCTAGGTACAAAGTGCAACATACAATTGACAACGAACCCCATCCGACTACTATGTCATGTCTACCTTGGAATCACTCTGATGATCCAGTCTCATCAATCAGATTTCTCCTCAAATAAGCTTACGTGAAACTCAGGAGGTATGGTCACCCGCAGTCGACCAAAACCAATTTCCACTGGACTCTTAAGTCCTCAACTCATACAGACATCCATCAGCGCGTTTGTAAACAACCTAACCTTTGTATCCAACTCACCTATCCATTTATACCGTTTATACACATCCAAAAGGTATCACATGACGACTACCTGATTCTCACGTTTCAACCTTTATGGTTACAACCCCCGAGCACACCCTCGTGTCTCAAGTCTCGCATCATTAGGGAACTGGTCACCAAACTAGGTATACTCCATGCCTCGTACTGAGCTACTCGGGATCTTTTCTGTCCTTCTCGGTGCCCACCGAACTCACATGTTTTCCACTCTAGGGCATGTCTACCATCCCGGTCAAAATCCAAGCCCTCATTGGCATTACATCACTTAGACACACTCAGTGTCATGCAGAACCACCCAATCACTATTGGGTTTCATTCAACTCATCTCTAACATCTCCCACTCATCTCAGTCACCTCTACTGAGGTAGTGCGACACACTCGCCAACACTCAATGCTCAACATCTCCTTCTGTGATCGCACTCAGTTGTAACCGAGTCGAATCCAGAAATCTATACTCGTACTGAGCGTCACTCACACACCTCCGTGACATCGTCACGATTGGCGAATCTCCATCGTCTCAGTCGTCACTGTAACATGAGCCTATCCAACTCGATAGGACTCGTCCACGTATATCGATAGCAGCGTTTACCACAACCACATGTAGACCAATCCCAAAAATGCTCTGCTATTAAGACTCCATGCCCATGCGGTGAACTCACTTCAGGCACCAACCGCTCAACACGTAATATCCCTGATAAGTCCATAAGTACCATGCTCCTGGTAACTTGTTCAATCAATCTCAAACTAGGGTTATCACGAACCTGGCTGCTCACTGCAGCACGTCCATCCTGACCTAGCCATCGCTCTCGACTCTGAAGAGTCATCATATAGGGGTAACTGGTACTCAACCAACCAGTAAATACTATTCGAGGACCTCATCCACTCATAAATCTACAACTTCCAGCCGCTGGGCCCACAAGGAACGTGGCCCTACTTGTCAGGGCCCACTCCTAATCCCCCCCAAGATTAGGGACTAAACCCTGCTCCCGTCTGACAACCCAAAAACAAAAGACCAAAACAACCTCTCAAAGCCACAAACTACATTGTCAAACGTAGGAGAATTAACAACATCCCAGAGTCAACAACTATACAGAGCATAGTACCAAACTAAGGAAACAAAAACTGATACACAGAGTACACGCACAACGAAAAATCGAAAACACTCCGGGAAAACTCTCGAGTACTCTATGCCTCCGACGCTGCCTCAACGTCAACCCCCGCGCTGGCTCCACGACCTGGAGGACAATTTAAAACAGAAGGTGTGAGTGGACCATAAAGAATAAAAGTTTCGAAAACCGTTTTATAATCAAACCAGGGTTTTAGCCCTCCGTTTTGAAAACAGACATGCATAACCCATTAGCGGAAAACGGTTATAAATCACACAAGGATCGTCATAAAACCAATTGCAGAATCAGCATAAAAACAGTTATAGAAATCACATCATAAGCATTATAACACCGTATCATAAAACATAAATACCAAGAAATCGTTATTTGATCAAACCTGCTGGACCTATCCGAGTCTTTAAACTCCCGAGTCTTTAAACTCAATCCAGGCCTCAATAAACTCCGAGTCTTTAAACTCAACAGGCCTACGGGGGAAAATATCAATATATCCGAGTCTTTAAACTCAATCCGGGTCTTTAAACCCAATCTGGGCCCGTCCCCCGTCAATCATAATATCCGGGTTTTTAAACCCAATAACCAGATCCAGCAAATCCAATCAAAACCATTTGAAAATCATTCCTAAATCCACATCCAAATCTGAATCCGAAACCACTGGTCCGATGCCCTTCCGGCATCCAGAACCGTCATTCCGAATCCAAATCCGGAATTCCACTTTTCCACTTTAAAACCAAATTCCGCTTTCCGAAATCCGATTCTAAAACCGAAAATCTTGATCATCGAAATCATGTTCCGAAATCCCTTTATAATCATTGAAAACCATTTATCATTTGAAATCCCAAAACCATAACATCATAATCAGAAATCAAACATTTCTCATAAAACGTGTTGAAAATCGTACTTTCTCGAAAAACATGCAAATAAGTAAAACAGTTATAGCATATGCAAATAACCATGAAATCACATATAAAACCATAAAAAAATTATAGAAAAACAGTTATGCATGCTCAGTTATAGAGAAGGGGTCCACTCACAGTCACCGGGCACGTCACTCGCGTCCCGTACGTTTTGCACGTTCCTCGACCTCCTCGGGGATTCCCGATCCTGTCAATAGTCACCAACATACGTCACTAACACGTTAATGAAGGTCCTCCTAATTTTCCCCAATTTTCCCGAACTTCAAACGTGCGTAAAACGAAGCCCTAGAACTTCGATCCCACATAACTAACTCCATTCGACGTCCGATTAACCCGAAACCTATCCCAAAGGACTCGTTACAATGTCTAGACCAAAAACCTAGTTGGAAGGTTCGCCAGAATCCTCCCCACGCGCCCCCACGCGCCGTCCAAAGTGGCTGCGCATGGACTTCACGCGCCTGCACAGTCACTGTTCATCTTCAACCTCTCAACCATTGCACTGTTCTGGACTGGCGTGGCCGGTTCTCCGCCGTCTGCCGTCCGTTTTCCTCCCTCTTGCCACCATTCTCTTCGTCCTCTACCCAGTAATCCATTCCCCTCAACCAAACACAACGACAAAGCCTCTAAACCATCGTTTTAACTCGAACCCGTGACCAACCAAAACCCCTGTTCTTTACTCCGGCCACCCGTCCATTCCCCCAACCTCCAATTGTTTCCCTAAGCTCGAATACAACTCACTGGACTCCTTAACACCCCTAAAACAGTTCGACTCTACATCAAAACCCACGACTTTAAGTTTGAACCCAAACTGAAAAACAGAGAACACTGTAACTCCCATCGTTCTGGCCTCCGCCGTGCAATCCCCCGTCATGGCTGCACAACCAGCAACGTCCTAGGACCCTACTGAGTCCACTAGACCTCACCAGACTCCTCGACTCAGCCCCAAAAGCCACGATTCTTTATTTGAACAAAACAGGAAAAACAGAGCATTTAAATGGGTGAAAGAAATTACCTGCCTGTTGATCGCCGCCGTGCTCGCCGCCGCGTTCCCTGGAGTCCATAGAACTGTCTCAGCTTCCCCTCGAGCCCAATTTGATCGACTTGATCACTGAGCTTAGCACTACCACCAAACTCCCTCTCTGTTCTCTGGTTTTCCCGAAACCTCACCTCCTTCTCACACCAGTTTTCCTCCCACGAAACCCTCACTCAAACTCACTCATCAAGTCCCACTTAAGCTCTACTCTCACTCACCAAAACACAGCACCTCACATCGCCCTTCACCTGATCGATTCCCCTCTCAAACCTCACTCTGTTTCTCTCTTCTTCGAACACGGCTGCACACACCGCACAATTTTAAAACACACACACCGTGCACGGCCTAGAAGCCACTACACACACTGCACGTGTCATCATCCCAAGGGCCAAACCAAAATATCCCAACCAGCCATGTACACTTGTCCTCATCCTATTTGCACAAATCCCAATGTTCAAATGACCAAAATGCCCCTACTTGTGAGTCAAAATTACCGTTTTGCCCTTGCTGTTCTAAACCCGTATCTCGCTCGTCCAATGTCTGATGAATACATGCCGTCTGTCGTTGAACTCAGGACGACGAGATCTACCTAACGGTCCTTGGTCTACGTGAAAATGACAAGTCTAGCAAAAATTCAACGTTTTCCCCCTATTTTACCAAATTACGAAAGTTCCCTCAACCTTCCGAACATCATAACTTCCTCCTCGGATGTCGGAATCGGGCGTGCCACCTGTCTACGGACTCGTGACGTCCTGAACTACGTCACGGTCATCATACTAATGACTTTACTAATTTCGGCTCTTGGGACGGGTCGTTACACTACTCAGTTTTAGGCACTGCTCAACCATGACAGACCATACCAAACCACATATATACCGTGGCATCCCCTACCAATCGACATCTATCCAGGGTTCAACACACTGAAACAAGACATCTCATGCTAAATAGGATCAATTTGTGTTCCATTCTTCTGTAATTTTCCCATCCAATTCTCAATAGTCTCAACTAGGGTCGTCCACGACCTTCATTATACTCTGTGACACAATCCTCTATGTGACATGACCGCCCAACGGTCCCCAACTCTCAAAGTCGCCATACTAGGACTTAGTCCACCAGTAACACTACGGCTCTAAGTCGTTGGGTTCACATGAATATCGATCCTACTCACGATCAAACCTCACTAAAATACGGTAGTCTATACCAATCGAACTCTAAACCATCACATTATGTGCTAAACGTAACCTAACTAGGGTTCGAGTCCACTGAATTCTTGTACTCTCACTCTAACTATCAGGTTGATGACGGGCTATTGCCACTGCAGAAACATCACATCCAGCACCTGCACGTTACTCTATGAGCAATCTCACGCTCTGATACCACTTTGACAAGACCCATCCCAATCCCCCTGGTTATCGTGGGATGTGTTTGCTCCCGTTTGACACCGTGTGTCAAACTAGAGATAAACTCGTCACTAACTCGGGGTTAGCCACAGTACGCCAGGATCGGTGGTGGCATGTGATGTATCGATCTCTACTACAGCCCGCATCTGTGATCAATCTGAAGGGTATTAAAAACCATAAAAGTTGTGAGTAGACAAAACAACAGTTTATACAAACAATTATCGAAAATACATTTATACCCTTCACGTAAAAGCATGCATGCATCATAAAACAACATTTTAAATACTTTCTCGAAAGTAGGACGTATTGTTTCCAAAAACAAATCTCAATGAAAAATGCTTCTCAATCGAAGCTAGTGCCTCAGTAGGGTCTCAGCCCAAAAACCAAATTATACAGGATCTCAGCCTAAACAAAAAACACGTACATGGCCTCAACCCAAATCATAATGCCATGTGGGACATCAGTCCCACTACAAAACCACGTGGGAACTCATCCCATTCTCATCTCAGTGTCACTCACGATCCCAATCCTAGCACATGTGCAAATATAAGCTCAGGACCGCTCACAATCCTAGCATGTTGCCGTAAACACATCACTGCCGCGACCATATCTAGATCATCGTGAACACATCACCGATCAATCTCA